>OX415251.1:36237468-37437468 GCA_948329865.1 Linaria vulgaris | reverse complement strand
AATCGAATTCTTCATCGATATCGAAATTAAAGGAGGGCGGGCTTGGTGGAGGTGAGGTGGTGATGAAGATGCAGCGGTGAGGTGGTGATGAAGATGCGGCGGGGGTGGTGATGAAGTTGATCGGCGATAAGGGGTGAGGACGATGGGTTTATTTTTTTAATAATAAAAAAAATATATTTTAAATTAAGTATTTTTATGTATATATTTTTGGGCTGATGTGGCATTGCGTTTTTAACTGGGCGCGTGTCTTTCCTTCCATCTAGGCAGCCACGTAACAATTTTTTTACATGTGGCAGACACGTGGCATAAAAAAAAAGGGAAAGGGTAATTTTCGACCGAATATCCAGTCGAAAATGACCCCGATGCGGTCGAGAAAGACCCTTTCCCGATCGCACGCATGTCGATAAAATTCGGTCGGCGATGTTTCGGTCATCAAAGCTTTTCCGACCGCATTGCGGTCGAAAATCACTTTTTTGACCGAAGTCTGGTCACCAGTTTTCCCGACCGTATTTCCGACCGGATTTCGGTCGATATAATTTATCCCGACTATAGTCCGGTCAGAATATTTTCGATCAAAATCTGGTCGGTACATAACACATTACGACCGGATCGAGGCCGAAAGTATTCCGATCGGACTCCGGTCGGAAGAATCTATTCCGACTGCGGTCGGGTGGCCAAATTTCCGACCGGACCGTGGTCGGAACCTGTAATTTTTCGATCGGCATGCGGTCGAAAAAATGGTTACCCTATTTCTGACCAGATACCGGTCGAAAATAATATTTTTACCATTTTCGACCGGACTCCGGTCTAAAGTAGTATTTATGGGATTTTCGAACGGAATCCGGTCGGGAATAATGTTTAAAGTATTTTCGACCGCAATCCGGTCGAAAATAATATTCAACAGAATTACAAAAAATAATATTTCGGTAAAAATTACTAGGATATTATTTTTTTTGCGTTTTTGTAATATTGCACCGATCTAAAACATATAAAGTAATTGTTAGTCAAAAAATATATTTAAGATGAAAGGAAGAAATAAGTGTTTATTTTAAAGATGAAAAAAAAGTGTTTATAAAAGATGAAAGCAAGAATAAAGTGTTTATTTTGAAGATGAAAGAAAGAAATGAGTCTTTATTTCAAGATGAAATGAAAAATTAAAATATATTGAAATTTTGTGTTTGAAGAATATTGAAAGATGAAAAAATTGTTTAAGTTGAAATTTGTTGGTAAAATATTTGTATTTGGAGAGTATTTAAAGATGAAGATAGTATTTTTATGAATATGGGGTGAAAAATGAAGTGTATATATAGAATTTGGGATACAATTTTGGATTTTCGATATTTTTAAATTTCCCACCGTTGCCCGCCAAAATTTTCGATAAATTACGACCGAACTCCGGTCGGAAAAAGTTTAAAATTTGAAATTTAAAAAATAGCGCCAAAATTTTCGACCAGATAACGGTCAAAATAATGTAAATCTTTTTTTGCTTGATTTAAAACAAATGTTGATTTCTTTGTGAGTTTAACTATAAAATTTACTAAAAATACATGAACTGAATTAATACTTAGGTAGTTTAATGTTATTTTGAACTAGTATTTACTTAATATTGATTAACATAGTAAGATTACGCTTAAATTCGTTTGAAGTTCTACATATAATCATCGTATGTAGTATAGAGTAATCTCTCATTTGCAATTAGCATTCGTTAAAACGTTAGTATAGAGAAGGCACTTGTGAAATATATAAATATATACGTATATATGTTCAGATGTTACATTCGATTAACACATAATCATAAGCTAGTTAATTAGCAAAATATACTAATATATTTACAAGTGACATTATCAACCCACGCTTTAAATGATTATTCAACGTGCGAGAAAATATGTTTTTTATTTTATTTTGTAACATATATATTTACCTAATATTGTTGTAATTGATCATTAAACCAACGATTTACCTAAAATCAGATAGCAAAATTAGAAAATTAAAAATATGAATATTATTACCGACCGCATTCCGGTCAGAATTTCATGCATTTCCGACGGCAATGTGGTCGGAAAAGGCCTTAACCCTAAACCCTAAACCCTAATATTTTTTACCGCAATGCGGTCGGAAATGATAATATCCGTTGTTATTTCAGACCGCAATTCGATCGTAAATAACAACGGATACTTGCATTTTCGACCGCAAAATGCAAGGAGACGTTATTCTCGACCGCATTCCGGTTGGGAATAACAAAGGTCTTTTTTTACTGCAATGCGCTTGGAAATGCATGTATCCGTTGTTATTTTCGACCAGATTGCGGTTCATGAAATAGAGCAAATAGAGTTTTACACGCTTCCAAATTGTGAAGAGCTTGACGAATGGGTCGAGTAAGTTGTTGTTAATTATTTGTAATAATGAAATGATTAAACACTTTAAAGACTAGCAGAATACTAACTAATGAAAATTTTCCTATACAGGTTGTTTGAAGAAGAGGAGTGCGGTGGACTCAGCCTAATGGAGATACAATCCAAGAGGAACCGAGAGTATGTAGCATGGTTCAAGCAGGCGTACTAATGTGGGAAATACGAGAGCGACTTACGGATATATCCTTTAGTTACAGGTCCGACTAATACAGTGGCAACCTACAAGGGATACATTGTGAATGGGTTCAGGTTTCACACCGATATGACGTTGGGCCCCAAGAAGAGAGACTGTAGCGGTGTTTATGTGAAGGGAGACATGGGAGGATCCGATGCTACCAACTTCTATGGAACGTTGAAAGACATAATACAGGTGGAATATTGGGGCAGAATTAGACACCTGTACATAGTCTTGTTCAAATGTGTTTGGTATGATATAAACGCAGGTATGTAGGAGCATTCAACGTACAAGTTGGTTGACATCGACTTGAGGCGTACCCTCAGCACCAATGAACCGTTTGTATTTGCTAACCAACCAAAACAGGCGTACTATGTGCCCTATCCAAAGAAGACGATGGGGCGACCGGGACAGAGATGATGGTTGGTTGTATCCACTACTCCTGCCAGACACATAATCGATATGTCATCAGTTGCCGGATCAAACGATGTTGACTCGGGGATGCCGAACCAAGTGCTACAAGAGAATGCATCTGAAGGGTTTAACTTATGTGTAGACCTTTCATCATTCAATTTGAATATCCAATTGGCCTAGGAGGGATTTAACGTGGTTGGCGAGAGAAGACACGAGGATGAGGCAGAGGAAGGCAACGAGGATGAGGAGGACAATGAGGAAGAGGAAGAGGAAAAGTTAATGAGTGACCGAGAGTCTGAGGATAGTATGTATGAATAGCGTGCTATTATAGTTTAGTGGTCGATTTCTATTGTACAATAAATTTGGATTCACGCTATTTAATTCCATATTATAGTTTGGATTCGTGTTGGATGTTTTAATAGTTGCATCTCATATATATAGGTAATTTGGTCATAGCATTGTATCACAAATATATAAAACAACCAGGTGCAATAAACATAAATGAGTTTATCCAAGCATCTAACGAATTACATAATTACAAACAACTAACACAGTTTAAACTACTACTTAAAAAAGTTTAAACAACTAACCCAGTTTAAATTACATAAATACTTTAAAAAACGAACAACTAAACTACTACTCCTCGTAGTCCTCGTAGGGTGTTGGCACGGTACCCTGGTAGGCTCGACTAGCGGCGGACATGAATCCAGTAGGAAGGGGTCGAGATGGACGAGTACCTGTCGCCTCGGTGATGTGCTGGGTCAAGTTCTTTATGTGATCCAAAAGGACGTCAACCCTCCGATCAGTAGCAGTCCCAAGACGACGGTTCTCCCCCTTCAAGGCCCCCGCGTAGGCCTGTGGCTGGTCGGGCACCTTCTTCGTCTTGAAATCAAACTGATCGTGGCGTTCCTCAGAAGGGAGGCCCGCAACCTTCCCCTTCTTCACTCCGCCAGACGCCCGACTCCACAACTCCTGATCTATGAAGGGCCAGCCAATACGATCTGTCGTGTACCTCTCGGTCATCAAGCCTATGTAGGCCTCTTGTTCATTTTAATACAATAGTTAGTACATAATTAATAATGCATATGTTAATATAGTAATCAAAAAATGCTTTGCAAGTTAAATACTTAGGTAGATAGCCATATACGCGATGTGTAGCCAAATGCGGCGACGTCGAACTCCCTCTGGCAGATCCTCGGGAACATGTGTATGCTGATATCGATACATCTCATCATGCCGAGGCGCAGGGGCCTCTCGAGGTCTCGAACGCGCCTGCATATCGACATAAAATTGTTGTTAAACTATTCAAATTTAAGAAAAAAGTTATTCGTATAGAATCGAATTTAATAAGACATACCATCCTACGTTGGATCTCCCTGTAGCTACGGGACCCACTAGCATGCGTCCCTCGTGCAGGACGATCAGGGTGTGGCTCCTGTCCTCCTCGCCTGTTCTTCTTTCCTGTAGATGATTTATCCAGATGGTCCTTAGACTCCCAATGCTTCACAAACTCAGCCTCCAACTTGTCGTTCATCCACCCAGTCTTCAGATGCCCCACCCACATCGGATCATCCTTCCTCGCATAGTAGTTCTTCTTCGCATTGTACAATATCTTCTTGTAACTCTTCCTGGGCTTAGCCTCTTAGGCCGTATGTGCCAGACCCAACTCCTCCGGACCAATGTTGTATGTTTTCTACAATTAATTACCATGTTTTTAATTAAGGTTTTGTTAAATAAAAATCTTACTATATATATATATATATATATATATATATATATATATATGTGTGTGTGTGTGTGTGTGTGTGTGTGTGTGTGTTCCGAAATCTCACCTTAAACTTAGTCCACATCTGAGCTTTGACGTTCTCATCGACCTCATTATATGAAGGAACACACGTCTTCATAAATGACCTGATGATCTCGGTAATCATCGTCGATATCTTGCGCCCCTTAAAAAATACGTCGTACTCATCCAAAACAACTCTAGGGCGGGCTCTACTGTCAGACGAAACATGATCGCCACTGGATATGCCTCGGCCCAGTCGCTGCAGATGGTCATGCACCGGCGACGTCTATGGGGGAAGAAGTGTTGGGACCCGCAATTGTAGAATCCGTAGATGGTGGTCCAGGTGCCCTACGCCTTGATCCAGATGACGTAGGTGGCGTCGATGTTGCGTGATCATCATATAGTCGATGTGGTACTACTTGATCTGGTGGAGTATCGTCGCTCGATCTAGTCGTACGCCTAGGTGGCTGGGAAGTAGAAGGGGACTCGACAGGATCGATAGCAGGGGCATCGACAGCTTAGGGTAGTGTAGCGCCAGAATGCACAATCCAAAGATGAGGACCTAATCTCGGTGGAGCACTAGGCCATGCGGCACTCTGTGGACCACTACGCCTCTCTTGGAGGGCTGGCCATGCCCGGTATCACGAGACGAGCGTGGAGGATCGCCCGACATGTCGTCGACTAAAGTGCAATGTACTAATTAAAAGCATTTAAGTTAGAATATTTCTAATTATTGAGATGACCTAAATTTAATCATTACTAAGTTATATAGTTTTCCTAAAGACATGAACTATGTTATAAAAACTATTATTTCTAAGATATCTAACAACATTTCATAAAATTAAGGACATAATAACTAAATTAACACATATAAAAATCATATAAAATAAAACAAAGCTAAGATAAATAATATTACCTAAAAAGACATATAAATATTTCAAGAGTACCTAAAAACATAAATTTCAAGTAGATATTCTAAAAATATAATCATTTCTAATTTATAGTAATTCCCTAAAAGCATCATGAATTCTAATTTCCTAAAGGCATAGTACATAATAAAAGCATCATGAATCCCTAAATACATAAATAAAGCGTAAAGACTAACAATTCATAACGAAAACATTTCCTAAAGGCATAAATAATTACTAAACTCTAACATTTATAAAGCCTAACAATACCTAAAGGCATTTCCTAATTAAAGTTTAACAATTTCTACAATATCTAACAATTAAACATATAAAATATTTATTAAAACAATATAAAAAACGAGAAAAAATGAAAAAACTTACCAAATTCGGAGTCGCTACCGAAGTGATGTCGGAAATGGAGGAGGGGCGATCGACAATAGTTGAGGGAGAGAGGGTTTTGTTGTGTGAGAAGTGAGGAGGAGGAGGGAGGTATTTATATAAAAATACCTCCTTTAATCCCGACCGCATTGCGGTCGAGAATAAGGTTATCCCAAATGCAATGCGATCGGAACTGCTCGGCCCAGCTGGGGCGAGTGAATGGTAGGGTTGCACCCTTTGGCGGGAGTTTTCCCGCTAGAGGGTCCTGATCGGGAATAAAAATACCCAACTCGGATCCAGTCGGGATTTTTTTTGTTGTTGTTACCGACCGGATCCCATAAGGAAAAAGGGCAAAATTCTTGTAGTGTACGGGGCATTTCCAATAACCCAAAACTTGCTGGCCATTATTTTCAAAAGGGTAAACTTACCCTGAACAAATATTAATTTGTCCTACACAAATAATGACGTAATATCAAAGGCAAAATACCTTTAATTTGCACACTAAATCGTTCTATCACGCACAACTAAATTAAACAAAAAATAAAGCTCCTTTTCAACAAAGAAGAGAACATAAGCAAAACTAAAAACTACTATAGTAATGTACTCAATTCGTTAATTAATTAGAATTCTAACAATGTATGATTACTATCTTTGTTGGAAGAAGCCGCGTTCCGGCTACTCGAAAGGCTCCACGCTTCGTCGCAACTTCCGCCGAACACACTACCACTCCCACATTTCGCCACGGTCCGTACGCTCTCTATCAGCTCCTCCGTCTTCCCGTCCTCCGACAATATCTGCAGTAGCTTCTCCGGACTTATCACCAACTTCACTTTCCAAAACCCGTACGGGGACCTCTTCATAAGGGCGTGGTTCTTCGTCATCCATCCTCGACTATCGAACGACATCCTGTATGGCGCATTCACCCCCTTAGATAGCTGCTGAGGGGCGCTGCTGGACCTGACGTGTCCCACGCAGGGGGCGACGTCCAATAGGGGAAGCAGATGGTATGACTCGCCGGAGAGGAGGACGTGGCAGTGGGGGAGAGGGTTCCAGAAGAGGTCGTGGCTGCGGAATATCCCGTGGCCGGGGAACTCGTCGGTGATGGATTCGACGGTTGTTGGGGCGTAGAATTCCATTACGCCACCGTTTGTGGTTGTTACTCTGATCACTGATTGGTGGTGATGATCTCCCATTCCTCCGAACAGGCAGTTTCCCATGTTTATTATGAATTTTATCATTCAGCACCGAATTTGATGTGATTTTTGTTGTACTGATGAAAGGGTAGGAGAATATAATAGGAGGGTATTAAAAATTGGAGGGTGATTTAAATAAAGTAAAGGAAAAGGAGGGAAAGTAAGTAAGGGTGCTGCTTTAGTTCTTTAGTGATCCGACCGACCAGCCATTGTAAGGTAAAGTATATAAAGAAACTAGTTTTAGTGACCAGGCCACTAACATAAAAATAATATGGAGTTAATGAGATGGAAGGATAATCAGTAATCAGTTATGCGGTTATGGCAAATTAAACTATAGCGAATTGCCCACAGTTTAGAAAAGCAATCTTACTAATTCAAAAGTACAAGTATAAATCAGGAAGAATAATTTTGTTTTATATCTTTATTTTTTATTTAAAATTTAAAGCTGTAAATAAGAAAATATTAGGAATGCAAAGAGCATTTTAGTCGTGAAATGAAATAAATGTATTAAAGAACAATGAGAGGGGTAGTGTGAATTTTTGAAACCGCGTGAGGAATTTGTCAATTTGTTTGTCATGAATTAGGGTAATTATCTACCTGACATAAGGCTTATGGAATAGTTTTCCAAATTAAAACCCTATCAATGAAGAGTAAATCGTTATTATGGCATGGATATTAATCGAACATGTAATCCAAGTAAAAGCAAATAATATATAATTCTCTTTGTACTAATAAAAAATCGATTTCTTTTGTAACTTTGTTTTGTAACGAAGAAGATATGGGACGCCCATATATATATATATATATATATGTGTGTGTGTGTGTGTGTGTGTGTGTGTGTGTGTATATATATATGTGTGTGTGTGTAAATTAAAAATAAACATTTTCTTATATATATATGTGTGTGTGTGTGTGTGTGTAAATTAAAATAAACATTTTCTTGATATAGATTAGATTATTCATCACTGTTATTAAGTAAATATTACACTACAAATCGATCATTCTACTCTTAACTAGTTGCCAACTCAAGCACTTATCAGTCTTATGGGAGTGGGAGTGAGTCATCACTTATAGGAGTAAAAAAGGGAAAGAGAAGGGTTGGGTAAAAACTAAAAAGTGAAAGATCACTTAGTGCATGCCCGTCTATATAAGACTAGACCTTAGCCTCTATGAAGATGCTCATCGGAATAATCTTAATTTGGGTTTGCCACGGTTCCATGCGTAATAATTTCTCAGTCAAAGATTACATGTAGCAACTTTTGCTTTTTCTTTGGGCGACATTATATTGCTTTAGGCCCACTTCGTGTTCAAACGTATTTTTTAGTTAGTATACGTAGAAAAATGACGCCAAGACGAAAGCAAATGCTGTCTAAGATGTTTTTTCGTAATAGTTTACCTGTTGTGTGCTGTCTCTCTCGATCTCTTTTCCTTTCTAAAGTGAAATAGTGATGCTGATCATTACACTAGTTAAAGATATTTCTAGCTCTAATTCTCTACCGCTAAGTAAACCTATATGCATATGGTGTAATATTGGTATGCGGATGTAATCCTGTAACTTTCAGCGAATTGGGCCGCAACATTAAGTTAAAGTCGTCACGTGTCGTCATAGGCTCCCTAGAATCCAAGGAATATTTGGATGGAATTGCGTATAGTTTTCACATATACATTAAACTTAAGCCACGACCATATGTAATACTTTTGATCAAATTATTAGAATACTAAATAATCGAACAAAAAATCAACTTTTGATTTTTTAGACAAATAATAATAAGTGCAGTTGGTTTTTACTTCGTGGCGTGGCCGGCATTCTGCCAACCAATTATGACGAAAATAACAAAAGAACAAACTTTCACGGATTTTTTAGACACATTATTTGATAATTTCATTAATCAAGGAGCTCATCATGGTATCCCAATGATAATTAATTAGTTAGAAAATTACGGCTATTACAAGTGGCCGACCCTAAAAACCTTGGCAAGCATTTCAGTTTTGGCAGTTTGCAGAAAGTGCTACTTCCACTTCCATTAACCACAAATCCCGATTCCATGGCCGTACGTAATTAGTGCTACCCAAGCCACCATATGCAATTCTAGGCGGTTTTTGTAATTTTTAAAGAAATAAAATCGACTTAGTTAAATCTAATCAATAAGTTAATCTTATAAAATTATTTCAGCCATAAATGTTCATTATTATTTGAAAGTTTCTATTTTGCTGATTTAACTTGTTGTAAACAGTTCTCAGTAAATTAAATATATTGTCATAGTTTTTGTGAAATTTGAGATTTTTTTGTGCAATCACCCTCGACTTGTAACCGAAACAAGGTTATACAACTTTATCTAGTTGGTGCAATCACCCTCAATATGATGCGGAAGAAACCAGGGTAACAACAAAGTCCTTTGTGGATCAGCAACTGACTTGGTATAGAACTGTTTATGCCAATCTTCAGAGGGAAATTGCTTTCAAGGAAAGACAAATGCAGGAGCTGGATGTCTTGACTAAGAACATGGAGGAGTTTTCTTCACAAAAAGGGGGAGAGTAATCCATTTTTTAATTTTTGATTCCTAGTTTTTATGTTTTTGTTTGTGATGTGCTTTGAACTATTTCTATTTTGCTGCTAGTTCCTTATCTTTGATTTGGTTTGTAATGAGTATGCTACTTAGCCTTAACTGTTCTTAATGATTTTGCTTATGAAGATAGTTTATATATGTTGTTCCTGTTGTTGAACTTATGTGCAGGTACATTCTGGTCTTAATGTTGAGACAACATTGATGAGTTAAATGTCTGAACAACTATTTACTGAGTTGTGGTGATTACTTTAATGAATATCTTTGTTATGCAAAGTTAATGCTTGATAGTTGGCATTAAGGGGGAGCAGCTTAGTAGGTTCAGATTATTATGCTTAATTGATATTTGGACATATTATCTGTTATATGGGAACATGTTGATTGGTTTTGTGAAGAAAAGCAAAAAGGGGGAGATGAAAAGTGTAAGATGTTCTGGAATCAATGTTGAATGGATGTTGTGCCAACATCCAGAGGACAACATTGAAACCCGAAACATGATGGTTCTGAACATGAACATGAGTAAAGTGTTCTGGATTAAATGTTGGATGGATGTTGAGCCAGCATTCACAAGACCACATTGAAACTAGAAATTAAACTATTATGTCAATCTGGCTTTAACTCCTTTATTTGAGTTTTGCCTTTATTCACCTATTGATCAAGTTCCACGATTTTAGTTGTCTTTGTTTATGTCCAGGAACATCTCTCAGTCATAAGAAAAGGCATTACAAGTTTCCTAAGTTGAAGTTTTCGTAATTTAAAAGGAGGAGATTGGTCAAGTCAACACGGTTTCAAAGATGGAAAGTTTTGGAGTTCAAGTGCAACTAGGAATCTTTCCAAGATCAACTCTGAATTGAAGAGGGAATATTTACTTATTAGAACTCAATCTAATAAAGGGAACTATTATTCAAAAAGGAGATCGAGCTCAAGAAGGAAATAAGAGTTCAACAAGGAAACAACATAAGTTACCAAAAATGTGTACAACACACCTTGGAGATCAAGTTTGAAGAAACATATATATAGGGTGTGAAGTACATCAAGATATATAAGAAACAATAGAGCTTATTAATCCGTAGAGATTATATCTTAAGCATTGTTGTTGTGTTTCTTGCTTTGCAAAGTTTGTGAGTTTCCAAATTAAGTCTAAGATTAGATTTAAGGAGAAAATTCGTGTCTGCTTTGTTGAGTCCCATCTACAAAAGAGCGAGAGTGATTTTGTGGCGAGGAACGTCTTTGTTAAAACATGTGTGGTTATTTTACCGTAAGGCTGGATGGTTGATTATTTACAATAAACCATTTGAATTTATCTTCTTGTATTCTTTAATTCCGCTGCACATTATACTCTATCAAGAAGATTGTTTAAGATCAAGTTAAGGCAACGCCAGCTTATATTGAACTTTGGAACTTTGGAAAAGTTATATCAATTCCGGTCCAACAATTTCAATCTTCAATCAAGTCAAGTTTTTCAAATCAATAAAATGTAGGACTCAATCACAATCGTTCATCTCATAAAGATATTCTGATTGAGACTCTCTCCACAACTATAAATAGAGGTGCTCTTGATGAAACAAAATCACAATCAACAATCAAGATGTTTTGGAGCAACGAAGTTTCTGCTAATCCTCTCCATCAAGTTTATCAATTCACAGTTCAACATTCAAGCATTTAGAGCAAAAAAATTGTAGAAATTCTCTGCACCAAGTCCACCAATCTTCAAGGCATTCTTCGTGAGATTCAAGGCGTTCTTCATGAAAACCTTCGTTTAATTGGCGTCAAGCTTCAAGTTAATCAATAACTGTATTTGAAGTTCGTCCTTCTACAGAGAAGATCAAACTTCAAGATGTTCACGAAATCCAAGATTAAGTTCATACCGTTCTTTCAATAATCTTCAACCGAAAACTCCATTTGATTCAATATCAATTCCGACGACCCTCGAAAAATAATTTTGAAGATTGAAGTCCCTTGAAAGAAAACCAAAGTTCAACAATTTCGAAGAACTGAAGACAAAGATCATAACGTTCTTTATCAATCTCCAAATCAAGCCACCTTTGGATCCGAGATCAAGCTATCAAGTTATAGAATCAACGTTTGTCAAGTATTTAAATATCAAAATGAAGATTTCCATCACAAGTTTTTAAACATTCAAGATTGTTTTTTTCGTAGAAAAGAATCAGAGGAATAATAGATATTTTAAATCTATATTTATTTAAATTTACACAAAGTTAATATGTATTAACTTCTCTCTTTTTTTTCTTATTTTAAGGACTTGAAATTCCATCGCAACAAATTTGACACGCACTGTGAGACAATCTCTACATTTCATCTTTTTTTCATCAAGGCCTGAAACTTGAAGCCACGAGAAGTCAATTTTTTCTCGAAAATGGCCAAGCCAATGGGAGCACCAAGTGAAAGTTCTTCCCAAATTATGACGAAGCTCCACTTGTATTGGAAGAAAGGCATGCAGCTAAAGAAGATGATCAAACATCTTCAATTGAAGAGCATGTTGTTGCGCTAACAAGAGTCATTGAGAATCTGATAAATCAAGCTCATAAACGTGACGAACACTTGAATTGTCTTTCCCTTAGCCTAGAGCTCCAAGAAGGAAATCAAAATACTAAAAGAGTGAATGATAACATTGGAGTTCGAGAATACATCAAAACTGCAAGCAAAGAAATTGAAGTCTTCCCTCATCTCCAAAAGCAAGAACTAATGAATTACGATTAAAGCATGGTGCATCAAATAGTTAAAGCTCAAGAATCTGGTGAATCCTGCGTGAAAGAATCCAAGCTACTTCTATTTTCCACAAGTCAAATTTCTTAATGAAGGAAGAGCAAGGCGTCATGATCCACACAAAGTGTTTTGAAGAAACCATCTAAGAGGTTGAAGTTGGAGAATGTTACAATCCCTCAAGCCAGCAAATTCAAGTTTTCTCGCAAGCTCTTGTCTCAACCATTCAATTGAAGAAGTTGATCGAAGAAATATCGAAGGATCATAAATCTCATCACAAAAGTTTCAAATCTTATATGAAGCCCTATACTCAAAGGATTGAGCAGCTGGAAATGATCAAAAGCCTTCAACCTCTGAAGTTTCAAAGATTTGATGGGAGTGAATAAACAAGACAACATGTTGCTCACATCATCGAAACATGCAATAGTGCTGGAACTGATGGAGACCTACTGGTCAAACAATTTGTTCGGTCCTTAGAAGACTTTGCTTATGATTCGTATATTAATCTCAAGCCAAACTTCATTGATAGTTGGAAATATCCATAAAGTGAATTCTGCAAATGTTTTCACAACACTCGACGCATTGTGAGCATGAATGAGCTTGTTAATTGTTACCAAGAAGAAGCCGAACCAGTTATTGAGTATATCAATGGATATAGAAGTCTATCTTTAAGCTACAAAGAAAATCTCTCTGAAACTTCAGCCATTAAAATATGTGATCAAGGAATGCACTGGAACCTTTCATACATTCTTCGAGGAATCAAGCCAAAAAGTTTTGAGGAATTAGCAACCCTTGCACATGCAATAGAGTGTAAATTATGAGGAAGAAGAATACCCGTCCCATGCTCATGATGTTGAAGAAGACGATGAAGATGAATATAAATATGAAGTTGAAAAAAGATAAGAGTCATATTGAACTGCTCCTAGATACTAACCTAAACTATCTAAAAATCTTAAAAATGAAATTAAAACTGTCTATAAGTTTTCAAATCAAAATCTCCTTACTACGAGGGTAAATTATTTGCAAATTTAAGATCAAATCAAGAGGTAAGACTCCTCTACAAGAGATAAATATGTCTACAAATATTCAAGTGAAGAAATCCTTAATACGAGTATAAATTGTTTGCACATTGAACTCAAAATAAATATTCAAGCCTTCAAATCTTCTAGACACGAGCCAAAAGATCTACAAATCCTTCAAATCTTTAATTCTCCTAGACACGAGCCAAAATGTCTACAAATCCTTCAAAACTTCAAGTCTCGTAAACAAGAGAAAAAAGTCTACAAAGTCTTCAAGTCAAAGCCTTATCGATATGCAATAACATTGTCTATAAATGTCCAAATCAAATGATCTATGACGCATGAGCTTAAACTGCAAGTTACTCCTAGCCCACATGAGTATAAACTGTGAGTTGCACTGTTACAAACTATGAACTATGTTTTGACTTGATTCCTTCATTAGATACGTAGGCAGCTAAAAGTTCATTTTTAGCCCAGTCACATCTCTAAAAAGAATAAAAAGAAAAATGACAATGCAATATTTTACTACAAGTTGATGCATACAATGTTGAAGCTCAATAATATTCCAAAATCAAGAAGTGAATTTGTTGTGGTTGAATTTAAGCCCCATAACAAGAAGAATAAAGATGTCGAGACTTATCACTCACTGATGCGTTTCAACACAATTCGTGAACAAGTCTCGAGGGAGAAATTTATCGACACATAAATTTTGTGTATAATTAAATCACATTATGGCAAGTTTTAAAATGCAAGAAATACAATATTATATGATCCCAATATTTAAAGGATAGAAATATATATATTGATCAAGTCTCAAGAAAGGAAAATACTTCAACATTAAGTCTCAAGACAAGGAAAAAAATTTCCACCAAGTCACAATATTCTATAGATGGCCAAAATATTCAATCAAGTCAAGTCTTCCAGATTAAGAAAGTAGTAGGACTCAATCACAACCGTTCATCTCAAAAAGATTATGGTTGAGACTCTCTCTACAACTATAATAGAGATACTCTTGAAGAAGAAAAATCAGAATCAACAATAAAGATGTCTTGGAGCAACGAAGTTTCTGATAATCCTCTCCATCAAGTTTATCAATTCAACAATTCAACATTCAAGCATTTAGAGCAAAGAATTTCTACATACTCTCTCCACCAAGTCCATCAATCTTCAAAGTGTTCTTACACGAGATTCAAGGCGTTCTTCACGAAAATTTTCGTTTAATTCGGCGTCAAGCTTCAATTTCTTCAAATAACTTTTTTTGAAGATCACGCATCTACCTAAAAGATCAAGATTCAAGAAATACAAGAAATCCAAGATTAAGATCATACCGTTCTTCAACAATCTTCAAGTCAAAACTCCATTTGACTCGAGATCAAGTCGTACGACCCTCAAAAAACCATTTTTGAAGATTGAAATCCCTTCAATGAAGATCAAAGTTCAACAATTTGTAAGAATTGAAGACGAAGATCGTATCGTTTTTCATCAATCCCCAAATCAAATTACCTTTGGATGCGAGATAAAGTTGTCAAGCTCTCGAATCAACATTTGTCAAGCATCCAAGTATCAAATTGAAGATTTAGACCACAAGTCTCTAAACATTCATGATTGTTGTTTCTATAGAAAAGAATCAAATGAATAAAAGAGATTGTAACTTTATATTTACTTAAATTTACATAAAGTTCATTTGTATTAATTTTTCTTGTTTCTTATTTTAAGGACTTGAAATTCCATCCCTACAGTTCCCTCAATTCTCACTATGTCAGCAAATCCTATTGGGGTTCTAAAAAATATTAAGGTGGCTTTATTGACCTAAACGCCTCTAATTGTTAACTACACAAAGATTTGAAGATTGTTTTGGTGATCCTAATAAGCACGAGTTGCATTAGCAATTCATTGTGCATAATTCAATTATTACACAATAATTCAACATATTTTTGGCACAACACCCCCCTGTAATTTGCGAAAGAGGCGCATTACCCCTCTGTAATTTGCGAAAGAGGCGCATTACCCCCCTCTATGCATATTACCTCCATATAATCTTAAAATGGTGCAATATACCACCTTATAGAAGGAGGTATAACTCACTTCTCCTAAAGTGTGAGTGAGATTACTTTCTTCGTATCAGTTCCTCTTAGAAATCTAAGTCTTTTTAATTTATTTTCGCTTTCAATTACCAAAAGATGATATAATATTTCACTAATTTACTAAATAAACAAAAAAATTGATATTTGAATAATAGAATTTGACAAAATACAAGTACAAATACATGAGAAATTCCACAGGGAGGGAGCGTGCACCAATTTTAGTGTTACAGGGGGGCAATTCGCCCATTTTAAGATTACAAGGGGGTAATGCGCCTATTTCATATATTACAGAGGTAATTTGCCATCTGCTCTAATTCAACACCAACGTCCAACATATCAGAGTTGTTTATACAGGACAGAATTCAATTATTACACAATAATTCAACACCAACATCCAACATATCAGAATTCTTAATCTAGTGAGGGCTAATCTTATCATGCAGGGTGTAAAACAAACAGAATCTAATAAATATGTAAGCTAAATAAAAATCAACAAAACACAAGTTCAAGCTTCATCAATTCTTAACTACACCCCTTCGATACATTGCGTAAATTAGTTACTTGTGATAGTAAGCTGAAAAAAACAATTTCTCAAGAACAACATAAAAAACAAAAAATAAAACTATGGATCTCAGTGAGATATTGGCGTATCTCTTTTCTTGATTCTTCATTACTTCACTCCCAATCACCTTTTTCATAAATTATATTACCGATTTGTACGTATGAAATAATGAATGAAAGTGTGTTGTTGTGATGTGTGTATTACTTTTATGACCCTTTTTTAGTTTATACATTTCGAGACAAAAACGTAGCCGTAGGAATTTTTGTCTGTCGTCGAGCACATTACATATTGGGTGAGTTAGGTTACACATTGTGTGAGTTGGCGTGTATTTTAGTCTTATTTCGTCCGAGATACAATACACCAAAGACAATTACAAACGGGTCTGACCATGACAAAATAATGTTAATTCAATATAATAAACGAAATAACTTGGTTCGGAATACCTGCTGTCTATTACAAGTTTTGAATTGCTCTAGATATCCTAATAAGACAAATAAACGTGTAGATCAAATTGGGGACATTCGATGTACGTATCGAACGTGGATGGTTCGATGCTGTTGTAAATCGAACTTGATTGGTTCGAGAGCGTGGATGGTCGAATCAAAGAAATGTCGAATGGTTATGGTTCAATGCAATTGTGTTGAACTGTAATGATTCGACACTGCTGAACCTCGAATATGGATTAATGAGGTAAGTGTCGAACACTATGTAGTATTGAACAGTACAGTGAGTCGAATCCAGGCGTTCGATGTGGTAGCATTTGGTATCGTGAATAATCTCTCTCCTGGAAGGTCAATGGGCGGGGTATTTATAGACCCTGTCCCGTGGGACCTTCCAAACGCAGGAGAGTCAGCATCGAACAGGTGTGGTTCGATGCGGAACCCACATCGAACCTCTTCCGTTCGATGCTCTCGTATCAAATGGGCCTGCTGCTGGGCCGGCCCAATCTTGGATTTGTGCCTATCTTAAATTATCCCCATCACATAGTCCTCCTAGTTGGGGAGACGGTGTCGAATAGAGAGCGGTTTCCAAACTTAGAAACCTTTGCGTTCCATTATATATTGAGTGGCAAAATTTTGAGGGCGTCAAATTCTGGTTGTTTGATGCATTGAGTGACCGCATCGAATTTCGGGAATTCGATATGGGCGCATCGAACGAGCGTAGTTCGATGTATGTAGGTGTAAACATCGAATCTGGTGAATTCGATGTGGGTACATCGAACAAGATATGTTCGATGCGCACGAAAGAAATGCGGTTGATGGTCCTATATAAGGGGCCAATTTCTACCTCATTGTTATTTTCTTTTCCAAGGGTGTTTTTTAGCCGCTCTTCGGGCCGCATCGAACAGTGAGTGTTCGACACACTTAACATCGAACAGTCAGCGTTGGACCTTCCCAATCACATCAAATTCCAGGGATTCGATGTTCATATAATTTTTTCCTTGCTAAAACTATCCAAATATCATTCCGTAAGTGACCTGAAATGGTAAGGACAAAATCCAAAAATCGGAGTAAGCCTGTAGTGTCACCCAAGAATATCTATGGTGCTCGGAGAAGAAGCGAGGAAAAGGAAGCCTCAGATACGGGCCCATCATTTGCCAGTGTTTCTTCTGAAGGATCCCAGGTGAGGCCGCAAAAACCGAATCTGCGACTAGGGCCCCTGGAGCTCTTTCCAAAAATTGGGGTGTAGGTCACTCCGATGCTCCACTAGTTGATCGGTCTACCATGAGGCTCGGTAGCGTTAATGCTGGTACTCGGGTGCCTATTGTCAACGACTTCGAACATCATGAGGATTCTATCCCACGGAGATTGGTGATGACGCCAACTGCCATTGTTGAGCGCGTTAAGGTTGGGACTAATCATCAGATTCGAATTATGGAAGAAATTGATGCGGAAGATGAGAGAATTGCTGCCAATTTGGCTATATTCAATGCATCTACTCCCATGTTCAAGAGCGTGTGAAATACGGATGGAGCAAGTTCCTTCCATTCAAGGGATGGGCACTGGTACGCTACCGCTAAAAGGAAATTAGTTGAGGAAGAGTCTGCTCGAGAAGCTCAAGACATCTCTCTGCGCCCATTTAGTCGACCTCGACCTTTAAGTAACCCGAGGCCGGCTCCTCTTCGTAGTCTCGTTCATTATGATTTCCTTAATGACGAGAATTCAGAATCTTTGAGCTCAACTTTGGGCGGATATCGATTGAGGGAAGAACAGGCAAAAGAGATTATGCGGGACCTATGGCCTCAACTGGATTATCAAGCCGTAATTGATAGGTTAGGATACCGTGATCTGGCACACTTTGGGCGCTTATTCTTTGCTGCTATTACTATAGGAGTATATCGACTGTGTCGGGATTACAGTGGTTTGGTTGAGGTACAGAGTCAGTATAATTCCGTCGTCCTCAGGCTACACGCAAATATTCGTAGTGGTGATCACAGCTGATGCAATGCGCTGAAATGCGCCAAAGAATCTGAGAAAGTGGCTGCTAAAGCTGCTCGAGATGCCTATGATACTGGAGTCATGACCAAGAAAATCGAGGAAAGTGTTGCAGCGTTGTGTGTAGAAATAGTTGCATTGAAGAGAGAGAATGACTCTTTGAAGCATGAGAATTCTTCTCTTAAAGTGTTGAATGCCGTCGCGGATAGTATCATAGCTGATTTGGGTCGCCGAGTCCAACATTTTGAATCGGAGGATTACAAGTGCTCCATTGCCAAATCTTTCATGCAGAGTAATGTTTATAAATTTCTTGAGTTACTTCATGGGCAACGGACATGAAATATGGCATGGAGCTTGGCGTCGATCAGGCTAGTTATCTCGGATATCTTGGAGAGGGTTTCCGAAAAGATATGCTAGATGCTTGTCGTGGCCCTAGGTTGGAGATCCCGGAGCCTAGCAGCGATGAAGAGGATGATGTACATGCCCCTAGTCTTGGTGATCCGTTTTACGCCGTATGGCGTGATCATAAAGGTAAGAGTGTGACTGGTTCCGAATCTTTGAATCCGAGTTCGCCTTTGATGTAGAAAGGAATAAATAAAGGTGCTCATAGTGCTGCTTTGAGCAAGACAGAGAGGGTCAATAATGCCCTTCATGACACTTTTGCTCAAAGTGATGATGAGATTGAACTGCCTTCAAAGAGGTCCAGGTCTACGATTTTGCTGTCGAGTCCTCCTAGAGCATCGAGTCTTCAACACATGCCTGGTGTGGCTATGGATAAGAGAAAGAAGGTTATGCCCGTGTACAATACCCCTGGTCCGACAATGATTTTGCCAACTGGAATGTACCCTCCTCGAGATCCTTCCCAAGATCGTGAAACTCCTGTTGTTTATGTCTCGAGAAAATGAAGTATGTCGTATTCAATTTATGTTTGAGCATTTTTAAGCCACAAACCCATTTAAAAATAAAGCAATCGTCATATCCTTATTGAATCATTTCCATGTAAGTCTTTTGTTTACTAACCACATCTATCGACCCAGTGAGTCGAATATATTATATTCTATCATTTTCTTGAGATGCATTGTTAAATCCTGTTATACCATAATTTGGTATTGACACATGGCAATTTTATGAGTTGCGAACGCATGACATTAGAATTCTCTGCCGCCGAAAAGGTTCTAAGTAATTGAAGACTTGAATTCAGTGTAATATAGTTTCATACTAAGAAGGTTACACGGTTACACACTATCGAGGTAATAAGGTAACACAGTTGCAAGCTAACATGGTAGCAAGGTAACACGGTTGGATGTTAGTAATGTAGCAAGGTAACACGATTACAGGTTAGCGAGGTTGCACGCCGCAACAAGGTTGAATTCGTAATAGCACAAGTGCATACAATCAAGGTAGCACGATTGCATGCTAACAAGGTAGCAAGGTTGCACGCTTGAACTTGGACCAGGTCTCTAAGGTGGGCTAAGCCCATCCTAGACCCGTGAGATATCTATAAATACCCCCTCTCCTGAAGGCAAAACACACACAATTCACATCTTACTTTCTCTTTCTAAGTCAGAGTTTTCTCTCTCTAGACTTTGACAAATCAAATTTCGTCCAACCCGTTCGGTCCGACTAAGTCTTAGGCGACATGGTCCATTGGCCCAACAAGCTCCAAACCCAAAACAAGGCATTCCCGTTCAACACATTCCAACAAGCTTCAAGCCCAACCCAAGGAATACCCGTTCAACACTGGCCATTAGCTTGACACGCAATAATGGTTGTCACACATAAATAATGATCTACGTTCGGCTTGATTTCCTATACGGGAAACGTAGGCAGCTTGGCCGAGCCCAAGTTCAATCTGAAACTAACAAACTCCAAGTTAACTCAAGTACTTACTTTTCGTGTTTTTTAGTGCAGGTTTCTCGAACTCCAATTGTTTGTGCAATTCTCTGCACTTCTGCAATGTCCGCTTAGGACATTTCCCTGCATCGAATATTAGATTGCGCCGAGCAACAAATAAAAAGGTAATAACGGATAACGGTCGAAGGCCAGGTAAACCCAGCCCGTCTACGTATCCCGTTGAGTGGGGAATCAGACCGGCGTAGTTCCCCCTGTTTAAGTTACATGCTGACCCACAAAGGGGTTAAATAAGAGATAACGGTCGAGGGCTAGGTAAACCTAACCCGCCTACATATCCCGTTGAGTGGGGAATCAGACCGGTGTAGTTCCCCCTGTTTTAAGTTTACAGACCAACCCACGATGGGGCAATGTTTCAAATGTTCGAATATAATTTAAAAAGTGCAGAAATTTAAAATATTGTTATGTGTCCCCCGAGGTGATCACTCCATAGCTCGCCGGTCTTGATTTGGTCCGATTGTTTCCTCATCTGCTTCTCTAATTCTTGGCAACGTAAGAGAAGTGGTGTAGCAGAACCAAGCCTCCTCCTAGTTGGCGACCACTTCTCCGACCCCCCTCTTGCTGGGAATTTCATCTTCTAATGGAATGTGGATACCACCGCTCTTATCGCGTTCAGGGCCGGCCTGTCGATTATAACATTGTATGCAAATGGTTGGTCCACAATTGTGTACTGAACATTAATAGTTCGCCTGTGCGGTTCTCGTCCAAATGATGTGGGAAGGTTCACTTGCCCTATGGGAATTGTCTCCGCTCCACCAAATCCTACCAATGGCGTACGGACCTGTTCAACTATGTTGTGGCCGAGTGCCTTCTTCTCCAAAGCATGCGCAAACATAATGTTGGTGGAGTTTCTGTTGTCTATGAGTACCTTGTGTACAACGTAGTTAGCGATATTAAGCTGAACAACTAGGGGACAGTTGAGCTCGCCTGCCTGGATAGCCTCGGGGCTGAGATCCAAAAGATCCTTGCCGGAAAATGTGATAACCTAGCCCGGGAGATCCTCGTCGGGGATCAACGTTGTAAATCCAACGAACCGGTCCTCGTTCAGTCCGCGAGTTATCCTCTGGTTGGTGGAATCCGCTCCTGCGGTCCCACCGCTTATCACATTGATGACCCCCCTCGAAGGCGCATTATGTATCGCATCGGGTCCTTGCCCACTCTCAATTGCCTTCAGGCCCTCCCTTCTTGGGGATTAGGACCGTTCTGCCTACTCGGCTTACTGCCCGCTTGCCTTAACGAACTCTATCAATCTTCCATCCTTGATCAATCTCTCGATCTCATCCTTCAAGTCCTAGAAATCCTTCGTGTCATGGCCTTTTTGACGGTGATACTCGCAGTAGCGTCTAGATTTCTTGGTGAAATCCGTTTCCTTGATCTTTCGAGGCAAGCTTAACCAATTTCTGCTTTGTGTGACGGCAAAGATAGTGCGAATGTCCCTATTGAGGGGGGTATATCTCTTTGGGGACCTGTCTCTTCCTCCCCTGCACTTGTTCCATAGCTCTCTGCCCCTTTCCCGGCCAGATTCCTTGGGTCTAAACTTAGCTGCCATCATCGCGTCTTCATAGATCACAGTATGTGCCAACTCGTTTATCCGACTGATGGTAGGTTCTGCGAGTTTTATCAACTCTTTGGCAAATCGGTTGTGTGTCGTTGCCCTGAACAGGGTCTGCAGTACCAGTCCCCCGTAGGGGTTGTCTACCCTCAGTAGCTCCACATCGAATCTACTCATGAATTCGTCGAGAGTTTCTCTCTCTCTCTGTTTCAATGCTTCTAGATGGTACAGGCTCGTCTTCATTCGTTTCTGACTGGAGAAGTGGTTCTCCAACTTCTCCTTCATCTGCTCGAAGCTCGAAATAGATCCAACCTCGATTCTGTTGAACCAGTCTAATGCTGCTCCGATCAGTGTTGTCGCCATTATTTTTGCCTTAATACCCTCGAAAAAATCTTGTAGGTTCAAGAGAGTCTCCACGGCGTGGATGTGATCCCTCGGGTCACTCTTCCCATCATACGGTTTTATGGTTGGAATCTTGTCTCCTCTGTGCAGTACCTCTGCCTCAATCTCATCTGAAAACGGGGTCCTACTGCGACCCTTCCCATGATTCTGAGTCACCTTCCTTGCTAATCCGCCCTCTCGTGGTCTAGCTGTTCCATCCTCCTTCAAATTACTCGCCGTATCTCTGCCTCCTTATTTTTTGAACCATTGACCTCGGCCCGGTCACGACCGCGTTCCATTCTCCAGATTACTTCCGCCCTCTCGCGGTCAAGTTGTTCCATCTTTCTCGCTACCTCTCGATCCAGGGCTTCGGGGCCTCGTCTCTCTGCCCTATCGTAAGCCGCGGGCGATATCTCTCTGAAAGAGTCCCCTGTATCCTCATGTTCATTATATCCTTGCCCTGCATTTCCCTCACCCGCACCGGATTTATGGGGCCTTGCCCGAACGTCCGTTGTCCTCTGTTCTGCGAGTCGTGGAAGCAAAGCCTCCAGTGTAGTGTCAAGTGCTGCCTTTATAGAGGCGTTGATCTGCGCTAGAATCTCCGGGTTTATGGCGGCGGGGCATTGTCTCCTCCTGGCCGGGAAAATCAGCATTTGGCGCTTCGGTCATTGGAATGTCAGCTGCGTGGTTCTCGATGGGCGGGCCCTCAGTCTCGTCTTCTGCCGCACTTGGTGTGACAGGGGCTGGACCTGCATTTGCAGCCCGAGGCGGCCTCCCGAGCCCGCGCCTTCGTTGCTCTTGTGGTGGAGGGAGCTCCCTCTCGGTTTGAGCCACTGTCTGTTCTCGGTCAGTCGGGTGTTGTGGGGTTTGTGGTCCCTCCACCCTAGCGCTCCTAGTCACAACTCCGCTAACTTCGGATCGGGTCCTCATTCCTTGCATCTCGGCGTCCTTGTCCGGGAACTGGTGTTCCCACAGACGGCGTCACTGATTTGGCGATAGATCGTTTTATATATAAATACGAGAGTCGGTTACAAGTGTATGGTCTAACAATGCAACGAGTCTATCTCCAATCAGGCCTACACTACTTGTCTCGTGTAGACTTGGTCCGGAACACCTCGAACCAACGCCTTGATACTTGGATGGAAGGGGGATATCGATATATATATCGAAAGGACGTCGGTGATTGCCTTCGATGTGACGTCGAGGATGAGCCCCGACGTGAGATCGGTGATGATGTGGTGTGACGTGTCAGAGGTGCACGTGATAACCCCGATGTCGAATAAGATATCGAAAGTGATATCGGTGATATGTTTCGATCTGACGAGTGGTAGCTGAGGGATAATAATTGCTTGTTTTAGGATCCGGGCACCGCGTATTTATAGATCTCCGGATCCGGGGACCACAGTACCATATCGGTGATGATTACCGATATGACATCGAAACTAATCCTCGATATGCTCCAAAATGGGCCTGGTTTGGGCCTGTCCCAATATGCGGGAAATGCCCATATCACCGTGCTCATTACCGGTATTGGAGGCTCCGCCACGGGCAACTTGAAGATCGCTGCTCATTGTCGCACTATCATCAAAGAAGTGTGCAGCAGCTGAAATGAATTTCTCGTGTAGTTATAACTCTCTGCTAGAAATTTCGTCAACATTGTTCGATAGGTCATGATGTCAGCCTTCTAACCACACCAACCACACTCCAATTCAACAGAGGCCGCGGTCGTACGTGCGTTTTGAAAATGGTTGCTCCTTGCCACTCGCCATGACCAAGCTTTCGTTGATGCAGCTAAGGTTGTTCATTGGTCCCGAACCAAACCAAACCAAATCAAACCAAATAAGAAAACCATAAACCATACCAAACCAAATAAGAAGACCGAAACTGAACCATACAGTACGGTTTGGTTTAAACGGTTTCAAGGTTTGGTTCAGTTAAACCCAAAAAAACCAAATAAAACCAAATGCGAGAAATTGTTCAATTATGAAAAAAAATAAAGTCATATTTTTTTAAAGAAAAATTATACTACCATCTTTTTTTATTAAAGTTTAACTAAAATTATATTAGAGTAGATTAATCAATATTTTTAGCTAAAACCCACAAAACCCATTTGCGATTCAAGCTTAAAGATGCAACTTTTAATCACTATTCGATGATTAATTAACATACAACTAAACTTTCTTGAAACGAGAAGTGATGAAGTGTAGAAAAATGATGATTTCAAGACTGAGAAGCACATATTCAAGATCCAAATGAGTTGAGATTTGACCAGAAAGTCAACGAAGTCCGTTTTTGACAAACGATACCACTTTTTCAAGTAGAAACAACCTCCCAAGCAAAACGTAAGGACTTTAAAGTCCTTACGTCCACGTGATTTTAGACAAATTGTAAGGTTTGGAGGGTCAAATATGGAGTTCATTATTTCGTGCGGGTGGTTCGGTGTTGAAAATTGGGGATTTAGAAAAATTGGGGATTAGGGATGTAGGAAAACCGACGGGTGGGTTCTGTGGTTTTTTTGTTTGTGTATAAGTGTGTTGACGTTTTTAGCTTCTTTCTTTATAAAATAGCATTTTTGTTTTCAATGGTTTGGTTTGTTTGCTTTAATTTGGTTTAATTTGGTCTCTTAGCAACAAAACCCAAACAGTTTTGGTTCAAAACAAAACCGAACCACAGTAACAAATATGTACAATGGTTCAAACCAAACTATCTTGTTTGGTTTGGTTCCACGGTTTAACCAAATCGTGGAACCATTGAACTACGTGCAGCAACTGAACGACATTTTTCTTATTGATTTTTTTGGCTCTAATTGGAAATCTCGCATCAACATCAAAAGGATCTCGAAGTAATCTTTCCAGCACCGCCAACCACGACCAAATCGGAACTCACACGTTCCTCCATGCTCCCTCGCAATCCAGTTGCGTAAAAGTGCTTCGTATTCGCGATCGAGGGTGATGTTTGCCCACAAACTCCTTGCCAAGCTAATCTCTCACACACGAACAGAACCACGCAAAAAACTTCTCACACGTGCGAGCTCTTTTGACACCGAGCTACAACAAGCCTATGCTACCCAAGGAAACTTTTTTAGAGCATTTAAATGCAATACGCAACACTTTCTTCACCAACGGCACGTCCTCGATCTGCGACATTTTCTTCAGCAATAACATGGCACTTTCTTCAACAATTCTTCTCACGCGAACTGATTTTCCATGCCCAAACTCACCACTGCGAACGAACTCTTCTGCGTGCCAGATCTTCTCTACTCCTTCATCCGAACTAGTCGATGTGCACAAACTGATCAATGTCGCCTTACCAGTGAACAGATCCACAACGATCCCTTCTCCAAAACTCCTCGCTGCAAACGAATTCCTAGGCACACGATGCCAATGAACTACTCCACCAGAACCGATCCCATAGTTCCACGTTGAGAAAATCTACAATCACGAACTCCTAGCACCGGCGAGCGTTCGATGAATCTGAACGTTCATTTGAGACCAACTCCTTGTTGCACACCATGCATATTCGGCATCCCGAACATCAACCATGATGCCAAAAATAATGATAGAGCAGCGTGAAATTTTTGTTGAGGAAGGAAGGGTCGATACTTGTTCTATTTAAAAAATAATCAATAAGAAAAAGAATGTAAGATTTTGATTTTGCCGTGCACCATTTGAAATTGTCTCGTTGTTGCAGTTCGACATGAAGCCGTACACAGTCTTCACTCCCGTCATGGTGTTGGAAATAATTAAAGAGCGCCCTACAATTTTTAGAAACAGGTTAGCTGATAATTATTTAAGTTAAAAAAATATATCTACTATATATATATCCGTTTTAAAACGAACGGGCAATGAGAAGGCGAGTCATGAGCTCAAGTCAATAGGAAATGTAACAGTATCTTATCACTACAAGAAAAAGGGGTCAATAGGGACCAAAATTAGGTCCCTATTGACCCCTTGTGCGGTCCCTATAGGTCAATAGCGACCGCACGTAGGTCGCTATTGTGCGGTCCCTGTTGACCTCGGTCGCTTGCCAGCAGGGACCACAATTAGGTCCCTGATGAGGGCAATAGCGACCGGAGTATCAGGGACCGCTTTTCGGTCCCTGATACTTTAAAAACAATAGCGACCTAACGCCGGTCCCTATTGTGTTTTTGGGTCCCTATTGTTTTTCACACAATAGGGACCGTCATTAGGTCCCTATTGTCTAAAAAACAATAGGGACCTAACTTCGGTCCCTATTGCTTTTCGTCAATAGGGACCAAACTGCGGTCCCTATTACCTTTATTAGGGACCGCAGTTAGGTCGCTACAAATATTCATAGAAACTCTATGCATATTAGTAGCGACCTACTTGCGGTCCCTAATAATAATAATAGGGACCGCATGTAGGTCGCTACTAATATTCATAGAGTACTAATAATAATAATAGGGACCGCACTTAGGTCACTAAGATTAAATAGGGACCGCAGTGCGGTCCCTGTTGCCTTATTAGGGACCTATGTGCGGTCCCTACTAATCTCTATCCTTGAAATTTGATTTTTTTTATTGATGTTGGTGTGTTTGTGATTCCAAACAACCAAACTCATTGAAACATGTGAATTGTTGTTATTTTAACTATTACCATAGTAATTATGAACTAAACAAACAACGATGTACCTCAAATTATCATAAATTAATGATTTTAAAGTATGAATATTAGTAGGGACCGCAAATAGGTCCATGTTGTGTCAATAGGGACCTGATTTGCGGTCACTATTGACAAATCAGGGACCTATTTGCGGTCGCTATTGACAACGGCTATTGTCAATAGCGACCGCGTTTTGGTCGCTACTAACAACAGCTATTCAATAGGGATCGCATTTAGGTCCCTATTGACAACGGCTATTGTTAATAGCGACCGCGTGTAGGTCGCTACTAACAACGGTTAGTATCAATAGGGACCTAACTGCGGTCGCTATTGATACTTACCGTTGCCAATAGGGACCTAAGTGCGGTCCCTATTGACTGTTAGTGGCCTATAAAAAGGCCACTCCATTCTCCTCTAAAATTCATTACATCCTTTACTAATCCTTAAGGTATGCACGTTTTTTTGCCTTACACTATCCCAAATGTTTATTTTCAATGTAATTTGTTATTTAATTATTCTAACTTAAATTTATTTATTTGGTGATAGGTAATATTACACACACCGAGAGTAATCGTGGTGTACAAAACATTCTTGCGTCGCGTTTTTTCACGCTTCAAGAAGTACGTTGATCATTCTATTTAGCTCTTTAAAATTCTTGTTATATTATTTGTAATTATTTGTTTTATATGTTTCAACTTATTAGATAAATAATGGATTATATAGTAGATAAATCTTGGATGTATGCTATGTATGATAGTGATGGTTGTTTGTGCGATAGATTTGTGTTCGGGGTTCGGGCTTTCATTGAATATGCTACGCAACAAGGTCTTAGATTCGTAGATCTACGGGGCGAAATTAGGTGTCCTTGCATGAAATGCAATAATATACGGTTTTTCGATAAAAAGATTGTACGGGATCATCTTCATAAGTCGGGATTTACAAATGGATATTTAGAGTGGATTTTTCATGGGGAAACGTCAATAGATAATATACCGCCATATGTGCCCGATTCCCTCGGCTCGTCACACACCGATAGTCCCGACAACC
The DNA here is from genome assembly GCA_948329865.1 of Linaria vulgaris. Lineage (NCBI taxonomy): Eukaryota > Viridiplantae > Streptophyta > Magnoliopsida > Lamiales > Plantaginaceae > Linaria > Linaria vulgaris. Next base: position 37,409,302 of record OX415251.1, on the reverse strand, counting down.
CAGTATATGTTGATGTGCCATTCGTAGACATTGTTGTGGATGCACGTGGAGGTCGATCATTTGAGGACGAGTCAACTAACGAGGAGCCCAACCCGGAAGCACATGCGTTCTACAAGTTGATGCACCTAGGAAATATACCCATGTATCCGGATTCCGACTCGGGTGAAGATATAAGTATCCTTCAGTGGGTGTCGGAGTGGTTGGAGTACAAGACACAACACAAGGCTAGTACTATTTATTCTGATAAGGCTTTTAATTTGGCGAAGAGAGGTTTCACGCCTGAGGTGCGGATGTTATTACCTAAGGACACGAAAGGGATCCATAAAATGCTGCAGTCAGAGTTAGGGTACGTTACGTATGATGTTTGTACAAAACAATGTTTCTTGTTCTATGGAGAGGAGACGAAGGACTACGATAAGTGCCCGATATGCCTCACAGGTAGATACGTGGATGGACTAAAATCTAAGGTTGGGAAGAAGAAATTGTGGTATTTTCCTATTGCTCCTCGACTTCAGAGGTTGTATTATACAATAGGAACTGCAAAGCATATGACATGGCATACGAAGTGTAATGGGGTTAATGACGAAATGATTCACCCAGCTTCAGGGGAGGCATGGCGCCACTTCGACCGGACACACCCAGATTTTGCAGCGGAGCCACGAAACGTAAGACTTGGTTTGTCCACAGATGGATTCACACCTTATGGAATGTCTGGCAAGACGTACTCTTGTTGGCCGGTGTTTGTCACCTCTTATAACCTTCCACCGGATCTTTGCATGAAGAAAGAGTTCATCTTTTTGAGTCTACTCATTTCCGGGCCGTATAGTTCAACAAAGAACTTGTATCTTTTTCTTAGGCCACTTATTGATGATCTCAAGCTTTTATGGAGCACTGGCGTCGAGACGTACGACGTCTCGAGGAAGCAACACTTTATATTACGTGCATCTCTCATGTGGACGATTAGCGATTTTCCCGCTTACGGGATGTTGTCGGTATGGAGTACGCACGGAAGGCTTTCGTGTCCTTATTATATGGGTGACACTCTTCTTTTTTATGTGTTAGTACTAACTATTTTTTTGTAACATGCAATTTGTTCATAGAAGAGGAGTGCGGTAGATTGAATGCCATGGAGGTGCAAACGAAAAGGAACGAGGAGTATGTGGCCTGGTTCAAGCAAGAGTACCGCAGTGGAAATTACATATAGACGATAGGGTACTGCCGTTGCTCAACGGTCCACTGAACGATGCAATCACGTACGATGGATACATTGTGAATGGATTTAGGTTCCACATTGATACGAAATTGGGGCCCAAGAAGAGTTACTGTAGTGGCGTTTACGTGAAGGGCGACATGGGAGACACCGCTTCAACCAATTTCTACGGGACTTTAAAGGAGATATTGGAAGTGGAATATTGGGGAGGTAGAACTGGAAAACAACTGTCCATTGTCTTCTTCAAGTGTTTGTGGTATGATATTGGACCGAGCAGCACAAATGTCCACGAGACATTCAAATTGGTGGAAATTAACCCTACTAAAAAATTGCAGACCAATGAACCATTTATTTGTGCTAATCAAGCAATGCAGGCGTATTACGCACCATATCCGTCTCTACCAAATGGAAGGCCAGGGAGAAAAGGATGGTTGTCAGTATCACATGTTCCAGCTAGACACATTATCGACATGTCGTCACTCACAGTTCATGATTCTACCCCTGATGACCCAGATATTCCGGAGACAGTGTTTCAAGAGAACGAATCAGCAGGTCTTAATATGTTTGTAGACTTGAGTTCGTTCAACATGGATATTCAGTTAGGTGGAGGTGAGTTCGAGGTCGTTGATGCACTAGGTGGTAACGAGGACGATGATGGACAAGCAGAAGGCGTAGATGGTGATGCAAATGAATATGACTATGAGTTTGAATATTCAGAAGAAGACTAGTGCTTTCTTTCTTTTCTTTCTTTTTTCAGTATGACTATGACTATGAGTTTTTTCAGTATGACTATGACTATGTGATTTTTCAATATGACTATGACTATGATTTTTTCTGAATGTTGGTACACCATACATTTTAACATAATAATCCATATTCCATACCAACCATCAACACCATATAAACAAAAATAACCAAAATGATGAATAATCCCTACCAACGACAAACCATACATACAAAACAACTACACCATAAATGATCCATATGTTCCAAAATATCATAATCCATATTTACAAATAACTACCCGCAACAAGATCACTGACCCCCCTCATCATCACTAGGCGGATACACGACCCCCTCATCACCAGAACTCTCCGCCAAATCATACATCTCATCCAGGGTCGCCAGTGGATCATCATCAACGCCAACACCCCCCTCACCCTCACTGAGGTCCTCTGCCTCAACATCCATCAGACCAAGATCATCACCACCCTCCGACTCATCAGTATCAATATCATGATCATCGACATACTGGGTGGGGTTGGAAGTACCTGGAGCAAAAGGATCTGGTCTCTCACGTATCGGCCTCGGAACCCGAAATGCGCCTCCGCTCCTAATAGCGTTCCCCATGAACAAGTCTGACGGGAGCTCTCGCACTGGTCGGCATGTATCCCTCTACATGTCCTCTCTAAAAGACTGGAGCCAGGACAACATGGAGTCGACTCTCGGGTCCTTTGTCGACCTCAACTCATTGTTCTCGTCCTGGACCTACCTGAGCAACTCCCGCCTGTAGTCTGGCTCCCTCCCGACCTCCATGTCGAAGTCCCGAGGATCAGCATAGCCTGGTAAACCTCATGCCTTCCCCTTCTTGATACTCCCTATCGCCTTCTTCCACGAATCGGCGTCCCATTCAGGCAAGTCCTTATCTTCCACTGCATCCAGATTTTTCTTCCTCAGTTCCCTCTTATAAGTCTTCTGTTGAATATTCAAATATCATTAAAAAAGAGAAATTAGTTATAAGATCATTAAAAAATTAATTTAAAACAAAGATAATTAAAAACGAGTAGAAAATTTAAAACACTTACGTAAATAAGTCTAGTAGTCTCAGACTTCCACTCCCGCCTCAAGGGTACGGATGTACCTCTGCTAGTCCCCGCCACCCTCTTCGTATGTCCTGCCTTATAAATCTCGTCGTGCCTGATAGGGTGGGTGCGGTTGGGCTGATTCCTCTCCTTCAAATTGTAAGTAATAGTTGGTTATAATTCTTTTTTTTTAAATGTTAAAATTACATTGTTTTAAACTAATCAATAAACAATAATCTTAAAATTTAACTACAAATAAAATATATAATTTTAACAAAACATACCAGGCGCCACCGGATCTCCTCGTAGTCAATGGAACCACCGTAAAAGGTGGCGAGCGCATCGCCGTCCAACTTACCGCCTCGTCGAGCCTTCTTTCCCTTCAGGGACTTCTTCTTAAACGCCTCAGTGTCCCAGTGTTTTGCCGCCTGATCCTCCAAACTCTGGCTCATCCACGGCGTCTTAGGCTTATCTTTAAACTCCTCCTTGTCCTTTTTCTTCATGTACTGCTCCTTCGCCTTGTTAAGCATACGCTTATAAATCCCTCTCGCCTTCAACTGGTATGCCCTATGTACCAGCTCCCTCTCTGACCGCCGGATCCCATAGGTATTCTACAAAAAAGATAAATATTAAACAATAAATTAATACACTAAATTAATAAACTAAATTAAACAATATTTTGAACCTCGAGTAAATTAATAAATATTAATAATTCATTTAAAACTCACCGTAAATGTCGAGTACATCTCTACTCGTACTTTCTCAGGAACCTTCAAGTAGGAGGGCCAAAACTCACTCATAAACTGTCGAATGAGTGAAGTGATCGTCTTGGCAATCTCGCGACTTGGGGGTTTAGAAAAACAACCCCTCTTCAACTCAATAAGCTGCTTCTTCTGCCCAGCCGCAACCGTCGTAAGCCCTACATTGGGTCCCCTACCCGGTCGAGTATCGGTCGGACCTGGAGTACCGGTCGACCTCTGGCTCGGTCCAGCTTCGGTGTCGGCTGTAGGCGGTGGAGTTTGAAGTCTGCTAGACTCGGCTGATGGGGGCACGTGAGTCCCAACTGAATCCGAAGTATGTGGTCGTGCCACCTGGGATGCGGTGGACTCTGATGATCGGGGTCTAACACCCGCTCCGGAGATGGCCGCCTCATCGTCTACAAATAACTGCCGATGTGGTGCAGGTGTCGTTGATGTAGATCCGTCACCTGCCCCAAATAGCGGGACGGACGACTCGGCTGGATGGCTCCGCCCTGCACCACGTCCCGATCGGATAACCCGTATAGGTCGGCAACTACCTCGACCCCCGCTACCACTACCACCACCACGCCCAACGCTACCACTGCCACCACCACTCCCGCTACCACTGCCATGAACTCGACCTCCACTACCTCCAACACTACCACGAGCAACACTACCACTACCTGAACCCGATATCCCGCCACGACCTCGACCTCCAAGACCTCGATCTCCAGTACCGCTAGGGGTCTTACGTGACAACATGCCGAATATATATATGTACTGTAAAGAAAAATTAAATATCAATTCAACGTTTACAAATCTACACTAATTACAAATTTTACAAATTACAATCTTAAAAAATTAATCTACACTAATTAATATAATCTTATAAATTAACACTAATTAACAAGTTTTACTAATTAAAATTTAATAATCCAATTTTCACAATCTAATTATAAACTAATCTAATTTCTAATTTCATCATTCACTAAATTTAACTAAATCTAATTTCATCATTCACTAAATTTTTATTTCATCATTCATTAAATCTAATTTCATAATTCACTAAATTTAACTAAATCTAATTTCATCATTCACTAAATTTAACTAAATCTAATTTCATCATTCACTAAATTTATATTTCATCATTCATTAAATCTAATTTCATCATTCACTAAATTTTTATTTCATCATTCATTAAATCTAATTTCATCATTCACTAAATTTTTATTTCATCATTCAATAATCTAATTTCACAAATATATTTTTTTCTAAATCATACACTAATCTATTCTAACGATCTAACATTCTTCAAGTAAAAATTAACTAACAATTCTTCAAATAATTCTTCAAACAATAATAACTAATAATTCTTCAAAAAATTAACAAATTAACGATCAAGCACAAAATTAACACAAGATTAACACAATAATGTTAACACAAAATTAATAATTTAACAATTTCTTAACATAATAACACAATTTTCGGATTTAACACAAAAATGACAAAAAAAAATAAAAATAAAAAATACCACCCGAAGCTATACCTTAGCACCGGCGGCGGAAATAGACGGAAAATTCAAAGGGGCGGTGATGGAGGCGGAGCACGACGGCGATTGAAGCGGAGCACGGCGGATTTGAGGCGGAAATCGGAAGAAAACGACGTGGGTTTGGGTTTGGTTGGGTTGGGGACGCAATTTGGGTCGCAACTACTCACAAGAGGTCGCTTATGGCGGAATTTGAAACGGGTCGGGTCGAAATCGGGTGAAGGAGGTATAGTTGACGGATTTCGCGATTTGTCAAAATTGTTTTTTTTTAATTTATAGGAAGAAATCAGCGACTCAGTTTGAGTCGCTGATTGCTTCCACGATAATTAGGGCTGAGGAGGCCCACAATTTGGCCCAATTTTGGGCCGAATTGTGTGGCCCACGTAATATATGGACGGTTAGCGACTCAATGTGAGTCGCTGAACATCTCTAAGGACAACAGCAACTCAGACTGAGTCGCTGTATTGTGTTCAGCGACTCAATTTGAGTCGCTAACAGTCCCTGAGGACAATAGCGACTCATATTGAGTCGCTATTTGCCTCGGAACTTTCCGCGACTCAAAGTGAGTCGCTGTTGTTTTCAGCAGTCGCTGATGGCTAGCGACTCAACTTGAGTCACTAACTGGGCGGTCCCTATTGACCGCCCAGTCTTGTAGTGTATTAATTACATCCCATTACATCAGCAATAATTTTGAAGAATCAATGACATTTGCCATCAAATTTAGAAGGTCTCCGTTTTGTGAAAAATGCTATTGACATATTTGATATGTCATTAATTGTTAATCATGGATTGCTACCTGAAGATGAAGAATTGCAAGAAGTCTCCAATCAAAAATTGCGTATAGAGATCCCAAAAAGGTTTTATTGAATACAAGAAGCCTCAATTATTTCAAGAATTGAATATTGGCCACTCATCAGACATGCTTGGAATGCTCAAGTCCTCTGACTCATTCTTTCGAGCAAATTAAAGGCTTCGAAAATGGTTACATACTACACTCTCAAAGCTTCCGCCTTTAAAGATGATCAACGAGGATCTGCTCAATAAATGACACACACAAGAGATAAGATCCATAAACAGAAGCTTCAGTCCCAAGCCTCATTGTGTGAAACAAATTAAAGGACTAGAAGATGCAGATTATATTGTTTTATTCAACATTTTGTCAATAGCGGGGGAGCTACTTTAACTATTTCATAATACTTTCTCTTCTGACGAGTAAGGATTGTTTATGCTCAGCTATAATCCACGTACTCAACACAAGGCACTCAAGGATAAAAGACTTAGCTTTTCTAAAGTTTCAATATTAAAGACCGAGTTTTTCCAAAAAGACCCAACTTTTATAAAGCCCAAGCACTAAAGATCGAGTTTTTTCACAACTCAAGAAGACTTAGGTTTTTCCAAGCTCATGAAGAGTTTGAATTTTGAATGCCAAATAATTCTTATCTTTTTGGAAGCTCGATTGATGTGGGAAAAGGCTTTGAGAAATAAGTGGACTAAAATCAAATTTTCAGCATTGGGCCCGCATAAGGCTCAAGTTCTTTCATAAAACTGCTCTGGTTGGTAATGTTTCAGATGGAATGTCATACATGTATGGAAAGATCTATGAGTCTTCTCTTTAATGCAACAAACTAGAGGTCATTTGAAATTATTTAGAAAGAGTTATGGATGTTTTTCTAAGATTGTGCAGACTGCTTCAAAATCTATCATGTTAAAGTACGATGTTCAAGTTCTTTCAAAAAACTGCTCCTATTGAGACAATTCCAGAAAGTGCACCATATACGAATGGAAAGATCTATGAGTCTTCTAGTTAATGCAATAAACTAGAGGTCATTTTGAATTTTGTAGAAGAAGTTATGGATGTTTTTCTGAGATTGCGCAGACTGCGTCAAAATATGTTAAGTTAAAGTTATAGTGCTCAAGAATAGCTACATGAAGATTGAATGTGGCCCCTATAAGGTAAGCACAATTAAAGATTAAATATGATCACGAGAGGGTACACACGTTTAAAGATTGAATAAGGCTTCAAAAGAGTTCGCATTGATGATTGTTAACGGGTTTGGAATTATTCCCTTATTTAACTGATGATATTTATTTTGGGTTGGAACGCTCTGTCCGTAATTCAGAGACAACGATAGGTGTATATGGTAACAAGAATTGCAAGAATATTCCCTTCCTTTATTACTGAACTTTTCCTCCTCATTTCCCTGTATATCTGAGTATCAGGTTGAATTAAGTTAAGCTAAGTTATCCTTCTTCCACTGATCACCTCCCTTTATATAGACTTTGGTAGGGGCAGGTGTCATTGTGCATGTGTTTTGGTAAAGACAGGTGTTGTCATTACCTTGATACAAGTGTAAAAGTCAGGATAAGGTTTATCTTTTATCTACTAAGCACTGACTAGATTAATCTTAGTGTCTTCTGATAGCTCCGAGGACCTCTGATGTATGTTTGCTTTGGTAGAGCGATTCTTCCGAGGGGTTATACTTTCGTTGATGAGTAATTAGGATGCTTGTCCGGGGTATCATAAGTATATTTGAGAGTCTAGACTGTTGTACATGTCTTCCGAGGGGTTTTATCTCTCTTTCTTGATTCGGGTCTATTCTTCAACAATCAGGAGTGATCTCTGCGGGTGTAAATGTGATCTCCGAGGGTGTGGTGTGATCTCCGAGGGCTTGATTTGGTCTCCTAGGACTGCATTTGATTTCCGAGGGCTGTATTTGCTCTGTTTGAAGTGAGATTTTTTCATTGGAGTTCTCGGAATATATTTACTGGGTGCTCTTTTATTCATTTCTTGATTTTCTCCGAAAATGGGTCCTCGGATGATAGTCCGAGCATAGTTTTCTTCGAGGAGTGTTCAGCAAGGAAGTTTTCTTGTAAGTTCTTGGGAATCGGGGTCCATTGGGGTCCCTCTTGGCGCATTGGTGGATATCGGAGTCACGCGGATCCATGGGGGTTTGCTCTTTTTCCGATGCCGCGTTGATATCTGTTTTTCACTCACCCTTTGACTTTCCAAGGGACGCTTACAATCCTCCTCGTGTGCTCTTTTAAACCTTTTTAGGTCAGTGACCGAAAGGTGAGGCAATCCTCCGAGGGGTTCTCCTCATTAGGAGTGGGTACATTTCATCGGAAGTACTCGTGACAATTGTATTGTCCATGTATCGTTTTTCTGAGTAGGATTAACCTTCTCATTTTCCTTTTATTTATTTTTATGGTTAACACTAGCCCCCCCCCCCCCCACCAAATTTCGATTGCCTTCGTAGAGACAAGCGGAATTTTAATCATCGTCCTCAGTGAGGCGAGGGGTTAGTTCCCGTTCTGGTATCCTCTATATTCGTTTTTTGGTATTTTTCCGAGAGATATATGCATAGATATTTAAAATTTATATGGATTTTACCTGAATACCCTTAGGGTATCATTATTGTGCATGTGAGGATCTCGGGGCGCAGGTATTGATCAGCTTTGAAATTTGAAGTATCTGACCGTTGGCAACGGTCAGAATTTTGACGGCGTGGCGTGATCAGGCAACGGTTACGTGGAGCCGTGAATAAATGCCACGTCTTTAAGGGCATCTGACCGTTGTAGGCTCCGGTTATAAATAGGGGCACTGTTGCTCTTTCTTCTTCATTCTCTCAATTCTAATTCACGATTACTTCCTCTCAGAGCCAAAAAAAAAAAACTTCCTTCCTTAATTTCTGCTCTTCGTTTTTTGTACTCCAAATTTCCAGCAGACTTACTCATTCTCTTCTTATTCCTCAAAAAACAATCCTCTTTTTGTATCCATGGCTACTTCTGCCAACACGAACCCTGTTACCACTGCTACTTCCTCGGAAATTACTGCTCCGATTGATACTTCTACAAATGTGAGGAGTATTCCAGTGGGAGTTGTCACTCGTAAACGTAAAGGAGAGATCGTTTCTTCTTCTGAGGGCGGCGCGGCTTCTTCTAAGAAAGCTAGGGTTCCCAAACCAAATAAGGCGCCTTTTTGGACTTTCGCTAAAGTGGAGAGGGTTCCGAGCATTGCCACTCCTGAACAGGTGTTGGATTTGTTCACTTCAACCAGTGCTTTTCAAAAGAACATGGTGTTCCAAATTCCGACTAGGGACGAGAGAGCGTGCTATCCTCCTCCGGGTATGTTGACAGTTTATTTTGCTCAAGTAAGGTATGGGTGGCGTTCATTCATGTCCCCTTTCTTTTGTGAGGTTTTTAAATCTTGCAACATTAGCCCGAGTCAATTGGTTCCGAACGGGTTTGTTGCCCTCTGCATTTATGTTTTTTGGTGTCAATTGAACGGGCTGGAGTGTAGAGTAGATCACTTTCTTTCAATCTTTGATGTGGGGGTGTCACCCGGGGGGTATCCTTTTTATAACGTTCGTCATCGGGACAACTCGGGGGATTCCACGAAGAGGATCCTGGGGGCAGCCATTACTTCGCACAGTGTTTGGAAAAACAGGTATTTTTTTGTGAGGCCCGCACAAGGTAAATGGGATATGCCCTTTGACTGGAGAGAGGGCACAACTCCAGTGTATACATTGGACCTGGAGATAGTTTTATCTCTCGTGATTTCTCAACATAAGCTGATGGAATCGGAGGATTTTACCATGTTGTTTGAGACGTCCGGTCTTCATTATGTGGTGTTTACCGATGATGCTGTGGAGAAGCCCTTGTCCCTGTCTCCCGAGGGCAAAAATCTTTTTCGTAAGTTTCTTATCTTCTCCCTTTATTTCCTTTCTGGGCATAATAATAAGTTGTACTTATGTATTCTGACTTTGGGGTGATGCAGAGGAGGTTATGGCTAACTATTACTTGTCGGGTCCAATTGATCCTACTCCGAGTGGTGTTTCTGATGTGCCAGAGGAGGGCGATCACGAAGAGGATGAGGTTAATGCTCCCGGGGGCGAGTACGTAGCTCTGGAGGTGGGGGGAGTTCACGAGGATCACTCTCCACTGTGTATAGACATGTCAGGGGTTATCAGAAGTTTTGTTCCCCTACGCCAGGTAGCTCCTTCTTCTTATTGGGCTTTAGTGCCAGTTTCTAAGTCTAGTACAAGAGATGTACTTGCTTCTGGATCCGACATAGGGAGTTCTCCGAAGGGGTGTTTCCGAGAGCGGTTGAGGGAGAATCTATTCAGAAGACCATGGAAGTGGTAGATTTATCTTCCGATGATCCGTCTCCTGCTTCTACTGAGCCTACGTCTTCAGAAGTTCCTCGTGGTGAGTTTTTACGAGTTCTTAGTAAAATTTCTCACATTTTCACTGTAGACTTTCTTCATGTACTGATGCTTTCCTTTTTGATACAGTGGCCGTAGACAAAGGTAAGGCTCCAATGGTAGAAGAGCCCTCCTTATATGGTAAGTGTTCCTTACCCGTCCTTCTTTATTAATAATCTTTTATAGTTTCATTCTCTTTCTTATCTTCAGTGATTTTCTCTTGTAGAGGAAGACTGCTTGGCACAGTTCAACGTTCCTGGGCAAGAAACTTTACGAGGGGATTCCGAGGACACTCAAGGGGAGTTTGATCCTTCTTCCGAGGACAGAGATGTAAAGGAGGGGATTCTGAATTCATTGTTGAGAGAGACTAGCCCACCCGCAGCAGTTGGTGGTTCTCGGGCCGTGTTTACAAATTCAGAAGTGATGACTCCAATACCCGGAGTTGCTCTTCCGGGGAGTCGTATTCCAGTATCCTCCTCTGTTCCAGTGACTATCTCTCCGAGAGGTCAGACTTTCCAGGCGCCCGTTCCTCCTTGTGGACCTGCAGGGTAATTCTCATCTCGGACAGTGGGGGAAGCTTACCAGGATATTCTCCAGTTTTTTGCTTCCTCCAGTTCAACACCCGCCGAGGGGTATCAATTTTTGTATACCAGTCTTAACTGGTTGGGACTCATGGTAAGTTTCTCCCTACTAGTCCTCTTGAGTTATATGATGTATCTGTGTTAACGTTTATTGACTTCTTTGCAGATTGGAAAGACTCCGGAGGCGGTCACTGCCGTGGAAGAACGTGGTCGGAAGGACATAGAGGAGGTGGAAGTACTCCGAGCGCAATTGGCCCCTCTCTTGGTTCGGGATAAAGAGAGTCAGACTAGAGAGGACATTCTCCACACCAAGATTTCTGACTATGAGTTTGCTCTTAAAGAAGCAGAGAAGGCGAAAGAGAGTTTGCTATATAACTTGAACGCTGTCGAGTCCGCTTACAAGAAGATGGAGGCATCCGAGAAGGCGGCAACAGCTAAAATAGCTCTTTTGGAGAAGGAAAGGGAGGAGTCCGAGGGGGTTCTTAAGGCCCATGTTGCGGCTCTCGAGAAGATGGTGTTGGGGGTGGTGAAAGGGAGAGAAGTCTCCAGGAGACTTTGGGCCAGGTTACTGACAGAGCTGAGTCAGCCGAGGGGAAGTTATTAAACTTTCTTTCTCCCGAGGAGGTGCAGGCCAAGATTGATGATGCAGTTCAATTCGCTCAGCAAGAAGTATCAAGGCAACACCCAGAAGTCTCCGAGATGCCTTCTCACGAGCTCTTGACAGACTACCTTTTGTGGGGTTACTTGGAGTGTGCCAGATTGGCCAAGTCTTTGCTAAGGCCGGACGTTGACTTTTCAAAGTCTTTTGACCTTCGCAAGTTGAAGAAGCCAACTTCCGATGACTGCCATTACTTTGTGGGGAGATTTGGGGGCTTGCTATCCCCTCGTGATTCTCCTGCACCGTCCCCGATGCGTTCTGCCAGTAGCCCGAGTCCGAGGGCTAGCGGTTTCGGGGGTTATTTTCTCCGATTTCTCGCCTTGCTCCGCTGAGTACTTCCGTCGAGGAGACAACCTCTTTCCCCCCTTCTACCATGGGGGCTTAGTCTTGCTCTTTTTATTTCTTGTTTTTAAATAAACGTTCTTTGTACTTATTACCCTTTCTGAGGGCTCTTCGGCTTAAATGAATAAATATTTTGTCCAATCTTTCCTTCTCTACTTTTTGTTTTAATTGTTAAGATTCAATTAAAGTGGATAATGATAAACCCTATAAAGTTGCTGACTAAGTATATCTCCTAAGTAGGAGGTGTTGCTTTGCATGGTTAAGTAAGGTGCGTGTCATTTTTAATTAAGAAAATTTTTCAACACGTGTCCCTTACTTTATATAATACGAATCTAACCTTCTTCTAATCAAGGAATAAAGAGTATATATGCAATTAGGCCCTTTACCAATTATGCACTTATCTCTAACCTTATAATCGCAGCTAGGCTTTGATCTTTTTTCAAGTTTGCCAACAATTGTGAGCACGAGGGTAATATTTACCTGACAAGATGATGCCCCCCTACTATAGAAGAAGTGGTTCAGTTTCATCTTGTGGTTCCTCTCGGGATACCGCTCGGAGTCCTTCTGGATTATCAAGGGTTCCTCCTATTTCTCGTGAAAATTTCTCTCCGAGGGATAATTTATCCGAAAACCAGGCGCCACTTGGCGTTAGTTCCTCTTTGGGAGTAGCTCGTAGGCCTTCATCTACAAATTCACGTAGAGTCAATCATATCGGGGAGATATTCATGGGCAGGGAGCCATACCCTTTGGCGGATGAGTCTTCGGAATTTGATCTGATCCCTCTTAATCCGTCCAGATTGATAGGTAGGGGACGTGTAGGATCCACTACGAGTACAGAGTGCGAGAACTCGGTAAGGTCTCTTTTCACTGGTTATAACCTGGATTTCGAAGAATATGACGTAATAGTGCCTTCCTCGGGCCAGAGAGCTTATGCACCGCCTTCGGGTTATCTGACTGTTTATAGCGAACAGATGCGTTGTGGGTTACGAACGTTTTTCCATCCCTTTTTCCAAATACTCTTTCGGTATTGGCAGGTATGTCCGAGTCAGTTAACATCAAGTTCATATAGTCATTTGGTGGGATATGTCTTGCGCTGTGAGCTTTTAAACCTTCCAATGTCCCCTTATCGGGTGGGAACAATATTTACCCTTCGACCTTGTTCAGAGGGGACTCCCTTTTTTAGCTTGACCTATCGGGACAAGGAAAATACCTTCACTCGTGTATCCAGTATCCACTCTTGTAGAGGGGATTGGAGGCGAAGATTTTTCTTTGTCCGTCCGAGAGGTCAATCAGCCAGATCATGGGCGGTGCCCATCCGATGGGGTCTGGGCTATATTGCTCCCAATATCGAAATGCCAGGCCAGGTGAGGGAGGTATTACTTCACTCGGGACTTTTTTCTGGTTCCTATGACATGTCCAGGCTGTTGGATTTCCCCGAGGCCATGACTTTGGCGGGTTTGCAAGAGGGGGTGGAGGGGTGTACCCCTACTTCTCGTCCACTTCACAGTAACTTTTATTTTCGTAAGTTTTACTGATCATTCTTTAACTTATAAACTTTCTAGGTGCCCTCAGACTGTTTGTATACTGATATTTTTTACAGGCGCAGAAATGGGAGCATTTTCTCTTGGGTCTTCCGATGACGTTTTTCTGGGACGGGCTTTGCACGGTGGTTCCAAATTGTTGGAAGTTGATGGTTCTGATTCCCTCGTAAATGAGGTAATAGTTGATATCTCTTCAGAGGGGGAGGGACGGGAGGCATCGCCTATAGCAGCCCCCTAGTAAACTTTATAACTCCTCTCGGAGGGCCGGATCCGATAGCAGATTCTTCCCCAGCAGACTCCCACATAATTCCCGTGGTGTCACAACCTTTACCCCGCACTTCTGCCGTGGTGAATGCGCTAGAGGAGTATCTTCTCTCTCCCCGTGCGGGGGACTTGTCGCCCCTTGAGGGTGTCCCTGCTCGTGTTCCCGCACCGCCACCCGAGGGGAATCCCTCCTTAGGGAGATCTTTTCCGCCCGAGGACAGTCAAGATGTTTCTCCCCTCGGATCAGCTATAGGGTTCTGTCGAAATTTTCTTAGTGGCTTGCTGAATGTGACTGATTGCGGGTTGATAAAAACCCTTTCAGTGTCCGTTCTCCAGGACTTAGCTTGCAAAGATCTGTGTGAGGTATTTTATTTATTTTATCTATTCTGTTTGCTACTAACCTGTCATCAATGTCTGATGGAGCTTGCTTCGTTTTTTGAGCAGATCTATATGGTATTAGATGCCCTCGGATCTTATGGAAGCTCTTCTTCTGACCCGGGTTTAGTATACTGCCGTCGGGACGAGTTGGAGCAAGGTCTCTTAGAAGCGCAAGGGGAAATAACCCGTTTGAAGGAAGTTCACGAGTCCGCTCAGGAGACTCACATCAATATGTTACAATCCGAGAAGGATAAGGCGTGGGAAGTGGAGCTCCAGTTGGTGCTTGAAAGAGCACGTGTACTAAATTTAGAAAGGAGAATTGAGGAATTACGTGGCCACATGCGGTCCTCGGAGGAGCAATTAGTGCATGCTACAATGGAAAGAGATGCTTTGAATCAGCAACTCCTAGGGATAACTCGTACTCATGCGGTAGCAGTGGTTATGGCTCAAGTCCAGGCCGTGTTGGAAGTGGTGGGTCCATCCAACCTTCGTGAATCTCTTAAGAGGGAGATGCGTGATTTAGTGCATATAGGCTATCGGCTGTGCCAAGATGCTGTACAAGCTTTACCAGACTTTCCCTCGGGTTTACTCCTTCCAGAACTTAACATTCGTCAAATCTCCGAGGGGTTCCCTTCTTCACCCATTAGGGACTCTACAGTTCCGACTGTGTTTATTGACGACCAGTCTCTCTTTCCGAGGAGCAGCGCCGATGACTTATCCGGGAAGGAAAACGTCCCATGGGAGGGGCTTAGCTTATACAGTTTAATTCATATTACGAGGGGCTTTTTTGTTAGGTTGCTAAGATGACTCATATGTAGAGTTATCCTTTTGTTAGCAACTATCTTTTGTAATAAGATCCTTCGTATATGAATAACTTTTCTTATTCAAGCATAACTATTACATTAAGCATAATACTTTCTAAGGTTGAATGAGTTCCAAGTGTTGTGAAGTACTGCCCCCTCGGAATTGGTCAAAAGATAGGTTGCGGTTCCCACAATTTTCACTATTTTATAGGGCCCTTCCCACCGAGGATCCAACTTGCCCACATTCTTGGAAGCCCCCACCCGTTTCATTACCAAATATCCAACCTGAAAATTTCGGGGTTTTACCTTGTTATTATAGTATCGTGACATCCGAGCCTTGTATTCTTCCACTCGGAGGGCCACTCGGGTTCTCTTTTCTTCAAGAAGGTCAAGGGCGAGGGCTAGATTTGAGCCATTGGCCACTTCCTCATATTCCCTAACTCGCCAAATTTCTATGGAGACCTCCGAGGGCAAGATGGCTTCACATCCGTAGGATAAACTGAAGGGAGTTTCACCCGTAGCGACACTTTGCGTGGTCCGATAGGCCCATAGTATCCCGGGTACTTCCTCTACCCACTTAGCTTTGTGCCAATCGAGTCGAGCCTTCATGTTTTTCAAAAGGGTTCTGTTGGTCCTTTCTACTTGACCATTTGCTTGAGAATATCCCACCGAAGCAAAGCGGTGTTTTATTTCCCAATGATCGCACCATTTTTGTAACCCTTGATCTGTAAATTGCAGACCGTTATCGCTTACCAGGCTCCGAGGGACACCAAAGCGACAAATGATACTTCTCCAAAGAAAATTGATTACAGCCCCTGCGGTTACCCTAGCTAGGGGTTCCGTTTCCACCCATTTGGTGAAGTAGTCAACGACTACTAACAAAAATTTCTTTTGACCTGCATCAGGGATGAGGGGTCCGAGTATATCAATGCCCCATTTGGAGAATGGGCAAGGGGTCAGATGGGGTTCCCAAGGAGCTGCGGGTTGATAGACCAGAGGGGCGTAAGCTTGGCACGGTTTACACCTTTCGGCATGGCTTTTGCTGTCTTTAGCCATCGTGGTCTAGTAGTAGCCCTGTCAAATCAAGCGTCCGACCATGCTTTCACCACTAGTATGACTTCCACATACCCCCTCGTGAGTTTCTGCTAAAGCAAGTTGAGCCTCCTCTTCATTAAGGCATCGAGTGTGGGGACACGAGTACGTTCTCCGGAAAAGTATCCCATCTTTGAGGAAGTATCGAAGAGTTTTTCTGAACATCATTCGCTGAATATTCTTGTCAGAGGAGTATCCCTCGGGATTCTGTAAATAGACCTTGATAGAAGTTACCCAGCTAGATAAGGGATCTGAGATGGTATTCACCTCTCTGCCTTCACTTTTTTCAGACTCGTTGACATGAAGTAGAGTAATCCTCCGAGTGTGTACGGCGGCTGTCTGAGTAGCCATTTTGGATAAAGTGTCCGCCTCTTGGTTTTCTTTTCGGGGAATTTGAACTATATCATATTCTTCAAACCATTCGGACCTTTGACGAACAACTCGGAGGTACTCTTGCATTCTTTCTTCTTTTGCTTCATATGATCCCTTGACTTGCTGAACAATCAATTGAGAATCACTATGAAGGAGTATTTTCTTCATTCCCCCTTCCTTTGCTAGTCTCATACCAATAAGGAGAGCTTCATACTCGGCTTCATTGTTGGAGAGGGGGTAATCTATTCTTATTGCGAAATGGAGCCTTTCTTCCTCTCATTCTTGATTTACAAACACAATTCCTGCTCCCCCATGCGTACTCACCGAGGATCCATCTATATATACATGCCATAGTGGTTCCTGTTCCTCTGATACGATGCCCGTAAGTTCCATTACAAAGTCAGCTAGGACTTGTGCCTTGATGGATGGTCTCGGAGCATAGGAAATATCATACTCGGTGAGCTCCACAGCCCACTTTATTAACCTCCCTGACGATTCAGGCTTATTAAGAATTGCCCTTAGGGGGTGCTTTGTTAGCACTGTAATCGGGTGGGATAGAAAGTAGGGGCGTAGCTTTCGGGTTGTAGTAACCAGTGCTAAGACAAGTTTTTCAGTTAGGGTATATCTGGTCTCGGCTCCAAGGAGGGTTTTGCTGACGTAATATACCGGACGATGTTCTACGTCTTGTTCTTTGACTAAAACAGTGCTAATATCTTCTTCTCCAACCGACAGATACAGAAATAACTCTTCTTGAGGTAAAGGTTTTACCAATAAGGGTGGTTTCAACATGTACCTTTTCAGTTCTTCAAGGGCTTCTTCGCATTGGGGGGTCCACTGAAATTCCTTGATATTTCGAAGTATCTTGAAGAAGGAAAGTCCCTTTTCTGCGGACTTGGAGACAAACCGACTCAACGAGGCCATTCTACCAGTTAACTTTTGGACATCCTTCACCGTCCTCGGGGTGGGTAATCCCATGATGGCCTCTGCTTTCTCGGGGTTTACTTCTATCCCCTTCTCCGTAACCATAAATCCCAAAAATTTTCCCCCTCGGATACCAAAAGAACACTTCCTAGGGTTGATTTTCATGCCAAAATTGTTCATGATGACCAATGCCTTCCGTAGGTCCCCGGGATGCTCTTCGGCGGTATTACTTTTAACTACAGTGTCATCCACGTAAACCTCTACTGATTTTCCGATAAGTCCTGCGAACATAAGACTTACTAACCTTTGATAAGTAGCTCCGGCATTCTTCAGCCCGAAAGGCATGACTAGATAGCAAAAGGTGCCCGCATCTGTAATGAAGCTAGTTTTATCTTGGTCAACCGCTGCCATCGGGATTTGGTTGTATCCTTGATCTTCGTCTAGAGTCGATAACAACGCACATCCCGCGGTAGAATCCACTAGCTGATCTATGCTCGGTAAAGGATAACAATCCTTTGGGCATGCATCATTGAGGTTAGTAAAGTCAACACACATTCGCCATCTCCCTCCATGTTTGGGAACTAACACAACATTAGCTAACCATTCTGGGTAGATGACCTCTCGAATTTGTTTCAAACTGAGAAGGCGTTGTATTTCCGAGCGGATGATCTTATTACGTTCGGGTCCCATTTTCCTTTTCTTCTGCTGAACAGGTTTAGCCTCGGGCTTCACATTAAGGAAGTTTTGGCATATTTTGCTGCTGATTCACCCGGGCGGTCACCCTTCCCATGCAAAGAGGTGGTGGAATTGTTTGAGGAGGGAAATTAGTTGATCTTCTATTGCTGGGGTCATGTGAGTGCCCATTTTGATCACCTTCTCGGGGCTTCCTTCTACTAATTCCACCATCTTTAACTCTTCCACAGGTTGGACTCGTGTTTCCTCAGTTTTGCATTTTTTGTTATTTCCGAGTGATGACCCGTCCCCTTCCGAGGGAATGGCATTCATGCAACATTCTCTAGCTTTAGATTGACTTCCCCGGACTTCTCCAATTCCTGAAGAAGTGCGGAATTTCACTTTGAGATGCAAAGTAGAGGGAATAGCTTCAAAGGCTCGAATGGATGGTCTTCCGCAGATGACATTGTATGCCCGTGAAGAAGCTTCCACTACCCAAAACCTAATAGGTTCTGTCCTTCGAAGAGCTCCCTTTCCCCATGACATTGGAAGAGTTACAGTTCCAAGGGTCTGGCAGGCTTCTCCGGAGAATCCTACCAAGGGGACATCAGTAGTTTCTAAATTTTCTGGTTTTAACCCCATAGCAAGATAAGTAGGCAAGAAGAGTACGTCCATAGAGCTGCCCGTGTCTATAAGGATTCGTTGGATTTCATACCCGTAGATGACGGCAGAAATAACCAATGGGTCTTCGTGAGGGTATAGTATGTCTGCGAGATCTTCGTGTCCGAAGGTAATGCTAGGCAGCTTTGATCCTTGGATAAAGCAGACAGGTAATCCTTGCTCTGCTCGTCGAGCTTCTTTCAGATATTTCTTCTTTTTACCTTGAGGTATCATGGAAATTTCACCTCCTTCAATCATGTTAATGGTTCTCACTGTCGGGGATTGTTTTTATAAGAGTCAGGTGGAGGAGGTAGACTCTGATACCCTGTCGTTTTCTCTCGTGAACTTTGCCGACGATCTTTGGTTCGCTCTTGAGACCGTAGGTGTCCAACTGTCCCCTCTCGTGACTTCCGAATAGGCGTCCTTTCTTTCTCTTCTCGTTCCTCCTCCTCTCTTCGGGACCTCTTCCAAACATTTGCCTTAGGTTCCTCGAGATTATTTTCCTTGAGGTAATTCTTCAAGTATCCTATCTCTAAGAGACGAAGCACTTCTCTACGAAGGGTAGTACACTCTTCCGTAGTGTGCCCGTAAGTTTTATGGTACTTACAATATTTTCCAGTGTCCTTATCTTGGTTAGGAAATTTAGCCGGTCTAGGCCAGTGCAGCTCGTTGCTGCCCCTCATTATATTGAGTACTTCCGGGGGAGTAACAGTCATCGGAGGTAAGTGTACAGGTCGGAGGAATTTCTTAACCACTCCGCCCTCATCCTTGCGCTGAGGAGGTTTTCCTTCCTTATTCTTTTCTTTGGTCTTTGCCTCCTTCTCAGCGCGCTCTAGATGTTCATTATCCTCCTTCTCCATTTGCTTTTTTGTTCCCTCGGCCTCCTCCATCAATATGTGGACTTCCGCCTTTTGCATAAGCTCATTCATGTCCGTGATACGATTTCCCATAAGGTATCTAAAGAAGTCCCCCGTTCGGAGTCCTTGAGTTAATATGTCCGCCATGATGGTCAGCCTAACGTTGGGAACATCTAGCGCTTCGTCCGTGAAGCGCTTTATATACTCTCGTAAGGGTTCATCCTTTTTCTGCTTAATAGTGAAAAGATGTGTGGCGGATTTGGGGTACCTTCTATTGCAGGCGAATTGTCGTACGAACAAATGAGCTAATCGGTCAAAACTCGTAATGGAACAAGGTGGAAGGTGAGTGAACCATGCTTGGGCCCGCCCTCCGAGGGTAAAAGGAAATACGCGGCATAACACATGATCAGGGGCGGAATATAGGTCCATTCCGGCCAAATATTGATGGATGTGATCCTGAGGATCCCTTCCATCAGCTTCTCCGGTATATAACGGGATATTGATGGGCCGCATTCCCAAGTGGATAGATGCTAAAGCAATTTCAGGCATGAAAGGTGAGGTCTTGAATGTGGGATCTTCCTCAGGGGCCATGGTCCTCTTGAGGTCTCCCAATTCTTTTCGTAAATCATCCACCATCCCCCACAGGGAATGTTCAACCTCTCCCCGATACTCCGAGGGACGAGAAATTTCTCCCCGACCCCTCTCGGGAGTTCTTTCATAACTTACATACCTTCGGGGCGTTTGTCGGGGTTCCTGTTGCCAAGGAATTGAATTTGGGTTCCATGCCGTCCGAGGGGCGTTTCCTTCCGAAGGGAAATTCCTGTCCTCGAGGGGTACAAAGGACATGTTTCCGAGATGTTCACCCCTCCGGGGTATTCGTGTAGCATATATAAGTCTTTCATAGACAAATCGGGGAATATTAATAAAATCTCTTGTACCTGATTCATAATTGGACAAGGTTTCTTCTGAGTCGCTGTAAGGAGTTGGAAAGTTTTCGCTCTCGAAAAGATCATCCATCCTAGTCGACATCTGCTGAACGTTCTCGAAGACAGATATTATGGCGTTCCCACAGACGGCGCCACTTTGTTAACGGGTTTGGAATTATTCCCTTATTTAACTGAAGATATTTATTTTGGGTTAGAACGCTCTGTCCGTAATTCAGAGACAACGATAGGTGTATATGATAACAAGAATTGCAAGAATATTCCCTTCCTTTATTACTGAACTTTTCCTCCTCATTTCCCTGTATATCTGAGTATCAGGTTGAATTAAGTTAAGCTAAGTTATCCTTCTTCCACTGATCACCTCCCTTTATATAGACTTTGGTAGGGGCAGGTGTCATTGTGCATGTGTTTTGGTAAAGACAGGTGTTGACATTACCTTGATACAAGTGTAAAAGTCAGGATAAGGTTTATCTTTTATCTACTAAGCACTGACTAGATTAATCTTAGTGTCTTCTGATAGCTCCGAGGACCTCTGATGTATGTTTGCTTTGGTAGAGCGATTCTTCCGAGGGGTTATACTTTCGTTGATGAGTAATTAGGATGCTTGTCCGGGGTATCATAAGTATATTTGAGAGTATAGACTGTTGTACATGTCTTCCGAGGGGTTTTATCTCTCTTTCTTGATTCGGGTCTATTCTTCAACAATCAGGAGTGATCTCTGCGGGTGTAAATGTGATCTCCGAGGGTGTGGTGTGATCTCCGAGGGCTTGATTTGGTCTCCTAGAACTGCATTTGATTTCCGAGGGCTGTATTTGCTCTGTTTGAAGTGAGATTTTTTCATTGGAGTTCTCGGAATATATTTACTGGGTGCTCTTTTATTCATTTCTTGATTTTCTCCGAAAATGGGTCCTCGGATGATAGTCCGAGCATAGTTTTCTTCGAGGAGTGTTCAGCAAGGAAGTTTTCTTGTAAGTTCCTGGGACTCGGGGTCCATTGGGGTCCCTCTTGGCGCATTGGTGGATATCGGAGTCACGCGGATCCATCGGGGTTTGCTCTTTTTCCGATGCCGCGTTGATATCTGTTTTTCACTCACCCTTTGACTTTCCAAGGGACGCTTACAATCCTCCTCGTGTGCTCTTTTAAACCTTATTAGGTTAGTGACCGAAAGGTGGGGCAATCCTCCGAGGGGTTCTCCTCATTAGGAGTGGGTACATCTCATCGGAAGTACTCGTGACAATTGTATTGTCCATGTATCGTTTTTCCGAGTAGGATTAACCTTCTCCCTTTCCTTTTATTTATTTTTATGGTTAACAATGACAATTCAATTTTTCCATCAATTGAGATTCTAAATCTTTGACCTTCGTAGTTCGGCCAGCACGGTCCAACACCTTACTACGAACCAAAGATGCAAGATCTAATCTGAATACAAGTGAGCTAACCTCAAGTTTCAACACTCATCGGTAAAGTGTTGAAGAAAGCTGAAGTACTAAAGACTAAACTTTTTCAAAGCTCAACAAGACTTAGTCATTCCTAAAGACCAAGTATAGAAGGCTTAGCATTCCAAAAGCTTAGAGCATTGAAGAATTAGCTTTTCCAAAGCTCAAGAAGAATTAACTTTTCCTAACTTCACTCGCCGCAGACTTAGCTTTTTCAAAGCTCACAAAGACTTAGCCTTCGAAAAATAATCCAAAGTTCAACTAGTAAAGGACCTAACGTCTCTTACGCTACAATGCCCCAAAAGAGTTCACACCGATGAATATTGAATGCGACCTTATTGAGGACATGCATCATATAAAATTAATTGTGACCCCTAGGCAAGAATGCACTATTGAAGACTGAAAATACGACACCAAAGAGGATATGCACCATTGAAAATTGAATACAAATCGAAGAGAATGTGCACAATGAAGATTGAACTCAATCTCGTAGAAGGCACGTTGTGTAAGAAATTAAGAATTGAAGAATTCCGCCTATTCTCTTATAGTAGAGGATGGCCTCAGCTCTAGCAAACCCAGTTTGGCATGGTTGCTACACGTCGGTGGATCAACTACCTCCACTAATGAAAAAGTTTGACGAACTACATCAAACTACCAACTAGCGCCTCTTCATCAAATTACAGAGAGTACCTCATGAAGCTACTTACAAACTAACAATGCTTCATTAAGTGACTTATGTCTGAATAACGCTTTATTAAACGACTTATTGTCAACAATACTTCGTTAAGATCTACGCCAAAATAGTGCTACATTCAGCGACTTACACGTCAACATCGCTTCACGAAGCGACTACACCAAAAGAATGTCGCTTATGGAATTGAACATCTTATAAGGCTTTGTTCGCCTCTCAAGGTATTGAACGCCTCTCACGATGCCGAATGCCTCTCAAGGCGCTGAACGCCTACTATGACATTACCTTTTAAGTAACTATCATATACTTAGAAGTGAGATAATATTCTAGAGAATAAACCAACTCATCAAAGTGATGCACGATGATCAACTATTCAAGAAAAAATATTCAGTTTAGAATGCACGACCTCTCAACAATCAAGAGATGTCCCACTACCTCGCCACTCTACACATCGTAATAGAGGGAAGTTGCACACACTGCTTAAGGCACAACATGAATCATCATACCCTTACAGTAGAATGGCAAATGAAGATATCCCTGTGACTATAAAGAAGCTAATGTCGTGGCACTTCCCTTATTTTCAGCTCAATTGCAATGTAATTGAGGGACTTCCCACATGAATAAAACATCAACAAAAAATTGTTGCAGCTATGCAAGTGACAGTGATATCACAAACGACAAACGTGTTAATGATCACAAAAAGAGACACTATGAGAGGAAGAAACAAGGCATGGAACAAATCAAATCTTGGGCAAGCTAAGTCGAGGAACAATATAAGTTAAAGCCCAGAATAAACTAGGTGAAGAGCCTATTGGGTGAATATCCCAAGAGTAGGCCAATAATTTAAGCCCTACCGAAATAAACTAGGTGAAGAGCCTATTGGGTGAATATCCCATAAAGTAGGCAAACAATGTAACCCCTACCAAAATAAACTAGGTGAAGAGCCTATTGGTGAATATCTCATAAAGTAGGCAAACAACGTAAGCCCTACCAAAATAAACTAGGTGAATAGCCTATTGGGCGAATATCTCATAAAGTAGGCAAACAATGTAAGCCCTACCAAAATAAACTAGATGGGGAGTCTATTGGGCAAGTATCCCATAAAGTAGGTCACCACCGTAAGCACTACCAAAGTAAACTTGTTGACAAACCCACTGGAACTGCATCACACTTCATCATCTAAACCAAGAAGGTATAGTCGTCAAACGTATTTTACATCTGGATGTTATTCAGCAATAAAACTACAACAAATTATGAATGTTTATAAGGTTTGCAATGCGCTCACCTACATTAAACCCATTACAAACTGGGGGACTTACTGTTATGCCATAATTTGATAATGACACATGGCAATATTACGAGTTGCCAACGCATGACATTAGAAGTCTCTGACCCCGAAAAGGTTCTAAGTAATTGAAGACTTGAATTTAGTGTAATATATTTTCATACTAACAAGGTTACACGGTTTCACGCTATCGATGTAATAAGGTAACATAGTTGCATGCTAGCATGGCAGCAAGGTCACACGATTGCATGTTAGCAACGTAGCAAGGTAACACGATTGCATGCTAACAAGGTAGCAAGGTTGCACGCTTGAACTTGGATCATGCCTCTAAAGTGAGCCAAACCCGTCTTAGGAGCGTGAGATATCTATTAGTACCCCCTCTTTAGAAGGCAAAACACACACAATTCACATCTTACTTTCTCTTTCTAAGTCAGAGCTTTCGCTCTCTAGACTTTGAGAGATTAAATTTCCTCCAACCCACTTGGTCCAAATAAGTCTTATGCGACATGGTACATTGGCCCAACAAGCTTCAAGCCCAACACAAGGCATTCCTGTTCAACACGGTCCAACTAGCTTCAAGCCCAACCCAAGGAATACCCGTTCAACACGGTCATTAGCTTGACGTGGAACAATGGCTGTCACAGAGAAACAATGAACTACATTTGACTTGATTTCCTATACGGGATACGTAGGCAGCTTGACCGAGCCCAAGTTCAGTTCGTAACCAACAAACTCCAAGTTCACTCAGGTATTTACTTTTCGTGTTTTTCAGTGCATGTTTCTCGAATTCAAAGCTAACTCAACATAAGTACGAAGCTTGAGTTAGTCTGACGTGGAGTGCTTAGCAGGCAGACGAAATCACCCCGCATCAAATCCTATGAAAAAAACAATGAGAAGAAGGAAAAGTTGTGCAAACAAGAACGAATGAGGCAAACGAAAAAACAAAAGGTTGAAAAATCTTAGGGGTGAGTATAACAGGACCTTTTAAAAGTATTTTATGAAGTTTTCCCTTTCTCTATCGAGGACTCTTTAAAAGTATTGTAGTGCATCTTGTTTAGCTTTTAAACAGGCCATGCATTACAAAATAGAACATATAATAATATTTAGCAGGATACACCAAATGTTGGTAATAATCAATAAATAGCTAAAAACATGACGGCATGTGTTATTTGCTAATATTTAAATTTCACATGGATGAGTTTATATTTCACATGGCTGACTCATGAGTTATCTCTGAACTAATTAAAAATAACAAATGGGATTAGTTTTCATTTCACTCCTATACAGCCAACCCTTTCTGACAAGCTAGATGTGGATCTGCTTCATGCATTGCTTACAAATACATCACGATGATGCTTAATTAGTCAGATACTTATCACACACAAAAAGCGCACAAAGAAACACAGCACAGCACTAGAGGAAAAAATAAGAATGGTGAGTTTGGGAAGCATTTCAAGTGAGACCATAGGAAAAGTTATAACATGTAAAGGTACATTCTTAATTGTTAATCAAATAGAACAATTTTGGTTCCAATTTTGATTTAACCATTATGTTTTAATTTGACACACACACGCGCGCGTACATATATATATTATGACATGTAGCTGCGGTGGCATATGGTCCTGGAGAACCCCTGGTAGTGGAAGAGATTCGAGTGGATCCTCCTCAGAAAATGGAAGTTCGAGTCAGAATTCTTTTCACTTCACTTTGCCACACCGATCTCAGTGCCTGGGAAGGCCATCAGGTAAACTCATATAACAATTATTGAAGCTATATATTTCATCAATATAATTGCTACCTTATACATATTAGTCAGAGTTAGTTCATTTAATTTGCATTAATTTATTGTTATGTTGAAGAAAGAAGAAAATCGGATATACCCTCGGATTTTCGGGCACGAAGCCTCCGGGTAAGAACTGATCCCCACCGTAAAGCATATTTTTATAAGTTATATCTCATAATAATGTCTAAAAAAAACAAACAAAGGACTAACTCTCTAATATAACCCAAAAAATAACATCCATTTTCACGTACGTGTTCATATTGTTAAAATATTAATTTGCAAAAAATATCTACCCTCCATGATTAGAGAAGAATCTTGATCAAATTAAAAAATAATATGCAACACAAAAATCAGAGAATTTTAGATCGGACTGGTCACCTACCTTAATTAAATATTAGCAAAAAAGCGCACGTGAAGACCGCATGCAAAATTGTTTTTAGTATAAAGAAAAATCTAGTTTTAATAGGCTTTCAATGATATAATTTGTATTGATTATAGGTACCTAAATTGGAGTAGTGGGGTAGTTGCTCGTAATTCAAATTTAAAAAGTAAAAAATTTATTAGCGGTGTCACAAAAACCGCTTAAACTTGAGTATTAATTTAATTTTCAAATTTGTCCTTAATTACCATTTCCAAATTTATAGGAAAAAGATTGGGTGAATCTTTTTTGGAGGAAAGTGGGGGAGTGAGTGGCCGTGTATTTCTTGATAATAATTGTAAAATCTTCTTTTAATCCTCATGTAATATTTTATTCGGATAACTAAAGAATTAAATAGGGTGGTTTATCTATTCTCTCTCATAAAAAATAAAAGCTTCCTCATGAGTTTTGGATATCTATATTGAAGACAATAGGAAAATAGGAGAAATTTTAGGAAATAGATTACAAGTTATCAATTTGAATTTGAATTTGAATTTTTTTCTTCGAAAGTACAATTACAGGAGAGTAAATTTGGCAAACTACCTAAAAGTGGGTAGTTTTGGTTTTTTTCTATTTTTTTAAAAAAATTTATGAGTGGGGAATTTTGGTCTCCTGGTCTAACAACTACCAAGGACCGCTTTGCTTATATTATTAATAGATTATGGATGATTGAATGATATTTATTATAATAATATTAAGTACAAATAATTTAGAAAAAATCTGATTACTAAGGCGGTTAATGATTCCTATAAACATGGGATTATGGATGTATTTGTTATCAAGCAAATATAAAGATTCCGGTACTCCATTTTAGATATTGCATTTGCTTATTTGCAAAAACCTCCTCAAGTCTTCCAAGTTTCCTAAATAACCCCAAAACCTTTTATATATTATGTATATTATTCTAGACACCAAACATATTGTGGTATCAGAGTCACCCCTACCTCGATATCATTTCCTAAAATAAAAAATAAATTTGATCCCTTCCAATGAGCTCGCTTTCGTTTATTCCGAGCAAGGAGTACCTAGCTATATTTCTTGGTCAAAATTACAAATTATGGAGCGTCATAATGCAAACGTTACTCCAGTCTCATGAACTCCGGGATATTGTCGGCCAAGGTTACGACAAGCATGCGCTGGAGGAAGTAGTCACGTTGGCGGCAACAGTAAAAAATAAGCATAAGGAGAATAAGACGCGAGATATAAGAGCCATGTCCTATATGCACCAGGGGTAAGCCGATATATTCTTCAACGAATTATGGATGTTAAAAGTTCTAAAGATGCATGGGGTGTTTTAAAAATCAAATTTGTGGCTATGATAAAGTTATTTCCATAAAATTACGAAATTTATGGCGTGAATTTGATAGCGGTTTCATGAAAGTAGATGAAAATATTCAGAATTCTTTCAAGGGCCAGAATAATTGTGAACTAAGTACGTGCATTTGGAAATAGTATTGAAGACAAGAAAAATTGTTGAAAATACTATAGAGTTTGCCAGCAATATTTGAGCAAGTAGTTGCAGCTACAGAGAAATCTAAAGATTTATTGATATTATCTTTAGATGGACTCACATGATCACTTGAAGATCATAAGAAGAATGAGCCGATTTTATAACCAACACTTGGAACAAGCTTTCGAAGTCAAAGCTATTGTAGCCGATAGAAGAAGAAAAGTGATAACCACAAGGACATAAGAAATGCCTTAATATCAAGAGGGGCCCGAGGCAGAGGACGAGTTCACGGCATAAATTTGAATTTTTAGAGACGCAATTTAGAAAAAAGAGGTAATAATCAAAACTCAAATGTAGAATCGAGTTGGAGATAATGTAGAAAAAATAATCATGCCACGAAGGACTGCGGATTCAAGTGCAAAAGGTGCTAAATCCAAAATTATTCTGATGCATATTACTGCATAATGACGACGACAAAAAAGAATCTAACTTCACCGAGGAAGCCAATAATAACGAGGTCTTCAATTCAAGTTTAAATTCGCAACAAAAAATGGAAAGTACTTGGGATGTTGATAGTGGTTGCAGGAATCACATGCTCGAAAATAAAAATAGATTTATGGAGCTAGATAATTCATATCCATCATGAGTAAGTCTCAGTGAAGGCAAAGAGCACACAAATATTGGAAAGGCAACAGTTGCAGTAAAAATGAAAAAACGCAAGATGAACTTCATCAACGATGTCTTCTATGTCCCTGGTTTAACACAAGATTTATTGAGCGTTGGCAAAATACTGCAAAATCATTACAAAGTAGAGTTTAATAATGATCGTTATATTATTATTGCCAAAAAAATGTTATAACAATAGTAAAATGAGTACAAAAAGAGTTTTTCCACTTACTTTGTCGATGATGGAGAAGTTGGTACGCCCAAAGCACCACCGATGATCACACGATTTGGCATTTGAGTTATGGTTATCTGAGCGATAAAGGCTTAAAGCTATAGATATGGTTCTTGGCCTTTCAAATATTCCAGACATGGATAAATCATGTGAAGTATGCATCTATAGAATAATGCATCGCCTACCATTTTATAAGATGTCATACATAGCGAAAGCCCTGTTAGAACTAGTCCATGCATATGTTTTGGACCAATTCACACACCATCACTGAACGACAACATGTACTTCCTTCTGTTTATCGATGATTACAAACTAATGATGTGGACATATATTTTGAAGTAGAAATAGATGCATTTCCAAAATTCTTGGAGTTCAAATATAAAGTGGAAAATGAAATTGGCAGAAAAATAAAAAGCCTCAGTAAAGATCGCGGAGGATAGCTCATCGCAAAAGCTTTCAAGAACTACAACAAAGAAAAAGACATCTATAAGCTATTAATAGTCTGATACAACCGAGCGGAAAAATCGCACAATTGCTGAAATGGCACGAAGCGTGATGACAGAAATATGACTTCGTAAAAGTTTTTGGGCGAAATCCATAACAGTGGTATACATCTTAAACAGGTCATCGACAAAAGCCTTTCCAAACAAGATGCCATATGAAACGTGGTTTCACTGAAAGCCACATTACACCATCTCAAAGTTATTGGGTGAATTGTTTGCTCTCATATCGTTTTTTAGACCCGAAGACAAATAAGGTTATCATTTCTTTAGATGTTATTTTTGATGAAAAGCAATCAGGAATTAGGAAGAGGATACAAAGACAAATAATGTATATCTACCATAACCTTTCTCGTTTCAACAAGATAAATTGAGTATCGGTCCAAGTGCAAGTCCAGATCCAGGTGTCCAGATTTAGGTCCAAGTGAAAGTTTCCTAGGACCATATGAAGAATTTTATCCTGAGCTACAAAGCCCCAAACGTACGCAGCTTATGAGAAATATATGAATCATGTGATGTAGCATTTTTTACCATTGAGTCGCAGACATTGTCTTTGACAAAGCTACTAAGGAATAAAATATGGATAAAAGCAATAGACGAGTATTGGAAAGAATAAAACATAGGAGCTTGTAGATCTTCTCGAATCGGTCAAAAATGGGTTTACATGACGAAATACAAAGAAGATGGCTCAACATGCAAACATAAAGTACGCCTAGTTGAAAAAGAATATTCATAGCAGCCATGCATCAAGTTCAATAAAATATTTGCTCCAATTGCACGCTTCGAGACAATAAGGCTCATGCTAGCTATAGCTGCTCAACTAGAGTTACCAATCTACCAGTTGGATGTGAAATCAGCTTTCTTGAATGGAGATCTAGAAGAAGTCTATGTTGAGCAACCTTAGGGTTACATAGTCAATGGCAAAGAAAACAAAGTTTATCGTCTCAAAAAAACATTATATGGCTTGAAGCAAGCACTAATGGAGTGGAATAGCAAAATTGATAGGTATTTTCAGAAGACATGATTCACCAGAAGCCAAAGTGAACCATCTCTCTACATAAAGAAATAAATTATTACGGATTTTCTTATCGTTTGTCTTTACATGAATGATTTGATATACACAAGCACAAATGCGGAAATGGTGGATGAATTTAAAAAGGCTATGATGCAAAAGTTTGAAATGACTAATCTCGAGCTTATGAAGTATTGATATTTATTTCTCAAGAAAAGTAACTCGAAGGAATCTAGAAGAAATTTCAGATACATAACTGCAAGAAAATGTCGACACCACTAGCAGTCAATGATAACATTATGATGAATGATGGAGCAGAAAAGGTTGATCAGAAGATGTAGAGGAATTTAGTAGGCTCCTTAATATGTCTCACGAACACAAGGCCATATATTGTTTATCCATTCAGCTTGATATCAAGGTTTATGCATGATCCGAGCAATTTACATTGGTGCAACAGCAAAAAGGATTCTACGATACTTGCAAGGTATGAAGAAGTTTGACATCAAGTATGTCAAGGAAAAATATAATAACTTCATGGATATACTGACAAAGATTGGGTTGGATCAAATGATGATCGCAAAAGCACGTCAGGATATATATTTTGTCTTGGATCAAAAATAATAAGTTGAACGTCTAAGAAGCAAAAGGCAGTATCACTTTTATCAACAGAAGTTGAGTATATCGCCACTACAGATGTTACGCGAGGAGCAGTATGGCTCAGAAGAATTCTAGAATATTTACAGTAGAAGCAAGAAGCTCCTACGATAAGTTATTGCGACAACATGTCGACTATTACGATGACAAAAAAATCAGTTTTCCACGCAAAATCCAAGCATATCAAACTTCGTCATCATTTCACAGAAGTCTCGGTCAAGATTAGAAAATGCAGTTGGAGTTCATCAACACTAATGATCAACTAGCGGATAGTTTCACAAAAGCAGTCACCGCTCAAAAGATCAATCAATTTTTTTTTTCTTTTTTTTTTGGTACAAGAAGAAGTCACAAGGTTCCTTAGAACAAGTCACTAGCTAACAATCAAGTAATACAAGAAGGAGGCTTATTCCAAAATAATTCTCTTTTCATAGCGCATTCTCCCGCCGTCGTCAAACCATGTTTGAACTGGTTAGTCAATCTCAGTATCCATTTAAACTTGCTATTCCATGGCATGTGAATCAGAGTTTTGCACTCATTAACGAGTGTGACATTTCCTGGTTGGGGTGCGAGCTCGTCATGCACGAGCTTGTATACCACAAGTGAATCTATCTCAACTACAATATTTGGCACTCTCTTGCCCCCACGCAATTTCCAAGCCTTTATTCAAGGCTTCTAACTCTACTTTGTTCACTGTTCGTGAATCAAGGTACTTGCTAAATCCCCAAATTCGTACCCCCATCATCTGCTCTCAAAACGCCGACAACGGGACCTGAATTATTGTTCGTATGAAGACGACCATCCACATTAAGTTTAACCCACCCCGTGTGTGGTTTCCCCCATCTCACCTCTTTTTTATTAATCTTGTCCCTTCTCCGTCCGTCATAAAGATCACGGCTAAGGCTCTTGATTTGGAAGATACGCCGTTGTGTATTAGTCTTTTTCCCGTGAAAAACCTGTGCATTCCAATGCTTCCAAATAACATGCTACAAAAATCCACTTCCAATCAAGGTTTGGCCTGATCTTGTTTTTAATGTCTAGTCCCTCCACATTAGCGCGCAACCACTTCTCATCACTAAGTGCCTAAAATGTGGTCATGTCCGTGTGTTCAATAATTCTAGTCCACACCTCTTACGTTAAATTGCAATAGCGAAGTAAATGCAATTATGTCTCATCGACGAAGTCACACATATTCCAATTTGATGTACTTGATAATTCCCAGATCTAGAGGAGAAGGTTAGTAGCCAATATCTTTTTAGTCGCATACCATAAGAAGTATTGAAGTTTGTTGCTCATGTCAACCTTTCATACCCATAAGTGATCCATGAGGTTACTTGCATCCGGTGAATAAAATTTTTGAAAGGCCCTATAGGCAGATTGGCAAGAGAATATTTTGTTAGATCTCGTTCCGCATCAGTATGTCTTCCATATTGCTAAAGACAATTTGGCTCTTTCTAATGTCTTCGCGGAGGCTGGATGGCAACAAGGTGTTCAGGTCTTGCAAAAGCCAGTTCCCCTCATCATCCGTCATCTCCCTCAAATTCAGGTCGTGCTCACTAGAACTAATGAGGATGCCTTCATCAGAAAGTCAACTCGTGCCTCTCTAGTTATCAATTCAAAATGAGATTCTACTATTCAAAATGAGATTCTACTGCCTCGCCCTAATTTTCAATGCAAGAAAGGTTGCATAAGACTCACACATTTGTTATCCCTTTACAAGTGCTACTATCCGATGGCTTCGTAGAATAATGCAAGAGATTCTTACGGCGTAAATACTTTGCTCTAATGAGGTTGCTACACACGGTCTTCTCCCTAATTAGTATTTTCCACTCCAACTTAGCGAGTAGCGCTTCATTTCTCGTACGGGTCGTGCGAATACAAGCCCCCACTATTTTTTAGGTTTCGTTACCTTCTTCCACACCACAAGATGAAGTATTTTTGTCAGGATGTCATTCGACCACAAGAAATCTCGATTAAGCCTATCGAGTTTCTTGCACACATGTTATAGAAGCCAAGAGGATTGCATCAAATAGACAGGCATCATAGATGATACAGATTGTATCAACGTGGTTCGACCAACGAAAAGAGCAGCTTGCCTTTCCAAGCGTTGAACCAGAGCAAGACTCCATCGAAGATCCTCGCAAATGTATCCAAGTTAATCTGACCATAGATGAGTTTCATCCCAAGGTGCTTTCCAAGATTTCGTGTTTGTCCAAAACCAAGGAAGTCATTTATTGTGCGTTTCAAGCTAGAGTCGTTCGACTTAGAGAAGAAGATCTTAGTTTTTTGGAGGTTCGCTTTTAGCCCAAAAACCGTAAAAAAACCCTCTCAAAACTTGATTTATAGCCCGCTTTGTGCCCATGGTAGCCTTTCTCATGAGAATAAGATCGTCGGTGAAGAAGATGAGACATCGTCGGTTCTCCTAGGCAAGGGGATATTGGAGCCCATTTTTACCATCCACCTCTTCGATGAGAAAATATGAATGTCGTTCGACGCAAAGAACGAAGAGGTAGGGCAACTAACGGGTCTCCCAATCGTAGTCCATGTGTATGATTCAATGACTCCATCGGGTTACCATTCCATAATATTACTATAGAGATGTTGCGGATACAAAACATAATGGCCACCACAAATTCATCCAGAAAATCAAATGTGCGCAAAGTCTCCTCAAGGGAATGTCAGCTCACATTGTCATACGCCTTTTCGAGGTCGAGTTTCATAATCATGCTACCCACATTGTTCTTCTTTTTAGATCTTAGAGAATGAAAAATCTCTTCTAGAACAAATATGTTGTCTTGAGTGCTACTCGCTTTTATGAAACTGGACTAGTTCGGTGCTATTATCTTCATCATTAAAATCCAGAGTCGCGTAGTGATGCTTTTTGTAATCACCTTGTACAAGACATTGCAAAGTGATATCGGCTGGTATTGGTTGATGCTTTCCAGATTATGCGTCTTAGGGATAAAACGCCTCGCAAAACTTAGTATAGAAGCTCCTCAAATTAAAATCATCCCTCGCGAACTGAACAAGAAACAAATTAATCCATTCCCAGCTTTTCTAGTAAAAACTCGCTTGAAGACTATTTCATAACCGTTTCTTTTATTTCCTTGGCATCGATACTCATTCCCAAATCTACCTTCACTTTGGAGTTCAGTCTTGTTTGATACTTCGTAGCCCGGAGAGTATGCAGACTGTTCGACGCGTTCCCCAATCAGGTTCTGAGAGAAGCCTCATATAGTAAGAACAAATGTGATCCTTAGGAACATTATCCTCATTTTCCCATAAACTGTCAATCTTCAATGAGAGGATTTTATTTCGACGCCTTCTCAACAAGGTGGATTTGTGGAAAAATTTGGTGGTATATTCCCCATGCTTATCCACTTCACACGTGATTTTTGAAACCAAAAGAGTTCGTCCTTTTCATAAAAATATCGGTATATTCAATCAACAAATCTTCTTTTAGTTTTCGGAGGAAAGAATTCCGCTGAATACTTAATGCTTGTTGTATAGCCCCTAGTCGTGCCAGAAGTTTGTTTTTTTTTTCTTTTTGAAGATGTTGCCAAACTGTTTTTGGTTCCACGGCTCAGGAACCTTGGGGACTTCCTCGATCGCCTCAAGGATGTTAGCTTACTCATCCCAGATTTTCCTTAGCAGGAATTAGCATTCATTGTTCATAATCCAAATAGCTTTGAAACTAAATGGGCGCTCATGATACGATATCCACCAATGATGAATAGGTATTTGTATGCTAAGTGTAGGATGATTTATCTTCAGGATGTTTGGATGGAACCTCGACCCGTTGTCTTAGTACAAATAGGTACCTTGGCATGATAACCGCGACCCGCTACTTGATACAAAACACGAACCTTGGTATAGTGAAGACGCCACAAACGATTATGGAGGGTGCCTTTTTGATAATTCGGATTTCAACGCCACAAACGGAGGTGATGAAACCGTTTGATAAGTTCTGAAATAGTTCTTCAAAGAACCAAAGAGAATAAATCTCACAAAATTTATAAGTATTATAAGTGTTGTTTTACAATGAAATAGCCTCCAATATTTATGCAAATCAACCATGGAGCCAAAGAAACAAACTTGGTCACTAAGAAAGCACTTATGACCTTCCAACAACTTGTAGGAATAGATAATATATTAACTGACCACGAAATGGTGAAGAGTGGTCCAAACTCGTTTTTGACTTTTAATTAATATTTAAAACATGACTTGGATCAGATTTGACCATCTTTATTGGTCATTTGGGCCTCCTTTCTCACTATGGACCCAAGCTTGGTCAATTAGTCCATAAAGAGTTGCTCCCATCTTCTTAGCACGCCTTCTTGTTATTGGCCCATTAAAAGTTTAGACTTGACCCATTCTTGTGATATTATCTTCACTTGAAAAAGTCATATCTTCCTCTTTTGATGCGAAAGTGTCCATATTTGCATCAGCTTACCAATTTGCTTTTCTCAACCAAAACAACATGTTGCTATGGGGCGGTGATGGAAGTGAGTACGCGACAAATGCACGACCTCATACTTTGAGAAGCGATCCATTTCTGATTCACCATCGCTCTATCAATTCTTGATTTGATGTTTGCTCCATCCTCCCATTTATTATCCCACACGAATTTGGGCTGATGAAGCGTAAATTCAGGAGGTTACACCATTCGATAAAATTACGAAAGAAACTAAGGCGGCTCAATGTTTACGTTCTTCCCCTGATTTTTTCGTGTGCAAAAAAAAACTTCGTTGAAATCTCCAATTACAAGCTAGGGAACAATCGGGTCGTCCGCTTTACCCGCCAAACTATCAAACACTTCGACATTAGCCGTTTTGTGCGGTTACACATGCACCCCCGTAAGACGCTATTTGTCTTGTGAACTTGGTCTTATTATAGCGTAGATGGTCTGATTATCCACTTTTATGATCTCGATTTCCACTTCATAGTCATTCCATAACATATATATGTTGCCCACCGTTGATCGTTGGCGCGTCACGTAGTTTGTGTATTTCAAGAACAAAACTATATTTCGGGCTTGCTCTTCTCCAACTCTAATTTCCAGAATATAAATCGATGTTGATTGTTATTGCCTCACTAACTCTCAAAATCTTATGCGAAACTCCTCATCACCCGCACCCTAGCAGTTCCATGATATTATCTTGCTATTGGAATTGAATAGGTGCGTCAGGTCGAATCCCAATCCATGTCGCAATCAATTCCCTTAGCGTTTCCATTGTCAACGCATGTTGTCTGTTCAATTCCCATGCGATCAGATCAAACCTCTGCCACCATGTGAGCATATTGTCACATCTCTCCACCTAGTAAACTGCCGCTTCCACTTCCCAAATATTCGTTGGTACCGCGAGCACTTGGGTCAAGCATTCCCAAGTTTATGTTTAATATATCTTGCAAGGACATATGAATTTATGAAATTGGGTCTCGAAGTCCCAGCCTTGTGGCCAATTCCCTATCATCGCATTATTCGCAGAGTTGATTTCCATGGTTCTCAATGTGATTGTTTGATCGCTCTTTTAGTACGGTATTCACATCTCCTGAGTACTCCTCCCTTGAGAGACTATCAAAAGGGTTAGAATTCCTTAAAGATTCCAATTGTTTTCCTTTTCTATGTGAAGCGTCACTTGCCTTTGTTCTATTTTTGGGAACAGTCGATTTAGTTGAAATTTTGTTTCCTTTTCACAACTTAGGGTTTAGAGAGGCGTGTAGTATGCGTTTTCCTTGTTCGCCTAAAGCTTGTGTCGTAAACTAATGAATTAGCAGCGTTTTATTTCCTTGTTTCGTCCCGCCTTTGGACTAGCTTTGGTTCGCGGAATACCTTTTTTACTTCCCTTAGAATTAATTGACCCATGTGTCGTCGCCTTTTTCTAACGACTCATGAGCATCCATTCACCATATTCTTTGATTTTGGCTTTCTCCATGAGCCATTTTTGTTCCTTTTTCCTGACTCTTCCTTCTCAACCGTTTTTTTCGTAGTGTCTACGTCTTGCGTTGGGTTTTTGTTCAATGTGCATGAATTGCGTGAATGACCAACTCTACCACACTCATGACATATCACCGAGATATTTTCGTAAACCACTTGGTAAACCTTTCTCATCTATATGTAGCGCGAGTTCCAGTGGTTTATCCGCCCTAAACTGTACACAAAATCGTGCGAAGTTTCCTCTTGATGCATTGTACGTATTCCCATCAATTTTAATGGGATCGACTAAGCAGGATGCCGATGATTGTAACATAGATTCCCTAAGATATTCAATAGGCAGATTCAAGATCCGAAGCCACATTATTATGCTTTCTATAACGTTCGTGTCCGCTTAGAAATTAGGAGTCCACCTCGAAATCTCCCCGCTAGTCGCCACGGCCACTTAGACATTATCATCTCTATTTTCTGGGAGCTTAATCCTTTCATAAAGTAGCACCCATTTCTCAGATCCACAAGCTCGAATTCATTGTGTTTTTCCCACATTAAATCTAGTCTCGTTTGTAGAGCGGTGAAGTACCAAGGTCTTCCTCGGATGCGAATAATACTTGTATCCATCCATTGCATCCGCTTTCGGTTCTGGAGTTCCTTTGAGGTGCAACTTTGTTTGAAGAGAATTTTTTCATTTGCCTCTCTCACATCAATGAGCTTTCATTTTTTTGCGGTTTTGTCTTTAACGATTCGCATGTCATAATGTTTGCTGTGTGCATGGACATTCCCGCATGAGTACGGTATTGCAAGCTAGGGTTATCCTTTAGCGGTACGTGATCGCTTGCTCTGTCGACCATTTCAGTATTCTCGTCCACTTGGTGGAGGCATTTTTAGTGTCTCGAGTTTGGAACGTCAGATGTTTTCGACCGATGTACTGTGTCGCTCGGAGGGATTAAGTCCGGCGGCGGTGGTGTTTTGTTCGTTAGGGCTTCTCTCATGCGTTTACTTCTTTTCGAAGATCAATCAATTTCGACATGAAGCCTGTAATGCAAATGCAGCAAAAATTTCCTATTCTCATTCCTGGTTCCCTTCTCTCTTTCTTCAATCATATAACGACACGTGGCATGTAGAGGCCCCACATAAATTAATCTATCAAAGATCCTTTATATTTGTTTTCTATAATTACAAAAATCTTGGTGAATTTATTTTGAAAATAATTGCTATTTAGAGAATCATTAAATAATCATTCTTACAACTCGAGTTGTATTTTAGTAAATGAATAAATAAACTCATTGTTGATTCTCAAAATAAATTAGCAATGATATTTAAGAGCGGAGTATATCGTTACTTTGTATATTAGTAAACGTGATTATTTTAATGTCCACGTCCTTCTTTTTTTTTTATCAAACCGAAGTCAAATACATTAATGCAAATAAATAGCCTTGGTACGATGAGAAATAGAATGCAATATAAAGGGTATAATAGTAGAATAATCAAAAAGCAATAAATGTTGTAATTAAGTAGGCATGTAACCCAAACAGGGTGGTTGGTATGTTATGTTTGTCGTCCTTTTCTCTTTTGTATATTAGTAAAAATATATTTAAGAGCTGACTACATCGTTACGTTTTTTTCTAGTTAAATATTTATTAAATATTTTTTGGCATAAAGCTGCAGAGAGTGACACCTTCAAGAAAATTCAGTTATGTTATACATTAAATTACCACTTACTGTATTCTTTTACACGTGGTCCTGTTAAAACTGTAACCTGCTCGTGCTTTTAACAATAACTTCTCCGACTCATTACTAAATTAAAATTTCATATATTATTATGTAAAATATTAGCAAAATTACAGATAATTAAAGAAAATGAATAAAGAGGAAGAATCTTCAAGATATTAATTTATGTGAGTCTATACATGTCACATGTCGTTACATGATTAAGGGAAGAGAGAAGGGAAGAAAAAATGAGAATATAATTTTTTTGCATGAGAGGGTGTTAAAGTATTAATTTAAAAAAAAAGAAGAAAATCTACCCTCTATGATTAGAGAAGAATCTGATTAAATTAAAAAACGATATGCAACCCAAAAATCAGAGAATTTTAGATTGGATTGGTCACCAACCATATTTAAATACTGTGGATTGAGAAAAAAAAATCTATTTGTGATCACTAATAATATTTAGGACAGATGATTGAGAAAAAAATCTGATTACTAAGGCGGCTAATGATCATTATAAATATGGGATTATGGATGTATTTGTGATCGAGCAAATATTTACTTCAGACGTGTACATATTGTACTCCAAATTAGATATTGCATTAGCTTATTTGCGAAAACCTCTTGTAGTCTTCCAAATTTCCTAAATAGCCCCAAAACTTTTAATATATATCTTTTCTATATTATTCTAAACACCCAACACATATAAGAAGGGACTACGAAATGATCAAATCCCGTTGCTCACCCGGGGAATCTCGCAAGTAAAATATAAAATGTATGAATTGATCTCATCAGGCTGGCTAGCTCATATATACAATTAATTAACCACAAGTTTCTATGAGTACATGCGACTTAAAAAATGATAATTATAAACTTCATGGCACATTTAAATAATAATAGACACATGATTATCTAAATACGACAAGCTAAATGTCAAAAATAGGAAATTGAAAACAAAGTGATTTTATTTTAAGATTTAACCTGTTATGGTGGGAATTGAGTTATAGGGTGGTGGAAAGTGTTGGAGAAGGGATAAGAGACGTGGAAATAGGGGATCACGTGGTGCTACTTTACAATGGAGAATGCGGACAATGCGTCTACTGCAAATCAGACAAGACCAACTTCTGCGAGAAATTTAGAGCGAATCCATATAAGAGTACGATGACGAATGATGGCAAGTGTCGATTTTCGGACAAACAAGGCAACCCAATCTATCATTTTTTCAGTACTTCCACTTTCACGGAGTACACGGTGGTTGACTCAGCTTGTGTGGTCAAAATTGATTCTAATGCCCCTCTTGATAAAATGTTCCTGCTCGGTTGTTGTGTCACGTCAGGTAAATATATGTGTAATATGAATACTATTGTATTATAGATCATCAGTTGTTGAATTGTAATAATTTGAATAAAGAGATTTATAATAATTAATGGTCGAGCGGCCAGGTGTAGGCGCGGTTTGGAATACGGCCAACGTGCAGGCTGGGGAAACGGTGGCGGTCTTTGGCCTAGGAGCCGTCGGACTAGCGGTAAGTAATTAGCACATAGCTTAATGTAAATATACATAATATATATATATATATATATATGTGTGTGTGTGTGTGTGTGTGTGTGCGCGCGCGCGCACACACACAATGTTCTATTGATGATTTGATGAGTAACAATTAAATTATTTAGAGAAAACTAGTTTATACACATGTTTTAAAGTTGACCGAAAATTCTCTAGTTTATTTCTCATCAGATAATCATCATCACATGTCCTTTCACTTTATAGTTCAGTATATATTTGGTAATTTTTTCAGCACGTTAATTTTATTAAACTTCATACCTAGTGAAATTATACTGTACATGCAATTAATTCTGAAGGTGGTAGAGGGGGCAAGAAACAGAAAAGCTGCCAGAATTATCGGAGTTGACATTAATCCAGAAAAGCGTACAAAAGGTTCATTTTATTACTTTAATCATGATCACCAATTGCTTAATTAGCTCGTATGTCGTACCTTCCTCAACAAGTGAACAAATATCGTTATATCTTTTGGCAGGTGAAGCAATAGGGATCACTGACTTTATAAATCCCAAGGATTTGGACAAACCAGTGCACGAGGTTAATTACTGTTTATAACTTTAATTTACTGTCGGTCACAATTATGTGTAGTTAGTCCCACGCTACAACAACTTTTAAATAAAACTATCAAATGAAAAGGAAATTAAATAGGCAGACATACATGCTCTCTCATTTAGCACGTCGGAAGACCAATTTTTGTGATTCAAATCGTTGAAATATGATAATATAAGAGATTTGTACTTTTTAAGTTTTAAAGTAGACCGCAATCATCAAGGTGGATTACTTGTTGGTCGCACGGTTGGTCCGCGTCTTTTATATATATGTGTGTGAAAAAAGAGCTACCTCAATCACGGATTCATAATTTGTTCGAAGACATTATTGGTTATTTAATTTTCTCCATTCCTAGTAATTATCAATTAAAATAACTAAAGAGAGAACTTAACAATAATTATTTGCAAAAATCCAACGTACTTAAAGGAAACATACCAATTATAGTGGGGTAAATTTGCCGGGAGAGCAAACATAATTTTCTAATTATGTGAACTTCGTTACAAATTAAGATGTAGTTGTTGATATATCCACGCACCCACCATATTTTAAATTATGGTAAACTTATAAAGAGCACAACTAAAAAAAAGAATCGGCCGCGCTAGCTCCTCTAAGTATAAGGTGATAATATTACTCATAACCAATTTTGAACGTTGAAAACAGAAAATACTGGAGTTGACAA
Source organism: Linaria vulgaris (assembly GCA_948329865.1). Classification (NCBI taxonomy): domain Eukaryota; kingdom Viridiplantae; phylum Streptophyta; class Magnoliopsida; order Lamiales; family Plantaginaceae; genus Linaria; species Linaria vulgaris. The sequence goes on along the minus strand of OX415251.1, from coordinate 37,368,158 downwards.
ATGGAGGAGTACAATATAGCTTTGAGTGTGCAGGAAACGTTGATGTTGTTCGTGAGGCCTTTTTATCCACGCACGATGTAAGTCAATTTCCCCAGAAACTTCAAGCTAGTAAAGTAATTACTTACTTACTTTTTAAAAAGTATAATTATCATTTTTATGTTCTATGAGATACTGAATTTAGTTGGTTATAGGGTTGGGGGTTGACAGTGATGTTAGGAATACATCCAACCCCAAGATTGCTCCCCGTCCATCCTATGGAGTTGTTTAATGGTAGAAGGATTGTGGCATCAGTGTTTGGCAACTTTAAGGGCAAATCCCAATTGCCTCATTTTGCCAATCAATGCATGAAGGGGGTAATTAATGCATCTCCTTCTCAAAATTCTTAGTTATCCATTCAATTTTGGATTATATACATTGTTTTGAAGTGCTCTAATGTTTTATGTACCAGTTTCCTTTTGCTTGCTTAGTTTTCTTTTTAAATCTAATCTCGTTGTAAATGAATAATGACGCTAACGAAACTAAATATACAAGATAGATATAAACAATAATTATAGTTACCATTCCTAAATACTAGATTTCTATTTATACCATTTTGATTCTTTGAATTGAAATCCAAACGATAAAAAAATTAGGAACAAGCAACTCGAAATCAACTTTGTTTCTTTTTCTAGTTATTCTTCGATATGGTTAAATAGCTTGATCCAAAATCTTACAATAAAATTTAAACCTGGCCAAGAAAAACTAATGATTTTCGTAGTTCAAACAAATTCCTTGAAGATGGAAAGGGAGAGCATTAATCCCATTCGTTTTATGGCTTGTATAACTAAGTATATGTATATATCTTCTTCTATTTATATAGATATAAATTTGAGATTTACAATATTTTTGTTTATTTATTTCAGGAGGTGAAATTGGACGAGTTTATCACTCATGAAGTGCCGCTTGCCAGGATTAATGAATCTTTTCAATTACTCATTGATGGGAAATCACTAAGATGCATGATCCACGTTTGAATTGTTCTTTCGAGTATATTGTGATTCTCTTCAATTAGATTTTATTTCTCAAAGGAAAAGTACTTTATTTACTTTAATTGTATGCAAAGCGGATAAATCTTTAATTGTATGCAAAGCGGATAAATAAAGATTTAGGAAATGTGATTTTATGCCGGTTATTCCTTTCTCAGTTTAGCTTTTAGTACTCATTACATAGTATTGGAGCAGATACGACAAAATCTTATTCACCTGAAGAGACCGGGTCTTCAGCCGAGCCGAACTCATCTGTACACTTATTATCAATACAAATCAAATATTTCTTTTATCACTCTGTTCCTTTAAGTTCTTTATATGGTATCAGTTGGATTGACCAACGCCATTTTCTAGCTCCTTTTTCCTTTCTTCCTTTCCAATATGTCTAATACTCCAAACATTCCTCTCTTCAATCCTTCTTCTTCACTAAACATCACAAAACTCACTCGTCACAATTTTGCCACCTGGAAAGCCACAACGATCCACTATTTAAAAGGTCAAAAAGTGTTTGGTTATGTTAATGGCACAATTACACCACCACCTAAGCAACTCACTGCAGCTAATGGTATTGCTTCTCGCAATCCATTGTTTGACACATTAGAAACTCAGGACAACTTGATCCTAAGTTGTACAAATTCCTCACTTACCGACGAAGTTCTTGCGCAAGTCTCTCAATGCGAAACTTCCCATGCTGTATGGTCAACTCTCACATCGGCCTTCGCATCGCAATCCAGGGCTCACACCATTCAGGTCCGCTCTCAACTATCCAACGCTCGCAAATTGACCCAAACGGCAAGTGAATGTTTTATGCATTATCAGTTATATTCTTGTTGGTCTTGGACCCGAATATGACTCTTTGGTGACCACAATCTCCTCACGCGATGACTCGCTAACGTTGGAGAAAGTTTATTCCATGTTACTCACATGTAAAACTCGTATTCAGCACCATGCACATGCCATTCCCACACTCAATGGCTCAGCAAATATTGCCGCAAAACCACCAAACTTCTCCAGCAACCGTAGTCGCCCCAACACATACAATTCTCAAGGTAGGGGGCGTTTCTCATCACCCACATATCGTGGCTCTGGAAGAGGTAATTATAACTCCCGAACTGGATCTACATATAATACTAATATTTGGTGTCAACTCTGTGACAAGGCAGGACACACTGACTCTCGTTGCTTCAAACGATATGATCTACATTTTCTTCCATCGTCTCGCTAAAATGCTCAAGCCAATATCTCGACTTCTCAAAATCATCAATTAATTGATCAAGAGTGGCATGCGGATACTGGAGCAACTTATGATCTTACCAATAACTTGAACAACCTCAACATCTGCAGCGAAGATTATGTTGGTACTGATCAAATTCAGATTGGTGAATGGTGATGGATCAGATTTGCATATCACACACACTAACACCACCTCTTTATCCACTCCCTCTAAATCATTTCTTCTTGATCAAATTCTTGTTGTCCCTCAAATACATAAAAATCTATTATCTGTTCACAAATATACTCAAGACAACAATGTTTATTTTGAGTTTCACGATTTATTTATTTTTTTGATTAAGGACTACTCGAGGAACATCCTTCACAAAGGACATAACGAGGATGGGTTGTATTGCTTTTCAAAACCTCTTCAACAAATAGTTTCCTCTGCCTTTGTTGGCGCTCGAGTTTCTGTTTCAGAATGGCATTTTCGTCTTGGACATGCCTCTTTTCGTACGGTCAATCATGTAAGTACAAATAAGCTCCATGTTGGATTAAATAAAAGATACCATGTTTGCCCTGAATGTGAAATGGCTAAAAGCCATAATTTACCATTTTCAAGCTCTGCTAATCAAAGTACCCAACCCTTACAATTGATTTATTCAGATGTATGGGCCCTAGTTCAGTTTTCTCAACTTATGGATCTCGATATTATGTCTGTTTCTTGGATTATTTCACAAAGTTTATTTGGTTATTTTCTTTAAAGCAAAAATCTGATGTTGAAACTATTTTTCTGCAATTTCAAAGTTGTGTTGAACGCTACTTTGACACTAAAATTAAAGCTATACAAACAGATTGGGGTGGAGATTACAGACGACTAAATAATTATTTTAAAACATGCGGTATACAACACCGAATTGCATGTTCTTACGCGCGTGAACAAATGGGATCGGTTGAAAGACGTCATCGCCAAATAGTTGAAATGGGACTCGCTTTGTTAGCTCAGTCACACCTACCAAAATCCTAGTGGGAGGACGCATTTCTTACTGCAACTTATATTATAAATCGCTTACCTACGCCAATTTTACAAAATAAATCCCCTTTTGAGAAGGCTTATCTTAAGAAACCAAATTATAACTTTATGAGAATCTTTGGATGTGCATGTTGGCCTAAATTACGCCCTTATAACAGACATAAAATCGATTTTCGCTCGAAAACTTACATTTTTATTGGCTATAGTCTTTTGCATCACAGCCAAATGTCTTGATTTGTCTACAGGGAAAATATATGTATCTAGACATGTTGTCTTTGACGAATCCTTTTATCCTTATAAAAAGCAACAACGTGTAAACTCTAGTGCACCACCTGATCTTACCTCATTGCCTTTAAACTTACACTCTACACAACCATCTTCTCTGACCATTGTTGCAGGTGGTGATCGACATAGTAATCCATTTACCTATTGAACTTGATCAGCAACAACATGATCAGACTTCAGAAAATGAGGTAACAGATGTGGTAATTGCTCCCGTTGACGTTGTTACTAGTGAACAAGTTGATTCGGTTCATCACCAGGCTTCTTCACTTACCTGAACCAACAAGACGCATGGTAACTCGCTCCTAGACAAATAAACTCAAGCCTTAAACTCCATTTGATGGGTTTGCAAAGTACCCCCTGCCATAACACTTACTCACCGAATGCAACCCATTACCATCTGAACCATCTTCATTTAGTGAAGCTTCAAAGCATCCCCAATGGCGTGAAGTAATGAATAGTGAATTTCAATGCACTATTGAAGAATGGAACTTGGGAATTAGTTCCAAGGGAACCAAACATCAATCTTGTAGGGAACAAATGGGTGTATCGTATCAAAACAAATGTCGACGGGAGTATCGAAAGCTTCAAGGCGAGACTTGTTGCAAAGGGCTATCATCAACAAGAGGGAGTTGATTTTTCAGAAACCTTCAGTCCTGTAGTAAAGCCGAGCACTATACGACTTGTCCTATCCATTGCAGTCACCAACAATTGGCTGTTACGATAATTGGATATCCAAAATGCCTTCCTTCATGGACTTCTTCACGAAGCAATTTATATGCAACAACCGCAGGGATTTATTCATCCTGAATTTCTATCCTATGTATGCCATTTACGCAAGAGTCTTTACGGTCTTCGTCAGGCCCCCCGAGCTTGGTTTTCACAACTTACAGAAAAATTGTAAGACTATGGATTCACTAGTTCAAAAGAGGATACGTCGCTTTACTCACTTCCCAAGGTGATGTTTATCTCCTCGTTCTAATTTATGTTGATGATATAACTGTCACCGGCTCTAACTCGGCAGCCATTGACACTTTAATTCTTAAGCTTGCAACTGACTTTCCTGTCAAGGACTTGGGGAAATTATCATTTTTTCTTGGGGTTGAAGCCTTTTATGATGGCTCTAATCTTATTCTTATTCAAAGGAAGTATGTTGTTGATCTGTTACAGAAGGTACAAATGGACACAGTCAAGCCATGTAGAACACTAATGTCCAGTACTTGTCATCTCTCTAAATTTGAAACTGAAGATTTTGATGATGCTCAACTCTATCGAAGTACAGTAGGTGCTTTACATTATCTTGGTCTCACAAGACCAGACATCACTTTCTCGGTTCATCGAGTTAGCAAATTCATGCATGCACCAAAGGTTGCTCACTAGCAAGCTGTCAAAAGAATTCTATGATATCTTAAATACACCATATCCTTTGGCCTTCGAATTTCGAGCAAATCTGATCACTCCTTACATGGGTTTAGTGATGCAGATTAGGCGAGTGATGCTGATGATCGCAAGAGTGTAGGCGCATATTGTATCTTTCATGGAAAAAACCTTGTATCATGGAGCTACAAACAACAGCAGACAGTAGCTCGTAGCAAGACCGAATCCGAGTATAAAGCTCTCTCCAACACAGCGGCAGAAATTCAATGGTTACAATCAGTTCTCCATGATATTAATTTCTCCGTCCCAACATGCATGTCCAACATTATGGTGTGATAATATTGGTGCGACTTACTTATCCTCTAACCCTATGTTCCAAGCCCGCACGAAACATATTGAAATAGATTTTCACTTTGTACGAGATCAAGTCCTTAAGAAGAAAATTCAGGCCTCACTCTTGTCCACAAAAGATCAGCTGGCAGATCTCCTTACGAAGCCATTGGGAACTGCACGGTTTATCTTGTTAAGAAACAACCTTCATGTGAAAGAAGTGCCCATTCGGTTGAGGGGTCGTATTGGAGCAGATACGACAAAATCTTATTCACCTGAAGAGACCAAGTCTTCTGTCGAGTCGAACACAAAAGGACCTACATGATTCCTGGGATATGATCTAAGTTTTGAATTTTAAATTCTTCCACTGCTGATGTAATTCTGTTATTCGTTATCATGTATATATAAACTCATATGGACACTTATTATCAATACAAATCAAATATTTCTTTTATCGCTATGTTCCTTAAGTTCTTTATACATAGGACTTATGGATATTTACAAGCTCAATCAATCATGTATAATTACTCATATGTGTGTTGTTTGCAAATCATATTATCTTAATCAACGAGACAAGGTAGGGATTAATGAAAAATCAAAGGAATTCCTAGGTTTTCAGCTATATAGTACGAGGAGAATTAGCAAATAAAGGAGAACATGTAAGAACATTCAAGTTGGATGGACAAAGGATTACTAAGAAGCTCATAATTTGCACACCTGAGCTACTTACTACAAAACAGTGAAGTGATATCAAGTATTGCACTCAATTCAGAAGCGCAAAATAAAAGAGTGCAATAAGAATGTTGAAACATCATAACTTCCCTCTAAAGCGTAAGGAAAAGTTTTATCGGACTGCTATAAGACATGCATGACAATATCGCTATGAATATTGTTAAGCAAACATCCATTGAATGTTATGGTTCATGTGTGCTAACCTAAGACGAGATAAGGTACTTAATGCAGATATTAGCCATATATTAGGTGGACACACATTGGTGAGAAGATGGGGAAAGTCTCTTATGGTGGTTCGTGCGTTTAACTAAAGACCCATAGATGCGCCGATATGACGCATTAAAGTTCTCGACTTAGACATACAGATAGAGTACGAGTAAGACCAAAGAAAATGTGGATGAAAGTCATACGGAATGACATAAAGCTTAAAGACTTGTATGAAGACACATTACTCCAGCAAAACAAGCGGATGCGAGGAATTCATGTGTTCAACTCGACGTGATTCACTTTTAGTTTATATGGTCTACCCCACAAATGGAGATTACATGCTTAGTTGATGATGATGTTGCAATTTTTAAGTGCATTTAAAGATGATGTTGCAATTTTTAAGTGCATTTAAATTCTTATTTCCTTTCAAAATGAAAGATCTATTCTAGGGAACTTCTAGGATTTAACAATCAGTTTAATCTTACATAGATGAGATGTACCTTAAGAAAATGTCATGTATCAAGGAAATTTGCCTATTATAAGTGACACTAACACATCTCTTAATCTACATCTCTTAGATGAAAATGCATCTAACACATCTCTTAGTTTAGTTTACCTAATCGGCGTGAGGTGGGATACTCGGCTAGGGGCCAGAAGGCTAAATCTCGTCTCTAAGCTGCTGGTACAACGTCTCATGGTCTGGTCCCAAAATGCCAAACTCCCCATCAAGTTGTTGCTGCGTCGGCTACTGTAAAAATGTATCACCGTCCTGATGTGCTCAAACCTGAGGACTCGACCTACCAACATCCTGACACTGCACATCTCCTCGACCCTAAAACCAGGGTCTACCCACCTCATGATACTACACATCTCCTCGACCCTGAGACCGCAGTCTACCCACCTTCTGATACTGCACCTCCCCTCGCTCATGAGTCCTCAGCCTACTCATCTCATGGTATTGCACATCCCCTCGACCCTGGTATTGGGCATCCCCTCGACCCTGGTATTGCCTATCCGGGTACGACAGATCTAGGGGTTCCTGTCCGTTTTGCCTCACATTGTTTCTAAGATGATCCATGAGTAGCTTTCTATGCTCCCACTGTGGTAACGAGTTCTCGTACGACCTCCTCAGCCCCGCCTGATACCTCGCATAGGCCCGACACGGCTTATCCTTCATCGACGCCATCTGCGCGCAGTGTGTCGCCTCCCTATCCGCATATGCACTACGACTACTAAAGGCATCACCTCTAAAATGCGAATGGGTTTCTACCCCAAAACTGGACCAACTCCAGTAGTACAAAATGTTTTTACCTTATTTTTCTTCATTGGTTGAGCCTTGAACCAGGTGTCGAAGTCCCACGGAGGCCATTTGTTCCTGTCTGACCTGTATTTCTTCTGGAGCTCTTGCAGATATTTAAGCTGCAAAAAAAGGCCAAAATCCAAAAAATCAATAAGTAAACTGAAGAGCACGTGGAATTTCTAACTCCTAAATTATATTTATAGTATAAACAGATTACCTACCCAAGCCTGGTGAGCTTCATCTGATTCCTTCCCAGTAGTCTTGTTTTTCTTCACTCGGTCTAGCTTGTACATCCTCGCTTCATCTGATTACTTCAGTCCGTTTTGCCTTGCATTGTTTCTCAGATGATCCATGAGTAGCTTTCTATGCTCCCACTGTCGTAACGAGTTCTCGTACGACCTCCTCAGCCCCGCCTGATATCTCGCATAGGCCCGACGCGGCTTATCCTTCATTGACGCCATCTGCGCGCGGTGTGTCGCCTCCCTATCCGCATATGCACTACGACTATTAAAGGCATCACCTCTAAAATGCGAATGGGTTTCTACCCCAAAACTGGACCAACTGCGGTAGTAAAAAATGTTTTTACCTTATTTTTCTTCATTGGTTGAGCCTTGAACCAGGTGTCGAAGTCCCACGGAGGCCATTTGTTCCTCTCTGACCTATATTTCTTCTGGAGCTCTTGCAGATATTTAAGGTGCAAAAAAAGGCCAAAATCCAAAAAATCAATAAGTAAACTGAAGAGCGCGTGGAATTTCTAACTCCTAAATTATATTTATAGTATAAACAGATTACCTACCCAAGCCTGGTGAGCTTCATCTGATTTCTTCCCAGTAGTCTTGTTTTTCTTCACTCGGTCTAGCTTGTACATCCTCGCTTCATCTGATTACTTCAGTCCGTTTTGCCTCGCATTGTTTCTCAGATGATCCATGAGTAGCTTTCTATGCTTCCGCTGTCGTAACGAGTTCTCGTACGACCTCCTCAGCCCCGCCTGATACCTCGCATAGACCCGACGCGGCTTATCCTTCATCGACGCCATATGCGCACGGTGTGTCGCCTCCCTATCTGCATATGCACTACGACTACTAAAGGCATCACCTCTAAAATTCGAATGGATTTCTACCCCAAAACTGGACCAACTGCAGTAGTACAAAATGTTTTTACCTTATTTTTCTTCATTGGTTGAGCCTTGAACCAGGTGTCGAAGTCCCACGGAGGCCATTTGTTCCTGTCTGACCTATATTTCTTCTGGAGCTCTTGCAGATATTTAAGCTGCAAAAAAAGGCCAAAATCCAAAAAATCAATATGTAAACTGAAGAGCACGTGGAATTTCTAACTCCTAAATTATATTTATAGTATAAACAGATTACCTACCCAAGCCTGGTGAGCTTCATCTGATTCCTTCCCAGTAGTCTTGTTTTTCTTCACTCGATCTAGCTTGTGCATCCTCGCTATCGAAAATTCTTTAATCGTAACATCCTCATCTTCATCCTGTTTCACAAAACAATTAAAAAACTAATACTACAAGTTTTAAAGGGCCAAATTTTAATACGAAAAATTAATACGGCACCCTAATATGTATTTTAATGACCAAATATTAAAACAAATACCACTTTTTCTGCCAATTGTTGGCCCGAATGCCTCCCACCAAACCAGTTCTTCTTCGGAACCTTCTCCCTATTTATCTTGGCTTTTGCGCACCTATTTTGGTATTCAGGCCCATCCGAGTAATCCATGAATTCTTGCTCATGTTCTTCTGGAATCAATATATGACGTCTACTACGGTCTTCGTGTTTGTCCCTTATCGCCAACAATATTCTCTCCAGTGAGTTCAAGCATTCACTATACGCTTGTTGCCAATCATTTCCCAAATACTCTTAACTCGATACTCGTCGACTTCATCCCACTGATATTGGCTCTGCGAATTTTAAATAATATAAATAATAAAAAACAAAAACATATGAAAATATAAACAACAATAAATGAAAAAATAAGCATTTTAATTAACTATTTTTAATATCTAATAATAATTCCATTAAAAAACTTACTCGAAATTCGTCACATGCGTTGTCCCTATAAACTCGAGGAAAATCCTTGAATCGAAACCACGGGCCCTTACAGAACTTCTTCAAAGTAGCAAAATCGACGCGCTAATGGACGATTGGTTCCTCAACCCTCCGGTATATGGACAAAATGTGATCCACTCCCTATCATCGGGGTCATCTAGAACAGATGCTCCTTTGCCCTGCCCCCGAAGATTTCTCTCCTCATCGACATCGGGGGAATGTGATGGTCCTGGATCATCGGGCCCTCGAGACGATGTCCGCCTGTCTGAAGCAGCAGACGATGAGGGTGCAACTCCACACATATCGGAACCTAAGGCAGGCACCGAGCCATGTGGCGACTTGGTGGTGGCAGTGCTGATCGGTGGAAGAGGCTCTATCTCAAGGTCAGCAATAAACCCATACGGGTCATAGTCCGTAGGCTGAACCGGCATATCATCATCATCATCATCAAGTGGGTTAAACAGGTGCATTGGGGGTCTACGTGGCTGCTGACTAGTAGATGCATGTTCCTTCCCCGGACGCCTCCCCCTACGACCTCCACTCCTAGATGATCCCCGATCTCTATCTGCCATCTAAATTATCCGACAAAAATATCAATATAATCGTCTCTAAACTTTGCTAAATTATATTTCAACACTACAGAAAAGTTATTCTTCACAACTCAATCCTAATAAGAAATATAATTAATTGGAATTTCCAATCGATCTATATGTTTTCTGTTAACTCACTACATATTCCAAAATAACCCCAAAACTTCGGATTAATAATCTTATTCATACAATAAAGTTAATATAACCTACATTTTCTAAACTACTATATAATATTAACAATCAAATAAGAACTAAAATCATCTAATTGCACTTTATACTCTATAGTTTTCCAAACTCCCCAAATATTTCCATTCAAACTCAATTTTTCTATTTATCATATCCATACAAGAAAGTTCCCCAAAAATTGAGTCCTAATTTTGTTTCAACACACATTTTCTAAATTACAAAGTAACCTCTAAAGTTCAATATTATAAACCAAATACTCTAGATATTTGAAAACAAGCCCATATTTTCTAATTAATTATCTTATTCCTACAATAAACTCTAGTAAATGCATTCAACACCACAAAATTTTAAACTTCAAATTGAGACCATAACTTTCTCAAACTACTTTATCTACCCTCAAGTTTTTTTAACTATAATTTATACCCCAAATCTTAGGTTAAACTACAAATTAAGACCTAAAATCCCAAATTTTCAAAATTAGCACAAAACTATTTTAAGAATTCAACATAACAACACAATAATCATATTCACATTAATAAATAACAACAATAATCAAAATTATCAACAATTTCAAAATCTCACAAGGGTAAATAATGGATGAAAAATAATAAAAGTTGCATCAAATTGATCCTTGAGTAGAGGAGAATTGCTTACCGGTGTTTTGGGTGATTTTCGGCGACGGTGGGGGCGGTCAACGGCGGTCCGACGACGGTGTGTGTGTGTGTGAGAGACACAGCGTGAATGGAGATGGCAACTGTAGGGTTTTTTTTTTTTTTTTATGCATCGGATTTATCCGATGCAATTGACTGTCAATTGCATTGGATTTTTTCGATTCTATATGTCATGCATCCGAAAAACAGAAATTTGGGTGCATAACTTTCCATGCTATTGCATGGTTTTGTTGTAGTGTATGTACGAGATATGTTTGTCTAACAATATTTGATCTTATCAAATCAGCATCCTTTTGAGATATTAATTAATGATTAATATAGTTACCAATAAAACCCTTAAAATTAAAGCCCCGAAACAATAAGCTAACACTATTATTTTCAAAGTACGTGGCTAAGCTAACCAGTGTAACCTTTCATACAATATTTTATTAAATATTAATCGGTGTTTTTCTATCACACTTTAGCCAATATTAGTCTATATACAAACAAACCCAAATAAAACCTCTTCTACTTTTAATCCAAATCAAATAAATTTTTTTCCTCCAACTCATATTAGAGCACACCCATCCGCCATTTGAGAATTTACATTTACTTTAAACCTTGTAATATTACTCTAAAATCTTTTATGCATTACGATCAAAGAGTGCCATGCATGAACTGGTTATCATTTTCATAACTTATAATTATAGATTCTGCTTACTTGAATAAAATCATTTTTGTAGACTTGAAAATAAGCCATGTATGATGGCTTCGAATTTTCTATTCTATAAATCCTATTCCACTTCTTGTCCCAACACGTGGCAACTCAGTCCCACATGAGACACACTGAATAATTCTTTCTCACTTTCGTTCCGCCGATTAAAATAAAATTACGGAAAGAGAGAAAAAAAACCCTCTCTCTTCTCTTTCTCTCCAATCTCACGGATAAATGATGAGAACCAAACAGAAGAATTTGTCAATGGTGAAAACATTTTTTATTAATACGTAAACGGAAAAATTGGCAGTAAAAATAACTCGATTTTTTCTCTCCTCTCCATAGCTTAGCTCTCCACCTCCGATTCAGTTTTTTTTTTTTATGTGGATAAAAAAAACTAAATTCGCTAAAGTAAACAATAGATATTAATCAATCATCAACAAATCTATGTCATTACCGTAATGAACTTCAAATCCAAATATTCTGAAATAATTTTATATTTCATTCATTGCACTTAGGGGTGAATATATTTCAGACTCTAAAATTTGCACTATGGCGATGATCAGGACCAAACGTCTCTGCACATTATCAATAAATAACAAAAGAAATTAGTGGAATCCAAATACTGTATCGATTTATAAATATGGAATAAGAAACATAGGACGAAATATTAAAACTGACCTATAACTTTTTTTCAAAACTTAAAATGCCCGTTTTTTTCGGGCCTTGTAAAAATGCCCCGTAAGTCTTGTAAAATCTTGAGAAAATGCCCGTTTGCCTTAATCGGGCTAAAAATGCCTACGTGGCGGTACAGTGGCTGCCACGTCATAAAATAGCTCCGCCACGTCATATTTTCAGCCAATAATAATAAAAATATATTAATAATAATAATAAACATATATATAAATAATAAATATATATATATAAATAATAAAGATATATATATATATAAATAGTAATAAACATATATATAAATTATAATAATAAACATATATATACAAATAATAAAGATATATATATAAAAAATAATAAAAGAAGATATATATACATAAAAAAACATTAAATTTAAAATATATCATTTTTTTATTATTAAAATAAAAGAAAAAACAAAAAACAATATATATATAAAATAATAAACATATATATATAAATAAAACAAATAACAATAAAACACAAAAAAATTTAAAAAAAAATAATAAAGATATATATATATATATATAAATAGTAATAAACATATATATAAATAATAATAATAAACATATATATACAAATAATAAAGATATATATAAAAAAAATAATAAAAGAAGATATATATACATAAAAAAACATTAAATTTAAAATATATCATTTTTTATTATTAAAATAAAAGAAAAAACAAAAAACAATTTTTTTTTCAATCATCATCTTCCTCACGCCCCCCACCCAGCAGCCACCCCCCCCCCCCCCCGGCCCCCTCCCCACCAGATCGGAAAACATCCACCCCCACCACCTGATCGGAAACCCCCCGGCCCCCCCCATCCCCGACCCCCCACCTCCCCCGCTACCCCTACCCCGCCCCCACCCTGCCGCGTCGGAGTGGCAGCGGCGTCGATTTGACGCCGCCACCACTGCGATCGCGGTAATGGTGGCGGTGGCGTCGATTTGACGCCACCACCGCCGCGAATTGCAGTGGTGGCGGCGTCAAATCGACGCCGCCACCACTACAGCGGTGGCGGCGTCAAATCGAAGCCGCTGCGGTTCTGACTCGCCGGGGTGGAGGCGGGGTAGGGGTAGCGGGGGAGGTGGGAGGTCGGGGATGGGGGGGTTGGGGGCGAACGGGAGGGGGGGGGGGGTTTGCAGGTTTTTCTTTTTTTTTTTCTTTTTCAATAACAAATTTATATATGTTAAGATATATTTTTAAGATATATATTTTTTTCAAAAAATAATATATGTTAAGATATACTTGTTTTTATATATTTATATATATTAAGGAATTAAATATATTATTTATATATATATATATATATATTTATTTATTACAAATGATTATTCTTTTACATATATAAATGAATATTTACATATAAATTATTCTTTCCATTACATTCTTTTACAAATGATATTTATTTATATATATATATATATATATTTTGGGGGGCAAAGTGCAATTTATTTTGGGGTGCAAATACAATATTTAAAGTTACAAGGGTTTTGAGGTGCAAATACAACTTGTTGACGTGGCAGCCACTGTACTGTCACGTAGGCATTTTTAGCCCGATTAAGGCAAACGGGCATTTTCTCAAGATTTTACAAGACTTACGGGGCATTTTTACAAGGCCCGAAAAAAACGGGCATTTTAAGTTTTGAAAAAAAGTTATAGGGCAGTTTTAATATTTCGTCCAAAAACATAATATTATTTGCCAAAAGATGGGATAGTTTTTACCTGGATTATTGTTAAGAACTCTCAGGCCGGGCTACAAGTGCATGTTGATGTTCTGTGAACTCGAGAAAAGCCACTCCACGTGGACGACTCTTTTCACCATCTTTTCCCTTTTTGGAATCCTACAAGATCTTTATCTGCGTTTAGCTTGCACAACAAGGTTGATAATTTAGTTATCAAACGTCAAACGTCAAAAATCAAGCAAAAAAATATAATTCATCGAGGGGACCAAATTATGAAGCACATCAAACCTGCAGGATTGAGGGGTTTTGCTTGGAGGCACGAGAACGGATTGCATCTATGAAAAGTTGTTTAAGTTCTCTTTCCTGCATAGTCTTCGGTGTTGGAAAATTGGTAAATGAAACGGGTTTGTACAATCGACTTTGGGTCGAGTTTGGTACATGGGTGAATGAGAAATTGATGCTCAACGTTGACTAATTAAAGTCGAAAATATTGTATGTCAATATTTAATATTTCTATTTTTCGTAAATAGAATTATGTAATTTTCTGTTATATTTATATACGGAAAATAATAAGCATCAAAGAGATAATTAATTATCTAAGAGAATCTTTCCATAAGATTACCTATCAGTTTTTTTATAACTGAAACGTGTCTACGTTCATCCGAGATCTTTGTGAGATCTGTAATTATCTTAATTACCTGATTCGTAATTATCTTAACCACGTTTCTTGGTGGCTAAGTCTTCCAACTTTCTCCCTAACCTAGTCTATAAAAGGGGTCGCTCCCCATAGGGTTTTAATCATCGAAAAATACATTGCATACACGAAAAGGCTTTTCTGCGCAGCCAAAATATTTTTTTCATTGTGTGGTGGTAGAGGAAAGTTACAGTGCGAGTTCGTCGGGGCAGTTTGGCGTGTGCTAGCAATTCTGCTCGTAGTCGTTGTATCCTGGGAGACAGTCGCTCACGTTTTCTCAAGCACGTAGAGAGGGCGAATCTGTTTTAAGAAAACCGAAAGGTCCTCGACTTCCCGTTTCCACGTTCTTCCGTTCATATTCAATTGAGGTTTATTCGGTAACGGTAATCTTGATTATTGTAATTTCCGTTCTTCAATTTTCGTCAATAATATATTATTTCTTGTTCGTTTCCGTGCTATATTTCTAACAATCTTAAAACATATTAGCTTTTTTGAGACGAACAGGTTATTATTGATAAAGTATAATTTTTCAGCTCTTGGAAAATTTTGACGTGAAAGAAGTATTTTGATTTCGGAATTTGATGTGAATCTGTGGTGTTCATACGTATTTGACTCTCGCATTCTATGATTGGAAATTATTACTGATAATTCCTAAAATTTCCTAATTTGAGTTGTTTTAATTGGGTAATTGCAACTATGCGGTGATTGGCCAAAATTCATATGTGCTACGAAATTTTGCATATCCGGCCATCCAATTTACTTGAGCAATTGGAAATTGAGTCATCCACGAAAAGGTAAAAGGGTAATGTTTAATTATCTTATTTATTCGGATTTGTGCTGCGAATCGACAGAAGTTATTTGAAGAATGCATGTGCTAATTTTGTCTCTGGTGCTTAATGCATGCATATAGAAAATTCATAATACTAGGTAGTGTATTATGGTGCGATATTTTCTCTCTTTTAAGCATGTGAGACCTTTTTCCTTAATTTTGGTTTCAACCAATTGAAATCCAGTTGCTGTCCAGGTCGATTTCTTTTAAAGGAAAAAATAATCCGGAGACTTCTTTTAATCAAAGTCCTAACTGGAACTTGTGATAATTATGATTATAATTGCTTTGAGCATGTTAAGAGTTTCGTGTGTGATTGAGCTCTTATTAATACATATCTAAGGAGTTCCAATTTTATTCCGGAAGAAGCAATTTCCTTAATTAAAGAAATTATTTCCTTCTTGAAGCGTTGGGAAAATAAATTTTCTGGATATCGAAGAATTTTTATTGTTCTTCTCGTATTGTTACTTACTGATATTTTGGTTGAGTTGTTGAGTTATTGATTTTGTGGATGAATGGATGAGCTCGTTTTGTGCTGGATTGCTGAGCAAGAGGTCCTCCTAGCGCTTCAAGCCACAATGGTTTCTGAGATTAGTAAACTTGAGATAAGTGGTTTATATCTCTTCTTTATAAATCAATCTCTCGATCAATGATAAATTATTAAAAATCATATGTAACGTGATTATGGGATTTTCTGCACATGATCTATGGGATTTATCTCATTATATGTGTTTTAGATAATCACAATTATATGATTGGGATTTGTTAAAGATTGAGGATCATAAAAATTAACTTATACTCTTTCTGAAACGCAATTACGCATTTATGTAATTTCTTTGTTTATTGCAAATAACATAATTTAATATGTTATGTATGCGCATCATGAATTCTCGGTAAAAAGCTTCAGCACATGACTTGATTAATTACTTGATTTCCTATGAAATTTACTTTGGTAATTATGTTGTATGGAAGCTTTGGTCATAGTATAATAATATTATACGCAATATTACATTTAGCTTAATTCTTTCCAAAAGAGATATGTGTTCTTTATATATATGGAACTTGAATATCGAGTGATCAACGAATTATTATGCTTGTGGCGGATCACAGTAAATTAAGCTACGTAATTGCCTAGTTGTACATGCTTGTTGTTGCATGATTATTAGATTATCTGGAAACAAAAAGGAAATTCTTTATATGATTCATGAATTTATGTGTACTCACATTCTGTGTATATTGTGATATGGTACATGGATAAATCATTCCAGGGTGAAAATATTTTGTGAAAATATATTACACCTCTGTATTTGCGAATTTCGTTAAACCCTAAATCTTATATTTTATAATATTGGGAATAATATTACTAACGTTTTCTCTTCGTGAGATTTTTTGGGTTTAAGCCTATGAAGGATAATCGTGTACTATGGTAAGCCCCGCATGAAAAGGCATGATATATGCTTTGAGGTAATTTGATGCGTAAAAGACCAACACGAGAAGACACCTCGTGTTATACCATTGAGGTAATCATTTAGTTATAAAATAGTGGTATAACTAATTAAGTGTATTATCTTATTTGTTGACTGGTGAGAGGTTCTTATGTGAAGAACAAATCTCGAGAGAGATACGATAAGTATTTGATACGTTTGGAGATATCAAATAATACGGATATGGTTATTACTGATACCAATTCGTCGATGGCTCTATCGTCGACTACATAGACATTGGTTCAATCTTGAGAAAACCTAGCCTTTAAGCAAGATGGGTTTGATTGATCATGTTGGTCTAGTAGGATCTATGGTTCTCATGAACTATAGTGAAAAATACGAAAAATTGCATTGGCGTGATCTTCGAAAACGTGTAGCAAATATTGCTACTTATCTCACCATGTTTGAGTCTTGCGAGATTCTTGAAATGAGATTCTCCTACTTTTAGAGAGAATGACATTGATGCAATAAATTATGTATTATTGCAAGACGAATGGGGTGAAGCCATTTTGTTGGCTTGCTTTCTTTTAAATAAGATACCCCAAAAAGTAAACTCTCCCTATAAGTGATAGAGAAAGTACAACTTTCTTATAAATACTCTGAAATGTGGGGGGTGTGTCGTGCTAAGATGGCATAAACCCGTGCCAAAGAAAATGGTAATAGATCCAAAGCGTTGGACTATATTTTCATGGCTATGCACACAATAGCATTGGTTATCAGTTTGTTATGTATGAATCTAAAGGTTCATAAAAACACAATAATGTAATGAAGAAATGCGTTCTTCCTTGAACAATGTTTTCTTGTAAATTCATTGTGGCTGGACAAAGCTCTTCAAACGAGTCTTCGATGATATTGACATAGTCAAGATCAAAAAGAAATTGAAGAAACTGATGAGGTCCACGATAAGCCAAGACGAAGCATAAGGGTAAAAACAGAAAATTTATTTTCTAACTTACATGATAGAGGTCGAGCCTCAAACGTATTAGAAGCTATAAGCTCTATTAAAAATCATTTGTGGAAAGAAGCCATAAAAGATGAGATTGATTCCATCTAACACGAAATACTTGAGAATTGGTTGACCTTTCTTGGGGATGTAAACCATTTAGTTCTAAGTAGATTTTCAACCGGAAAATCAAAATAGATGGAACAATGAAAAGTATAAGGCTAGACTTGTGAACGAAGGATACAAGCAACAAGAAAGCCATTATTACTTTGATACTTATTCTCATGTGACGAGAATATATTTAATAAGAATGATTTTGGCGATTGTCACTCTCCAAAACTGTAAGTACATCAAATGGATGTAAAGACTATTTTTCTTAAATGGAGGTTCTTGATTAAGAATTATACATGGAATAACTCGAGAGTTATGTAGCTCCTAGAAAAGAAAATAAATTCTATAAATTGGTGAAGTCCTTGTGTGGACTTAAATAAACACCGAGAACGATGTATGGAAAAATTGACAACGTCATGATGTCAAAAGGTCCCAAAATCAATGAGTGCAACAAATGTGTCTACGTCAAAACTACAGAAGAAGGATATTTGATTCTCTGTCTTACGTTAATGACATACTCATTGTGGGAAGCAACGACCGAATGGTGAAGTCCATTAAATGTTTGCTGAATTCAAGATTCAATATGAAAGACACGAGACTGGTCGATGTAATCTTAGGAATTAAGATTAGAAGGTCGTCAGATGGTCTTATATTAACTCAGTCACACTACGTGGACAAGATTCTTGAAAAATTCAGCAAGGGTGATTCTGGTGTAGCCAGAACTCCAATTGACACGAGTCAACACATATCTTAGAATAAGGTAGAAAGTGTTGATCAAGTGGAATATCCTAGAGTGATAGGAAGTCTGATGTACATAATGAGTTGTACACGACCAGACATTACCTATACAATTGGCACGTTGAGTAGATTCACGAGTAATCTATGACATGAGCATTGGAAAGCAATTGTGAAAGTACTGGGGTACTTACGTTATACTCGTGACTATGGGTTGCATTATACCAGAGATCCAAATGTTGCTTGAAGGTTTTACCAAAGCAAGTTGGATATATGTTATACAAGACTCCAACACAACAAGTGAACCTATATTCACTTTAGGAGGTGCAACTGTGCATGGAAATCTTCAAGATAAATGGTTATAACCAGATTCAAGATGGAATCTGAGTTTGTGGCATTAGACAAATGCAGTGAAGAAGCCGAAAGGCTCCATAACATCTTGGAAGATATTCCTGAGTGGCCCAAACCTGTGCCAACAATATGCATAAATTGCGATAATCAATCTATGATTGAAAGTGCATATAATGTTCTGTACAACGGTAAGTCTAGACATATATGTCGACGACATAATACCGTTAGGCAACTGATCTCGATTGGGGTTATCATCCTTGACTATGTGAAGTCAAAAGATAACATTGCGGATCCGCTAACCAAATGGTTAAATAGAGATCAAGTTGAAAAGACATCGAAGGGATTGGGACTTAAGCCTATTGGAAATTAAAGTCTTATGAAGGAAAACCCAACCATGTTTGACTGGAGATCCCAAGATCTTGGTTCAATGGGACAACCTAATTGTAAGAACTTTGCACAGTCATTGTGGGGGTCAACCCTTGTCCATTCCTAGATGAAACAATGACACCCGTAATGGAAAAGGTTAAGCATTATGCTTTTAATGATTCTTACGCGTCGGAAATCCGAGCGGAGTAATACGGGTTACTCTTGGATAAGAAATCACCTATGTGAGAGAGAGGAGTGGCCGCCTCTGAGGAAAATTGTGGGGGCTAAATTTTCTGGAAAACTCTTGCAGAACCAGGCGTATGTCCAGGGCCAAAATAGACATAAACCATGAGAACCGCAACGGTAAAAGAAATTATACCTGTGTGAGATTTATGGAACGTTTGCACAAACGGCGGATAGTTCAATGACGTCAAGTCACACTATCGGCTAGCAAAGAAAGTATTTCTCATGAGGGAAGGTTCAAGGGTGTGTCCTACCTATCCTATGCAGGCATAGTCCGTATAACTCTACCACCACATGATGTATGCATGATCATTCAATTTCATTCATGTGGGGGATTGTTGGAAAATTGGTAAATGAAACGGGTTTGTACAATCGACTTTGGGTCGAGTTTGGTACATGGGTGAATGAGAAATTGATGCTCAACGTTGACTAATTAAAGTCGAAAATATTGTATGTCAATATTTAATATTTCTATTTTTCGTAAATAGAATTATGTAATTTTCTGTTATATTTATATACGGAAAATAATAAGCATCAAAGAGATAATTAATTATCTTAGAGAATCTTTCCATAAGATTTACCTATCAGTTTTTTATAACTGAAACGTGTCTACGTTCATCCGAGATCTTTGTGAGATCTGTAATTATCTTAATTACCTGATTCGTAATTATCTTAACCACGTTTCTTGGTGGCTAAGTCTTCCAACTTTCTCCCTAACCTAGTCTATAAAAGGGGTCGCTCCCCATAGGGTTTTAATCATCGAAAAATACATTGCATACACGAAAAGGCTTTTCTGCGCAGCCAAAATATTTTTTTCATTGTGTGGTGGTAGAGGAAAGTTACAGTGCGAGTTCGTCGGGGCAGTTTGGCGTGTGCTAGCAATTCTGCTCGTAGTCGTTGTATCCTGGGAGACAGTCGCTCACGTTTTCTCAAGCACGTAGAGAGGGCGAATCTGTTTTAAGGAAACCGAAAGGTCCTCGACTTCCCGTTTCCACGTTCTTCCGTTCATATTCAATTGAGGTTTATTCGGTAACGGTAATCTTGATTATTGTAATTTCCGTTCTTCAATTTTCGTCAATAATATATTATTTCTTGTTCGTTTCCGTGCTATATTTCTAACATTCGGCACATTGTAAACGATGAGCCTCACCTTTGATACACGGAAGTTTGGAGAACGAAGCTTAACCATCTTGTCTTCATGCAATCTACAGTTGTATCAGACATGCAATTAATAAATCTAAAGGAAACGGCAATACTTTAGTATTAGATGCATAAAATGTTTTGGATACTGCTCTGACCAGAACTTTAATACTACTGATGAGTCATAACACAGAAAATTCAGAAAGGACTTTCAGGCTATAGATAGAGGACTAATCTGCTTCAAAAGGTAGGCATGAGTAAGGTCGAATCTATTCCGAAATATGTTGCACACGTCCTTCTCTTTTGTCTTTTAAACTAAGTCAATCTAACGAGCAACCATATACACCGCCAGACAAAATCCACGGGGATGTAGATGTAATTCTGACTTTTTCTATTTAGTTGAGTCGTAAATGTTTTCAATAAACTTACTTCTTGGGTTTTGCCATATCAGATGCTGAAACTCCTTTCGTAGCAGGCGTGCCTTCCATGATAATATTAGATAACATTATTATTAGAATATATTATTTTCCTTATTTGTAATTATACTTTCCTTAGTTCTTAAATAACATTTATTTTTTTCCTTATTTGTAATTATTCTTTCCTTAGTTCTTAAATAGCATTTATTCTTTTCCTTATTTATAATTATTTTTTCCTTAGTTCTTAGATAGAATTTATTCTTTTTCTTATTTGTAATTATACTTTCCTTAGTTCTTTTTGTAACCTATATATATATTGTACTCTTGATGAATAAAAATAATTCACTTCCATTTACATTATAATGCTTATATGGTATCAAGACGCCACAATCTCTAACGAGATCTTGATCTATGACTAATCCAACGGATTCCGCCACCTCCCCGTCCGACTCCAACACCGGCGGCCACACCATGGACGGCTCCTCATCCACGATTCAGTCGCGCCCGCTTCCCATTGCGGCAGGCCCCTCTGCGGGCACTCAGGCGTTGATTCCGATCAACGCTCACCAACAACTCCCGCTTCAACTTACTGGGAGTAACTACGTCTCATGGCGTTCACAAGTCCGTCATCTCCTCTTTGGCTACGGACTATTTGGTTTCTTGGATGGCACGACTCCATGTCCTCCTCAAGGTTCCACACCGGAGAGCTTGGCGGCTCATTCTTACAAGACCCGCTTCTTATCTTCGCCCTATTTGGTTCGGTTTCGCTGGAAATCGTTAAAACTCATCTCCAACGCCAAATTCTCGGCTGATGCGTGGGGTATTCTTCAACGTACCTACGCTAATCGCTCTCGCTCGAGAGTCATGCAATTGAAGGATGACTTGACCTCCCTCAAATTGGGTTCAAAATCAGTCTCGGAGTTCCTCCACTTGGTGAAATCAAAAACGGACGAACTCGCCATCATCGATGGTCCATTGAAAGACGACGATATCACTCTCTACATTCTTAACGGCCTCGGATCTACCTATAGAGATATTGTCGGTTCTATTCGCGCACGGGAAACCTTTATTCAATTTCCAGAACTTCACGACTTGTTGGTGGGTAATAAAACCTATTTGCGTCGACTGGAATCCGATGCGGCGACCCTTGTTGCCACCGGTAATATGGCATCCGCGCAGCAGCGCGCGTTCGCGCTGCAGTAACAGCGCTTGGGTCAGAACCGTGGCCTCTCTCAGCATTCCCGTGGACCGTCCCACGGACAGCCTCAAACCTCCAGTTCCAACAACAATAGGCCTCCGATCACAGCCAACTTTGTGGCATTTATGGGCACGGTGCGCGCACGTGCAGAAAATTCCCAATCCAAGTGCCAACTTTGCCGCTTCGCCATCGGCCCCGATCGCATCCAACAACGAGTGGCTCATTGATTCCGGTGCATCTCACTCGCTGACATCCGATCTCAACAATCTTTCGGTTCATTCCAAATATGAGGGGCCCGATGAGGTTAACACTGCCGATGGCACAGGTTTGCGCATATCCCACACAGGCACTTCTCGTTTTTTCTATGCCGATAGAACGTTCAAACTTGATAATATATTATGTGTGCCTCGCTCGCGGCAAAATCTCTTATCTCTTATTTTGTTAAGGATCGCAGTTCGGGGGCTAAACTGATGCGTGGTGATTGTGTGGATGGGGTGTATTGTGTTCGTATTTCGCGCAACTTGCGCCCGCCTATGACAGCCTTAGTTGGAGAACGGGTTCGTAAAAAGTGTTGGCATGAGCGTTTTGGTCATCCCTCCTTGAAGATTAGTTCTTTGATTTTACACAAGTACAAATTACATTTCTTGCCGTCGAATAATATGGACTTTGAGCATTGTAGTTCATGTTTTTTGAACAAGAGTCAATAGTTAGTTTTTAATAGCTCATTCCTTATTTCGGATCATGTGTTGCATTATATTTATGGTGATGTTTGGGGTCCGTCTCCTGTGGTATCTATTTCCTGTGCTCGCTACTATCTGATACTTGTTGACCACTTTACGAAATACTGTTCGGTTTATATGCTATCTGCGAAATCTGATGTGTGCAGGATTTTATACAATTTCGTGCTTTTGTTGAAAAGCAATTTGGCATGCCAATTAAAAATTTTTATTCTGATAATGGTGGAGAATTTTTGGCACTTCGTACATATTTATCAATGAATGGCATAAGTTGGTTAACTACGGCACCGCATACACCTCAACAAAATGGTACAAGTGAGTGTCGCCATCGCCACATTGTCACTAAGCCCCTTGCACGCTCTCGGTTTTGCCTTCTTCGTTCCAAAATCTCCGTTGCTGATGGAACGTCCATTTTGCGGGGGCGTATTAGATACCATTATTATTAGAATATATTCTTTTCCTTATTTGTAATTATACTTTCCTTAGTTCTTAAATAGCATTTATTCTTTTCCTTATTTGTAATTATCTTTTCCTTAGTTCTTAGATATCATTTATTCTTTTCCTTATTTATAATTATTATTTCCTTAGTTCTTAGATATAATTTATTCTTTTCTTTATTTGTAATTATATTTTCCTTAGTTTTTTTTGTAACCTATATATATGTTGTACTCTTGATGAATAAAAATAATTCACTTCCATTTACATTATAATCCTTATAGATAAGACCCTCCTGTTAATCGATGGCCAAACGGAGATTGAAATGTTAAACTATGTTCCACGGAAAAAACAATAAAAACTAAATGCATCCATATCTGTCTCAACACTAAGTTGAAGACCGTTAACCATAAATGAGAGATGATCTGGAATGCAACCTTTGTCAGGTAAAGATTGCGATGGTCATGATCGTCTACTTTTGCCTTTTTCTTCTCCAACGCCTTATCATGAATTAGCTGTGATCTTGTCTAAAGCCTTCAGCACTTTGAGTTGTCTCCCTTTCAACAAGATACCAAGACCACCCACAGTATTCGCTGCAGAAAATGCAGCATCCGTGGCCTCTTCTGTTTTGAACTTGAGAAATCCAGTTCCTCGGGGCTGTCTAAAGATATTGAAGATGCTCGTGAAGCCAAGACGATGAAAAATAATATAAAACATACGGAAAAAAATATGTCCTTACTTGGTAACTTGATGAAGAACTGGGGCAAAGAACTGAACTTTACCAAATGCAGAAAACCGCTAAGTCACTTCACTTCTTCGTTATCAATATCAAAAGAAACATTGTTAATGAATAATGTCTTTCGCAAATCATCTTCTCCTTGAGCTGGTTTGGTAGGTTTTGGGTTAGTGGGAAAAAAATGGATAAATTACCATTTTCCTGCACAGCCGAGATACTGCCGGATGCATAAATCTTTTTAGAGACAGCCCAATCAACAGCAATGGGTGTGCACCGTTTTCTCAAGGAAAGGGGTATTTATTTATTAGCTCTGTCAAATTTGAGTTTGGCTTTTCAATTGCTTAATTGGTTGTTTAACCCTGATCTTATTCTTACCCATATTCAAAATCCAAAACTTTTTTACGATCGATTTGTAGCATGCTCATTAGTACAGTACATTAAATGAATTATGACCTGCAAAAGAAATGGCAATCAAAATCTATGCTTAATAAAATTTATCGAGAAATCAGTAGAGTGTTTCTCTTCACTACATGGCATCTCCATCTAAAACATATACTTGTACAAAATGCTTTTCTATGTTTACGTCTTTGAAACGCTACTTCAAGATGTAGTTATTGACATCTCATGTCCCGTCGCAGATGGTAATGAGTTTGTTCCTGGTTTGTTCCCAAAAGATGAAATCCAAATTAAAGTGTGGCTGGAGATCCATTTTTCCTTTTCACATGCAACGGAAAGAGCTTGACTTTTGTGTATTTCCCAAGGTGAAGTCAGTGAGCTATTATAGCCTTGGTTACTATTCTCCTGTTTATCTCAATGCATATCACTTAACTGGAATCAATGACTATTTCTAGTGGGCTGGAGTTGGCGTCTTCCCCTGATGGATCCAAGGTAGATAGATTGATGCTCTTGATTTTGAGTTTTACATACTTTGCTCTTCTCGTGATTCTAGTTTGTTCAAATAGCCCAAATACTGGGATTATAGAATTGGTGGTTGTTATTTCTATTGCTTGTCTTAAAACGAGAAGAATCTTTTTTTTTTCTAATTGAAAGCATTGTTGCGGGTTCAGTTGGATGATAAACTTTATACAATTAGAAATATCTGATCTATTGAATTTGCTTTGCTGCTTAGTCTGACTGATCTAAGGAAGTTTTAGAACATTCCTTCCTGAAGAATAAAAAAGCAATATACTCTCATTCGTCATCATTCGGCTCCTTAATCTTCAACTTATCTAAAGTATATTGCTCCACCTTCAACTTATCTAAAGTATATATATTAGCATATCTTAGCAAGAGTTGTGCTAAACAAACCTAAGGACAGAAAGATCTCAAAACCCATATTTGTATCTAAGAACGTACATTGTGATTGTGCTTTAAAAGTCCTTTGAAGGAATGAAATTGTCCCACAAATGAGTACTGCTGCAATCAAAGATGCTCAAGACTTTACTAATAATATTTACCTTACATTGTACTGCTTTTGTGTTTACTAAAATGATGAATTGTTTTTAAAGTGAATGGCGTGAAATATGCCTTTGGAGCGCATGACTATCCCACGAGTGGCATATTTGAAGTCGAACCTCTGACATGCCCTGGCTTCAGATTTAGGAAGTCCATTTTCTTGAGCAAGACGTTTTTAAACCACATGGAGCACCAGTCCACAACTTACCATGGCGATAGGTACCACTTGGTTGTCAAGAACTACAACCATTTTCTGCGAAGATCTGTGTTACAAGTCGACTGGAATCCGGATACCAAAATGGGTGAATGGACTAACAAGAATAGGTTTGTTGCCCTTATTCGACTCCACCTGCATCTTTTATACCACATACTTGCTAACTTTTCTTATGGAAAAGATCAGTGTGTGTTCTTGTTCTTTTCTCTTACAGGCTTGTTCTGCAACTGCCTACTTCCGGAGAATCTTAAAACAACTACTGACTCGGACAGCAAAAAGAAGAGTCTGAGGAGCTCATTTAGCTGCTTTTCCTCACTCGTCATGAACCATAAAGAAAGAGAAGTGTCCATATCATCATTGTTCTTACACTCCCAATACAAATGATGTTTGCCTCCTAGGCAATTGTAAAAAATCAAAAAGCAAATCCAGGATAAAAAGAAATGCATTCCTTCTTCTTCTTCTTCTTCTTCATTTTTTTTTTGTGGATTTATGGTTCTTTTTTGGCCTAATGTTATTCAATTTTGAGCCTCTTCTAGATAACACTGGTGCTCGGTTAAAAAGAATGCTAATCCTCAAAAACAATTGGTTCTTTCTCCAATGTGCCAGTCAAAAGCTTAATCTCCTTCCTTAATGTACTGATACACAAAGTGCGATAGTTTTTGAGGTATTATATTGTAAAAGCATCATGATATTAACAAGTTATTAAAGCAATGCTAAAGGCTAAAGTACATGCGTGGATCATCCTCATTTTTTTCTTTCGGACATTACAAATTGGAGAAACAGAGTAATGTGACCATGTTTAAGTTCTGCAGTTCGTCTTAAGTTCATCACAAGTAGTTCTTGACACTTGTAAAACTGTGAAAATCTATTTAACCAGGAAGACATGCAATGCAATGGATAAGAAATTCAGATATGAGAAACGACACTTGGTATAGAACAAAATTTCTTTCCAAATGAAATATTCTATCTAACCTGTTCAACCTCACCAATGCAAAAAGATATCTACGCACAGTTTACCAATGAGCTCAACTGTTTAGATCTACATGCTCTATCCCCCACTATCTACGCTGCTAACAAGGTGAGCAAGGTTATATGCAAACTTCCATGATACAATAACTTATGCACACAAGTCGTTGTCAGGGTGGGAAGACAGTTCTTTATCAGAAATGAAGAAGCCTTCTAAGTCTCAAAACAAAATCACAATGAAAAAGTTATATATGAAACGTATGAAGATAGATATCAAACCAATAAATAACAGCATGCGGTGACAAGCCAAAATGCACTACATCGAAACAAAATAACGTGTCCATAAAAAAAAATCCATAAACAATATTAAGGAACATAAAATCACCTAAGCAACACGTTCCAGGGTCACAACTTCCGGTATAATAGCAGTCCTAAGCCTGATCTCAAAGAAATTAAGAGAGTTCCAAAGAAATTGACATAAAGTAAATCTCTTGAATTCATGTAACAGGATTGTTAAAAAAAAAAAAAAAAAAAAAACCAACAACAATAATAATAATAAAATGAGTTAACTCCTTCCAACATACAATTTCAATAACTTAAATGCATGCATATCATCATTATGTCCTTAAGATACACAGAAACTGGATCATCACATTTTCCATCTCTCACTTGCAGAGAGGCTTCAAATTAAAGTGGGGTAGGCTCCCAAATCTGAAAGTCTAACATCTTCATTCGAAGGTGAAACTAACACCTCAAAACCCTGCATTGGAGAGCTTCTAAATGGGATAACGAAAACACCACAAAAACTAAAAGCCAAGGGTTAAAAGAAATTTCATTGTTACCAGAATCCATCTTTGGACTGACCCCAACTTCTGCAAAGGGTCCTTCAAACCGTCCCAGCTATGGATAGGAGGCAACCTGTGTGGATGTAGAGCAGCCACCAAGATTGTCACCTGATTTTATTTTATTTTTATGTTTCCAGAAGAAGATAGATTATTAGATGAAAAGTTATGCACAGTGTAAATTTTATGGTTTTAGAATATAGGGGTTGTTTTCAGTTGTATGTGCAACATAAACAAGTCGGAATTATTACAATAACTCGGAATCTTTTTCCTTGATGTTGAGCACTGCAAATTTGCCGCATCGTTGATCCAAAAGTTCATTAAACCTTCCTACGCCGCTATCTATGTTAAACTGCAATTAATGAGGTCAGTTTTGATTAAATGGTATTAAATCACAATACAAGAAACAAACCATTTGGATACGACCAAAAAGATTTAGCTAATAGGACAGAGCATGAGGTTTAGACATAGACAGAATTTGGGAATACAAATTATAGAAGAGGCTGCTTAATATTTACATACTTTTTCCCAAGGTCTAGATGATGTACGAAAACTAAGAACAATAAAAGTTAAGGAAACAAATGGAAAAAACTTCATTCATCAACGGCAGCCCCACGCACTTGGAGGAAACAAAAATCAATCAAATAAAAGAAAAAAGGCGAATCGTTTTTTTATAACTTACAGATGAATGTGCATAAATGTCGCACGGGAGATGATGACGAAGCAAATCAAGCAATTTATCTGCAAACCAACATATAAATCTCAAGATGAGTAGGAGTAATGTCAAGCAAACATGATGCAATAATTAAACAAGGATAGGATATGATACAATAGACTATGAGATCGTTTGCTTGCACCCATTTTTTGTTGAAGTTTAGTTTTAAGCATATAAGTAATCTCACAACATTTAATTAATGTTATGTTTGGTTTTTAGAGAAAACCCCACATTATCATAGCAAGTATGTTTTTGTATGAGGTTTGGTTGGACAAATAAGTGAACAAAACTTGTGTAATTTCTATTATATCCTTGCTTCTGAATTGTGTAAATTTGGGATTATGACAGTTCGTATGAGTTTCTGATACGACTTTTATTAAGAATTTTATCGAACAGTTGTAGCGCACCTATAACAGTTGTTATCTTTCGCATGGAGTCAATTGCATCATATGGGACCTTTAGAGTTTAGATGCATCTTGCTAGTTGAAACTTAATGGATAGCTCAAGTTTTGAGTGGACCGATGTAAGAGGATGCATCAGCAAGTCTGTGATAGAAATTATTTTCACATGAATTTTGTCGAACACCTGAAATACAGATGCTCTTCGAATGGAAACATTTGCATTCCCGTTGCCCTGCAAAGTTAGCTTGTCAGCTGGAGAAGATGTAGGACGCCCATATATCACGAAGTCAAAAGTAGAACAAGTCAGCCTGAAGCGATATTTGGCGAGTAGCCCAACTTGACGTCTTCCATGGCTACTGGCTAGTGCGAGCTGAGATAGGCGAGAAGTACTCATTGTGATGAGCCGCTCGAGAACATAAATGAATTTCTGCTCCATCATTTATTTCTAACTTGTGACGAGTTTTTTGAATTGTGTAAATTTATGAAATTCTTGGAAGTAAATATGTAAATCTCAGGTTTGAAATAAAGTATTGCCACCAAGAAAAAAATTACGCGGAAAAAATTTGCTTGTGAGCTGAGAATTGTGTTTCATCAGCTGTGAAATATGAGGTTAGCAGGTAATTTGGCAGGGTATTGAAAAGAGAAAGTC
Source organism: Linaria vulgaris (assembly GCA_948329865.1). Lineage (NCBI taxonomy): Eukaryota > Viridiplantae > Streptophyta > Magnoliopsida > Lamiales > Plantaginaceae > Linaria > Linaria vulgaris. The sequence goes on along the minus strand of OX415251.1, from coordinate 37,338,420 downwards.
AGTGAGGGTGAAATGGTCATTTAAATTACAATATAATAGGTAGATATGGAATTGCAGGGGGGAGATTCACACTAATAGTTGCTAGATAATAGCTAATCTTGGACTTATTGGGGAATAACGGAAAAGGAGTGCGCCGAAGCAAACGTTCAATTAAAGCTAGTTTATTAGTATATATGTCCCTTTCCAGCCAACCAAACGCTCTCTATGAATGATTTTCATTTTTATTTTGTGTTGGAAGATTGATTTACTTTTGAACTCAAACTTTGCCCATCACTATGGGTGTTTATGGTTTTCTAGAACATTTGGAGGTCCCCTTTAACTTTTTTCTCTTTCATAGCAATATACCTCAATGGAAAAAACCAAAAAACTACAATTTCTCAAGGCATACGAAACTTTTGAAAAGCTTATTTATTTGATTAGACAACTACGTATGGGTATTGATGGGATTATAAGAACCATGACACTCATAACATAACAACTTTAGGGCTCGTTTGGTTGGGCCTAATAGGTCCTATTAAGGCCATTTAATATGGATTGAATAGTGTTATTGGGTGCTTTGGTTGTCAAGATGAAAAACCGGGTCATCCATATTCAAACAAGGTGACCCGGCTTAGGAGGCCCGATAGTAACTGGACTCGGCAGACGTTTTGAATAAAATGACTTCCACAGTGTTTTGTAAAATGTATGTGCAATGACATATGTACCCCCAAAAATAACGTATAACATCAGAATTTCATCATCCATTCCTACTTCTCCATTCTAATGAAAAACGCGATCGGACTGTTCTCTCAACAGTAAGCCCTAGTTTCAGTAAAATCCACATTTTCGGGGCGATTCGGCTCAACCCAGGTATTTTTTTCCTAGATCTAACCTTTGTGATCGCGCCGGTCGTTAGTTGGGCAAAGTGGGTTTAATTGTTAGCACAACTCCACATATTTTTCCGACATTAGGTTTTTTTGAAAACAATTTTTACGACTATGAAAAGCATTTCTGGAAAATTTATTGAACATATGTCCCGGAGTTTGGAAATTGAGTCAAAAAATGAATTCTGGAACATCCCTAAATACACAGTAGGGTTCGCATTTTCTATTTAGTCAGCTATTACTTTATTTCTTTTGTATAATTATGGAGGTTGATTTGTTTTGTGGAAGTTGTTCTTCTAATTACCCCTAATTTAGTTTATTCGAAGGTATATGTGACCTATTTTGTTTTTCTGGCGAGGGTACAAGTACAACTAACTGACAAGTTACAAATTGATTCGACGCATACAGGTGTAATAAGGTAAATCATCCGTGGAATAATTTCTGTTTAATAGTGATGAAAACTATTGGTGACCCTGCTGTTTTATATTTTTTCGCAGAGAGTGTTTTAGGTTTTTGTGAGTAGTTTATGTTATAACCTTTGTTTTGATCATTTTTATTATTACTCGGATGTGTGTTGTTGGATTTAAGAATTAGTGTCCCAGTATAGTTTGTCCTGAATTTGAGCACATAATCTTTATGTGGTAAAATCTGTATTCCTGGCAATAGACTTTTCCTGATTGTTGTTTAATTTTATATAATTTAGTATATGATATTAATTCATTACATAAAATGGTTGTGCAGATAAATAACCTATTATATTATTTGGACTTCATATGTTTTCATTAACTGTTACTTACATTATTTCTTGGTTGTTGCTTAGTAAGGACTGTTATTGACTTCCAATTACATACATACAACTTTGTAGGATGGATTGGAGGTTAAATGCTATGATTATCGCAGGAACCGAGTTACTTCTTTTACGTTTAAGGCTTTTATTGATTTTGAAAACTTACCTAATAGCAAGGAGTCGTATTGTTGCGACTAATAAACGTAAACACGGATATTCGTATAGCATGATTGGGAGACTACCTAAACAAGTCGAGCACATGAGAGACCTTGTCAACATTAATGACACTGATTGTGTTGACATCCTAAGGATGGATAGAAATAGTTTCCATAGGCTTTGCTACTTGTTGGAACATGGTGGTGGTTTAACGAGCTCAAAATATGTTAATGTTCAAGAGATGACAGCGGTTTTCTTGCAAACACTAGCCCACCACGATAAAAACCGGGTTGTACGCTTTAACTTCAAGCGCTCGGGTCAAACGGTCAGCCACTATTTTCATAAAACTTTGGCTGCTTTATTCAAAATTTATGCCCACTTATGGGTTACGCCAACTCCCATTACAAGTGAATGTACCGATGATAGATGGAAAGTATTTTCGGTAAGTTATTATTTCTTTTCCAACAATTTCTAGAATCGGAATATTATATTTACAATTTATCATTTTAGGTTACCGTCCTCAATTAATATGAAATCTATTTTTAGGATTGTCTTGGTGCACTAGATGGTACCCAAATAGCTGTTCGAGCGCCATTAATTGACAAAGAACGATATCGAACTAGAAAGGGCCTTGTTTGTACTAATGTGTTGGGCGTGTGTGACGTAAATAAGAACTTTGTTTATGTATTGGCGGGGTGGGAAGGTCCTGTTCCTGACAGTATGGTTTTACGCGAGGCATTAGTGAGACCTGGTGGTCTTAAGGTTCCCGCTGGTATGTTTTGGGTTTTTACTTTGCCAAGTACCAAATAAAAATTGTAAAATTATTAACACATTTAACTAACAATATATGTTAATGAATACAGGCAATTATTATCTTTGTGATTTGGGGTACATGAATGGTGATGGTTTTTTGGCGCCTTATAAGGCTAGGCGGTATCATTTAAATGAGTGGAGTACTGGGCGTGATCGACCAGTAGATCGAGAGGAGTTTTTTAACATGAAGCATAGTCGCGCTCGAAATGTCATCGAATGCGCTTTTGGGTTGCTCAAGATTAGATGGCCCATATTAGACGACCCAACCCACTATTCTATTGACACCAAAAGCAATATAGTTTTGGCGTGTGCGTTGCTTCACAATTTTATTCGTTTGCATATGGAAGTCGATCCCCTTGAAGCTAGTGGGATACAATTACCTTCCGCCCCGCCCGACAACACCGTGTACATTGACTCTGTTGCCCCAACACATGCATGGAATAATAAACAAAATAACATGGCAGGGGAAATGTTTAACAATTGGCGTTTACGTCGAAATCGCAATTAGTGTGCTGTTGTTAATCTCTTTCACACATTATCAGTTCTGGGAATGTAATAGACTACTATATTTGGCAACAAATTATTTATGTTCTGTTGTAAAACTTTTTCATTTAATTTCCATGAATGAAGAAAGTCCAGACTTGTTTTTTTTAGTCCTTACCATTCTAAGTTGTTCTTGAATTGTTCTGCTTTCAATTAGTGTGCTGTTGTTAATCTCTTTCACACTTTTTCAGTTCTGGGAATGTAATAGACTACTATATTTGGCAACAAATTATTTATGTTCTGTTGTATAACTTTTTCATTTAATTTCCATGAATGAAGATAGTCCAGACTTGTTTTTTTTAATCCTTACCATTCTAAGTTGTTCTTGAATTGTTCTGCTTTCAATTAGTGTGTTGTTGTTAATCTCTTTAACACTTTTTCAGTTCTGGGAATGTAATAGACTACTATATTTGGCAACAAATTATTTATGTTCTGTTGTATAACTTTTTCATTTAATTTCCATGAATGAAGATAGTCCAGACTTGTTTTTTTTAATCCTTACCATTCTAAGTTGTTCTTGAATTGTTCTGCTTTCTGCCTACAATGATGAAATATATGTGTTGCAGGCTATTCAAACAAAGCATTATAATGCAATGTTATATAAGAACTACTAATTTATGATTTGATGTGTACTGTGTTTTTACTTTATGTTTAGTTCCTAATGACTCTTGGATTATATATAAAAATATTTATTTATAACATTAACTTGATCTGGTTAATAGCTGTCTATATCTATTAACATTCTACATATATATACTTCAAGTCCAAAAGAACTTGAGTTCTCTTACAATTGTCAATTATTTACTAAGTCCAACTTTATTTTCTCATTCCAGTTTATGAAATGGATAAGAGTACCAGCAGCAAACCTTCTAAAAGGGAAAAAATCAAAGGGAAATGGTACTAGAAAATTTTGGAGCCGGGCGGAGGAAGAAGCTTTGATTGAAGCGGTCAAAGAGCTCATCATGGAGGGATGGCAATCAGGCAATGGTTGGAAACCGGGTTTTAATGGGCAAGTGGCTATAAGAATCCAAAACAAGGTTCCTGGAAGTGATGTGTCAGGGGATCCACATGTTATCTCTAAAATGGCATCTTGGCGAAAAGACTACGGTGCCTTATCTCGCTTGTTTGGTTGTACTGAAAGCAACTTCGTTGGTTTAGACCCTGTGAAACACAATATCACAATTGTGGGATCAGAAGTTTGGGAGGCTGGAATAGTCGTAATAAACTAAATTAGCACTATTATTTATGAATGGATATGTTTTGTTACTTCTCTACAAAATGAAACTACACATATGGTGGCTGACCTTGCATTGTTTCCTAAATGATTGCAGGTAAATCCGGAGTTGTTAAAAATGCAAAACAAATCATATCCACACTACAATGACTAGGATATTATATTTGGTTTCTCTAAGGGGACTGGTGATCATGCCGTGGATGGATCAGCAGCTAGGGAGAGGGCAAACAACATCCCACCCATGCAAAATGAACCGCATAATGTAGATCAATCAACTGGAGTAGACGACATTACATCCCAAGCTGGAGAGTCTTCATCCGCACCACAGAACTCAGGAGTACCTGGTCCTTGGAAACCCTCTGGGATTAAGAAACGCAAGAACCGCACGGCTGGTTTGGAAGACGATGTCATGTTAAAGATTATCGGCTCTCTCGAGAGGACTGATGTTGCTATAAATGATTTGTCGAGTGCTATACAGTCCCTAAAAGACGTTGACCCCCAAGTCACTCAAATTTATGCCGCTATTAAAGACTTAACTGAATTCACTATGACAACTATGGTGAGGGCGGCTAAAATTATTGTTCAGTCTCCTACACATGTGGCTTTGTTCTTCAGCATGGCCGTGGAAGATCGGAAAGAGTTTGTTCGCAGTATACTCGCCGAGTAATTCTAGCATTAAGAACCTGTTATTTAGCTAGTAACAAGTACTTTTGCCTCCACAAACATTTCCTGTTATGAGACAGACCAGCAAGCCTATTATTTGTGCTGGTACTTTTTGGATTGAGGACGTGGGGTGGTTACAGGCTATAACTTATGGTTCATTTTGGTATGTAATATTTTTTAATTCCCTGGTAATGTTGCAAAAACAGTGTCTGCACAATTAGCACCTAGATGTTAATTGCAAACATTTAGTAATTAACCTAGTAAGGTTATCTTAATGTTGAATCTGTGTGGTGAATGTTCTTTGTTTTAAAGTAGGCCCCTTTTTGCTCGAAATATTGTTTACAGATGATTGATAAATATAACAGACGTATTTTGCTGCAAATGGGAAATATTTATCTGTGTGGTACATGTTATTTTCCATTACAAATTTCATTTATTATATTATTAAGAGATTATAATTTACAAAAACAGATCTATATTCAGCAAATGGGAAATATACAAACTTTGGACTAACTTCTATTAAATTAACGGATCTATTTTGTGAATTTTACTATGGAACATAGTTTAAACTAACATAGGCCCCAGTAGGCCCAACCAAAGGTGAGATTAACGTATATTTTGGGTCTTCAAAGGTTGCTTTACTTTTTCGGGCAAGTTTTCTGGCAACACCCCGTTCAACAAAAAGAGATTCCTTAACCTAATTATTCGTACCCGAAAAATGGAGCCTGAACGCGAATCAAGCGGCGGTGAAGAAGTAGAGTACGCAGAGGATGTAATGGAGCGTTTAACAGCCCTACCCGTCTTCGAAAAAACCGTTTTCCCGATCGAGGATCTGACAAGAACAAACAGGAGGACCAAAAAGGTTAGATCTTTTTCCTAAGTTATTGTTATCGACTTAGTAGCGTATATTAAGTTAAATCGTTATACTAAATAGGTGTGTCCTACAAATTGTGGACAAATACATGGCGACATATGGTTGAACCCCACATATTATGTTCATCTGCTGAATCCAATTTCTCTGCCTTTATTGTTTTGGTTTTGGTTCAAATTACAATACAGTATATTATCCTAGGACAGATTCTAATTTCTATGTGAGGGATGTACAATACTTTAGTTAATGATATGAGAAACTATTTGGAGGAATATGTAATAAGAAATTGTTGTTTGCTTAGCGAGCTACAAGGCTTGATATTGCTAAGAAGGTCCTTGGTAGAGACGTGTGGAGTCTGGAGTTAGATGTGGAGTTGATGTTAACAATGTTGCGGGTTGTCCCTGAGCCTGACGATAATATTCAAGAAGACAACATCATCAATGTGATATCATATGCAATTGAGCAAAATTCAAAACTCCAACCCTTCACTGATGTCACCCTTGTGCGGGATAGAGTTGCACTTCTTCGCAACACGCTGATAGCTTACCGCCAATGGGAAAACATACATGGAGTTGTCAAGACAGATGATCGCTATTATGAAACTACCGTGGAGTACCATAACCATAAGGTACCTTCAAATATTTATCCTTAACTATCATCTAATAAATTATATTGCTATCCTAAGTGAAGTATTGTAATCTAACTTATTGTGTAACTTCTTAGGAGAGCTACCTGGAAAGGTACTTCCGTTTGAACCAACGTTTGCCAATGCGAGAGATCTATGAAGAGTTATTTGAGGTGTGGGCATTTGACCCTTATCCCAATGGTCAGCCTGGTTCTCACGGAAACCCCTTGAACATTAACGGGTAAGGCGGCGTCAACGGGGGTCTATAGATCGTGTTTGCATGTTTTGGGAGTTGTTGTACTTTCCTTTGTGTTGCCTGTATAATGCTGGTATTGCTCTTGGTATGTTGTTGTCGTTAACGTGTGCGAAATTTTTCGTTTGAGTTAGTGTTTGGACAATCGTACTTGTTTAACTTTGTGTCTTGTTTGTCAATGACATTATGTGAAAGACTAAATATGTACAATGGGCTATTTATGATGCTAAGTTCTCCCAACATTTCTGCTGGTTCATGTTAACGTCTTACACTCAATTAGGATCGTGAGTTTTACTAGTGGAGAATACCTAATATATATTACGGAAATGCGTAATTCCATTAATATTTAATTAACCATTAAAAGGAATCAACACATGAGTTGCCGGTTGAAAATTCTCATTAAGAGTAGGGATAAGTACCTAGCGAAATAACAAACAATTATAAACGAGTTATTCCCCCACATGGAAAATGGAAACTAGCATCAACATATTAGCAAGCCACAATGGCAGAAGAAAAAACAAATAAACATATAGTATGCATCGGAATCATTTAAATTATAGAACGCGTAATCCGTTGAAAACTAATTGCGCATAATCCTAACCGCATTGAACACTTTCCTGTACTCGCGATCTCTTATACGGTCAATGAACGGTGCTTCAATCATGGGAAATTTTCTAGGGATATCAAAATAACCATCACTTCTATTTGGGAGAATGAACCGTGGATCATGCTCCCATATCTCCGGCCAATCAAATAAAAACGATAGCTTGTTCCACAACGGTTCACCGGTGTAGAAATAGCGGCCAAGCTCGGGTTTGCCCTATTGAAAGTATGTTAACTCGGTTAAAAACCAAAAATATAAAAACCAACATTGTTAACGTAAAATTCATTTCCTACGTAACTGTATATTGTTATAGGAAAGGCAAAGAGGAGCGTTACATGTTTAATGGCCATCATGACCATGCTTGGGATCGAAACGACGTTGGTTTGAGCATCCCATTCGACCATGGGAAATTCGAGTAGTTCCTTGAATAGTTCATAACGATCATTGAGAAGTTGGAAGTGGACGCGGAAAAACTCCTTCGAATAAGGACATCTAAACGAGTAAGTCATTGCTATGGTGACAACTTCCAACACTTTGTTTATAGTATAATCATCAACAATTTCCAAATAGCTTCGAGCTTCAACTAACTCGTCGACAAACTGGCGTAGCTGTTTGCGTCCCCATATGACCGGACCATTAGGAGTGTGCAAGGTCATTTCGTTGTCAATTTCAAATTCCATGGAAACGGGTGTAAGGAGATTATTGTTTAGAAACTGAAGACTTTCTTTGACCTCTGATAATATAAGTTGTTGGAACTGGTGAGTAATGAGGATAAAAATAGGGGGGGTTAAATAAGGGTTAGCCTTGCATGTAAATGAAGAATTCCATGAGTATCACACGGTAAAAATTTAATTCCTTACCTACCATTTGAGTTGTACAAATACTGGAAATGTCACAAGTCAATATAGTTATGTTAGTAGCTCCGGCCTTGGTTTTGAGAACAATGTTTATAATTTAGCCAACTGGTCCTCTATCTTTTGAATGACACAAATTTATTGGTATGTAACACTCACCATCATATTAATGGTCAGTAAATTAAATTGTCTGTAACAATCAAAATATGGCGGTAGTAGAAATTGTATTTGCAGCGAGTAACATGAACGCCTATACTGATATACACATTTTCAGTTCGTTTACAACTTAGCGCTTATTCTGTTATTTGTCAAATATTTAGTATAAATAATATAAGCTCATAAAGCTAAGTTATTTAAAACAATGGTACATCACCATAGAGTATATTACATGCCAACAATGACGGAAAAACGTAAAATATAACAAAACAATTGCAACATTAAAAACACAATATAGGGATTAAAAGCGCTAAGGTATAATGAAGAAGTTCTGGCAACGGAATATAAAGCAGCACCCTGTTTACATGTTTACCGTCGGACGATATATATTGTTGTAAACTCCGCAATATATGGTAGCCCTTTCTAGATCACCCTCGTTTGGAAACTCGGTGTTTGGGATCATACCAACTTCGAATGTTTCTAACCTTGAAGCAGGGTGTAGAACACGGCCATCGTGTACAAACTCTTGCGGGACTTTAAACAAAAAATCGAACTCGGTCCAGTAAATTTCTCCTTGGTTAAAGTACCTCGCAGAATCATGGTTAAACTGTTGTAGGATCAGGTGGCCATAATACGTATTGTTAAATTTTGAATGAATTTATTGTATTAAACGCTATAACATAGGTTATACATGCAATAGTTTGAACAAATTACTATAAGACATAATTACGTAAGGCAGGTTTATAATATAGTACTCACATGTTTAATAGTAGCTTCAATTTGAGCAGGCATCGTAACAATGTGCGTACCTAAATCATGTCGAACAAATGGAAATCCCTTCATCCATCGAAACAACTCATATCTTCTTTTGAATGAAGCAAATTTCTCTTGAAGTGCGTTGATGTCGAATGGGTGATTGAATGTTTCAATCATTAAAATCCGGATCGTATTAAGAACAGGGATTACTACCTCTTCTTGGTGAAGAGGCACAAATTTTCTACAAAAAAGGAGTTCTTGCAAAAAATTATGTTCACGATGGGCAGAAGCAAATGCATGGCCCCATCCATTTGCCATAACCAAGCTCCAATCAGGTAAATTTTAATTCGTAGTAGGGTAGTACCTTATTTTTTAATTGATGTGGTACTACAAATAAGACTACTTATAGGAAAAACATGAGGCCCAGTTGCATACTTTCACAACTAAAATAATGGTTAATGAATAATTGAGATCACTGCATTATTTTTCCTTCGAATAATCCAAAGCAGGTAGGGCATGGAAGAGTAATAATGCATGTATGTGCAATTATTAAAGATACATATTATTCGATTATACTCCAACGCATATCTAGATGCGATTAATATGTTACATTATTTAAATTGTGAACACCGAAACAACTTTTTATTAATAAAACCAGTTCTGAAACATCAAAACACATCTAAAACGTAGATAATAGTGAAACGAAATATTTGCTCGAAACGTTAACATTTAAATATTGGTTGCTCAGACGCACATCAATTGCATATTCCTTTTAAAAATCCGAAGAACCCTCACACCAATTGCACGATGCCTCCGAGCTAGGTACCTCATCCATCGAATAGTAAGAACTAGACGGCTCTTGCCTGGTTGGATTCGGGACGTTACGGTTTGTGTTTATTGGCCGTTCGTTTCGACGAACAGTAGTAGTTCCTGTACATGCCAAATAGTAATGTAAGATAAATGTCAATGAGAAATGTGAATAACCTTGTTAAATACCGAATTTTCTAATAAAACATCTGCTGGATATAATTAAAATTCACCTATTGAAGGATCAGTGTCGGACGATATCATGATGGTATCTAGATTCAAAAACGAAAGTATCGGTTCAGGTTCACCAAATATCTTCTTTAGGTACTCCCAACATGGTTCCCCTGATTTCGATACGAGAGTACAATTTCTTTGCTCTGTCCAAAAAAATATAGGTTAACAAACATAATTATTCTCCAGAACAGTTATATAATGAGAATATAGTGCTTATTAAAGGAACTTTGAATTTACCATGCATAGTGTATCCCAAACTTCCTTGTCAGCATGGAGAACATTGTTATCTTCGTCGTAAGTAAATTCGTGCATTGCAAGTAACGCTTTGAACGTTAAATACCTTTCCTCAAGTTTTTCAAAACGTGACAAGCAAAATGGTTTTGTAAATCGTGTGCTACACCGTGAATTGACTTCATCCCGTGCCGCAAATATACTTAACCTTGATTTCCTAGTCAAAGGCCGACCAATTAATTCAGCCTCGAATGCAAGTTTTTCTATGAAACAAAAATCAATATGTTCCTTCCAATGAAAAGTATAAAACATTGATTCTTGAAATTGATCAACAGCGATTGACATGCCAACAAAAAGAAAATTATTTTTAGTAGATTATCTAATATATGTGAATGTGCATTTCTAAAAAATCAAAATGGAAGGCCTTTTTATACACGGTAATTACATAATTGTACAGTTCTTTACAATGATTATCGGTGAAGATTATATTGGTTATATGTTATATTGGTATTGAGTGAATGTGTCCAAATGCTGTCAACTTTGTGTCTTGTATTAGAGATATTATCAATTATTACACCATTGAATTCAAAAAAATAGTCATCATATCTTACATTCGCAATCTATATGAGTTGGTATGAATAAAGTAACAATATTTCATGTTCAGAATTTTGGATATATTAACATGGCCACATTTTGTTGATCAATCTCGGCCCTTCATCCCACCTACTTAATTATGGAAGACAAAATTGAGGTGACAACTCACGTATGGCATATACTGCAAGTAATAGACATTGAGCAAAACAAAATCTCATCATTATCGCCAAAAAATCTTCTGATATCATCACCCCAAAATAAGAGTCTTGTTTAACGGGCCAACCTCATAAACTAACTCTCAGCAATTAGGGAGTCCACAAAGGTAAACAGCATTCTGCCACATTTTGGTATCTCACACGAAAATTTTACCCACAATTTTGCGACCATATTCCATTAACGTCAAACTAAATATGTCTCATAGAGGCAAATGTAGCAGTACCGACTATCCATGCACCTTCATTCACTACGGCGAACTCATTAGGCGACGCAACTGCAGTTGTGGTGAGGAAATGGTGTTCAAGACTCATTGGGGGGAGGACGACCCCGACCGAAGATACTTCAAATGCCGACGTAACGGGGTAGAAGCCCTACTTTTTATCTTCATGTTATAAATTCAATACATTGACGCACTAGGAAATAACTATATTGTGATTACAATTTGATAGGAAAGCAGTTGTGGTGGAAGAGAGTGGCACGATCCTCCCATGTGTTTAAGGGCAAGAAGGATTATTCCAGGGCTTCTACGAAAACTCAACAAGTACGACCAAGAATCGGGCTCATCAGCATCGCAATGGAGTTTTGGAAAAGAGTCACCAATGAATGACAGAGAGCTTTTCATCAACCAAAAGAAAATTCAAATTGATTTGGAAAATGCTGTGAAGAAAGCAGAGGTGAAACTTAGAGTAATGAGGGTGTTACTAGCTATATTAATATTACTTTGTACTGCTATTGTTATCGCAAAGAAACGCTGCAATTAAAACATATGTAATGAAAAAAGGGTTGGTTGTAGTTGTAATGGCAAAGGAATAACATCCTGCTGTGTGTATTACAAGACTTAGAAAGTTGTGTTTGTTGTTTTAACACTAAGTCATAACTAGTTAATGGATTATTAGAATGGGGGTTGATTTTAACGTTAAATATTCAACTGGAATTGAAAGAGTTTACAAGTTTGAAATTATCGAAGGATGAACAATTAACGAAGGGTGAATTCGCAGTCCTAGTTTTGGGGAAATTATTTTAATACTTGAAATGAATAGGTTGGCTGTGTATGTGGATGGTGCATTGATGACGAGGGCAAAAGTGACTTTTATTAACTAAAATCCCTTAGTAAGGGATTAACATGTACAACCAAAGGTGGTGTTGTTTCATTACAAATTTCCTAATATGACATCCATAAAAAACTACCAAACCTAATATTCATGTTACTAATATGGATCTTAATAGGATCCATACTCTAAATGACTTAATCCCAACCGAATAACCAAACGAGCCCTTAGTGTCTAGCATCCTAAGATGACAGTTAATCTATAACCTTGAAACCAAACCTACAGTACTAAGGGAGGGGTAAGAAAAGACGACATAATACAAAAAAAAATAAAAAAATAAAAATCTAAATAGACACATTACCCACCCATTAAGACTTTCGTTTTGTCAGCCACATCTATCTGGTGGACATCTTCCTTGAGTGACTTTAGCACAAACTTAAACAATATACATACAATAAATTGTAAGGAGACATGAGAAATTATTGTATCCAATAAAAAAATTATAAGCTGCCTATAATAGTAAGATGATTTTAGTACCTGCACCCTCACGAAACTGATAGGCTTATCATCTCTGATATGTTCAGGCTCGGGCCAATCAGGCCAAAAGAGCCAAATAACAAACAAGGGTCCGAAGAAGGCAACAGCATAAAGGTAACGGGCAGTTACGTATACAATAATATCATCTAAGAATTTAACGAGGGACGAATCAGGATCAAAATCATAATCCCGTATTGGTGTCGTGCTTGGTATGGAAGATGGCGACGGCAATAATGAAGCACTTCTAGGTGGAGCCGCCAACACAAGCTTGGGATTGCAGAGGAGTAGGGCAGCACCAAGAATACCTGCTATAACGGGTTTTTTTATGATTCTGGTTAGTGGATTACCAACTACTACTTGAGGCTTTGGCTCTGTACAGCAAGTGAGGGTTTTAGGATAGTTTTTCCTCCTGTTGTCAATTAGAAATAATGAAGTGCGGGTTTGGGGAATTTGGTGATGACTAATCTGTTTTGTACTGATAATGTAAAATATTAAGCAACAGAGAATATTGGAATAAGAGAGAGAAAGAGACGTGAGGAAGAAGAGAGAATTGAGAATATTTTTCATAATCATTCCAATCTCAGCAAATCCGCATACATAAATACATAAAGGAAAAAGACAAAATAAGCTAACGGTCTGCACGCGCACAGCATGTGCTCACATGACCTCAGCATGACCTCATAATTCTAAACATAATAGAAATATAAAAAACCAATAAGTAAAGTGCGACATATAAAAAACGTAATCACTATTCCAGCTGATAATTAAACGACGCCGTTGTGCCCCAATATAAGTAGGTCAACGCTCCCAATTTCACACTCAGGTGAGTGTTCTTCTCTCTCTCCGACTCCAGAATTCAACCCTTCATCATTTTCAATTTCTTCCAAATTCTCACCGAATTCTCCTTCTTTACTCTGCAGGTATGTGACAATACCCCCCCCCCCCCGCTGGAAAGGCCCTTGCCCCCAAGGGTCGAAATTCGGAAATTTGCGGGCAATATCATGGAACTCCTCCCAAGTTGCCTTCTCCGGACCTTCAGTAGTCCATTGGACCAAGATTTCAGGTACAAGGTTCCCTCTTTTCTGTATAGAACGCTTATTAAGGACCATATATGGTTCAATTTTGAAATTGCCATTAGTATCAGGTTGTGGTAGTGTTAGGGTTGCAGTTTGTGTAGATTTGAGTTTCTTTTTTAATAAACTCACATGGAACACTGGATGAATTAGAGAACCAGGAGGGAGGTCTAGTTTATAGGCAACAGCCCCTACCTTAGCTAGGATCTTATAGGGCCCAAAATATCTTGAGGAGAGCTTCAAATTGGTCCTCAATTGGACTAATTGTTGCCTGAAAGGCTGAAGTTTGAGGTATACCTCCTCTCCTACTCCAAAAGTTCTTTCAACCCTATGCTGATCTGCATAATGCTTCATCCTTTCTTGTGCCTTCACAAGATTTTCCTTAATCAGTTGAGTAATCCTTACTCTGTCCTCAATCCACTCCTTTACCTCCAAGTGAGGACTGTCCAAGTAAGGATTTAGAGATAACTGATTAGGAGTGTACCCATACAAAACCTGAAATGGAGTGAGCTTTAAACAGGTGTGAAAGTTGGTGTTATACCAGAATTCAGCTAAAGAAAGCCATTTCATCCATTTCTTAGGTGTGTCACTCACCATGCACCTAAGATAGTTCTCAAGACACTGATTGAGCCTCTCAGTTTGACCATCAGTTTGAGGATGGTAAGCTGAGCTCATGTCAAGGCTCACTCCCACTAGCTTAAAAAGCTCTTTCCAAAAGGTACTAGTGAATACCTTATCCCTGTCAGTAACCAAACTGATAGGCAACCCATGTAATTTATAAACAGTATCCATAAAGACTTTAGCAACCTTTGAAGCAGTAAAAGGGTGAGATAAAGCCACAAAATGTCCATATTTAGTGAACCTGTCAATTATAACCAAAATGACAGTCATTCCCTCAGAATTTGGTAGCCCTTCAATGAAATCCATAGAAACATGTGTCCAAGCCTGATCTGGAATAGGAAGAGGTTGTAGAAGTCCAGGATATGGAGTGTGTTCTGATTTGTTCAACATACAAATGTTGCAATTCTGGACAAAAATAGTGATATCCTCCTTCATCTTAGGCCAATAAAAAATTGCCTTAACTCTCATATAAGTGCCCATAATGCCTGAATGTCCCCCAAAAGAAGAAGTGTGCATAGCACTCAATATCTGACTCCTTAAGGAAGCTTCTTGACCCACACAAATTCTACCTTTGAACCTCAAAACTCCATTTATGTAAGTAAAATCAGTGAATAAACTGGAATCCAGAGCCTTAACAGCAATCACATTAGAGAAAAAATTATCATTTGAGTAACTAGATTCCACCAGTTTAGCCCAAGTAGGTATAACTACTGAGGTAGCAAAACACTGTCCATCCTCTCCCCTCCTAGACAATGCATCAGCTACTCTGTTCTCAGTTCCCTTTTTATACTGTATATCATAATCCAACCCAAGAAGCTTAGTGATCCACCTTTGTTGCAAGGCAAGGGTGACTTTCTGTTCCAGTAAGTATTTCAAAGCTTGCTGGTCTGTCTTGATAGTGAAATGATGACCCTCCAAGTAGTGTTTCCATTTCTGAATAGCCAATAAGACAGCTAAGAATTCCCTTTCATAGATAGATAGGGCTTGATTCTTAGGACAGAGAACCTTGCTTAAAAAAGCAATAGGTCTAGAATCTTGCATCAAGACAGCTCCTATGCCAGTCCCACTGGCATCTGTCTCAACAATAAAAGGTTTGGTAAAATCAGGTAAAGCAAGCACGGTTGCACTAACCATGGCTGCTTTAAGTTGATTAAAGGCAACTTCAGCTTCATCATTCCATTTAAATCCATCTTTCTTAAGAAGTTGAGTAAGAGGTTTGCTCATGCTTCCATAGTTCCTTATGAATTTCCTGTAATACCCAGTCAGTCCCAAAAAACCTCTTAAACTCTTCACTGAGGTAGGAACAACCCAAGATACCATGCTTGATATCTTGGATTGATCAGTAGAAACACCATTAAAACTGATGACATGCCCCAAATAATCAATGCTTTCCCTGCCAAAATCACACTTGGATCTCTTAGCAAACAGCTCCTCCCTCCTTAGTACTTTGAGAACTTCCTCCAAATGTAACAAATGTTCATCCCAGTTGGTACTATAGACTAGGATGTCATCAAAGAAAACCAAGACAAATTTTCTTAATAAGGGAGAAAATACTTGGTTCATGAGTGATTGGAAGGTTGCTGGGGCATTACAAAGCCCAAATGGCATAACCTTAAACTCACAATGTCCATGATGAGTCTGGAAAGCAGTCTTATGGACATCCCCTCTCTTCATCTTAATCTGAAAGTAGCCTGACCTGAGGTCAATTTTAGAAAAAAATTTAGCTCCAAATAGCTCATCAAGCAATTCATCAATCACTGGAATGGGGTATTCATGTTTAACTGTAAGAGAGTTGAGGAATCTATAATCCACACACATCCTCGAGGTGAAATCTTTCTTCTTCACTAAAATCACTGGGGATGCAAAAGCGCTCTTGCTAGGTTGGATCATGTCAGACTCCAAGAGTTCTTTCACTATTTTCTCAATCTCATCTTTATGAGCATGGGAGTACCTATAAGGGTGTTGATGCCTTGGGGTACTTCCTGGTTTTAAAATAATTTGATGCTCAATGTTCCTATCAGGTGGCAGCCTGGTAGGTTCAGCAAAAATGTCACTGTAACTGTTTAGGAGTGTTGTCAATTCAGGGTTTTCTTGAGCCACTTCTCCAACTACAGTGATTGCAAACAGCTGTCCCACTTCTGCTCCTATGCCTTGAACCATTTTGTGCAAGGCATCTGCTGATATCAGTTTACAAGAACCCTGCTCTTTGATAGCTTGAAAATCCATTCTAGCGTCCCCTTTATGCAAGCTGAACATCATTAATTTATAATCCAAGATAATAGGGCTATACAACTCTAACCAATCACCACCAAGGATTATATGCCTCCCTCCCATTTTCAACAATCTCAATGGAAAGGAGAAGGCCTTTCCTTGCATTGTCCAGGCAAAATCCTGAGTTCTCTTGGTGCTTACCAATTTCCTCTGATCTGCAACCTTAATGAGCATAGGTGTAGCTTGCTCAGTGTTGCAGCCCAACTTCATAGCAATATCCTCATCAATAAAACTATGAGTACTACCAGGATCCAACAATATCTGTAGGGGGTGCTTCCCATACTCTCCCATAAGCCTAAAAATTTTCTCTCCACTGCTTCCTGCTATATCATTGAGGGACACTGTCCCATGCTCCTCTATACTCTCCTCATCCATAGGCAATAACATGGCTCCTAGATAGGCATCTTCCTCATCTTTTGATAACATCAAGTAAAATTGTTTTGCCTTGCATTTATGCCCAAACTCATAGTGCTCATCACAATTATAGTACAACCCTTTTTCCCTCCTAGCCCTCATCTCAGCAGCTGTCAACATCTTCCTACCAGGGGTTGCAGGATTAGGTGTATAGGGTGTGGTTCTGTTGGTTACTGGTGCCTCAAACTTCCTGTGAGGGGTAAAATTATGCTGAGGGGTGAACCTCCCTCTTTGCTTCCTGATAGCCTCAATAGTCCTGCTCTGCTTCTTAGCTAACTCAATAGCTTCTTGTATAGATGGTGGATCAAATAGTGGCAAGAAGGACTGGAGTTCTTCACTCAAACCACTAAGGAAGCTTGCTACTAAATACCCATCAGTAATTTCCCTTCCACTCATCAGAACCATGTAAGAACTTAACTCCTCAAATTTCTCTATATATTCCTCTAATGAACCTGTCTGAGATAACTTGTTGAATTCAGCAATTATCTTAGCCTCTTTGAGTTCCTCAAATCTAGCTGCCACTAGTTTGAGAAATTGAGACCAAGTGGTGTTACTTAGCATGTGGTTGTAGTTTTGAAACCATAGGGCTGCCTTCCCCTCAAAACTCAAGGATGCCAGTGTGACCCTCTGATGATCTGGAATGTTAGGTACCAGCTGAAAATACCCATTACATTTCATAACCCAATCTCTAGGATTTGACCCATTAAACCTAGGGAAATCAATTTTTGGTGCTGGATTAATGTTTTGCATGGAGTTTGCATGGAATGTTTGTTCATTTTGTGACCTATTTGGTAAACTGGTGCTGACTCAGAAATGATTGTGTTGAACATGGTGATTTACCAGATGGTGTTCCCTGTAGTATGGGCTGCTCTCTGTCCTGTAACTCTGATCGTTCCACCAATTTAGACACCTGGGTCTGGATGGATTGCAGTGCTGAGGTGAGCATACTCAGTGAGGAGTTCATTGAAACATGCCTCTCCTCTCCAATGATGGCTTGTTCCTTTAGATTGTGATTTATTGAGCTGATCTGATCCTGGAAATTCAGCTCAATGGACTCACGCCTGATTTGTTCATTTTGTAGAGCTTCGACAATATTTTTTTGTGTTTCTTCTGTTTTTTTTTTATTTTCTTGTAATTCTTTCAATCTAGTAGTATCAACCATGGTGATAAACCCAGAATTAGGCTCTGATACCAATTGTTGTGTACTGATAATGTAAAATATTAAGCAACAGAGAATATTGGAATAAGAGAGAGAAAGAGACGTGAGGAAGAAGAGAGAATTGAGAATATTTTTCATAATCATTCCAATCTCAGCAAATCCGCATACATAAAGGAAAAAGACAAAATAAGCTAACGGTCTGCACGCGCACAGCATGTGCTCACATGACCTCAGCATGACCTCATAATTCTAAACATAATAGAAATATAAAAAACCAATAAGTAAAGTGCGACATATAAAAAACGTAATCACTATTCCAGCTGATAATTAAACGACGCCGTTGTGCCCCAATATAAGTAGGTCAACGCTCCCAATTTCACACTCAGGTGAGTGTTCTTCTCTCTCTTCGACTCCAGAATTCAACCCTTCATCATTTTCAATTTCTTCCAAATTCTCACCGAATTCTCCTTCTTTACTCTGCAGGTATGTGACATAATCTTGTGATGAAGGAAGGTGTTTTTGTTTTTGTTTTTGTTACTGAATTTTAACTGAGCCAGGAGAATTGGGGCGACGGCCATGACGAATTCCGGTTGATTTTGGTGGGGCGAGGGCCGGGTAGATTTCGGTGCAATTGTGGTGATACGAGGCAGAGAAATTATCCTCCATGCACATACGTTTATTTTTCCAGTTTTGCCCTTAACAAGGTTTGTTTATTTTGAATACTAGTATTCTCTTTCCAATCTACAATATAATCTTCAGATGGTTCCCCGTCAATAATTTTCATAAAATCTTAATGAGATTCACTTTGTTTCACTTTTATCCTCTGCTAATGAATTAATTATTGAGATTCGCGTAATCTTCATTTTTAACTATGGCTATCAAAAAGTATATTTTAATCTTATCTTGAATTCTTTTCTTTAGTCTTGATGCAGGACTTATTATTAGAAAATATCAAAAGTAATTTTAATGATACAAAATACTATAGAAATATATATATATATATACACATATATATATTCAATATTATTTCTGAGAAACGTTTGCAAAATTGCTCATATCATAGCAATGAGTTCAACGGTTGTTCTATTCAATTTAATAGCATTCCAAGTAGTCTTGTAAAAGATATTGTTTTTTATCTTTTAAATTCTTTGAAATTGCATCAGGTTTTGAAACAGTTTGTGAAATAGTATATATGGACAACTAGTTATTTAATTTCATTGAGAGAAAAAAAAATGTATCATACATTACCCAATAAAAATATTAAAAATAAATGAACTTCGAGAACATTTTTATTCAGGTTATATATCTTTTTTCGAATAAAGTAGCCAGTTTTTTCTGATTTTTAGGAGAAAAATGTTAGAGGTTAGATTAAAGATAAAATGTTCAAGAAACTATTAAATATTATGAATCGCATAAAGATTCTCTGATTGTTGATTGGAAATCAATTTAAAGCTCTATTGTAAAATAGGAAAGAGGATAAAAGTATATAGAATATAAAGATTGTGTTAGGGTAAAAATAAGAATACATTAGAATTGCTCTGTATAGAGGATAATTGCTCTGTATATATCAGTGTTTTGAAAACCGGCCTGGACCGGCCAGTTCGATCAAGAACCGGCGCCTTGGCCGGGACGGTTCTGGCTATATAGCGGGTTGTTGGCTGCTTCGGACGAACCGGCGCTTTAGGCCGGTTCGCTCGGCGACCCGGTTCGTGAACCGGACGGCCCTCTTTTTTTTTTTTTTTGGTTTTTGGTCAATTGCGAATCAGTCCTATTTTTTTGACAATTACAAACTTGCCTCAAAAATTTTAAAAAAAGGAAGAAAAAAATGCAAAACTTTAAAAGTCCATAACTTTGCGTAGGAGCGTCCGTTTTGGATGCATTTTTTTTTATTTGAGGTATCTCGACGAGATCTATCCATCGCAAACTGTCTACGGCGGTTTGGGCCAACAAATTTTCAAAAATACGCTGTTTTCCATAATTAATTTGACTTTGAAGCTAAACGAGCATGCATTCGAGAATTTCGTGCATAGTATTTCGTTCGATGCTAAGTTTATTTTTCAGATTTTAGTGTCACATATTGTTGTTCTTGTATTGAATTTTGTGATACGGTTGGCCAACATTAAAAAATTCAAAACAATCTTTAAAGTTGTATTAAATATAATATTTGTTGAATTATTTAGTAAATTGTTGGATAGCTCAATGGTTTCTACTACTTTTCAAGAGCTTCTTTTGTTGGAGGTCAAGTGTTCAAGTCCTAGTTTTGTGATAATCATATTCTTATATTTCTTATAATATAACAATATATTAGTGACTTAAAAGTCTTATAATTTTTTATACAATTAATTTTTATATTAATTTTTTTATTGAATGTTGACTAAAGTCAACAAACCGGTTCACCCAGTGGTCCGACCGGTCCGACCTATTGACCCACTACCCGGTAGCCTCACCGGGTCAGTCATCGGGCCGAGTTTCAGAACACTGGTATATATCATTACGCAATTAGTCATATTTCATAAGCAAATATGAACAATTACATAAACTGCCCCAGCTAATTACACAAGTTATCCATCATCTTTTAGAAGCTCCAATAATAACCCCTCAACATTAAGCTCCAATAATAACCTCTGCCAAACCAAATATATTAGTCCATGGATCAAAATTTTCAACGTTTTCTCAAAAAATACCAATATATTTCCATTTTTGACTCTATCGAAATGAAAAACATATGTAGTTTCCATGTTAACTATAACCCCAATTTTTACAAATTCTTCGAAACATGTCGAAAAATTCTCGAAACGTTTTGCTGATCGAAACCAACCCCGAAACCGAAACTTTAATTACCTAACTTTGTGAAATCAAATATATTACTTTTGGTGGTTGGTTTAATATTAATTTGTACAAATCCATTACAATCTACACTTATATATATAATATATATATATATATATATATATATATATTTGTTGTATAAATTAGGAAATTTTAGCTAGCACCCTAAGACCCTCCAAGTCTATAACCTCAATACCCCTTCTTTATAACAATTTCATTCTTCTTAACTCTACTAATTTAAAATTTTATTTTCCCTTAAAAATTTCCTAGAAAACTTTATTTTCCCTCATTTTCCCCTATTTTCCGGAAAAACAAACCAAACCAAACCTAAGCCTAAGTCTGTGTACTCATCCAACACCAAGGATAGAAAGTATTTCAATCTTTTAAAATTGTTGAATGAGAATCAGATAGGGAGTAGTAAGCGTGAGAGATATAAAATATTTAGACTCTTCCAAGTTCCAAACCATAATGGAGAAGCCAAACGGAAAATCAAATTGCTTTTTTCAATATCAAAAGAGAGCTACAGCTAAAAAGTAGTCTAAGAAGGAAGATTTTGGAGTAATCAATGTATAGATATTACTCTTGCTATAGAAATAATCCAACACAATATACATATTCATGAAGGGATTTTCATTGTAACTCATCTTCCACTTCCGCATCCGCAGTAGCATCTTCTTTCAAATCAGTTTTGGTGTCATCATCTTCATCCTCAAACAAACAAGCCTCAAATCAGATCATATAATGATTACAAATATAAAGAGTTTTTTAAAGATGAGAACTTGGGGCTTACATCAGATTCAATCCAGCTGCTAGTGAGAAATACACAAGGTTAGCATTAAAGATTGTGCACACAGAAACTAAAGTATGCAATTACTCTCAGAAAAAACAAAAACATAGAAAAATCTCCTCTTCTCTCTTCTTTTCTTCCTCCTCAAAAAGCCTGAAATTCAGTAATATTTGTTAATCAGTTAAACAGCATATGCTTTAACTTGATTTGCAAAGACAAGTGATGTGTGCCTATGGTAGAAGACAAAAAAAACAAATTAATGAAGAACCAGTCACATACATCCCTTTTGCCTTCAGCTAGCTTCTTAGCATTACTCAGGATCATCAGCAACAAGGACATTATCAAACAAGGTTCCAGATTTCACCTGCAGGGTTGTGTGGTGGTCAGTTAAAAACTGATAGTTCATACCAATCATAAGGGGAAAACACAGAGAAATAGGAGTTAATATTTCTTTACCTGCCATAGCACAATACCCGAATACTTCAATTTTGGGTAAACATAGAGGTCAGGATCATCCTTGAAAGGCTGTGTTCACATGAACATGGAAATCAGATACTGCTGAAACATATGAGAGCTGATTCTCAATTCCTCAACATGGAAAGAGTACCTGGGTTATCAATCATGGGCGCCTTCCACTTGCCCTTGAAGTTTGGGTTCTTAATTTTCTGGTTACAGAAAAGAAAAAGCAAGAGTTATGAGCAATCCACTAACGTACCCATTACCACTCAACTAACAATTAAAATTTCAAGTACCTTTGCATTCCACGGGCCCTTGTCCTCGGGATTGGGAACAGTTGGTGCAGTCCACTCATCATCCCAGTCCTGAGGGAGAGGATCCTCTATCCCACTTTGTGTCCCATTTTGGTGTCCCATTTCCAATAATAATAGTCAGAACTTATTAAATTCTAATTAATTAAATTAAAAATACTCTCTCTAGAGATTCCCCTCTCTCTCTCTTCCTTCCGGCGTTTTTTTCTTTTTCTTTCTCTCTCCTCTCTCATCTCCTTTAAAAAAAAACTTTATTATTTTCTCTTGAGATATATATCTCTTGTACAAGATTTCTTCACAGACCAAACTTAATAAATTAGTTATCACATGGCAAGATCATACAAAATTACTTATGTAACTTCACAAGTTAAACGAAAGAAAATACTATAAAATTTTAAATTAAGATCCATGATTCAAGGTCATTTTCATGATTATAAGAAATGATACAATCTAATTAAGTTGATTTGTGATTCTTGAAAATATAACCGAATATTATGTGAAAAGGTTCTTTTATGTTAAGAAATGAATTGATTATCACAAAATCATTGGGATGAGACTTCCTTTTTATACATCAAATCACCAAGTTAATATAGTACAATAATAAAATCAATATAAACCTTGTAATAATTAAGAATTATTTCAACATACTCACATGTTCACAAATCATAAGTAAGTGTGTAATATTTAAAAAATGTATAATATAACCACTTATTTAGAAATTAACATAAAATGAGATTAGCAATAACACCCAGCACTAATTACATTGATTCAAAAACTTTACGATCCATGTTATAAAAACCTTTTTAATCTTAACATGAAAAATATGGGGAAAATGCCTCATCGATCAATAACAATTATTGTATTATAAAAAAATATTATGTGAAGTTTGTGAATACAAATGGAATATTCATTAATATAATATATTATTTTTAAATATTACATATTTATTTCTGATCTGTAAACATGTGAGTATGTTGTAACGATTTTTACTTATTAAGAGGTTTAGGTTGATTTTATTATTGTTGTAATAAATTAATTTGGTGATTTGATCTATAAAAAGAAAGTCACTTCCGAGTGACTTTTTGATTATCGATTCATTACTTAACACAAAATCACGTTTTCATGTGATATCCGGTTATAGTTTTAAGAATCACAAATCAATGTAATTACATTGTATAATTGCCAATAATAAAAAAAATACCTTTAATCATAGATGTTTAAAAATCTATAGTATTTTCTTTTGCTTAACTTGTGAAAGTTACAAAAGTAATTTTATATAAATCTGCTATGTAAATAACTTATTCCTATAAGTAAGTAAAGTTTTTTTTTTATGCACGCTGGAAACGGAAGAGAAGGTTTTGTTAAAGCAAAAAAAAAAAAAAAAAACAAAAAAATAACAAATTTTGTTAAAGTTAAAAGGAGAAGATTATTTTTTAGAAGGAGATGAGAGAGGAGAGAGAAAGAAAAAATATACGCTGGAAGGAAAATAGAGAGGGGAAAGAGGAAAGAGAGTATTTTTGATTTAATTAACTAGAATTTAATAAGCCTTGACTACTACTATTATTAGAAATGGGACACTAAAATGGACACAAAGTGGGACAGAGAATCCTCTCCCCAGTCCTGAGGCTGCAATTAATAAAGCACTTTTGGATAAGATTTGAGGCACTAGCACTTTTTGACAAATTGCTATGTCTAAACAAAAATCAAGAAAGTGACTTACCTTCTTGGCTTCGGTGTCTGGAATTTCCTTAAGAATGTCATCATAACCCTGTATAAGATAGTTATTTGAATTTGTTACCAACTATAATATCATAAATCCTTTCCAAATTCCTTTTTAGAAATATAAAACAAATGTTGCAATTATCTACCTCTGCCTTCTTGTCTTCGGGGTCAGGAATGAACTCCTTGTCATCCCAATCTTCTGGCTGTCATTCAAGATGCAAAAAGATTACTAAGAACCTGACAGGCTAGATAAAAGATTGGATAACACGAAGTGTAGTATATAACTCAATTACAGACCTTCTTGGCCTTGGGGTCCTTCATCTTCTTAGGAGGGAGGATATCCTAATCAGTGTACAAGCTACCGGATTGCTTCTCCACATTATCAATTAGGATGGTGTATGTAGCATCAGGTCGAAGGGCGAAAGTGTAGACATGACTCAGTTGATCAGTCTCACAGGGAACATCCTTCTTAATCAAGTGGTTTGTCTCGTTGTTGTGGTTGAGAATTGCATGAACCTTTTTGGTGGAGTAACCACAGATGTCAGGTCCAAACATGATACTACAAGCAACCATAAATTACAATCAATCAGAAACTTATTTGGCGTGCAAAACAAATCAGCAAAAAACACGAAAGGTACTGTAGATAAACAAGTGTCACCGCCAAATTTCTTCTGGTCGATGTCGCCACTGATCAATTTCATGTATCCACCACGGCAGTCAAGCTTCTGAGAATTGGAAAACTAAGGTGTTATCCTTGTTGCTGAATTCCAGAAATTCAGCTGAGATAGCATAGAACCTATAGTCCTCACTGGTCTGGATACCTACGTTAGAGAGGCAAACAATACCAAATTAACACGGCATTCTTCTTCAGAATATATGAACTGTCATCAATCCACGGAATAATTACCTTTGTCGCTAGTTAGCATCTCCGTTCCATTTCCACTCGCCCGCCATGTTTTCATCTCTCTTCCAGTCCGATTTGATTTGACCCAACGACTCTCTCATTCATCTTCATATTTTAGCAAACAAAATTATTAGTATAAACTAATTATCATTTTCTACAACAGAAACCACTCTAATTCAGATCAATGAAAGGGCCGTATAAGTCGCGCAAAAAGGAACGCATTGACAAATTTCTGAAGAGCAATACACTTTGGAATATACATTATCCGATTATCGTCATGTGCACTACTACCTCATTGCCGCATTCAGCATTACAGTCACAGTCACAATCACAATCACACAACACTCGCAGCAATTGGTATCATATTAAACAGTTAGTAAATGAATTCACAATACAACATCACAAATCTACGCTAATTTCAACTCAATTAATTGACAAGTAATCATAAACGCCATTGACTCCATTACAGATAGTGAGATCGAGCTAATCGAACAGAAGTGTACCTTCGAAGCAATGACTAGAGAGAGAAAGTTAGGGCTCGCGATCGTAATGGCTGAGCGCTTCACTTGTTCTGAACACCGAGGAGAAGTGTATTTATATTTTATATAGTGTGGCATTTCATCCGATGAGTTCAGTGAAGAATCGGATGTGGGAGCCAATGAGATAAAGACACATCGGATTTTGCCGTCATTGAAATCAGGTGGCGGATCGTGATTGGGAATTTACACGAATTGGAGGACCCGAGAGTGAGAGGACACTTGATAGGTGGGGTTAATGTGAATTGACGGATTTAGCCTTTGGGGGTTTGGGTTTGGCCTGAAATTTAAGAGATGAGAAGAAGAGTTAAGGGCTCCTTTGGTTGCCCACGTGACATTAGCCCTTCTAAAGCTAAAGTTGTGCCTCCCTCTTCTAATTTTAGCCCTCTTCTAAAGCTAAAGCTAAAGTTATGAACAACACACTCCATCCATCAAACCTTGTTAAACTAGTTTTTATATAAACCAAGCTTTTGAATCACTAAACCTATACAATTTTTTAATTATTTTTTGTAATAGAATAAAATGACTACTCATTAACGTAGAAATAAATTAACAAACATTTAATTATGACCCTAAGTCTTATTAGTATTTTTTTCCCCCAAATAATAAGACATAAAACCACATACAAATATATGTATATATATATATATTGTGGAATATTATATGTATATATAAAATATATAGCTGTTAGCCTTTTGACTAACAATGGTAGTCACAGGAGTGAGGATGATTTATTTATATCCAACTTCTATCGGAATTCATGTATATATATGCCCATATCATCTTTCTCTTCTCTATATTCACTTTCACATGGTATCGAGCCTAATTTTCTGATCCATTTTTTTTTCTTTTTTCCTCCTTTCTGCCCGTCTCTTCTCTGGCAAAATCTTGTCACCGCCGAGTCTTATTTCCGGCGAGTAACCCAGCAATCGCCGATGTGTATTCTTCCGGCGATTCACCCATCTATTAATGTCGTGTATTCTTTCCGGCATCACCACATAACAGCACCACTCGTCGCCACCCCCGCTGCCGCACTCTCGCTTCCGATTCGTTCTCGATCTACCTAATAGTGCAGCTCTTTTCATCTCGCTGCGCCGCCGCACTGCCCACGCCGCCTCCGCCTCCGCGACTGTCGTCCACCGTCGTCGCCGGCTCTTTTCACACCGCTGCCGCACAACCGCTTCAAATCTGCTCCAGATCTACCCAATCGCGCAGCCATTTTTTTTTTCATCTCGCCGCCGCCGTCGCGCCTCTTTCCTTGCTACAAACGAGTTGCCGCTGTTTTGTTCGGCTGGTTCTTAGCTGATTTGCCGTAGCTATATATATAGTTTATTATATATCATATTTTATATATATATATTATAATATTCTGTTCCAAAAAAAACACTTGTTTAGATTACTTTTCAGGATGTCACAAGATAAATAAAGCATTTCTTCCGATGTTACTCCCGGTGTTTCTGCCGCCGATTTAATCGTGCCAACTTTTCCTGGTTCAACGTTGATTACGACTGAAAGGTTAAACGGATCAAATTATTCTACTTGGGCTGCTGATGTAGAGCTTTGGTTCATGGGACAAGGCTACCAAGGTCATCTTGTTCAAAAATCAGATGTTATCACCGAGGATCGTCCTAAATGGGAAAAGATTGATGCCCAATTGTGTAGCATGCTATGGCAGACTATTGATCCGTCACTAAAGCAAATTTTTCGCCCACATAAAACTTGCTTTAGTGTTTGGGATCAGGCCAAGGCATTATACACAAATGATGTGTCCAGTATGTACGCCGTTTGCTCGGATTTGATCAACCTTGTAGGTCCACAGAAGTTGGACATGCCTATGACCTCTTATCTCGGCAAAATTCAAGGACTCTTAGTAGATTTTAATGAATTACTTCCTCCTGCCACAACACCACAAGATGAGTTATCTCAACGCGGAACTTTCTTTATGTTGTTAGCTCTATTTGGTCTTCCAAATGAATATTGTGATGTTCGCGATCAAATTCTTGCTAGTCCCTCGGTCCCTACCTTGTCACAGGCGTTCTCGCGTCTATTGCGAGTCCCCCCCCCCACAGGTATCTGTATTTTCTGATGTTTCAAAGGCTAACTCTTGTCTTAGCCTCTCAATCTAGTATCCGAGGTAGTCGAGGAGGGCGAGGCAGTGGTCGCAACAGCAATAAAGCTCGTCCTCAGTGCACCCATTGCCATAGGGTTGGACACACGAAGGATCGTTGTTATGCCTTGCACGGACACCCTACTAGTACTGTAAATGTTGCATTTGATCAAACAAGCCTTACAGTTCAACAAGACAATTCTACTGGCTTCATGTCACGATAACCAAACTATGAGGACTTTCTGAAGTGGTTTGCAGCCAAACAATCTTCCACGCCCACTGCCTTTGTTGCTCAAATTGATACTGCTATAGCTTGTGCCTCTCGATCGTCACCACTTGGACCATGGGTTCTTGATTCTGGTGCTACCAATCATATCTCTGGTAATAAAGAACTTTTTCCCTCCTTTACCAATATTGGACAATTACCCTCAATTACGTTAGCTAATGGTTCACAAACTCTAGCTAAAGGAGTTAGCCATGCTAAGCCTCTTCTCTCTTTACCCCTAGATTCAGTCATTTACTTACCAAGTTCCCCTTTTAACTTAGTATCCGTTCACCGTTTATGTCGTTCTCTTAATTGTTCTGTCACATTTGATGATAATTTCGTTTGATGACAATTTCGTTCGTGTGCAGGATCAAGGTACGGGACGGACGATTGGCACAGGGCATGAATCAGGGTCTCTATCATCTTTCACCCACAACAATAACATGTCGGTTAGGTCATCCTAGCCTAAGTAAACTTAAGACTATGGTTTCTTCTTTGTCAGGATTATCTTCCTTAGATTGTGAGTCGTGTCAGTTAGAGAAGCAGTCTCATAGTAGTCAATAATAGTCAATTTAACGATGGTTCATGCATTGTACCAACTCCTACACCTACTTCGACCTCGCCACCAGATGATTGTCTCCCCATTGCTGTGAGAAAAGGTACTCGAGCTACTCGTAACTCAAATCCCATTTACAATTTTTTGAGCTATCATCGTATTTCTCCACCCCACTATGACTTTCTTGCATCTTTGTCCTCTGTTTCCATTCCTAAATCTTTAGGTGAGGCTATGGCACATCCAGGATGGCATAAAGCAATGGTTGATGAAATGGCTGCTCCACACTCTACTGGTACTTGGGATTTGGTTTCGTTACCATCGGACAAGTCAATTGTGGGTTGTCGTTGGGTGTACACAGTTAAAGTTGGTCCTGGTGGTGAATTGATCGTCTTAAAGCTCGTCTTGTAGCTAAAGGCTACACTCAAATCTATGGACTCGACTACGGGGATACTTTCTCACCAGTTGCTAAAATGGATTCAATCCGCCTTCTTCTTTCTTTAGCTGTTATTCATCATTGGCCTTT
The DNA here is from genome assembly GCA_948329865.1 of Linaria vulgaris. Classification (NCBI taxonomy): domain Eukaryota; kingdom Viridiplantae; phylum Streptophyta; class Magnoliopsida; order Lamiales; family Plantaginaceae; genus Linaria; species Linaria vulgaris. The sequence goes on along the minus strand of OX415251.1, from coordinate 37,309,040 downwards.
GCATCAACTGGATATCAAGAATGCTTTTCTTCATGGGACTTTCCAGGAAGAGGTATACATGGAGCAACCACCTGGTTTTGTTGCTTAGGGTGAGTCTTCTCATATGGTTTGTCGCTTAAGGCGCGCACTTTATGGTCTTAAGCAATCTCCTCGGCCTTGGTTTGGTCATTTTAGTGATATTATTACGGAATTTGGCACGATACGAAGCGAGGCAGATCATTCTGTATTCTACCGACACTCGTCAAAAGGCCACAACATCTATCTGGTAGTGTATGTTGATGATATTGTTATCACTGGAGGCGATAGAGAAGGAATTACATAGTTGAAACAACATCTCTTTCGTCACTTTGAAACCAAAGACTTGGGAAAACTTCGATATTTCTTGGGTATTGAAGTAGCTCAATCTAAAGATGGTATTGTTATATCTCAGCAAAAATACACTTTGGATATTCTTCAAGAAACATGAATGTTAGATGCCAAACCTGTTGACACTCCAATGGATCCAAACGTTAAGTTGTTACCGAGAGAGGGGAAGCCATTAGATGACCCAGGAAAATATAGAAGGTTGGTTGGACGGTTAAACTACCTTAGAGTGACTCGTCCTGATATATCATTTTCTGTTAGCGCTATCAGTCAGTTTCTGGATTCTCCATGCGACGCCCATTGGAATGCTGCAATTCGTAAGGAGCCCCTGGAAAAGGATTATTATATAGTGATAATGGTCATACTCAGATAGTCGAATATTTTGATGCAGATTGGGAAGGATCACCCATTGATATGCGCTCTACTTCTGGATATTGTGTTTTGATAGGTGGGAATCTTATATCATGGAAAAGCAAGAAACAAAACGTAGTAGCTAGATCAAGTGCAGAAGCAGAATACCGCGCTATGGCTTTGGCAACATGCGAACTTATATGGTTAAAGCAGTTGCTAAAAGAACTGAGATTGGGTAATACTCAAGAACCGAGACTGGGTAATACTGAACCAATGAAGCTCGTTTGCGATAATCAGACAGCATTACATATTGCTTCCAATCCTGTCTTTCATGAGAGAACAAAGCATATTGAGGTTGATTGTCATTTTATAAGGGAGAAGTTAGTCGCAAAAGAAATTGTTACGTGGTTTGTTAACTCAAATGACCAGTTGGCTGATTTTCTCACCAAGTCCCTCCGCGGTCCTCGAATAAAATATATATGTGACAAGCTCGGTACATATGACTTATATGCGCCAGCTTGAGGGGGAGTGTGGAATATTATATGTATATATTAAATATATAGCTGATAGCCTTTTGACTAACAATGGTAGTCACGGGAGTGAGGATGATTTATTTATATCCAACTTGTATCATAACTCATGTATATATATGCCCATATCAGATGAATAAAATTACATCTTTCTCTTCTCTATATTCACTTTCACATATAATGTTCATTAAGTCACCAATTTATACTAACATATGACAAATACACAAGGTATAAATCACCTTCGACGGCGTTTTGGGTCAACATGAACAACCAACATTACAGATGCATCAAAATGCAGATAATGGATTAAAATAGAAGTCCACTGGAGCAATCTTTTGAGTGTGGATTAAGTTCCTAAATGTTGCCTCAAAAGTATCGACTCAGAATGAAACATACACATGGTTTTAAGATGTTTCCAGTACACACACGTGTGCGTAAAACAATAATAAGAATAACAACATAACAATAACATCTTTACAATAACATCTTTGCAAGTCCAAATAGCACTGAGTAACATTATGTCAACCAAAGCCTCAACAGGCTGTAAGCTTAGTAACCACAAGCTAACAGGCTAATTATGCCAGAATCTTGTAAAACACAATCCATGTTCCGGATTTATGCGTGTATTCAGTTAAAAACATTGTTTTCTATCTGCGGAGCCCAATGACCATACCTTAATCAAAAGTGTACTCATCTTCTATGTATAAATGCAGCCAAATTCAAGTCATATTAGAGCAATGTGGATCAAATGCGAAGAAACAAAAATCCATAAACTGCCATTATTTGACAACATAGATCAGACTTGATACACAGTCAGCAAGTGTTTGGATTACCTGTAAATCAGCGTCTCTTGTTGAAACATGAGAAGTCTGTAATTTTGTCTCATCCTCTGTGGAACAATTAAGGCAGTGGAAGTGATCGAGTCTTACGGCTTCCCCGGCTGTCATGTCTATACAAGCAGGATGAAACCTGAATCAAGAGTTGAGTCTTCATTTACTTGAAACATCTAAACAAAATTAGTTCAATAATGTAGTGTCTAAAATCATCAGCTCAGGCTTAGATGCATCCATAACCTATTTTCACGAAGCTCGGCTGACTTGGTAAAACCTTCACGCATTATTATGAGCAAGATACTAGGCAGGACTTGTAATAGTAAATGTGTATGCAACTAGGGTGAAAACGTAAGGACAAAGTGTTACTGTTTGAAGTTCCGAAGCATCCAACATATTAAGGTTCTCAAAGTTACGACCAGTTAATTTTGCGGAACTTATGTCAGCTAACTAGGATATTAACAAACTCTGAAAGGTGAGATGTTTTTAGTCCTAGATAAAAAGACTGCAGTAGTTCACAGGGTAAACAATGCACCTACAGGTAAATGATCGGAGTGGGTTATCAAAGAAGCTTACCTTTCCAAACACACGTACAAAAAATTATAGTGTGCCAGACCGTACACCATTCACAAATAGTTTGTCAATACCAACCAAAAACTGACAAGTAAAGTTCTCTTCAGAGCAGGAAAAAAACGACCTTGACATTTACACAGCCGGATACAATATGAAGACCTAAGCAGATTTTCAGGATGAGTTCCAGAATCTATGAAAGCAGCACTGTCAACAAAATGTGCAAAGAAGTTTCACAATTACTCTGTTTCAGAAAAGTTAAATCTAAGAATCCTTTGGGATTATAAACTCGTCGCAAATGGAAACGCTATATGCTCAAAGTGAAAATATACAAATCTTCCACTATTATTCAGTTAACTCCATGAAATTGCAGCTTGAACATATAATGAAATAAGTAAGTAGATAGCAAGATAAGCATGAAACGAAGCATGCCATATAATCAGCTGAGAATGATTATGGAGACATAAACTCACCAGTCACTGCATCCGTCGCACTGAATCATGAGATCATCAGGATTATACGGCATCTCACACTTACAGTACCTGCAGCACCAAAATAAGCCAAGATGTGGGATATAGTTAGTAATAACCACCAAATGGAAGCACTTAAACAATAAGCACCAAAGTTAAATGAACAAATCAATAAAATCTCATTTCTTCCTTTTGAAAGATAAGTTAGAAATGTAGTACACTATATAGACTAATACCAAAACAGCAGCTCTGTACTGGAAATCATATCATTATTTAAGTAATATCAATACTCGTGTACAACCACACACGAAGAAACACTTCTTAATTCTCCAATGATCAAATAACATCGCAACATTACATCATGAAGCTCAATTGCCACTCATGGATGTTTCACATTCCAATTGTGGTTCTTACACAGGTCAAATTAGTACAGTCCAGCCAAATACAACGCGACCTATAAGACAAACGAAGAATTCTTCTTCTACGAGACACTTATCAACATTAGTACTGAATTCGAGCAAATTAATTCATCGAAATGAACAATTCTAAAGCAAATACCTCAATGATAACACAAATTCAAGTTCACATTACTAATTCAGTTCAAAATCCTACTAATACGTCAACATTCACCAAGCTAAAAAAGGGGTTTTTTTCAAAAATGGTCCTTTATCGTGGCCTCATTACAAATATAGTCCGTTATCGCGCCACTGTCTAGATTTAGTCCTTTATCGTGGTTTTTCGTCCAATTATGGTCCTCCGGCCAAATTTTCTACCGGATTTCGCGAATTTTGGGGATTTTTACCAATTTGGGTGATTTTGACCAAATTTTTGGGGATTTTGACTAATTTGGGCAGATTTTGAGCAAAAAAAAATAAAAAAAACAAAAAAAAATTTATAATTTAAAGTATATAGTTTTTATAATTCAAATCCAAAAAAATAAAAAACAAAAAAAATTGTAATTTAAAATATATAATTTTTATGGTTGAAATCCAAAAAAAAACAAAAAAAAAATATACATATATATAGTTTTTATTATTGAAATCACAAAAAAAAATTAAAAAACACAAAAAAATTTGTAATAAAAAATATATAGTTTTTATAATTGAAATCCAAAAAATGCATAAAAAACAAAAACAAATTTGTAATTTAAAATATATAATTTTTATTATTAAAATCCCAAAATAAAAATAAAAAACACAAAAAAATTATAATTTAAAATATATTGTTTTTATTATTGAAATCCCAAAAAAAAATTAAAAAACACAAAAGAAATATAATTTAAAATATATAGTTTTTATAATTGAAATCCTAAAAAAAACGTAAAAAATAAAAACAAATTTGTAATTTAAAATATAGAGTTTTTATTATTGAAATCCCAAAACAAAAATTAAAACACACAAAAAAATTGTAATTTAAAATATATTATTTTTATTATTGAAATCCCAAAAAAACTATATATTTTTGGGTTTCAATAATAAAAACAATATATTTTAATTTACAAAGTGCTTTTACTTTTTTGGATTTCAATAATTAAAATTATATATTTCAAATTACAAATTTGTTATGTTTTTAAGTTTTTTTGGGATTTTAATAATAAAACAATATATTTTAAATTACAAATTTTTTGTGTTTTTTTTTTGGGATTTCAATAATAATAAAAAAATATTTTAAAGTACAATTTTTTTGTGTTTTTAAATTTTTTTTTGGTATTTCAATAATAAAAAGAATATATATTAATTAACAATATTTTTTTGTTTTTTTTGGGATTTCAATTGTAAGAACTATATATTTTAAATCACAACTTTTTGTGTTTTTTTATTTTGTTTTGGGATTTTAATAATAAAAACTATATAATCTAAATTACAATTTTGTTTTTGTTTTTAAGTTTTTTTTGGATTTCAATTATAAAAACTATATATTTTAAATTACAATTTTTTTATGTTTTTTAATTTTTTTTGTTATTTCAATAATAAAAACTATATATTTTAAATTATAATTTTTTTTTGTTTTTTTTTGGGATTTCAAACATAAAAACTATATATTTTAAATTACAATTTGTTTTTGTGTTTTATTTTTTTTTTGGATTTCAATTATAAAAACTATATATTTTAAATTATAAATTTATTTTTGTTTTTTAATTTTTTTTGCTCAAAATTTGGTCAAAATCGCCCCAAATTAGTCAAAATCCCCAAAAATCTGGTCAAAAACACCCCAATTTGGTCAAAATTTGCGAAATCCGGTAGAAAATTTGGTCGGAGGACCAAAATTGGACGAAAAACCATGATAAATGACTAAATCTAGACAATGGCGCGATAACGGACTATTTTTGTAATGAGGCCACGATAAATGACCATTTTTGAAAAAAACCCCTAAAAAAGGCAAACCTACACTGCAACTATGTCCGGATCGAACTCACCGGTCGACGAATTGTACTCGAACCGACAGATGAAGTCGTCGTTCACCGCATCGCGTACTCCTTAAAGCCGTGCACTGCACGCGTGTCCTCGACCGTGTTCGCGCTCTGCACGTCGAAATGATCGGAGAGAAACACCTCCTTGGAGCCGTGAAACTGCCTCCGGCCACCGATCGACTCCTCCGGCCGGTAGTACCACTGCACGTGGAACCTGACGCTCGCACCACGACCGTCCGATTCGAACTTCTCCACCCGCGCAACGTGTGTCCGATGGCTTCATCAACACACAGTCACCAGCTGCAAAAACGAATAAAATCACTAATTCAATTGCACAAATTAGGGCAAAAATGAATGAAGTGAAATTGAAGCAAGTAGAGAGAGAATGTACGGCGAATGGCTTTGTTGATGTGGCTGGCGTGGTAGGAATCGAGAGTATGGCGGGCGGTTTTTGGTCTACCCATGGCAGAGAGAGAGAGAGAGGAGAGAGAAAGTTGAGGTAGTGAGTTGAGTTCAGTGGTGCAGTGGTGGTTATTTTGTAGTTTTTTTTCTGTTTAAAGGGCAAAAATATAATTTGGGTGGTTGTTGAAATTGATGAGAAATATTACTACTATAAACCAACTTGTTATCTAACATCATTAGGTTAGACCTATAGGTCACATAATTCGCGAACTTATCCTCACGCATTGGCGCACAAGTCGCGACTTGATGATTTGGATGCGCATGCGCCGCCCTAAGACGCATTAAGTTTTAGTAATGCGTGCCTTTAGGATTTTCAATTCGCGACTTTAATTTATGTAGTTCGCGCCTTAAATTTTCTAAAGTCACGACTTTAAGTTCGTTGGGTCTCGATTTTATTTTAGTTAATGCCCGCACTAATGTTTTCCAAGTCTCGAATTATATAGTTAATATAATTTTAAAGGCAAATTTTACCAATTATAAGTTGTCAAAACTTGACTTGCCCGATCAGAAAGAAAGAAAGAAACCCTACCCAACCTTTTCCTTTTCTCAATCCATGGGTATCATTCAAAATTCTAAGGGGGTTTCAACATAATTGAAGATAGCAGGTAAATTCCTTCTCTTTTTCGCTCTTTTAGTCAATTTCGATTCAAAAACTAACTAAGAAACTGCCAAGCGTGATTTTCATTTACTCCTTGTAGTGGGTAATCAAAATATTTTCGAGTCAATTATTGTGTGTAGTATGATATGTTACAAATTATGAGTTACATGTTTGTAAAGGACAAGGATATTTAGAAATCAGATTTGTGAAGTGAAATTGATGGAAGTTTCAGAATTATTTTAAAGAAAGTAAAACCTGCTAAGTGCTAACATATTTTATTGTGTGTAGTATGATATTACTTGCAAGATTAATGTTTAATTGTTTAAGTCCAAAGAAAAACTTATGGGAGTAAAGTGTGTACTTTTTGTTGTCATTGTGGAATTTATATAAAATACACTAAACTTGACTTGGATTTTTGTTTATATAATGCAGGTAGTTCAGTCAATCCTACAACAATGAGTGGATTCGGTCAAAATGAAGAATCTTCTAATAATAGAAATGAGGAAAATGATGCCACATCATTGAAAAAATATGTTACTGCGGTTGGTGATAAAAAAGAGGACAAGTGGATATGTAATTTTGGTTGCAGACAAAATGCATATACTGAATTCTATACACGAATCAAAGCACACTTGATTGGCTTAAGTAAAGGAGAAAGGTCTCAAGGAATTGCTCTTTGTTCTGAGTTGTCAAGATGTGATAGAGAAAAGCTTAGAAAAGAAGAAGAAGATGCATGAGAGATGTATGGAGGAGACTTGCGGGAAATACCTCCAGGAAAGCGTTTAGCGGTACTAATATCATTACAAACATGTACAATATGTCGGAAAGAGATGATACAGATTCCATAATTGCGAGATTCTTTTACAGTTGTGGGATATCGTTCAATGTGGCCAGATCTCCTTTTTTGGATAGATGCGGCAAGAGCTATGAATGCAGCTCCTAAAGCATACAAGCCTCCAACTTCTGAAAAGATTAGAATCACATTACTTGATAAGGAGAAAACTGCAGTGGATAATAAGTTGGCAACAATTAAGCGAGATTGGGCAAAATATGGGGTTTCTTACATTCAAGTTTTTACTTCAGTTTGTTATAAGTAATAAATAATTCAAATGTAAGGTATTGTTTTCTTTCTAGTTTATTTATTATAAAAACAATTTGATACTTGATATAGATGATTTTATTTAATATTTGCACTAGTTTTATAAATTATCAATAGACACACTAAGGCCGCATTAGCAACCTAATTTTTCAAAATAGGCGTATTGGCGCATGCGCATCCAGAATAACACCAGAATATCTACAATTCCTTATCACCTTCAAGACTACTTGTTACATTGCATTGCTAACCCTTTATACAACACTCATGGCATGTTCCTTACATCCTCAGTCCATACACCTCATACCTTTCCGTAAATAACACCAACTCACTTTACTCCCACATATACCCAGTTTTTCACAAATTTGTCTCTTACTACAAAACCAAGAACTTACTAACATGCTTCTAAAGATGATAGTCGGGTTATTGCCATAGGAAAGAGCTTGACGCTCTGAAAGCAAACAAAACATGATTTTCAGTGGGTATACAAGACCAAATTGAATCTGATGGCTCTGTTGAGCACCACAATGCCCGAATTGTTGCTAAGGGCTATAATCAAGTCTTTGGCATTAATTATCACACCAACTTTTCCCCTGTGTCATTTATTCATTGAGAGATTTTAGTTTTCGTTACAAATTCATTCTCTTTGCACATTCATCTACTAGATATAAACTATGCATTTTCCATGGATTCATTGATGAATACAATTATTTGATACTTCCCGAGAATTATACTAAGTCATCTTTTGGTCTTATATTCAAGCTCAACAAATCTCTTCATGGCCTTAAGCCAGCCATCAAGCATTGGGATATTGGATTCAAAAATCACTTAATTCGCCACGTTTTCAACATAACACCTGATGATTGTCTTTGCACCATGGGTTTCAAGCAAACCTTCATTGCCTTACTTGTGTATGTGATGTTTTCTAGATCAGAGGCCCTGATATGAAGCTCGTCACTAAGGTCAAAGCATTCTTACACTCAACGAAGGACTTGGGCATGCTCAATACTTCTTTGGTTTGGAAATCATGCATAGCTCTAAAAAGGCATGTTCATCAGCCAAAGAAAATACATACTTGATATAAGTTATGATGGGGGACCTTCGTATGCCAAATTTCAATATGTTCCTTGTCCTAAAGGTTTCAAGTCTTGTTCTGATGCACCTCTTTACAACAAGCTTGTTCACTATCGTCGACTTATTAGCCACTTGTTGTATCTCAACATGACAAAGTTTGGCGTTTGTTACTCAGTTAATCGCTAAGTTAGTTTATGAGTGCCCCCTGTTAGTCCAATGGGATGCAACACTCACAATGCCCATTTACTTGAAGAATTGTCCCTCACTGGGACTCTTTTACAGCTCAACTTCTCCCTTGATCTTGCGGGCCTACAATAATGCGGATTGGGCATCTTGCCTAAATTCACGCAGTTACTCAACAACTTCTGCATTTTTCTCAATGATTCTTTTATAGGTTGGAAACAAAGAATTAGGTCACGGTCTCCAAATCCTCTGCAGATGCGAAATACCATAGCATGGCCAGCACAACCTGTGAACTTCATTTGATTTCATACATCCTGGGTTCACTACAGATTCCTGTTGTACTTCTCATTCCCTTATACTGCGACAACAAGGAGATTGTGCATATCACACACAACCCCATTTCCCACATACATCGATGATGATTGCCATGTAGTTCATGATTGTTAAAGATTAGGGTTTTTTCTTTCACAATATTTTACGACCAATCTACAGTTTGCTGACTTCTTTACGAAGTCACATTTACCCTCGTCATTTCCTCGTTGGCCTAACCTGATTCATACATTTACACAACACCCATGGGTCACTCTACATTTTTTTTTGTAATAGTGTAACTAATCCTCCGCCTAATTTAATTATGTTAAATAGTTATCCCTAACTACCTCAATAAGTTTAACAGCTAAGGTGAGCTTTTATATATATATATATATATATATATATATATATATATTACTATATAAAAGAAGCCATAAGAAACCATGTTGGCACCAATCTTTTAATTTTTATATTTACCCTTGGATACACTATTAAAATTTGGTATTAGTTAGAATATAACTGTAATCTGTTTTAGTTTTATCATTGTTTAAATGTTTTTATTAAAGAAAATAATTATTACCTAAAAAGAAAGTTAATATATATAGATCGCTATCCATATTTAAGTTATAATAATCTTTATAATACAGATTAATTATATTATACTTAATATAAAAATTAATATATATATATATATCCATTGTACACTTCATTTTCAATATACAAAAATATTATTTCTATAGCAAAACTGTACGTGTATTAATTCATATTGAAAAACCTTATTTCAGTATTATATAATCTTGCTGATACTTCTATTACCTTCGAACTCAGATCGTGTCTAATCACTGGAACAAATTCACCATAATTCTTTATAACAATGGTATTAACTTAAAAATTGTAGTAAGTACACTGATGATAGTGGAGAAAAAATCAAATGACATACCCTAACTTGTCCACCTAGCGAATTTGGCACTCTGATCGAAAATGGTACCCTAAGTTTGGTTTTGCTCCCACATTTGGTACCCCAGCGGCAGCACCACTCAATCGCCACCCCTAAATCCTACGTAGACTCTTGTTGACTTATTTTTTAGGGATTTTGACCGCCAAAATGCTGCATGTACCTGTAGCCACGGAAAACTATTTTGACCGCCAAAATGCCATCATGGCGGGATTCCCGCACGGGAATCCCGCCATTTTCCAGGGGTTCATCAGTTGTGAACCTTCTGGAAATTGGGAATCCCTTCCATTTCCAGAGAGGTATTTAATGGCTAGAAGTGGGGAAAAAGTTTCCCACTTCTTTTCGTATCAATTATTCGTCTCGTTTTTGAGTTTTTTTTACCTGTTTACACAATATAATATAGATCTCAAAAGCACCATTCGGCTCGCAATCGCAATTCACAAGTACAAACCACAAAATATCAAAACAAAATGCCACAAATCACCAAACCAAAACGCCACAAATCACCAAACCAAAACGCCACGCCTCAAATTAGTCGATTACAAATCGTCAAATACCACAAATCCACAATTCAAATAAGTAATAACTAGAGATTGTTCAAAGTTCAAACGATACAAAATGGATCCACTAAACCACTTCTACTATGCATTTAATTTATGCTTGAAGGAAGGATGCGTCGAGTCCCATTCGTGCAAAAGCTACAAAATGACAAAAACAACAAAAACAAGTGTATCAATATTGATATTAATATTAGGAATGCGACATTCCATTAATTTCAATTTACAAATACCTGATTCGCAACTCTCCAACTCCACAATTGACTCTTCTATGTCAAGAGGCTCGGAATGACCGCTTTTGTTGCGTAGCCAATCTTGGGCACAAATAACGGCTTGTACCACTCGAGGACTCAATGAGCTCCTAAATCGGTCTAGAATGCGCCCTCTTGTGCTGAACGCAGACTCCGACGCCACGGTAGAAACGGGAATAGCCAATACATGTCGAGCCATTGTACTTAAGATCGGAAACCGTAACGAGTTTGCCTTCCACCATGCCAAAATGCCGAATTCATCGTCGTCGAGATTACATAATTCATCATTGTCATCGTCGAAGTATCTTTCGAACTCACTCTTCGGTTTAGCCCGATTTTGCGTCCTCTTACTACAAAATACAATTGCATTTCAATTATAAATGGTTATGAAAAATTAATAAATTGACATTAAGTTAAGATTGCAATTTAAATCATTAAACAAACAGCAAATCACTGACCTGACAAAGCCGCCGTGTCTCGTGTTCTTATTCTTCTCGTTAGCGGGTTTTGGAGGAGGGCATGTCGACGTTGAAGGAGTTGCGTCATACATTCTCTTGTACTCCTTGTACAACGTCTCAAACTCTACCCAAAGCGTCGATACGAACACATGGTCATCCGGCACCATCTCCTTGATATACTCAAACTTGTAACGGGGATCCAAAATCGCCACAATGTATAACATATGGTTCATTCTCTTTTCTCCCACGCCCCAATATTTGTCATACTTTTCTTTCATCTTTATCGCCATGAGCTTGAGTTCGTGGGGCTCCTTCCCAAGTGGAGTTTCTTTGTCTTGAAGATTCATCCAATCCTCCAATATCTCATCGATTGTGGAAATTTGACCCAAAACAGAATTCGAGGTGACGTAGGATGTTCTCGAGACCATTTTGGTCAAATTCTTAAACGGCCTCAAGAATTTGACGTACATCTCCGCCGTCTTCCAATCATTGTATAGCGGTGTAACTTCCTTCAAGTCCTCTTTATATTGATTATCTCGAAGCTCAAAAGAGTCAAAGCCCGCTTTAAGCTCCAAAGACGCCTTCAACATAGAGTATGTCGAGTTCCATCGTGTAGGCACAACAAGACAAAGCAATTTCTTACTTTGTACACCTTCATCGTCGAGATATTGCTTGCACTTCTTCAACCACCCGGCGGAACCCTTGATCCAATTCACCGCACCTCTAATTCGATCCACCGAATTGCTTTCAACGTTTATTTTCAATCCATCTTGCACCACAAGATTAAGGATGTGTGCAATGCACCGTATTTGCACATGGATCCCGTTCAAAAGGAAGAAATCACCTCGCACCGAAAACTTCCTCACCAAGTTCTCAATCCCGGAATCATTCGAAGTAGCATTATCCACCGTGATTGTGAATACTTTCTCGATTCCCCAATCCTTCAAACACCCCTCAATATCTCGAGCTATATATTCTCCCGAATGGCCCGAAATCAAGCAAAAATTTATGATGTGCTTCCTCAACACCCACTCTTTATCAATGAAATGCGCGGTGAGGACCATGTAGTTGTTCCGCCTAATAGAAGTCCATGTGTCTGTGGTTAAGCACACTCTCTGAGCATTTTCTTTGATAAACTTCTTCAATATCGTCCTATCGTCCAAATACATCTGTACAATCCTCTCCCTTATTGTCTTGCGACAAAACAATTTCAAGTTTGGGCATCCTTGCCTCCACATCTCCCTAAATTTAGGATGATCCACCGTACTAAACGGTTGTTCAGTCGCAACCATCCACTCCATAATCCCCCTCAAGATATAATCCTGATCAAATTTCCATGTTCCTACTTGATGAGACGCTTTGTCGAAGTTCAAACGAGTTTGGATTAATAGCTCCTTGAGGGCTTCGGGTTTTTTTTTGACAAGCCTCTATGTGCCTCCTCAATCCGGATGTCCCTTGGCCACCACCGTCACAACCAATTTCTCTCTTGCTATACAAACATCTCCCCTTGACTGTTTTTTTAATTGGACAACGGAACGGCTCAAAGTGTTCCCACCACAACGACGTCAATTTAGTCGTTTTTTGTGGTAATTATGATGGATTTACCATCTATCGCAACACTATTGACTTCCTCATGGAATAACTTTTGATACTTTTGAGGCTTTTTTCCTTTGTCGATGACGATGTCCCTTTCTTCAACAATTTCGGGCGGTGGTACTGAAGGCCCCTCCTCTTGTGGTTGTGGTGGTTGAGAAATTGGCGGTTGTGACTCAAGGAGTCCTTCGGCTTGAAGATCCGGATGTGTGTAATCTTGGAACGAATTATATGGCGATGTAGGCACCTCTGGCTCATCCCGAGCATCCTGAGTATAAACATCGGTCACGGTGCGAGAACGTTTGCGAACACCACCCGATTTCTTTTGAGGTATTGGTGCCTTCTCTACCAATTTTTTCTTCATTTCTACATTAATCAAAATCAACGACAAACAATCAATATGCAATACCAATTACCCCAACTCCTCAAGGCTCAAGTTAACCAATACGAACTTAATCAACGGAGTTTCAAGTTTTAACTCAATAAACAATCAATATGCAATACAAATTACCTCAATCAACGGAATTTCAAGTCTTAACTCAATAAACAATCAATATGCAATACAAATTACCTCAATCAACGGAATTTCAAGTCTCAACTCACAAACAATTCACAATTCATAATTCTCAATAAACAATCAATATGCAATACCATTTACCTCAATCTACTCAATTTCAAGTCTCAAACTCACAAACAACAACATTCTTGATTTCACAAACAATTCACAATTCACAACTCATAAAGCAATAAACTTCATCAATAATGCATCAATGGTAGTCTAGTTTCACAAAGTTCAATCTAATTCATTGGCAATTTGACCCTTATTCAAAAGCCCTAATTCATAACCCTAAACCTAATTCAACAATTAAATCAACAATTATAAGTTTCTAACAAAAGGGAGAAGGAAATACCGTGTGATGGGTATATGGTGGCGGCGGCGTGCGAGAGGTGGTGGCGAGTGGCGACAGTCGTATGTCGTGCCGCGTGCGTGGTGGCATGGAGAGAGGTTCGGACTTCGGACAGTCGGAGCTGCGCGGCGTTGAGAGAGAAGAGTGAGAGGAGCTGCGCAACTTTGAGACTTGAGAGAGGAGCTGTCGGCATTGAGAGGGGGAAGTGAGAGACGAGAGTGGAGGCGTGGTATCAGGTTTCAGGTATGTGTGTGAATTTGTGGTTGATTGGTGAATTTGTGGTTGATTGTTGTTATAATTAGATATGTAATATCTTAATTCGGGTCTCTAAGCTTTCTAGAATTGTAAATCGATCCTAGTTTTTTTTTTTTTTTCTAACATATAACACCCATATATATAATATAAAAAATATACATATAATATAGACGGGATTCCCGTTCCCGCGGGAATCGGAAACGGAATCCCGTTCTCGACCCGTGGGCAACGGGAAATCCCGCTCTCGACAAGTTGCCGGGAGGGAAATTGTCGGGTTTTTTTCCGGCGGGATATTTTCCCGCAGGAAGGGACAGGTAAGGGAAATTTCCTTACCCTTTCCCACCCCTAATTCTGATCATAAGATGAGGATCGAGACACAACAGAAGCCCGTTTATTCAGTTTGGAAGCAGGATAAGAGGATTCAATGTTATCCTGGCTTGATCTTTTCTCAAAAATTATAGAATGATAACGAGCATAATGGTCATCGTGCACAAAACCTGCCCAAATAAAAAAGTCTCTATGCTTCACAGATGTGGGACAAATGTAGTAGTATCTACCCGAATTATTAACAAAATTTGACCTAAGATATATCATGGCTCCACGTCCGCACAAGAACAGTAAATTGTAGGGGTGCTTCATCTGCACAAAATAGACTTTTAAATCGAAAAACTGCATCTACCCTCTGCTAGTACAGATCTGGACATTTCATATTATAATTTAACTCATCCTCTACAATTATCCACAACTATGGGTAAACAAAGCATATACATTGTAACGCCCCTGAAATTTGAACAAAAATACAAATTTACAGTTTAATCCCCAATCTTTTGGAAATAGCATTTTTGATCCCAAAACTTTTGAGAAAAAATACATTTTTTATTATCTTATATGCTTCAAATATCTTTAAGAAATATATTTTACATGTACATATTGATCTTGGAGTTTTTTACCTAGAGAAACTTACATAAGTACATATGTGTAAAAATATCTATTTATTCATATATTTTTTTATTATAAACAACAAGAATAATATCACATCATAGGTAAATAGTTTTGAAATAAGCCACACCACTCTTATGACAATTGAAATCAGATTTTGGTGATTAGTTGTTAAAAAAAGTAAGGTGAGACCTTCGTTAAATTGTTTTAACATGTATAAATAAATAAATATGTATTTATATGTATTTTGTTTGAATTAGACATATCATATTTTAAGTTATGGAAGAAAAATCAGCCACATCTCCCTATTATCATATTAGAGTCTTCATTAGGTGGCCAAGGATAAAGAAATTAAAGTGGGACCTTAATCAAAAGTATTATAATTTGATTTTTTGGCTATAAATAGTAGGCTTTCTTCCAACAACTTTCACAACCAAAATCATTTCGGTTTTCCTACTTTCTTCCTATGAATCTCTAAGTTAGTAAGTCTACTTTCAACAAAAATTCATCCCAAGTTCTTATTTTATCTTTTTCTACTTGAAAATATCCCAAAATTTTTATTGCGCAGAAATTATCCATTCGGCCCTGCACCTTATAAAAATCATAACTAATTGTAGAAATATTCCTTTTGATCAAGGCCAATGGCTGAATACTCCTCATGATGTCCTCTAACTTTTATATGAAGAAATGTCTTTCAAATAATGTGATTTAGAAGGTCGAAATTCCTAAACCGTAGAATGTTGTCTAAAAAATCTGAAAATAGGTTCTATATTTTCAAGAATTATTTAGCATAGCAAACCTATGGATATTACTTCCCATTTGGGTACACATGTTCCTAGTGATGTTAAGGATCAGTTGCCACAAAAATATTTGGAAATAAAGTTCATTTGGATATCCGATCAAAGGTAAACTCGAAACTATGACAATTTTCAGCTTATTTTACATACTTTAAGTTGTTTGTTTATGATTGAAAATAATCATCATAATTCCATGATTGATACTCACACATGATTCTTATAAGATATAACAATCATTACAATCACTTTAATATGATTTGTTAATATTTTTGAGATTTTTCAATAGTATATAAATAGTATATTTATCATGTTTAACATATCCTTACATAAGTTTAATAAGATTATCATATATACTTTTGAGAATCCTCTTATATGATTATATATTGTAACTTAAACATTCTTTGATCATTTACCTTGATTAGGTTTACGTATTAAAATTTTTATAAGTTATAAATACAATGTTATGTAATTTAAGATAATCTTGAAAAAAATATATTAACTAAGTTATATAATTTACTGGATTGCTTCATAAGGTAATTGTTTGATGTCATGATTCCTGGAATTTTTGGATGTACTAGAGACTTAAAGAACGATTTTCCATAAATCCATTAAGTAATATATTTTGAATATTTATTATGCATCAAATTAAATAGTTTATCATACTAAACTTGATATTATTGTATACTTAACATTTGAAATGATTTTCTAACATCAGAAAAATTATAACTACAATTATAATTATAAGTATATAGTTGCTTAAGATAAATATTGAGATATAAATTACGTATACAAAGTATATTTGATATCTAACTTAACCTTACGACATCAAAGTTTATCGCGTAAGATGTTCATCAATGATATGTGCTATTTACTTAAATTAGTATCCTCAAATTTCATTAACATGAAAGTTGAATAGTACATATATTTATAGTGGTGAGTTATGTTTATTCAGTTAACTGATATTATCTTAATGTTACTAAATGTTTGACAAATTAATCAACGACGTGCAAGATTCTCCGTATAAATAAAGGTGGCGTTCGATTTCTGATTTTGTTATGGCCTAGTTTGGCATCCGGCCTGAGGGACTTGGACAAAAAAGACATTACCTCGTTACCAAATCACGAACAACCTATTATTCACCGTATTACTATTTTTGCATCTTATCTCATCTCATAACATAATTTCCTTACGCATCGTTAAATCATACTCAACCATTAATTATTTATCACATATTAATTCATAATCATGGTAATTCGTCATTATCTCGTCTACTGGTTCTTGAACTGTGCAAAGAGCAATGAACTATGTTCAGAACATGTGGCTCAAGGAGCAACGGATATTATCTAGTTTACTAGCTTATTTGGTTATCACCCATTGGGACGCATTTGGAAAGTTGGGCCCAGGGATTGAGTCGATTTACTACCCGACAGTAAGGACTGTCGCTTTAAGTAATTTCGCTTGATACTCATTTATCTAGGCGCCGCTTGCAGTCAGGAGTTGACTGTAACATGCGTGCTGGATCTACATGTACTCGAGCATGTCGCATGTTTCGTTTGCAAGGCCGCTCCTCGTTGGGATGTATAAGGTAAGTATAAGGTTGGATTGGTTTACTATTAACGCACATGTTCATAAACTATTTTCAGAATATTCTGATACCATTGTTATATCAAATTCTTGTTAAATTGTTTATATCGGTAAGATCACTCCTAGAAATATATCAATTGAATCACTGTTAGTTCTTACATTGCCACTTGTTTTGTATGAATCTCACTAAGTCATCAAAGACTTATTCCTGGATTTTTCATGTCTGTCCATTCCTCAGGATAAGATCGACGTGGCAGCATGGATCACATGAATAATTTTGCCAATATTGCCTTTTGGAATATTCATGTAATTGAAAATGATTAATTATCAGTACGTAATTATTAAAGTGTCAAATTATTTGTATTTTCCAGACTTTCGATGTGTATATTAAAGTCAATTTTTATCATTATGTGTATGGTTGATCCGGGACAGTGACACCCCTTTCTACGAGACGTGTTTTAGTCTGAGTTGGGTAAAGTGTCTGGCCAATGCTGAACCAACTCGGATCGGAACGCGACCCATGGGGCGCGACCGTCACATACATATTACTAATTTGGAGAAAGAAACGCTCAACTAGAAATATTATGTCCCAAACAATAAAAATCCTAAATCAGGAACTACCTACAAAATTTTGCATATGTACATAAACCATTAACCCATAGGTGTTGCGAAGCTGCATACACTTCGACATACTTTACATCACGGCCCAAGATCAAAATAATTGCACATAAACAAAATAGGGGAAAAGAACCGATTCTCGTATAACTTAATTAAAATCTGGGCAAAACCTAGTGAAAAGAAGTGAGATTAAGAACATAAAAGGAGGGACTAACCTTGATTTGGAAAGAGGATTAGTTGTAGCGATGAGAGAGAGAGAGAGAGAGAGAGAGAGAGAGAGAGAGAGAGAGTGTGTTGTGACGGTTGAGTCAATTGGCATTTTTGTAATTTGTTTTCATATGAACAGGTACATATGGCATTTTGGGGGTCAAAATCCCCGAAAAAATAAGTCAACAAGAGTCCACATATTATTTGGGGCGGCGATTGAACGATGTCGTTGCTGGGGGTACCAAATGTGGGAGCAAAATCAAACTCAGAGTACCATTTTCGATCATGAACAAATTAGAGTACCAAATTTGCTAATTGGACAAGTTAGTAATCACATTTGATTTTTTCCCACGATAGTGTGTCAAAGATAGATATATAAAAACAAATATGCATAAGTATAAAAACAAAAAAGGTACTTACTGTTGTGACTAACTTGTCGAAGACTCTTGTACTCGCTGCGCTGCACTGCACTGCACTATGAGGAAGCATCAGAATCAGACATCGATATTGTTGATGTATTTTGATGAAATCTATCAAAAACGAAGGCTACTCGCTAAATCAGCCAATTGATCAATCACGAATGAATCGAAGAATATTATGAAAACTAATTGCATATTGATGATTGAGGAATTGGGTGTAAAGATTGGATCTTTAGGGTTTGTTGCTGAAGTTCAATTTAGGGATCAGATTGAGCCAAATAGTCAATGTCACTTTGAGTTTTGTTATCATTTCTGCATTTCTTTATTTGCATGTTCAATTACTATTTTAGCCCTGACTTGTGTCACTAATATATGGGCGTGCGTTTTTAAGTGTTGTAATGCGTCTTTGAGATTCGCTGATGTCACCATGTTTTTTGTCAGGTGACATCATAGACCGTTATATATCGCACTAGTTGCGTGTGGTGATTTTTTATCCAAAAAATTAATACAAAAATTATCTACAATTATGTTCTCTCTTTTGCTGCTCTTCTCTCTCTTAGCAGCTTAACTCTATTTCCTCTGGATCGTACGACGTGATCCTTTACAACAGCCTCAGAGCTTAGTATCTTGAATTGCGCACTCTGATATGACAGGCTCCAACACAGCTTGGATTGAATCTCTCGAGCAGGGACAAAAACACCCTGAACAAGGCCAAGTGTTGCTGCAGGACGGGCATGACGCACTACGAGCAGAGATGCGCGAGATCTACTCCATGCTAGCACACCTGGTGAAAAAACAGGCACATAGTGAGAATCCAGAAGTAACACATTCAACAGGCACACCCGACCACACAAACAACTGCTCAAAATTATTAGGTTTAGGTATATTCCACTCACTACATGATAGATCTGAAGTATCTAATTGGAGGGGACTTAAAATCGATTTTCTGCGATTTTTGGGTGTGGAACCACGTAGTTGGGCACAACAATGTGCTAAATACTTTGTGATTAACCATATGGTACACTATGATAGGATTATGTTGGCTGGGATGCATATGGAGGGGATTGCTGAGTATTGGTTTATTGATAATGTGGAGGGCAAGGAGGCCATGGGTTGGTCTAAACTAGTAGAAATGATAATTGAGAGGTTCACATCTGCTAAGGGAGATAATGTGATAGGGGAGTTTAACAAGTTAAGGCAGGTTACTGGTGTGGATGATTACACTCTCAAATTTAAGGAGTTGAAATCTTACATGGTGCAAAGAGATAGGCACCTGGATGAAAGAGTATTTCAACAGGAGTTATTTGAGTGGATTGAGGGATGAAGTAAGGATTTCGGTTGAAATGTTGACCCTCCAGTCCGTTACACAGACCATCCACATGGCTAGGAAGCAGGAAGCCATGTTGGAGACAATCAATAAGCATCATAGGACAACTAATAAACCCCTCATGCTATCCTACATGGGAAATGGATTGGATGGAACCCACCAAAGGTTTTTAAACCCCCAGAAACTCAAGAGAAATACCCTCCATTTAAAAGGCTCACTCCTGCTGAGATGAATTGACACATGCAAGGGTGTGTTCTAAAATTGACTTAAGGGTTGGGTATCATCATATAAGAATGGAGGAAATTGATATTGAGAAGACTGCTTTTGTGACACACTCTGGGCATTATGAGTTCAAAGTGATGGTAGTTGGCCCCACTAATGCCCTTGTCACCTTTCAAGCATTAATGAACCACGTCTTTAAAGATTTTTTGAGGAATGTGGTTGTTGTATTCTTTGATGACATCCTGGTTTAGAGTCAGAATGAGGAGGAACATGTGCACCACTTACAACTGGTATTTGATAAATTGAGACAAGCTAGTCTGTTTGCCAAAGCTTCTAAATGTAGCTTTGGTCAAACATATGTGGAGTACTTGGGCCATATAATTGGTGGGGAACAAGTCAAACCTGACCCTGGAAAGATTGAGGGAATGGTGGAGTGGCCAAGACCAAAGAATGTCAAGGTTTTGAGAGGAATCCTAGGTCTTACTGGGTACTACAGAAAATTTGTAAGACGTTTTGGCATTATTGCCAAGCCACTTACAGATTTAACAAGAAAATGAAAGTTTTTATGGAGTGAAGAAGCAACTGTACCTTTTGAAACATTGAAGCAAGCTATGATGACTACCCCTGTGTTAAAACTACCAAACTTTACTAAAGAATTCTGTGTTGAAACAGATGCTTGCTATCATGGTCTTGGGGCAGTGTTAAGTCAGGAAGGACACCGCCTTGCTTACATTAGCAAAGCTTTGGGTCCTTAGGATCTTGGGCTATCAGTTTATGAGAATGAGTTTTTGGCAATTATTATGTCCATTGAGAAGTAGCGGCCTTATCTTTTGCATGGAGAATTTGTGATCAAAACTGATCAAAAAAGTCTCAAATTTCTGTTGGAGCAGAAGATCTCCTCCCCCTCCAACATAAATACATGACAAGGCTAATGGGGTACTCTTATAGGATATAGTACAAGAAGGGTAAGGAAAATAAAGCAACAGATGCACTCTCCAGGAGAGATACACCATAAGCTGCTCTTACTGCTATCAGTGTTGTTCAACCAGAATGGATGAATGAGTTTGCTTTGAGTTATGAAGGGGATACAATAGCTCAAGAAGCTATAGTTCAGTGTACTCTTAATCCTTGGAATGTATCCTATTTTTGTTATGATAATCATTTGCTGAGGTACATGGGCAGACTATATGTTAGAACTAATGGATAATTGAGGGACCAAGTTATTAAAATGATGCATAGCAGTAGTATTGGAGGGCATTCAGGTGTACTGGGCACCTATTAGAGAGTTCAATCAGTTTTTTGTTGGAATGGTTTAAGGGAGCAAGTGAAATCTTGGGTGTCTCAATGTGCTGTGTGTCAGCAATGTAAACATGAGACTGTAAAGTATTCCGGGCTATTCCAGCCTTTAAGTATCCATGAATCTTGTTGGCAACACATTTCTATGGACTTCATAGAACAATTACCTAAATCTAAAGGGAAGGACACAGTGTGGATCATTGTTGATAGATTTTCCACGTATGCTCACTTCATTGCAATCACTCACCCCTTTACTGCCTCTAACCTAGCCGAAGTTTTTCTAGATTCGATCTATAAACTACATGGCCTTCCACAGAATGTGGTTACTGATAAGGAAAAAATCTTCATTAGTCATTTCTGAAAGGCACTTATGTCTGCTTTAGGAGTGGATCACTTCCTTAGCACTGCCTATTACCCCCATTCTGATGGACAGACTGAAAGGG
The DNA here is from genome assembly GCA_948329865.1 of Linaria vulgaris. Classification (NCBI taxonomy): domain Eukaryota; kingdom Viridiplantae; phylum Streptophyta; class Magnoliopsida; order Lamiales; family Plantaginaceae; genus Linaria; species Linaria vulgaris. The sequence continues at coordinate 37,286,962 of OX415251.1, read as the reverse complement.
TGAACCAGCGTATGGAAACTTATCTAAGGTGGATGGTGGGGGGAAGCCCTAAAGAGTGGGCTAAATGGTTGCCTCTGGCTGAGTGGTGGTACAACGCTAACTACCACTTAGCTTTGCAGAGAACCCCATTTGAGGTGATGTATGGTTAAAAAGCTTCTCAAGTTGGTTTGGAGTCCTATCAGCCTACTAAGGTGATTGGAGTGGAACAAATGTTAGCTGACAGGTTCACTACTCTACAACATGTTAAGAAACAACTCACAGTAGCACAAAACAGAATGAAACAATATGCTGATGCAGGGAGGAGTGAGAGACAGTTCTCAATAGAAGAATAGGTGTATGTCATGTTAAAATCTGACAGATAATTAACACTACGCACTGACAGATGCTGGAAATTAGCCCATAAGTATGAGGACCCTATGGGATTTTGGAGAAAGTAGGGACTGTTGCTTACCGTTTATAGTTGCCTAAGGCAACGGCACGTGTACACCCTATGTTCCACGTGTTTATGCTCAAACGGCGCGTAGGCGAGGATTCATCGGTGACTGGCACTTTTCTGACCTGAGAGCTGAACGACAAAGGTTCTGAGGTCCCCACGGCTATCCTTGCTAAGTGTATCATCAAGAAAAACAACGCCGCGGTTACGAAATGGTTGTTAAAATGGGGAGACCGACCCGAATAGGAAGTGACGTGGGAGGATTTCATGTAGATTGAGAAGCACCACTCTCACTTGATCGCTTGAGGATAAGCTCGCTTAAGGGGGTGTTAATGTCATGAACGTGAATTGAAGATTGAGGAATTGGGAGTAAAGATTGGATTTTTAGGGTTTGTTGCTGAAGTTCAATTTGGGGATCAGATTGAGCTGAAGAGTCAATGTCAATTTAAGTTTTGTTATCATTTCTGCATTTCTTTATTTTCATATTCAATTACTATTTTAGCCCTGACTTGTATCACTGATATGGGCGTGCGTTTTTAAGTGTTGTAATGCGTCTTTGAGATTCGCTGATGTCACCATGTTGTCAGGTGGCATCATAGATCGTTATATATCGCACTAGTTGCTTGTGGCAATTTTTTGTCTAGAAAATTAATACAAAAATTATCTACAATTCTCTTCTCTCTTTTGCTGCTCTTCTCTCTCTTAGCAGCTTCACTCTCTTTCTTCTGGATCGTACGGCGTGATCCTTTACACAAAGTAACACCGATCGCTCAAAAGCAAGCACAATTACCGTAAATATATGGCATCTGCAAACATCTCAATGAGGAAAAGGAGAAATGAACGGATTTCATGCCGATGAAGCTTTAGCGATGCAAAATAAGGGAAAAATCTATAAAGTCACACTCGCGATGTAACGTATATTTGAACAAAAGCTAATCGATTCTCCACAAGTAAGAAGTAGAACTGGTTTGCGTGGCCATTGGTGATGCATGTGACAGAGAGCGTCCATTGCTAGGGTTTTATTTTTCTCACAAGAGGAAATAGAAATAAAATGATTTTGTAGCGGTGAAAAGATTTAAAGTTTGGGTCTCAAGTTAAAAACAATTATGAAATTACCGCACTCACATATGATTATTAGTGACTGTTATTAACCGTAATTAGAAATTTAAAACAGTCGTAAAATTCATTTATTATGATTGTTTTGTAAATGTTAGAAATTCCAAGAGTCATAAAAGACCTAAATTGTTGTGATGAAAACGCAATTTATCTGCCCAAGCCTACATGTACGAGAAGTCGAGGTCCGTTCTTTTTGTTTGAAAATATATATTACTGATTTACACTATGCATGGGAGCTATATAACAATGATATATATGATATGACCTTTAGTGAGCATTGGCCCATGCATGCCTGCATGTATGAGGAGTCGAGGACCGTTCTTTTTGTTTGAAACGATGACAAAAATATCTGATTTACATACTATTTTGGTCTTATTTCGTCAAGGTAACAAAATAATGTAAAATAATACAATTAGAGTACAAATAGCCAAAATAATGCTAATCAATTAATAATCGGACTAGCTTGGTCCGGAACACCTAATACAAGCTTACGAGGTAAAACAAGTGAATTACAAAGTTAACGCTACGTATCGAATCTAAAGCGTTCGATGCAGATGTGTCAAATCGCTGTCGTTTGATACTAGGTGTGTAGTAGAGGTCATGTGTCGAATTAGGATGTATCGAATCTGACTGGTTCGATGCAATGCTAAGTATCGAATTCAATATCCTTTGTTCAATGCCGTGTCGAATGTTCAAGGTTCGATCTAGATGAATATCGAATGAACTATGTTCGATCTAGATGAGTATCAAATGCTCTATGTTCGATATTGAGTAGATTTGAATGTCTTTTGAATGTGTCTACAGACTACAAGGGGACGTGGTATATATAACCATCGTTCCGTGGGTCTCACTGTCAGCTGCAGAACGTACACCGAATCAAAGCGGTTCGATGATTATTCCGCATCGAACAAGAGTCGTTCGATGCACATTTAACATCGAATACTGTTCGATGTACTATAAAGTAGGCTGATGTTGCTGGGCTGACCTAATATGCGATATTGGGCTAATCCTAAAATATCCCCATCACATAGTCCCCCCCAGTTTCGGAGACGGTATCGAGTAGAGAGCGGCTTCCAAACTTAAAAAATAAGTCCTTGATTTGGAAGTGGTCGACTGCGTACAACCTTGATAAGGTTTTTTGTGCTGGTTCAGAATATTCTTAATCATATGTTTCTTCTGAACGGATTCCAATATATATAGTTCATAATTTTCAGTGAAAATTGATGTTGCGCATCGAACAGGGTGTGTTCGATGTGCGAGCGCGTCGAACGGTGCCGTTCGATGCTCGATTTGTTCTTCGTAAATGATAGATCGAACCAGATGTGTTCGATGTGGGAGCGCATCGAACGGTTCTTGAAAAGTAGATCGAACCAGATGTGTTCGATGCGGGAGCGCATCAAATGGTGCACGTTCGATGATTTATTTGCTATGGGCCTGATGGGCTTTTCAGTGCCTATATAAAGGGGAGAGTTCTGCGAGAAGCTTATTTCTCCTCTTGGCAACTTACTCACTCGTGTAAGTAACATTGAACAGAGCTTGTTCGATGCGGGCTGCATCGAACACCTTCGGTTCGATGCTCTTTGCATCGAACGACAAGCGTTCGATCTAGTGCCTTAGGATCTTTTTTCTGTTATAGCGTGATATACTGATAATTTTCTTGCAATCTTAACATTTCTTTCATTGTTTTCTTTTATCAGGCGAATCAATCGAACAAAAGCTGTTACCTTTGTATACTCGATCAAGGTAATTAATATGTTCTCGTTTATGAGATGTTTTTATAACTTTTTAATAAGTAGCCACTCTAGATACGTTGCGATAGGGTTATGAGAGACGAGAGTGACGTATTTGCTCGCAGTCAGCTTTTTCTTTTTAATTTATTTCAGTTCTTTCTCGTCCTCGATGGTGAATTCTGAGTCAACTTTTGGGAGTGAGTCGAGTAGCGGCTCGAGCTCTAGTTCGAGGAACTCTGTGGTGGGCCCATCCAGTGCTTCTGCGGGTTTGAATATAGTCGTAGTAAATGAATACGAGCTAATTGACATAGAAGCTAGTGGTTCACTCGCGGGTAATAATCCTGGTGCTAACGCTGAGCATGCAGCGCCTCATAATGAAAGTGGTGATTCACAGTCATCATCATCTTCGGATAACCGTGCCTCTAGTGAGGCCAACGAGGATGCATAATTCATCAACATGGAATTTGATGATAACGTCGAGGTGGAAGGAATGGCGTATCATATGTATGTCTCGTGCCTGCAGCATAGCCGCAAAGAGCTTCGCGAGAAATTTGATATATCGAATAGATACAAAATAGTTCTTCCCGGTCCAGATGACCGCATGCATACGCCTCCGACCGGGTATATGACTGTTTTCGTAGGCTAGCTTTCGAATGGGCTTCGGTTCCCAATACCCGCTGAGATGAGAATGCTCCTAAAGTCTATTGACCTCATGCTAGAACAACTTACGCCAAATTCGTATGGCCATATGATAGGTTTCATTATTGTGCTGAAAGCGCTACGTGAACCTCAAAGTGCCAACGAGTTTTATGCTCTGTTTGAGATTGCTAGGCGAGAGGAAAGGTTTTATCATATCAAAGCGCAACGACATTGTAAATTTCTGAACGACGAAGCTACTGGGCACGGAAAAGATTGGAAAAGGGGATATTTTTATATCGAAGAGAACTATGAGGGTGAAATTAGGCATTATCGTCGCGAGTGGTATACCGGATAAAGGGTGGCGATACCCCCTGACATTGTCGCGACGTCATGGGATTGCAATTTTATCCCGAATTTAGTGCGACATCAACAGTTTGATGTTAAAAACTGGTAGAAAGTCGAGTGTTATCTTTAGATGGTTTGTCCCAGTTCCGTATAACGGGAGATTTACTCTTGGTATAATTTTGCATCTTCTTCGATGTTCTGCTTTGTGTTAATAATATGAATATCCTAATGATGTGATGTTTTTGCAGGCCACATTTTCATGGATCGCCACGCCCGTATGAACTGAGCCATTGCTGCTGAGCAAGCAAGCTCTCAAACCGCCACTGTTCGGGAGATTCCCCCTCCAAAGAAAAGAAAGAACAATGGAAAGAAAATCGTTGCTGAGCCTTCGGTCACTGTCGCTGCCGATTCCCATGTCGATCCTTTCGAGAATGTTCTAGGAGCGAATCGCAATATTGTGCCAGCTGCTGCTGAGTTTAGCCATGCTGAAGCTTCTGAAAGTATGGCAGCTGGTCTGGGTGATAATACCGAAGGCGTTACCCAGGCCAAAAGGAGAAGAGTCTACCAGACTCGCCCTCAAACTGAAGGGGCTATCCCACATGCTGCTCATGTAGGTGGTCCGAGTGCTGGGAGTGGCCCTGCTCATGCAATGGGGCCAAATGCTGGGGTTGGATCTAGCCAGGGTCCACGTGCCCATGTTGGGGGATACAAAATATCTGAGACTGCATCTATTGACGCTCTGAATACTCTTCTTCCCAACCTTGTTGTGCCTCATCCGATCTCTGCCGAAGAGAGGAAAATGGTGGAGCGCAACGCTCTTTGTTGACGGCGGTAATAAAAGCTTCTTCCTAAGTGAATTGTTTTTGGGCTTGCTGTGTCAATGTCGATTTGTTTGCTTATTATCTTTTAGGGTGGCGAAATAGTGGACGCCATGTTTGCAGCGCTGGTCCAAGCTCATAAAATAGCCACAAGTGGACAGCCACAGAACAGAGGCGAGCTATATGGTGGAGATGCTGAATCTTTAAAGGTTGCTCTTGATGTGAAAGAGAAGGCCTTGCAAAAGGTCAAGGAGTATGCCACGAGGGCCTATGCCGATAGAGAGGCAGTGAAGCAGGCGTAAGAGGCTGTTGATCAACTCCAATTGCAAGTATCCAATCTCTCGGCCAGCAAAGGGGAGCTGACCAAACGAGTCACCGAGCTCGAGATAGAGGTGGCGATGGAGAAGGAGAAGGCTTATCACTCCGATGGTGTTGGATATTTGCGCGACCTCAAGGAGGTAGAGAATTTTAACTCTTTGTATGCTTGTATTCTTTTCTTTATATTCTTTCTTCTTAATTTCCTTTGTGCTCGTATAGGTTTCCGCTCAACAGAGGGTGGAAATTGCTGAGCAGTTCCTTCAGAGCAGCACCTTCCAAGAGATTAGTGCTCGTCGGTGTGCTCGCGAGGCTCGCAAGGCTCAGGTCCTGACTGTCCACCAATTCTACAAGACGAAGTACGTCCGTGGTGGTTTCAAGCCAGATTGGTTGGATCTTACTCTGGGGCCTAACCCAGAAAGTCTGCCGCCCCCAACGAGTGCTCAGCCTGAATATCTGGATGAGTTCGCCGTGCTTCTGGAGGACGAAAGCCTTGTCCTTTGCGGTCTCTCGCCACCGCCCCCTATGCCTGCAATGTATCCTTCTTCCGAGGACGAGAATGAAAATGAAGCTAATGCCTAAAGGTTTAGTATTTGTTTCGCTTTGTAATGAACAATTTTTAACTTTTTGTTCAGTGGCGCTGCGTCACCTTTTATGTGTTTGACCTATTCTTAACAATCGTATGTTTGTCAGTGTTGACTTTTTCAACTATTTGCTTGATTCAGAGCACATATCGCTGCCTTTTCTTTCAATTGCTATCGTCGTTTTTTACTTTATTTTGACAGCATGAACATTTTTTCACACTCATTATAGTTTATGTTTCGTTTTGTGGGATGGACCTATCGTTCGATTTGATTGAATTATAACCATTTAAAAGAGCGTTATTTATGTCTCATTATTATTCAGGGAGTTGCAGTATCTCGTGTTGTTTTTAGACATAATTTCCGTCCCTTTTCAGGTTTTGAGGGAGTGCGGTATCTCATGCTGTTTTAGATAGAGTCTCTGTCCCTTTAGGGAGTTTGGTATCTCGTGCCGTTTTAGACAGAGTCTCCGTCCCTTTTTAATTTTTGAGGGAGTGCGGTATCTCATGCCGTTTTAGACAGAGTCTCCGTCCCTTTAGGGAGTGCGGTATCTCGTGCCATTTTAGACAGAGTCTTTGTCCCTTTGAATTTTTGAGGTAGTACGGTATCTCGTGCTATTTTAGACAGAGTCTCTATCTCTTTTTCATTTTTGAGGGAGTGCAGTATTTCGTGCCGTTTTAGACAAAGTCTCCGTCCCTTTTTAAATAATATTTAATGACGTAATATCACGTCGAGATTCAATCGGACAATTTAAGTGATTTGAGATAGTTTTTCAAAAGTCTCTTTTGGAGACAAATTTAAATAATGGGAGTAGAGTGGTGCTTGATTCAGTAGCTCGGCCTTCTATGCTTCCCGATATCAGCCCTCGGGCTCAAGTCTTCCGTGTACCTGTTTTAAGTTATTACATATACTGCCCCTTAAGCTTGTCATGGCTGAGAGGACGGATAAATGTTTGTGCAAAAATATTCGGGGTACTAACAACTTGCAAAAAATTAAATCGGAGCCCCTTAGTCGATGTGCTCCATTTGCATAGGGGTCAATGCCTCAACCGCCTCTTGTCTATGTTGTGGTTGTGAACGAAGTGAGTTCACGTAGCACTTCCATCTTTCAATGTGATCTCCGCTCACTTCGCCTGTGCCTACAGGGGTAGGAAATTTCACCATTTGATGGTAAGTCGAGGGCAGTGCCCGGAATGCATTCAGAGCGGGCCTTCCTAAGATGCCGTTATACGTGAAGCACACATCAACAATAACATAGTTTGCCAGCAATGTTCTTCTTTGTGGCGCAGTTCCCAAGGAAATTGGAAGCACAAGCATTCCATGGGGTACAATTTCTGGGCCTCCTAAACCACTAAGCAAAGTTCTCACTCGTTCTAGAGCTTCGCCGTTCAGCCCCATCTTGTCCAAAGTAGAGCTGAACAAAACGTTGACCGAGCTGCCTGCATCTACCAACATCTTTGTGACACCGAAATTGGCTATGTCCACCGTTATCACCAATGGGGAATCCAAATTTGTCGTTTGAATGGCCTCGGGTTTCAGCTTTTGTAGATCTGCGGTAGAGAAGGTGACCTCTTCGTGTGACATTTCCTTGATCCTTAGGATATTTTCCATGCTGACAAACTTATCTGACAAAATGAGCCTCGAAATTCTCTTTCGGGCGTAGGTGGAATCTGCATCCCCTAGGACCTCCCGATATCACGTTTATCATGGCCTTTCTGATATTGTCGGTCCCAATTTGTGGATACTCGAATGACTGCGGCTGTTCGGTCATTTTTTGCTTGTTCTTTCTAGGGGAGGGTGCCCTCTCTTTGTCTGTACTCTCGTCCCGTATTTAATTTTTCTGACAAACTCTACTAGTTTTCCATCCTTCAATAATAGTTCAATCTCATTTTTGAGATCCTTGCAATGTTCAGTGTCGTGCCTCTTCTGATTGTGATATTTGCAGTAGTGGGCCGAGTATCTTGTTGCCTTTGAGTCTTTTATCTGCCCGAACTCTTTTAGCCACCCCTTCTTTTGGTCGTACCGAATACTGTCATGATATTTGCATTCAGAGGCGTGTACCGCCTGAGAGATGCATCCCAGTACATATTGTTCATATTCCTGTTGTTGTTGCTGTAGTTGCGGCTTCGGTCTTCCCTTCCCCACTCCATTTCTTTCGGAGTCACGACATTGGACGATTTAGTCACCATCATTTCTTCCAAATGAACCACACCCTGTGCCATCTTGTTGATAGCTTCAATTGTGGTGGGTTTATGTCTGATCAGATCACCTCCGAACGTGGTGTTGTTAGTAGGTTGGAAGAGAATACTCATCACCATCTCTCCACTTAGGCTGTGGACCCTTAATAGCTCCTCATTGAAGGGTTTCATGAACTCCCTCAAGCTCTCATTGGTCCCCTGCTTCATAGTGTAAAGATGGGAGTGATTCAAAACCAATCTGGCCTGACTCGAGAATTGATCTTTGAACATTGCCCTCAGCTGTTTGTAGTCCTTGATCGATCCTGGCGCAATTCGAGTGAACCAGTCCATTGCCACCCCAGTTAGGGTGGTTGCGAATATCGTTGCTTACATGACTTCTTTGAAACCATACAATGACAGTTTCCGGTCCAAGTGAAACATATGATCGTGGGGATCAGATTTCCCGTCGTAGGTTTTCAATTCAGGGATCTTCTCTCCCTGTCCCAAGATCACAACTTCGATCTCTTCGGAAAACGGACTGCCCCTCAGAACGCTTCCTCCTGGCTGCATCTGGCATTCAACCGTGACTTTCTCTCTTTTAAGCCTGTTAACCCAAAAATAAAATAAAGAAGATTACTCTTACTCGGAAAAAACAATAAATGGACAATACTATTGTCACGAGTACTTCCGATGAGATGTACATATAAAGAAAACCCCTCGGAGGATTGCCCTACCTTTCAGTCACTGACCCGAAAAGGTTTACAAGAGCACCCGAGGAGGAACATAAGTGTCCCTTGGAAAGTCAAACGGTGAATAAAAAAACAGATATCAGCACGACATCGGAAAAAGAGCGAACCCCGATGGACTCGTACGACTCCGATATCCACCAATGCGCCAAGAGGGACCACAACGGACCCCGAGTCCCATGAACTTACAAGAAAACTTCCTTGCTGAACACTCCTCGGAAAAGACGACCCTCGGACCATCGCCCTCGGACTCATTCTCGGAGAAAAATCAGAAGTAAGTAACAGAGTGCCCATATAACATATTACGAGGACTTAGATGAAAAAATACCATTTCAAAAGGAGCAAATTCAGCCCTCGGAGATCATATTTAACTCTCGGAGATTATACCACGCCCTCGGAGATCAAATTATGCCCTCGGAGATTACTCCTGATCATTAAAGAACGGACCCAAATCAAGAAAGAGAAAAAGAGTCCCTCGGAAGAATAGCTCTATCAAAACAATCCACATCAAAGGCCCTCGGAGCTATCAAAAGAGATGGAGATTAAATCTAGTCAGCGCTTAGTCGATAAAAGATAAACTTTATCCTTATTTTAAACACTTGTACCAAGGTAACGACAACACCTGTCCTTACCAAAGCACATGCACAATAACACCTGTCCCCACTAGAGTCTATATAAGGAAAGGTGATCCGTAGAAGAAAAACAACTTAAGATAACTCAGTTTACTTACTACAACTTGACATTCAAATACATAAAAAAGAAAGAGAGGAGGAAAAGTTCAGTGAATAAAGGAAGGGAATATTCTTGCAGTTATTCTTATTATTTTCACTTGTCATTGCCTCTGAATCACGGACAGGGCGTTCCGACCCAAATAAATATCTTCCGTTAAATAGGGAATAATTCCAAACCCGTTAACAAAGTGGCGCCGTCTGTGGGAACGCCATAATATCTGTCCTCGAGAGAATTCAAGCAGATGTCAGCTAGGATGGACGATCTTTTCGAAAGTGACAACCTTCCTTTCTCGAACAGCGACTCAGAAGAAACTTTGTCCAATTACGAACCAGGTACTAGAGATTTTATTAATATTCCCCGATCTGTTTACGAAAGACTTATAAATGATGCACGAACACCCCGGAGGAATGAACCTATCGGACAAGCATCCTCTGTGCTCTTCGATAATGGGAATTCCCCCTCGGAGGGAGATGTACCTCCGATGGCGTGGAACCCAAATTCGAATCCTTGGCAACGAGAATCCCGTCAGATGCCTCGAAGGTATGTGTGTCAGGAAAGAATTCCAGAGAGGGGTAGAGAAGAAATTTCTCGCCCCTCGGAGTATCAAGGAGAGGTTGAACATTCCTTATGGGGAATGATGGATGATTTACGAAAAGAATTAGGTGACCTAAAGAAGACCATGGTCCCTGAAGAGGACCCTACCTTGAAGACCACTCATTTCATTCCCGAAATCGCTTCAGCTTCTATCCTCTCGGGGATGCGACCTGTCAATATCCCATTATACACTGGAGAAGCTGATGGAAAGGACCCACATGATCACATCCATCAATATCTGACCGCGTGAACCGCGTGTTTCCTATTACCCTCGGAGGGCGGGCCCAAGCCTGGTTTACTCACCTTCCACCTTGTTCCATTACGAGCTTTGATCGATTAGCCCATTTGTTCGTGCGACAATTCGCCTGCAATCGAAGGTACCCTAAATCTGCCACACACCTATTCACTATTAAACAGAAAAAAGATGAAACCTTACGAGAGTATATAAAGCGCTTCACGGATGAAGCACTGGATGTTCCCAACGTTAGTCCGACCATTATGGCGGACATATTAACCCAGGGACTCCGAACGGGGGATTTCTTCAGATACCTTATGGGAAATCGGATCACGGACATGAATGAACTAATGCAGAAGGCAGAAATCCATATCTTGATGGAAGAGGCAGAGGGAACAAAAAAGCAAATGGAGCAGAAGGATAATGAACACCTAGAGCGCGTCGAGAAAGAGGCAAAGGCTAAAGAAAAGAATAAGGAAGGGAAATCTCTTCAGCGCAAGGACGAAGGAGGAGTGGTTAAGAAGTTCCTCCGACCCGTGCACCTACCTCCGATGATTGTTACCCCACCAGAAGTGCTCAATATAATGAGGGGTAGCAACGAGTTACACTGGCCCAGACCGACTAAATTCCCTAACTGAGACAAGGACACGGGGAAATATTGTAAGTACCATAAAACTTACGGGCACACTACGGAAGAATGTACTACCCTTCGTTTAGAGGTGCTCCGCCTGTTAGAAATAGGGTATTTGAAGAATTACCTCAAGGAAAATAACCCCGAGGAGCCCAAATCTCATGTTTGGAAGAGATCACGAGGAGAGGAGGAAGAACAAGAAAGGGAAGAAAGGATACTTAGTCGGAAGTCACGAGAAGGGACAACTGGACGTCTCCGATCCCAAGAGAGAATTAAAGATCGTCGACAAAATTCACGAGAGAAAACGACAGGGTATCAGAGTTTGCCTCCTCCACCTAACTCTTACAAAAACAACCCCCCAACAGGGAGAACGATCAATATGATTGAAGGGGGTGAAATTTCCATGACACCTCAGGGTAAAAAGAAGAAATATTTGAAAGAAGCCCGACGAGCAGAACAAGGATTGTCTGTCTGCTCCATTCAAGGATCAAATCTGCCTAGCATCACTTTTGGGCCCGAGGATCTTATGGACGTAATATACCCTCATGAAGATCCATTGGTTATTTCTGCTGTCATCTACGGGTATGAGATCCAACGGATTCTTATAGATACGGGTAGCTCCGTGGATGTACTCTTCTTACCTACCTATCTGGCTATGAGGTTGAAACAAGAGACATTGGAAACCGTTGAGGTCCCGCTAATAGGATTCTCAGGAGAAGCCTATCAAACCCTCGGAACTATTACTCTGCCAATGTCATGGGGGAAAGGAGCCCTTCGAAGAACGGAGTTTATTAAGTTCTGGGTAGTGGAAGCTTCCTCACGAACATATAATGTCATCTGCGGAAGACCATCTATTCGGGCCTTTGAGGCTATCCCCTCCACTCTGCATCTTAAAGTGAAATTCCCCACTTCTTCGGGAATCGGAGAAGTCCGAGGAAGTCAGTCGAAAGCCAGAGAATGTTGCATGAATGGCATTCCCTCAGAAGAGAACGAACACTCACTAGGAAAGAACAAAAAGTGTAAAATCGAGGAAACACGAGTCCAACCTGTGGAAGAGTTAAAAATGGTGGAATTAGTAGAAGGAAGCCCCGAGAAAGTAATCAAAATCTGCACCCATATGGCTCCAATCATAGAAGGTCAACTGATCTCTCTCCTCAAACAGTTTCATCACCTCTTTGCATGGGAAGGTGGACCACCCGGGAGAATCAGCAATAAGGTATGCCAACACTTTCTTAACGTAAAGCCCGGGGCTAAACTTGTCCAACAGAAGAAAAGGAAAATGGGACCCGAGCGCAACAAGATTATTCCATCGGAAATACAACGCCTTCTTAGTTTGAAGCAAATTCGAGAAGTCATTTATCCCGAATGGCTAGCTAATGTCGTGCTAGTGCCCAAGCATGGAGGAAGATGGCAAATGTGTGTTGACTTTACCAACCTTAATGAAGCCTGCCCAAAAGATTGTTATCCCTTACCAAGCATAGATCAGCTAGTTGATTCTACCGCAGGGTGCGCGCTACTATCAACTTTAGATGGAGACCAAGGGTATAACCAAATCCCAATGGCGACTATTGACCAAGATAAAACCAGCTTCATCACAGATGCAGGCACATTTTGTTATTTAGTTATGCCATTTGGGCTGAAGAATGCGGGAGCTACCTACCAAAGGTTAGTAAGTCTTATGTTTACAGGACTTTTTGGGAAATCAGTAGAGGTTTACGTAGATGATACTGTAGTTAAAAGTAACACTGCCGAAGAACATCCCGAGGACCTACGGAAAGCGTTGGTCATTATGAACAACTTTGGCATGAAAGTTAACCCTCGGAAGTGCTCTTTTGGTATCCGAGGAGGAAATTTTTTGGGATTTATGGTTACGGAGAAGGGAATCGAAGTAAACCCCGAAAAAGCAGAAGCTATCATGGGATTGCCTACCCCTAGGACGGTGAAAGATGTCCAAAAATTAACTGGAAGAATGGCCTCGTTGAGTCGATTTGTCTCCAAGTCTGCAGAGAAAGGGCTTCCCTTCTTCAAGATACTTCGAAATGTCAAGGAATTTCAGTGGACCCCTCAATGCGAGGAAGCTCTCGAAGAATTGAAAAGATATATGTTGAAACCGCCTTTGCTGGTAAAACCTATACCCCAAGAAGAGTTGTTTCTGTATTTATCAGTCGGAGAAGAGGCTATTAGCGCTGTCTTAGTCAAAGAACAGGAGGGGGAACATGACCCGGTATATTACGTCAGCAAAACCCTCCTCGGAGCCGAAACCCGATATACCCTAACTGAGAAACTAGTTCTAGCATTGGTTACTACGGCTCGTAAGCTACGTCCCTACTTTCTATCTCATCCAATTACCGTGCTAACTAGGCACCCCCTGAGGGCAATTCTTAACAAGCCTGAATCATCAGGAAGACTGATAAAATGGGCCGTAGAGCTTACTGAGTATGATATTTCCTATGCTCCGAGACCATCAATCAAAGCGCAAGTTCTGGCGGACTTTGTAACAGAACTTACGAGCATAAGACCCGAGGAAAAGGAGCCACGATGGCATGTATATGTGGACGGATCCTCGGTAAGTACACATGGGGGGGCTGGAATAGTTTTGGTAAACCAAGAAGGGGAGGAGGAAAGACTTCATTTTGCGGTTAGAATAGATTACCCCCTTTCTAACAATGAAGCCGAGTATGAAGCTCTCCTTATCGGTATGAGACTAGCAAGGGAAGGGGGAATGAAGAGAGTACTCCTCCATAGTGACTCCCAACTGATTGTTCAGCAAATTAAGGGGTCATATGAGGCAAAGGAAGAAAGAATGCAAGAGTACCTCCGAGTTGTTCGTCAAAGATCCGAATGGTTTGAAGAGTATGATATAATTCAAATTCCCCGAAAAGAAAACCAAGAGGCGGACGCTTTGTCCAAAATGGCTACACAAACAGCTGCAATACATACTCGGAAGATTACTCTACTGCATGTCACTGAATCTGAAAAGAGCGAAGGCCAAGAGGTGAATACCATTTCAGATCCCTCATCTAGCTGGGTGACCCCTATCAAAGCCTATTTGCAGAATCCCGAGGGATACTCCTCGGACAAGAATATTCAGCGAATGATGTTCAGAAAAACCCTCCGATACTTCCTCAAAGACGGGATACTCTTCCGAAGGACATACTCATGTCCCCATGCTCGATGCCTTAATGAAGAGGAGGCACAACTAGCTTTAGCCGAAACTCACGAGGGGGTATGCGGAAGCCATACCAGCAGTGAAAGCATGGTCGGACGCTTGATCCGACAAGGCTATTACTGGCCCACAATGACCAAAGATAGCAAAATCCATGCCGAAAGATGTAAATCCTGCCAAGCATACGCCCCTCGGACCCATCAACCTACAGCTCCTTGGGAACCCCATTTGAGCCCTTGCCCATTCTCCAAGTGGGGTATTGATATACTGGGACCTCTTATTCCCGATGCCGGTCAAAAGAAATTTCTATTAGTAGCCGTTGACTACTTCACCAAATGGGTGGAAGCGGAACCCCTGGCTAGAGTAACTGCAGGGGCAGTCATCAATTTTCTCTGGAGGAGTATTATTTGTCGCTTTGGTGTCCCTCGGAGCCTGGTAAGTGACAACGGTTTGCAGTTTACTGACCAAGGATTACAAAAATGGTGCGATCATTGGGAGATAAAACATCGCTTTGCCTCCGTGGGATACCCTCAAGCAAATGGCCAAGTAGAAAGAACCAACAGAACCCTCTTGAAGAACATGAAGGCCCGGCTTGATTGGCATAAAGCTAAGTGGGTTGAGGAGATACCCGGGATATTGTGGGCCTATCGGACCACGCAAAGTGTTGCTACGGGCGAAACCCCATTTAGTCTATCCTACGGGTGTGAAGCTGTTTTGCCCTCGGAGGTCTCCATAGAAAGCTGGCGAGTCAAAGAATACGAGGAAGTGGCCAATGGCTCAAACTTAGCCCTTGCCCTTGATCTTCTCGAAGAAAAAAGAACCCGAGTCGCCCTCCGAATGGAAGAATACAAGGCTCGGATGTGACGATATTATAATACCAAGGTAAAACCCCGAACCTTTCAAGTTGGAGATTTAGTGATGAAACGAGTCGGGGCTTCTAAGAATGTGGGTAAACTAGATCCCCGATGGGAAGGACCCTACAAGATAGTGGAAATTGTGGGACCGTCGACTTATCGGCTTGCCACCTCCGAAGAGGCAATACTTCGCAACACATGGAACGCAAGCAATCTTAGGAAGTACTATGCTTAATGTAATAATCATGCATGAATAAAAAGAGTGTTCATATACGAGGGGATATAGTACAAAAAAGAGTTGTCCGACAGAATGATGGCTCTATATATGAGACATCGAGACAACCCGATAATAATAAAAACCCTCTGTATTATGAACTAAACTATATAACATTCACCTACAAACTAAGACCCTCCCATGGGACGTTTCCCCTCTCTGATGAGTCTTCTGCGTTGCTCCTCGGAAAGAGAGAAGGGGTCATCACAGAACACAGTTCCGATCGCAAAATCTCCACTGGGTGAAGGTAGAAACTCCTCGGAGACTTGACGGATGTTGAGTTCCGGAAGGAGCAAGCCCGAAGGGAACTCTGGCAAAGCTTGTACGGCGTCTTGGCACAATTTATAACATATATGCACTAAATCACGCATCTCACCCCGAAGAGACTCACGAGGATTGGATGGACCCACCACCTCCAGCACAGCTTGGACTCGGGCCATAACCACCTCTACCACATGAGAACGAGTTATTCCCAGCAACTGCTGACTCAAGGCATCTCTCTCCATCGTAACCTGTGTTAGTTGCTCCTCCGAGGACCGCATTTGGCCACGTAACACCTCAATGCTCCTCCCTAAATTCAATACACGAGCTCTTTCAAGCACTAATTGGCGTTCTAATTCCCACGCCTTATCCTTCTCGGATTGTAACGCATGGATATGAGTCTCCTGAGCGGACTCGTAAACTTCCTTCAAATGAGTTATCTCCACTTGAGCCTCCAAGAGACCTTGCTCTAACTCGTCCCGACGACGGTATACGAAACCTGGATCTGAAGAAGAGCTTCCGTAAGAACCAAGAGCATCCAACACCATATAAATCTGGTCAAAAAACAAAGCAAGGGGCATCAGACCGGAAGACAGGTTAGTATTAAATAAAATGAATAAATACCTCACACAGGTCTTTACAGGCTAAATCCTGGAGAACGGGTACCGAAAGGGTTTTTATCAGTTCACAATCTGTTACGTTCAATAAACCGCTGAGAAAGTTTCGGCAAAATCCCACCTCTGATCCAAGAAGAGAAACATCCCGACTATCCCCGGGGGGAAGAGTTCTCCCGAGGGAAGGGTGCTCCTCGAGCGGTGGTACAGGAATACGATCAGGGATATCCTCCCGGGGCGGCAAGACCTCTATGCCAGGGGAGAGAAGATACTCCTCTAACACGCTCACCATGGCAGGGCTACGAGGACTAGGCTGTGACACTATAGGATTCCCGTGAAAATCTGATGGGGAAAGAACCGCTGTCGTATCTGACGGCCCCGGAGGAATTATATAACTGACTGGGGGGGCTGCTACAGGTTTCTCCTCCTCCGAGGAAATCTCAACCATGCCCTCATTCACGAGAGGAACGGAATTACCAATCTCCACCATTCCGGGAATACCGTGCAATGCTCTCCCAAGGAAAACGTCGGTAGAAGACCCGAGGGAAAATGCTCCCATCTCCGCTCCTGCAAAAGATATTAGTAGGAAAATGGTCCGAGGGCACTTATAAAATTTACAAATTAAAGAATGATTAATAGAACTTACGAAAATGAAAGTTACTGTGAAGAGGATGAGAAACATGAGTATATCCCTCCACCCCCTCTTGTAAACCTGCCAAAATCAAGGCTTCGGGGAAATCCAGTAGCCCGGATATATCATAAGAACCAGAGAAAAGTCCCGAGTGAAGCAATATCTCCCTCACTTGCCCTTGTGTTTCAAGGTTGGGAGCAATATATCCCAGACCCCATCGGACCCCCCATGATCTGGCTGACTGACCTCTCGGACGGACGAAGAAAAATCTCCGCCTCCAATCCCCTCTATAAGAATGGGAGCTGGATACACGAGTGAAGATATTTTCCTTGTCCCTATAGGTCAAGCTAAAAAAGGGAGTCCCCTCTGAGCAAGGTCGAAGGGTGAATATTGTTCCCACCCGATAGGGGGACATTGGAAGGTTTAAAAGCTCACTACGAAGGATGTACCCCACCAGATGACTATAAGAACTTGGTGTTAACTGACTCGGACACACCTGCCAATACCGAAAAAGTATTTGGAAAAAGGGGTGAAAAAATCCGCAACCCGCAACGCATCTGTTCGGCGTAAACGGTCATGTAACCCGAGGGGGGTGCGTAAGCCCTTTGGCCCGAGGAAGGCACTATTATATCATAATCTTCGAAATCTAAGTTATAACCAGTGAAAAGAGATCTTACCGAGGTCTCACATTCTGTACTCATAGTGGATCCTAGACGTCCTCTACCTATCAATCTTGATGGATTAAGAGGAATCAAATCGAACTCCGAAGACTCATTCGCCAAAGGATATGGCTCCCTACTCATGAATATCTCCCTGATATGGTTGACTCTACGTGAATTTGTAGATGGAGTCCTACGAGCCACTCCGAGAGAGGAACTAGCATCAAGTGTCGCTTGATTTTCGGATGGATTGTCCCTCGGGGGAACCCTTGATGATCCAGAAGGACTCCGAGCGGTATCTCGAGAAGAACTACAAGACAAAGCTGAACCGCTTCTTCTATAATAAGGAGGCATCATCGTATCAGGTAAGTATTATCTTCGTACTTGCAATTGTGAAAGAAAATTAATGGTTAATTATGATTACAAAAGTAGAGATAAGTGCATAATTGGTAAAAAGCTTAAGTATATATATACTCTATAAACTCGTGGTTAAAAGAAGAAGTTTAGATTCTTATTATGTTAAAAAAGGGACACGTGTTGAAACTTTTTTTAATTAAGAATGACACGTACCCTACTTAACCATGCAAAGCAACACCTCCTACTTAGAAAGCTTACTTAGTCATCAACCTTATAAGAATTGTCATTATCTGATTTAGTTAAATTTTAATTATAAAAACAAAAAGTAGAAAAAGGAAATTGAACAAAAATATTTATTTATTTAAGCCGAAGAGCCCTCGGAAGGGGGAATAGATACAAAGAACATTTATTTAAAAAAAACACACAAAAAGAGAGCAAGACTAAGCTCCCGTGGAAGGAGGGAGGGGAGAAATTGTCTCTTCAGCAGAAGTACCCAACGGAGCGAGACAGGAAATTGGAGAAAATACCCCCCGGAACCACTAGCCCTCGGACTCGGACTAGTGGCAGACCGCATCGGAGAAGGTGCTGGAGAATCCCGAGAAGATAGTAAACCCCCAAATCTCCCCACAAAGTACTGGCAATCATCGGGAGTTGGTCTCTTCAGCTTACGAAGGTCAAAAGACTTTGAGAAGTCAACCTCCAACCCTATCAAAGACTTAGCCAACCTAGCACACTCCAGATAACCCCATAAAAGGTGGCCTGTCAAGAGCTCGTGAGAAGGCATCTCGGATACTCCTGATTGCTGTCGTGAAATCTCCCGCTGAGCGAATTGAACGGCTGCATCCACCTTAGCTTGCACGTCCTCGGGAGATAGAAAGTTTACCAACTTCTCTTCAGCTGACTCAGCCCTATCAGTAACTTGGCCCAATGTCTCCTGGAGAACCCTCTCTCTCTCATTCCCGTCCGCTACCGCCTTTTCGAGAGCCGCAATACGAGCAGTAAAGACCCCCTCAGACTCCTTCCTTTCCTTCTCCAGAAGAGCTATCTTAGCTGCTGCAGCCTTCTCGGACGCCTCCATCTTTTTGTAAGCGGACTCAGCAGCGTTTAAGTTACCTTGCAAATCCGCCCTCGTCTTCTCTGCTTCATTAAGAGCAAATTCATAGTCGGAAATCCTGGTTTGAAGAAGGTCCTCCCTAGTTTGACTCTCTTTGTCTCAGACTAAGAGAGGTGCTAATTGTGCCCGGAGTACTTCTAACTCCTATAGGTCTTTCCGACCGTGCTCTTCAACGGCAGTGACCGCCTCCCGAGTCTTTCCAATCTACATAGAAGTCAACAATAAAGAATTTAACAGAGATATATCATGTAATTTCAGAGGATTAATTTAGAGAAGCTTACCATGAGCCCCAGCCAGTTAAGACTGGTGTACAAAAATTGGTACCCCTCGGCGGGTGTTGAACTGGAGGAGGAGAAAAACCGGAGAATATCCTGATAAGCTTCACCCACCGCCCGAGACGAGAACTGACCTCCGGATCCACTGGGAGGAACGGCCTCCTGGAATGTATGACCCCTCGGAGACAAAGTCACCGGAACATGCCCCCTCGGAGGAGTCGCATCCTTTATGGGAGTCACCACTTCTGAATTCGTAAAAATGGCCCGAGAACCACCAACTGTTGTGGGTGGGCTAGTCTTACCCAGCAGTGAATTAAGAATCCCCTCCTTCACATCTCTGTCTTCGGAAGAAGGATCGAACTCCCCTTGAGTATCCTCGGAATCCCCTCGTAAACCTTCCTGCTCGGGAATGTTGAATTGGGCCAGAAATTCTTCCTCTACAAAAGATACACACTGTCAGTGAGAAAAAGAATGAAACTAGAAAAAATTATGGAAAAAGGGCGAATAACGGATACTCACCATATAATGAAGACTCTTCTACCATCGGAGCCTTTGCTTTATCCATAGCTACTACATCAAAAGGAAAAGTGTCAACACATCAGCGAATGTCACGAGTAAGGTATGAAAATCTCATTAAAATCTCATAGAAACTCACCACGAGGAGCGGATTCGGAAACTATCGGAGGCTGAGGAGAAGGACCCTCGGAAGATAAGTCTATTACTTCAGTAACCTTCTGAGCAGATTCTTCCTCGGTAACACTAGGAAAGATCCCCTCCTCGGAAACTCTTGGAGAAGTTCCTATATTAGATTCAGAAGCAGGTAAATTCCCCGACTCGGATTTGGAAACGGGCACCAAAGCCAAATCCCAAGGAGCTACTTGACGCAAGGGAACAACGCTCCTCACGACCCCCGTCATATCCATGCATAGAAGAGAATGGTCCTCGTGAAATTCACCCTTCTCTGAACCCATATGCCTACTCTCGGGAGCATTAACCTCCTCCTCCTCGTGATCACCCTCCTCGGGTATCTCAGAAACACCACTAGGAGTAGGCTCCCTCGGACTCGACTGCAGATAGTAGTTCGCCATGACCTCCCCTGCGTCAACCCACCGATATTGTGTATAAGCACAATTTATTACTGTACTCGGAGAAAGAATAAAAGAATAAAAGAATAAATAAAAGGACTTACGAAAGAGACTCCTCGCATCGGGAGACAAAGATAAAGGCCTCTCTACGGCGTCGTCGGTAAAAACTACGTAGTGAAGACCGGAGGTCTCGTACAACATTGTGAAATCCTCTGATTCCATCAATTTGTGCTGAGAAATTATAGGAGATAACACCACCTCCTGGTCCAGAGCATGCACAGGAGTAGTACCCTCTCGCCAATCGAAGGGCACATTCCACTCACCCTTAACAGGTCCCACGAAGAAATATCTATTCTTCCAGACGCTATGTGAGGTAATAGCAGCACCCAAGATCCTCTTCGTGGAATCCCCCGTGTTGTCCCGATGACGAACATTATAGAACGGATACCCCCCAGGTGATACCGCCACATCAAAGATCGAAAGAAAATGATTCACCGAGCACTCTAGCCCATTCACTTGGCACCAAAAGACATAAATACAAATAGCGGCAAACCCGTTCGGCACCATTTGACTCGGGCAGATATTACAAGTCTTGAAAAGCTCACAGAAAAAAGGTGACATGAATGAACGCCACCCGTACTTCACCTGGGCAAAAAATACTGTCAACATACCCGGAGGAGGATAACATGCCCTCTCATCCCTTGTCGGGATTCGGAATACCATATTCTTCGGAAGGACCCCGGTTGAGGTAAACAGATCCGCTACCTGCTTACGAGTAGCAATATTCCGCATCTTTTCCACCTTAGCGAAAGTACGAAGAGGCGGCTCCTTCGATTTGGGAACCCTAGCTTTTTTCGAGGAAGTGGCGCCGCCCTCGGCAGCAGCATCAATTTCTCCCTTGCGTTTACGAGTCACAACTCCCACCGGAATACTCCTCACACTCGTAGAAGTGTTAATCGGAGCAGTAACTTCCGAGGAGGTAACAGCAGCAACAGGGTTCGTGTTGGCAGAAGAAGCCATGGGTATAAAAAGAGGAAAGTTTTTTTTTAGTGGGTAAACCTACTGGAACTTAGAGTTGCAAGAGAATAGAGAATAAGAGAAGAAATTTGTGGCTCTGGGAGAAAATTATCGCAGATTATACTTGAGTGAATGAAGAAAAGAAGAGGCAACATTGTCCTATTTATAACCAAAGGCTACAACGGTCAGATGCCCATAAAGACGTGGCATTTATTCAAGAATCCACGTAACCGTCGCCCGCTCATGCCACGCCGTCAAGATTCTGACCGTTGCCAACGGTCAGATACTCCAAATTTCGAAACTGGTCAAACGGTAACCCGCAACCTGCGCCTCCGAGATTCTCGCGTGCTTAACGATGATGCCCTAAGGGTATTCAGGTAAAATCACTTGCAAAACTCTGAATATATATATTTACCCCTCGGACAAATATCAAAAAATAAGTACAGGGACACTAAAACAAAAAATAACCCCTCGCCTCACTGAGGATGATGATTTAAAATTCCGCTTGTCTCTACGAGGACAATTGAAATTTGGGGGGGCTAGTGTTAACCCAAAAATAAAATAAAGAAGATTACTCTTACTCGGAAAAAATAATAAATGGACAATACTATTGTCACGAGTACTTCCGATGAGATGTACATATAAAGAAAACCCCTCGGAGGATTGCCCTACCTTTCAGTCACTGACCCGAAAAGGTTTACAAGAGCACCCGAGGAGGAACATAAGTGTCCCTTGGAAAGTCAAACGGTGAATAAAAAAACAGATATCAGCACGGCATCGGAAAAAGAGCGAATCCCGATGGACTCGTACGACTCCGATATCCACCAATGCGCCAAGAGGGACCACAACGGACCCCGAGTCTCATGAACTTACAAGAAAACTTCCTTGCTGAACACTCCTCGGAAAAGACGACCCTCGGACCATCGCCCGAGGACTCATTCTCGGAGAAAAATCAGAAGTAAGTAACAGAGTGCCCATATAACATATTCCGAGGACTTAGATGAAAAAATACCATTTCAAAAGGAGCAAATTCAGCCCTCGGAGATCATATTTAACTCTCGGAGATTATACCACGCCCTCGGAGATCAAATTATGCCCTCGGAGATTACTCCTGATCATTAAAGAACGGACCCAAATCAAGAAAGAGAAAAAGAGTCCCTCGGAAGAATAGCTCTATCAAAACAATCCACATCAAAGGCCCTCGGAGCTATCAAAAGAGATGGAGATTAAATCTAGTCAACGCTTAGTCGATAAAAGATAAACTTTATCCTTATTTTAAACACTTGTATCAAGGTAACGACAACACCTGTCCTTACCAAAGCACATGCACAATAACACCTGTCCCCACTAGAGTCTATATAAGGGAAGGTGATCCGTAGAAGAAAAACAACTTAAGATAACTCAGTTTACTTACTACAACTTGACATTCAAATACATAAAAAAGAAAGAGAGGAGGAAAAGTTCAGTGAATAAAGGAAGGGAATATTCTTGCAGCTATTCTTATTATTTTCACTTGTCATTGCCTCTGAATCACGGACAGGGCGTTCCGACCCAAATAAATATCTTCCGTTAAATAAGGAATAATTCCAAACCCGTTAACAAAGTGGCGCCGTCTGTGGGAACGCCATAATATCTGTCCTCGAGAGAATTCAAGCAGATGTCAGCTAGGATGGACGATCTTTTCGAAAGTGACAACCTTCCTTTCTCGAACAGCGACTCAGAAGAAACTTTGTCCAATTACGAACCAGGTACTAGAGATTTTATTAATATTCCCCGATCTGTTTACGAAAGACTTATAAATGCTGCACGAACACCCCGGAGGAATGAACCTATCGGACAAGCATCCTCTGTGCTCTTCGATAATGGGAATTCCCCCTCGGAGGGAGATGTACCTCCGATGGCGTGGAACCCAAATTCGAATCCTTGGCAACGAGAATCCCGACAGATGCCTCGAAGGTATGTGTGTCAGGAAAGAATTCCAGAGAGGGGTAGAGAAGAAATTTCTCGCCCCTCGGAGTATCAAGGAGAGGTTGAACATTCCTTATGGGGAATGATGGATGATTTACGAAAAGAATTAGGTGACATAAAGAAGACCATGGTCCCTGAAGAGGACCCTACCTTGAAGACCACTCCTTTCATTCCCGAAATCGCTTCAGCTTCTATCCCCTCGGGGATGCGACCTGTCAATATCCCATTATACACTGGAGAAGCTGATGGAAAGGACCCACATGATCACATCCATCAATATCTGGCTGGAATGGACCTCTCTTCTGCCCCTGACCGCGTGTTATGCCGCGTGTTTCCTGTTACCTTCGTAGGGCGGGCCCAAGCCTGGTTTACTCACCTTCCACCTTGTTCCATTACGAGCTTTGATCGATTAGCCCATTTGTTCGTGCGACAATTCGCCTGCAATCGAAGGTATCCTAAATCTGCCACACACTTATTCACTATTAAACAGAAAAAAGATGAAACCTTACGAGAGTATATAAAGCGCTTCACGGATGAAGCACTGGATGTTCCCAACGTTAGTCCGACCATTATGGCGGACATATTAACCCAGGGACTCCGAACGGGGGATTTCTTCAGATACCTTATGGGAAATCAGATCACGGACATGAATGAACTAATGCAGAAGGCAGAAATCCATATCTTGATGGAAGAGGCAGAGGGAACAAAAAAGCAAATGGAGCAGGAGGATAATGAACACCTAGAGCGCGTCGAGAAAGAGGCAAAGGCTAAAGAAAAGAATAAGGAAGGAAAATCTCTTCAGCGCAAGGACGAAGGAGGAGTGGTTAAGAAGTTCCTCCGACCCGTGCACCTACCTCCGATGATTGTTACCCCACCAGAAGTGCTCAATATAATGAGGGGTAGCAACGAGTTACACTGGCCCAGACCGACTAAATTCCCTAACTGAGACAAGGACACGGGGAAATATTGTAAGTACCATAAAACTTACGGGCACACTACGGAAGAATGTACTACCCTTCGTTTAGAGGTGCTCCGCCTGTTAGAAATAGGGTATTTGAAGAATTACCTCAAGGAAAATAACCCCGAGGAGCCCAAAGCTCATGTTTGGAAGAGATCACGAGGAGAGGAGGAAGAACAAGAAAGGGAAGAAAGGATACTTAGTCGGAAGTCACGAGAAGGGACAACTGGACGTCTCCGATCCCAAGAGAGAATTAAAGATCGTCGGCAAAATTCACGAGAGAAAACGACAGGGTATCAGAGTTTGCCTCCTCCACCTAACTCTTACAAAAACAACCCCCCAACAGGGAGAACGATCAATATGATTGAAGGGGGTGAAATTTCCATGACACCTCAGGGTAAAAAGAAGAAATATTTGAAAGAAGCCCGACGAGCAGAACAAGGATTGTCTGTCTGCTCCATTCAAGGATCAAATCTGCCTAGCATCACTTTTGGGCCCGAGGATCTTATGGACGTAATATACCCTCATGAAGATCCATTGGTTATTTCTGCTGTCATCTACGGGTATGAGATCCAACGGATTCTTATAGATACGGGTAGCTCCGTGGATGTACTCTTCTTACCTACCTATCTGGCTATGAGGTTGAAACAAGAGACATTGGAAACCGTTTAGGTCCCGCTAGTAGGATTCTCAGGAGAAGCCTGTCAAACCCTCGGAACTATTACTCTGCCAATGTCATAGGGGAAAGGAGCCCTTCGAAGAACGGAGTTTATTAAGTTCTAGGTAGTGGAAGCTTCCTCACGAACATATAATGTCATCTTCGGAAGACCATCTATTCGGGCCTTTGAGGCTATCCCCTCCACTCTGCATCTTAAAGTGAAATTCCCCACTTCTTCGGGAATCGGAGAAGTCCGAGGAAGTCAGTCGAAAGCCAGAGAATGTTGCATGAATGGCATTCCCTCAGAAGAGAACGAACACTCACTAGGAAAGAACAAAAAGTGTAAAATCGAGGAAACACGAGTCCAACCTGTGGAAGAGTTAAAAATGGTGGAATTAGTAGAAGGAAGCCCCGAGAAAGTAATCAAAATCGGCACCCATATGGCTCCAATCATAGAAGGTTAACTGATCTCTCTCCTCAAACAGTTTCATCACCTCTTTGCATGGGAAGGTGGACCACCCGGGCGAATCAGCAATAAGGTATGCCAACACTTTCTTAACGTAAAGCCCGGGGCTAAACCTGTCCAACAGAAGAAAAGGAAAATGGGACCCGAGCGCAACAAGATTATCCGATCGGAAATACAACGCCTTCTTAGTTTGAAGCAAATTCGAGAAGTCATTTATCCCGAATGGCTAGCTAATGTCGTGCTAGTGCCCAAGCATGGAGGAAGATGGCGAATGTGTGTTGACTTTACCAACCTTAATGAAGCCTGCCCAAAAGATTGTTATCCCTTACCAAGCATAGATCAGCTAGTTGATTCTACCGCAGGGTGCGCGCTACTATCAACTTTAGATGGAGACCAAGGGTATAACCAAATCCCAATGGCGACTATTGACCAAGATAAAACCAGCTTCATCACAGATGCAGGCACATTTTGTTATTTAGTTATGCCATTTGGGCTGAAGAATGCGGGAGCTACCTACCAAAGGTTAGTAAGTCTTATGTTTACAGGACTTTTTGGGAAATCAGTAGAGGTTTACGTAGATGATACTGTAGTTAAAAGTAACACTGCCGAAGAACATCCCGAGGACCTACGGAAAGCGTTGGTCATTATGAACAACTTTGGCATGAAAGTTAACCCTCGGAAGTGCTCTTTTGGTATCCGAGGAGGAAATTTTTTGGGATTTATGGTTACGGAGAAGGGAATCGAAGTAAACCCCGAAAAAGCAGAAGTTATCATGGGATTGCCTACCCCTAGGACGGTGAAAGATGTCCAAAAATTAACTGGAAGAATGGCCTCGTTGAGTCGATTTGTCTCCAAGTCTGCAGAGAAAGGGCTTCCCTTCTTCAAGATACTTCGAAATGTCAAGGAATTTCAGTGGACCCCTCAATGCGAGGAAGCTCTCGAAGAATTGAAAAGATATATGTTGAAACCGCCTTTGCTGGTAAAACCTATACCCCAAGAAGAGTTGTTTCTGTATTTATCAGTCGGAGAAGAGGCTATTAGCGCTGTCTTAGTCAAAGAACATGAGGGGGAACATGACCCGGTATATTACGTCAGCAAAACCCTCCTCGGAGCCGAAACCCGATATACCCTAACTGAGAAACTAGTTCTAGCATTGGTTACTACGGCTCGTAAGCTACGTCCCTACTTTCTATCTCATCCAATTACCGTGCTAACTAGGCACCCCCTGAGGGCAATTCTTAACAACCCTGAATCATCAGGAAGACTGATAAAATGGGCCGTAGAGCTTACTGAGTATGATATTTCCTATGCTCCGAGACCATCAATCAAAGCGCAAGTTCTGGCGGACTTTGTAACAGAACTTACGAGCATAAGACCCGAGGAAAATGAGCCACGATGGCATGTATATGTGGACGGATCCTCGGTAAGTACACATGGGGGGGCTGGAATAGTTTTGGTAAACCAAGAAGGGGAGGAGGAAAGACTTCATTTTGCGGTTAGAATAAATTACCCCCTTTCTAACAATGAAGCCGAGTATGAAGCTCTTCTTATCGGTATGAGACTAGCAAGGGAAGGGGGAATGAAGAGAGTACTCCTCCATAGTGACTCCCAACTGATTGTTCAGCAAATTAAGGGGTCATATGAGGCAAAGGAAGAAAGAATGCAAGAGTACCTCCGAGTTGTTCGTCAATGATCCGAATGGTTTGAAGAGTATGATATAATTCAAATTCCCCGAAAAGAAAACCAAGAGGCGGACGCTTTGTCCAAAATGGCTACACAAACAGCTGCAATACATACTCGGAAGATTACTCTACTGCATGTCACTGAATCTGAAAAGAGCGAAGGCCAAGAGGTGAATACCATTTCAGATCCCTCATCTAGCTGGGTGACCCCTATCAAAGCCTATTTGCAGAATCCCGAGGGATACTCCTCGAACAAGAATATTCAGCGAATGATGTTCAGAAAAACCCTCCGATACTTCCTCAAAGACGGGATACTCTTCCGAAGGACATACTCATGTCCCCATGCTCGATGCCTTAATGAAGAGGAGGCACAACTAGCTTTAGCCGAAACTCACGAGGGGGTATGCGGAAGCCATACCAGCAGTGAAAGCATGGTCGGACGCTTGATCCGACAAGGCTATTACTGGCCCACAATGACCAAAGATAGCAAAATCCATGCCGAAAGATGTAAATCCTGCCAAGCATACGCCCCTCGGACCCATCAACCTACAGCTCCTTGGGAACCCCATTTGAGCCCTTGCCCATTCTCCAAGTGGGGTATTGATATACTGGGACCTCTTATTCCCGATGCCGGTCAAAAGAAATTTCTATTAGTAGCCGTTGACTACTTCACCAAATGGGTGGAAGCGGAACCCCTGGCTAGAGTAACTGCAGGGGCAGTCATCAATTTTCTCTGGAGGAGTATTATTTGTCGCTTTGGTGTCCCTCGGAGCCTGGTAAGTGACAACGGTTTGCAGTTTACTGACCAAGGATTACAAAAATGGTGCGATCATTGGGAGATAAAACATCGCTTTGCCTCCGTGGGATACCCTCAAGCAAATGGCCAAGTAGAAAGAACCAACAGAACCCTCTTGAAGAACATGAAGGCCCGGCTTGATTGGCATAAAGCTAAGTGGGTTGAGGAGATACCCGGGATATTGTGGGCCTATCGGACCACGCAAAGTGTTGCTACGGGCGAAACCCCTTTTAGTCTATCCTACGGGTGTGAAGCTGTTTTGCCCTCGGAGGTCTCCATAGAAAGCTGGCGAGTCAAAGAATACGAGGAAGTGGCCAATGGCTCAAACTTAGCCCTTGCCCTTGATCTTCTCGAAGAAAAAAGAACCCGAGTCGCCCTCCGAATGGAAGAATACAAGGCTCGGATGTGACGATATTATAATACCAAGGTAAAACCCCGAACCTTTCAAGTTGGAGATTTAGTGATGAAACGAGTCGGGGCTTCTAAGAATGTGGGTAAACTAGATCCCCGATGGGAAGGACCCTACAAGATAGTGGAAATTGTGGGACAGGCGACTTATCGGCTTGCCACCTCCGAAGAGGCAATACTTCGCAACACATGGAACGCAAGCAATCTTAGGAAGTACTATGCTTAATGTAATAATCATGCATGAATAAAAAGAGTGTTCATATACGAGGGGATATAGTACAAAAAAGAGTTGTCCGACAGAATGATGGCTCTATATATGAGACATCGAGACAACCCGATAATAATAAAAACCCTCTGTATTATGAACTAAACTATATAACATTCATCTACAAACTAAGACCCTCCCATGGGACGTTTCCCCTCTCTGATGAGTCTTCTGCGTTGCTCCTCGGAAAGAGAGAAGGGGTCATCACAGAACACAGTTCCGATCGCAAAATCTCCACTAGGTGAAGGTAGAAACTCCTCGGAGACTTGACGGATGTTGAGTTCCGGAAGGAGCAAGCCCGAAGGGAACTCTGGCAAAGCTTGTACGGCGTCTTGGCACAATTTATAGCCTATATGCACTAAATCACGCATCTCACCCCGAAGAGACTCACGAGGATTGGATGGACCCACCACCTCCAGCACATCTTGGACTCGGGCCATAACCACCTCTACCACATGAGAACGAGTTATTCCCAGCAACTGCTGACTCAAGGCATCTCTCTCCATCGTAACCTGTGTTAGTTGCTCCTCCGAGGACCGCATTTGGCCACGTAACACCTCAATGCTCCTCCCTAAATTCAATACACGAGCTCTTTCAAGCACTAATTGGCGTTCTAATTCCCACGCCTTATCCTTCTCGGATTGTAACGCATGGATATGAGTCTCCTGAGCGGACTCGTAAACTTCCTTCAAATGAGTTATCTCCACTTGAGCCTCCAAGAGACCTTGCTCTAACTCGTCCCGACGACGGTATACGAAACCTGGATCTGAAGAAGAGCTTCCATAAGAACCAAGAGCATCCAACACCATATAAATCTGGTCAAAAAACAAAGCAAGGGGCATCAGACCGGAAGACATGTTAGTATTAAATAAAATGAATAAATACCTCACACAGGTCTTTACAGGCTAAATCCTGGAGAACGGGTACCGAAAGGGTTTTTATCAGTTCACAATCTGTTACGTTCAATAAACCGCTGAGAAAGTTTCGGCAAAATCCCACCTCTGATCCAAGAAGAGAAACATCCCGACTATCCCCGGGGGGAAGAGTTCTCCCGAGGGAAGGGTGCTCCTCGAGCGGTGGTACAGGAATACGATCAGGGATATCCTCCCGGGGCGGCAAGACCTCTGTGCCAGGGGAGAGAAGATACTCCTCTAACACGCTCACCATGGCAGGGCTACGAGGACTAGGCTGTGACACTATAGGATTCCCGTGAAAATCTGATGGGGAAAGAACCGCTGTCGTATCTGACGGCCCCGGAGGAATTATATAACTGACTGGGGGGGGGGGGGGGGGGGGCTGCTACAGGTTTCTCCTCCTCCGAGGAAATCTCAACCATGCCCTCATTCACGAGAGGAACGGAATTACCAATCTCCACCATTCCGGGACTACCGTGCAATGCTCTCCCAAGGAAAACGTCGATAGAAGACCCGAGGGAAAATGCTCCCATCTCCGCTCCTGCGAAAGATATTAGTAGGAAAATGGTCCGAGGGCACTTATGAAATTTACAAATTAAAGAATGATTAATAGAACTTACGAAAATGAAAGTTACTGTGAAGAGGATGAGAAACAGGAGTATATCCCTCCACCCCCTCTTGTAAACCTGCCAAAATCAAGGCTTCGGGGAAATCCAGTAGCCCGGATATATCATAAGAACCAGAGAAAAGTCCCGAGTGAAGCAATATCTCCCTCACTTGCCCTTGTGTTTCAAGGTTGGGAGCAATATATCCCAGACCCCATCGGATGGGTACCCCCCATGATCTGGCTGACTGACCTCTCGGACGGACGAAGAAAAATCTCCGCCTCCAATCCCCTCTATAAGAATGGGAGCTGGATACACGAGTGAAGATATTTTCCTTGTCCCTATAGGTCAAGCTAAAAAAGGGAGTCCCCTCTGAGCAAGGTCGAAGGGTGAATATTGTTCCCACCCGATAGGGGGACATTGGAAGGTTTAAAAGCTCACTACGAAGGATGTACCCCACCAGATGACTATAAGAACTTGGTGTTAACTGACTCGGACACACCTGCCAATACCGAAAAAGTATTTGGAAAAAGGGGTGAAAAAACATCCGCAACCCGCAACGCATCTGTTCGGCGTAAACGGTCATGTAACCCGAGGGGGGTGCGTAAGCCCTTTGGCCCGAGGAATGCACTATTATATCATAATCTTCGAAATCTAAGTTATAACCAGTGAAAAGAGATCTTACCGAGGTCTCACATTCTGTACTCATAGTGGATCCTACACGTCCTCTACCTATCAATCTTGATGGATTAAGAGGAATCAAATCGAACTCCGAAGACTCATTCGCCAAAGGATATGGCTCCCTACTCATGAATATCTCCCTGATATGGTTGACTCTACGTGAATTTGTAGATGGAGTCCTACGAGCCACTCCGAGAGAGGAACTAGCACCAAGTGTCGCTTGATTTTCGGATGGATTGTCCCTCGGGGGAACCCTTGATGATCCAGAAGGACTCCGAGCGGTATCTCGAGAAGAACTACAAGACAAAGCTGAACCGCTTCTTCTATAATAAGGAGGCATCATCGTATCAGGTAAGTATTATCTTCGTACTTGCAATTGTGAAAGAAAATTAATGGTTAATTATGATTACAAAAGTAGAGATAAGTGCATAATTGGTAAAAAGCTTAAGTATATATATACTCTATAAACTCGTGGTTAAAAGAAGAAGTTTAGATTCTTATTATGTTAAAAAAGGGACACGTGTTGAAACTTTTTTTAATTAAGAATGACACGTACCCTACTTAACCATGCAAAGCAACACCTCTTACTTAGAAAGCTTACTTAGTCATCAACCTTATAAGAATTGTCATTATCTGATTTAGTTAAATTTTAATTATAAAAACAAAAAGTAGAAAAAGGAAATTGAACAAAAATATTTATTTATTTAAGCCGAAGAGCCCTCGGAAGGGGAAATAGATACAAAGAACATTTATTTAAAAAAAACACACAAAAAGAGAGCAAGACTAAGCTCCCGTGGAAGGAGGGAGGGGAGAAATTGTCTCTTCAGCAGAAGTACCCAACGGAGCGAGACGGGAAATTGGAGAAAATACCCCCCGGAACCACTAGCCCTCGGACTCGGACTAGTGGCAGACCGCATCGGAGAAGGTGCTGGAGAATCCCGAGAAGATAGTAAACCCCCAAATCTCCCCACAAAGTACTGGCAATCATCGGGAGTTGGTCTCTTCAGCTTACGAAGGTCAAAAGACTTTGAGAAGTCAACCTCCGACCTTATCAAAGACTTATCCAACCTAGCACACTCCAGATAACCCCATAAAAGGTGGCATGTCAAGAGCTCGTGAGAAGGCATCTCGGATACTCCTGATTGCTGTCGTGAAATCTCCCGCTGAACGAATTGAACGGCTGCATCCACCTTAGCTTGCACGTCCTCGGGAGATAGAAAGTTTACCAACTTCTCTTCAGCTGACTCAGCCCTATCAGTAACTTGGCCCAATGTCTCCTGGAGAACCCTCTCTCTCTCATTCCCGTCCGCTACCGCCTTCTCGAGAGCCGCAATACGAGCAGTAAAGACCCCCTCGGACTCCTTCCTTTCCTTCTCCAGAAGAGCTATCTTAGCTGCTGCAGCCTTCTCGGACGCCTCCATCTTTTTGTAAGCGGACTCAGCAGCGTTTAAGTTACCTTGCAAATCCGCCCTCGTCTTCTCTGCTTCATTAAGAGCAAATTCATAGTCGGAAATCCTGGTTTGAAGAAGGTCCTCCCTAGTTTGACTCTCTTTGTCTCGGACTAAGAGAGGTGCTAATTGTGCCCGGAGTACTTCTAACTCCTCTAGGTCTTTCCGACCGTGCTCTTCAACGGCAGTGACCGCCTCCCGAGTCTTTCCAATCTACATAGAAGTCAACAATAAAGAATTTAACAGAGATATATCATGTAATTTCAGAGGATTAATTTAGAGAAGCTTACCATGAGCCCCAGCCAGTTAAGACTGGTGTACAAAAATTGGTACCCCTCGGCGGGTGTTGAACTGGAGGAGGAGAAAAACCGGAGAATATCCTGATAAGCTTCACCCACCGTCCGAGACGAGAACTGACCTCCGGATCCACTGGGAGGAACGGCCTCCTGGAATGTATGACCCCTCGGAGACAAAGTCACCGGAACATGCCCCATCGGAGGAGTCGCATCCTTTATGGGAGTCACCACTTCTGAATTCGTAAAAATGGCCCGAGAACCACCAACTGTTGTGGGTGGGCTAGTCTTACCCAGCAGTGAATTAAGAATCCCCTCCTTCACATCTCTGTCTTCGGAAGAAGGATCGAACTCCCCTTGAGTATCCTCGGAATCCCCTCGTAAACCTTCCTGCTCGGGAATGTTGAATTGGGCCAGAAATTCTTCCTCTACAAAAGATACACACTGTCAGTGAGAAAAAGAATGAAACTAGAAAAAATTATGGAAAAAGGGCGAATAACGGATACTCACCATATAATGAAGACTCTTCTACCATCGGAGCCTTTGCTTTATCCATAGCTACTACATCAAAAGGAAAAGTGTCAACACATCAGCGAATGTCACGAGTAAGGTATGAAAATCTCATTAAAATCTCATAGAAACTCACCACGAGGAGAGGATTCGGAAACTATCGGAGGCTGAGGAGAAGGACCCTCGGAAGATAAGTCTATTACTTCAGTAACCTTCTGAGCAGATTCTTCCTCGGTAACACTAGGAAAGATCCCCTCCTCGGAAACTCTTGGAGAAGTTCCTATATTAGATTCAGAAGGAGGTAAATTCCCCGACTCGGATTTGGAAACGGGCACCAAAGCCAAATCCCAAGGAGCTACTTGACGCAAGGGAACAGTGCTCATCACGACCCCCGTCATATCCATGCATAGAAGAGAATGGTCCTCGTGAAATTCACCCTTCTCTGAACCCATATGCCTACTCTCGGGAGCATTAACCTCCTCCTCCTCGTGATCACCCTCCTCGGGTATCTCAGAAACACCACTAGGAGTAGGCTCCCTCGGACTCGACTGCAGATAGTAGTTCGCCATGACCTCCCCTGCGTCAACCCATCGATAATGTGTATAAGCACAATTTATTACTGTACTCGGAGAAAGAATAAAAGAATAAAAAAATAAATAAAAGGACTTACGAAAGAGACTCCTCGCATCGGGAGACAAAGATAAAGGCCTCTCTACGACGTCGTCGGTAAAAACTACGTAGTGAAGACCGGAGGTCTCGTACAACATTGTGAAATCCTCTGATTCCATCAATTTGTACTGAGAAATTATAGGAGATAACACCACCTCCTGGTCCAGAGCATGCACAGGAGTAGTACCCTCTCGCCAATCGAAGGGCACATCCCACTCACCCTTAACAGGTCCCACGAAGAAATATCTATTCTTCCTGACGCTATGTGAGGTAATAGCAGCACCCAAGATCCTCTTCGTGGAATCCCCCGTGTTGTCCCGATGACGAACATTATAGAACGGATACCCCCCAGGTGATACCGCCACATCAAAGATCGAAAGAAAATGATTCACCGAGCACTCTAGCCCATTCACTTGGCACCAAAAGACATAAATACAAATAGCGGCAAACCCGTTCGGCACCATTTGACTCGGGCAGATATTACAAGTCTTGAAAAGCTCACAGAAAAAAGGTGACATGAATGAACGCCACCCGTACTTCACCTGGGCAAAAAATACTGTCAACATACCCGAAGGAGGATAACATGCCCTCTCATCCTTTGTCGGGATTCGGAATGCCATATTCTTCTGAAGGACCCCGGTTGAGGTAAACAGATCCGCTACCTGCTTACGAGTAGCAATATTCCGCATCTTTTCCACCTTAGCGAAAGTACGAAGAGGCGGCTCCTTCGATTTGGGAACCCTAGCTTTTTTCGAGGAAGTGGCGCCGCCCTCGGCAGCAGCATCAATTTCTCCCTTGCGTTTACGAGTCACAACTCCCACCGGAATACTCCTCACACTCGTAGAAGTGTTAATCGGAGCAGTAACTTCCGAGGAGGTAACAGCAGCAACAGGGTTCGTGTTGGCAGAAGAAGCCATGGATATAAAAAGAGGAAAGTTTTTTTTAGTGGGTAAACCTACTGGAACTTAGAGTTGCAAGAGAATAGAGAATAAGAGAAGAAATTTGTGGCTCTGGGAGAAAATTATCGCAGATTATACTTGAGTGAATGAAGAAAAGAAGAGGCAACAGTGTCCTATTTATAACCAAAGGCTACAACGGTCAGATGCCCATAAAGACGTGGCATTTATTCAAGAATCCACGTAACCGTCGCCCGCTCATGCCACGCCGTCAAGATTTTGACCGTTGCCAACGGTCAGATACTCCAAATTTCGAAACTGGTCAAACGGTAACCCGCAACCTGCGCCTCCGAGATTCTCGCGTGCTTAACGATGATGCCCTAAGGGTATTCAGGTAAAATCACTTGCAAAACTCTGAATATATATATTTACCCCTCGGACAAATATCAAAAAATAAGTACAGGGACACTAAAACAAAAAATAACCCCTCGCCTCACTGAGGATGATGATTTAAAATTCCGCTTGTCTCTATGAGGACAATCGAAATTTGGGGGGGCTAGTGTTAACCCAAAAATAAAATAAAGAAGATTACTCTTACTCGGAAAAAACAATAAATGGACAATACTATTGTCACGAGTACTTCCGATGAGATGTACATATAAAGAAAACCCCTCGGAGGATTGCCCTACCTTTCAGTCACTGACCCGAAAAGGTTTACAAGAGCACCCGAGGAGGAACATAAGTGTCCCTTGGAAAGTCAAACGGTGAATAAAAAAACAGATATCAGCACGACATCGGAAAAAGAGCGAACCCCGATGGACTCGTACGACTCCGATATCCACCAATGCGCCAAGAGGGACCACAACGGACCCCGAGTCCCATGAACTTACAAGAAAACTTCCTTGATGAACACTCCTCGGAAAAGACGACCCTCGGACCATCGCCCGAGGACTCATTCTCGGAGAAAAATCAGAAGTAAGTAACAGAGTGCCCATATAACATATTCCGAGGACTTAGATGAAAAAATACCATTTCAAAACGAGCAAATTCAGCCCTCGGAGATCATATTTAACTCTCGGAGATTATACCACGCCCTCGGAGATCAAATTATGCCCTCGGAGATTACTCCTGATCATTAAAGAACGGACCCAAATCAAGAAAGAGAAAAAGAGTCCCTCGGAAGAATAGCTCTATCAAAACAATCCACATCAAAGGCCCTCGGAGCTATCAAAAGAGATGGAGATTAAATCTAGTCAGCGCTTTGTCGATAAAAGATAAACTTTATCCTTATTTTAAACACTTGTATCAAGGTAACGACAACACCTGTCCTTACCAAAGAACATGCACAATAACACCTGTCCCCACTAGAGTCTATATAAGGGAAGGTGATCCGTAGAAGAAAAACAACTTAAGATAACTCAGTTTACTTACTACAACTTGACATTCAAATACATAAAAAAGAAAGAGAGGAGGAAAAGTTCAGTGAATAAAGGAAGGGAATATTCTTGCAGCTATTCTTATTATTTTCACTTGTCATTGCCTCTGAATCACGGACAGGGCGTTCCGACCCAAATAAATATCTTCCGTTAAATAGGGAATAATTCCAAACCCGTTAACAAAGCCTTTTCAGTTTCCTTGTCATCTCATCATATTCTTTCCTGGAGTCATGGCTTTCTTCACGTCTCCTGTCTTCCTTTTCTTCTCTCCTTGTGGGTTGTTCTTGATGATTTCCTCTCCTTTCTTTTCTCCTTGTCTCACGGTGCCTTCTCGATTGCACCTCTATTGACTTGGGCTTTCCTCCTTGGTCCCCACGGATCGACTTTTCTCTACCCTGCCCTCCTTCAGAGGTAGGTTTGTTCCTTCCGTCGTCACGGTGCAACTTCTCTTTCTCAGCTTCCTTCGAAGCTCTAGCTGCGGAACCTTGTTCATTTGTGACCCCCACATGAGTTGCCGGTGGTGGCACTTGTACTTGAGGCGCATGGGCCCAAAATTGAGCCATGGCAGTCTTTACTACGTCCATGACCTCCTCTCTCGTCATGTTCGGGGCTGACGTCGTCGTTGCAGTTGCCCCTGTTGCACCATCATCCTCTCCCGGCACCTCGTCTACTGGTGCCTCCCTTCTCGCTGGTGTTGGCACTCATGTGGGCACAGTCGGCTGTTGCTCATTGTCTTGTACCGTTCGGCTTGCAGAAGCCCAATCAACTTCCTTGTTCATACCTTCTACAAGTCTGCTTTTCGATAGGGTAGTAATTCAAGATGACATATCTTGTAAGCTGGAAATATGCGGTGTTCCCACATACAGCTCCAATATTTTGGTCTTATTTCGATAAGGTAACAGAACACTGTAAAATAATACAATTGGAGTACAAATAGCCAAAATAATGCTAATCAATTAATAATCGGACTAGCTTGGTCCAGAACACCTAATACAAGCTTACTAGGTAAAACAAGTAAATTACAAAGTTAATGCTACGTATTGAATCTAGAGTGTTCGATGCAGATGTGTCGAATCGCTGTCGTTCGATACTAAGTGTATAGTAGAGGTCCTGTGTCGAATTAGGATGTATCGAATCTGACTGGCTCGATGCAGTGCTAAGTATCGAATTCAGTATCCTTTGTTCAATGCCGTGTCGAATGTTCAAGGTTTGATCCAGATGAATATTGAATGCACTATGTTCGATCTAAATGAGTGTCAAATGCTCTATGTTCGATATTGAGTAGATCTGAATGTCTCTTGAATGTGTCTATAGACTACAAGGGGACGAGGTATATATAACCACCGTCCCGCGGGTCCCACTGTCAGCTGCGGAACGTACATCAAATTGAAGCGGTTCGATGCTTATTCCGCATCGAACAAGAGTCGTTCGATGCACATTTAACATCTAATAAAGCCTGTTCGATGTACTATAAACCAGGTTGATGCTGTTGGGCCGACCCAATATACGATATTAGGTCAATCCTAAAATATCCCATCACATACCTACCTAACGATGTGTCTATGTCTATTCGTTATGTCTTTTATATGTTTGAGAGCTAAAGTTCATGTTAACGAGTTTGGAATTATTCCCTATTTAACGGAACATATTTATTTGGGTTGGAACGTCCTGTCCGTGATTCAGAGGCAATGATAGATGGAAATAATAAGAATAACTGCAAGAATATTCCCTTCCTTTATTCACTGAACTTTTCCTCCTCTCTTTCTTTTTATGTATCTGAGTGTCAAGTTGTAGTAAGTAAGCTGAGTTATCTTAGGTTGTCCTCCTCCTACTGATCATCTCCCTTTATATAGACTTTGGTAGGGGCAGGTGTCATTGTGCATGCGTTTTGGTAAGGACAGGTGTTGTCGTTACCTTGATACAAGTGTTAAAGTTAGGATAATGTTTATCTCTTATCTACTAGGCGCTGATTGGATTGGTCTTTGTGTCTTCTGATACTTCTGAGGGCTTTTGAGGTATTGTTGTGGTAGAGCTATTCTTCCGAGGGACTCTCTCTCTCTTTCTTGATTTGGGTCCGTTCTTCAATGATCAGGAGTAATCTCCGAGGGCATAATTTGATCTCCGAGGGCGTGGTATAATCTCCGAGGGTTAAATATGATCTCTGAGGGCTGAATTTGCTCCTTTTGAAATGGTATTTTTTCTTCTGAGGGTTATATGGGCACTCTGTTATTCACTTCTGATTTTTCTCCGAGAATGAGTCCTCGGGTGATGGTCCGAGGGCAGTTCAGATTGGGGAGTGTTCAGCAAGGAAGTTTTCTTGTAAGTTCATGGGACTCGGGGTCCATTGTGGTCCCTCTTGGCGTACTGGTGGATATCGGAGTCGTACGGATCCATCGGGGTTTGCTCTTTTTCCGATGCCGTGTTGATATCTGTTTTTCATTCACCGTTTGACTTTCCAAGGGACGCTTATGTTTCTCCTCGTGTGCTCTTGTAAACCTTTTCGGGTCAGTGACCGAAAGGTAGGGCAATCCTCCGAGGGGTTTTCTTTATAGGTACATCTCATCGGAAGTACTCGTGACAATAGTATTGTCCATTTATTGTTTTTTCCGAGTAAGAGTAATCTTCTTTATTTTATTTTTGGGGTTAACACTAGCCCCCCCAAATTTCGATTGTCCTCGTAGAGATAAGCGGAATTTTAAATCATCGTCCTCAGTGAGGCGAGGGGTTATTTTTCGTTTTAGTGTCCCTATATTTATTTTTTGATATTTGTCCGAGAGATAAATCTCTAAATCCAAAGCTTGGTAAGAATTTTACTTGAATACCCTTAGGGTATTATTATTAAGCAGGCGAAGATCTCGGGGGCGCAGGTTGCGGACTGCCGTTTGACCAGCTTTGAGATTTGAAGTATCTTACCGTTGGCAACGGTCAGAATCTTGACGTCGTAGCGTGAGCAGGCGACGGTTACGTGGAGTCATGAATAAATGCCACGTCTTTATGGGCATCTGACCGTTGTAGCCTTTGGTTATAAATAGGGCACTGTTGCCTCTTCTTTTCTTCATTCACTCAAGTGTAATCTGCGATAATTTTCTCTCAGAGCCACAAATTTCTTCTCTTATCCTCTATTCTCTTGCAACTCTAAGTTCCAGTAGATTTACCCACTAAAAAAAACTTTCCTCTTTTTATATCCATGGCTTCTTCTGCCAACGTGAACCCTGTTGCTGCTGTTACCTCCTCGGAAGTTACTGCTCCGATTGACACTTCTCCGAGTGTGAGGAGTATTCCGGTGGGAGTTGTTACTCGTAAACGCAAGGGAGAAATTGCTGCTGCTGCTGAGGGTGGCGCCACTTCCTCGAAAAAAGCTAGGGTTCCCAAATCAAAGGAACCGCCTCTTCGGACTTTCGCTAAGGTGGAAAAGATGCGGAATATTGCTACTCGTAAGCAGGTAGCGGATCTGTTTACCTCAATCGGGGTCCTTCAGAAGAATATGGTATTCCGAATCCCGACGAAGGATGAGAGGGCATGTTATCCTCCTCCGGGTATGTTGACAGTGTTTTTTGCCTAGGTGAAGTACGGGTGGCGCTCATTTATGTCACCTTTTTTCTGTGAGCTTTTTAAGACTTGTAATATCTGTCCGAGTCAAATGGTGCCGAACGGGTTTGCCGCTATTTGCATTTATGTCTTTTGGTGCCAAGTGAATGGTCTAGAGTGCTCGGTGGATCATTTTCTTTCGATCTTTGACGTGGCGGTATCACCCGGGGGGTATCCTTTCTATAATGTTCGTCATCGGGACAACACGGGGGATTCCACGAAGAGGATCTTGGGTGCTGCTATTACCTCACATAGCGTCTGGAAGAATAGATACTTCTTCGTGGGACCTGTTAACGGTGAGTGGGATGTGCCTTTCGATTGGCGAGAGGGTATTACTCCCGTGAATGCTCTGGACCAGGAGGTGGTGTTATCTCCTATAATTTCCCAACACAAATTGATGGAATCAGAGGATTTCACAATGTTGTACGAGACCTCCGGTCTTCACTACGTAGTTTTTACCGACGACGCCGTGGAAAGGCCTTTGTCTTTGTCTCCCGATGCGAGGGGAGGTCATGGCGAACTACTATCTACAGTCGAGTCCGAGGGAGCCTACTCCTAGTGGTGTTTCTGAGATACCAGAGGAGGGTGATCACGAGGAGGAGGAGGTTAATGCTCCCGAGAGTAGGCATATGGGTTCAGAGAAGGGTGGATTTCACGAGGACCATTCTCTTTTATGCATGGATATGACGGGGGTCGTGAGGAGCACTGTTCCCTTGCGCCAAGTAGCTCCTGCTTCTTGGGATTTGGCTTTGGTGCCCGTTTCCAAATCCGAGTCGGGGAATTTACCTGCTTCTGAATCTAATATAGGAACTTCCCCGAGAGTTTCCGAGGAGGGGATCTTTCCGAGTGTTACCGAGGAAGAATATGCTCAGAAGGTTACTGAAGTAATAGACTTGTCTTCCGAGGGTCCTTCTCCTCAGCCTCCGACAGTTTCCGAATCCGCTCCTAGTGGTAAGTTTCTATGAGGTTTTAATGAGATTTTCATATCTTACCCGTAACACTTGCTGATGTGTTGACACTTTTTCTTTTGATGTAGCGGCTATGGATAAAGGAAAAGCTCCGATGGTAGAAGAGCATTCATTATACGGTGAGTATCTGTTATTCGCCCTCTTTCCATAATTTTTCTAGTTTCATTCTCTTTCTCACTGACAGTGAGTATCTTTTATAGAGGAGGAGTTTCTGGCCCAGTTCAACATTCCTGAGCAAGAAGGTTTACGAGGGGATTCCGAGGATACTCAAGGGGCGTTCGATCCTTCTTCCGAAGACAGAGATGTGAAGGAGGGGATTCTGAATTCACTGTTGGGAAAGACTAGCCCACCCACAACAGTTGGTGGTTCTCGGGCCGTGTTTACGAATTCAGAAGTGATGACTCCCGTAAAGGATGCGACTCCTCCGAGGGGGTATGTTCCGGTGACTTTGTCTCCGAGGGGTCATACATTCCAGGAGCCTGCTCCTCCCAGTGGATCCGGGGGGCAATTCTCGTCTCGGACGGTGGGGGAAGCTTACCAGGATATTCTCCGGTTCTTCGCCTCCTCCAGTTCAACACCCGCCGAGGGGTACCAATTTTTGTACACCAGTCTTAACTGGTTGGGGCTCATGGTAAGCTTCTCTAAATTAATCCTCTGAAATTACAAAATATATCTCTGTTAAATATAAATTCTTTATTATTGACTTCTCCGCAGATCGGAAAGACTCGGGAGGCCGTTACTGCCGTAGAAGAACATGGTCAGAAGGATATAAAGGAGGTGGAAGCTCTCCGAGCGCAACTAGCACCTCTCTTGGTTCGGGACAAAGATAGTCAGTCGAAGGAGGAGGTTCTCCTTACTAAAATCTCTGGTTACGAGTTTGCTCTTCAAGAATCAGAGAAGGCGAGGGAGGATTTGCAAGGTAACTTAAGCGCTGCCGAGTCCGCTTATAAAAAGATGGAGGCGTCCGAAAAGGCTGCAGCAGCTAAGATAGCTCTTCTGGAGAAGGAAAGGACAGAGTCCGAGGGGGTCTTTACTGCTCGTATTGCGGCTCTCGAGAAGGCGGTGGCGGATGGGAATGAGAGAGAGAGGGTTCTCCAGGAGACATTGGGCCAAGTTACTTATAGGGCTGAGTCAGCCGAAGGAAAGTTGGTAAGCTTTCTTTTTCCCGAGGACGTGCAGGCTAAGGTGGATGCAGCAGTTCAATTCGCTCAGCGGGAGATTTCACGACAGCAACCAGGAGTATCTGAGACGCCTTCGCACGAGCTCTTGATGGGCCACCTTTTGTGGGGTTATTTGGAGTGTGCTAGGTTGGCGAAATCTTTGGTAAGGTCGGATGTTGACTTCCCCAAGTCTTTCGATCTTC
Source organism: Linaria vulgaris (assembly GCA_948329865.1). Lineage (NCBI taxonomy): Eukaryota > Viridiplantae > Streptophyta > Magnoliopsida > Lamiales > Plantaginaceae > Linaria > Linaria vulgaris. The sequence goes on along the minus strand of OX415251.1, from coordinate 37,244,992 downwards.
GCAAGTTAAAGAAGCCAACTCCCGACGACTGCCATTACTTCGTGGGGAGGTTTGGGGGTTTGCTATCTTCTCGGGATTCTCCGACACCGTCCCCGATGTGCTCTGCCACAAGTCCGAGTCCAAGGGCTAGCGGTTCCGGGGGAGTATTTTCTCCAATTTCTCGTCTTGCTCCATTGGGTACTTCCGCCGAGGAGACAACTTCTTCCCTCCCTCCTTCCACGGGGGCTTAGTCTTGTTCTTTATTATTTTTTTTTGTTTTTAAATAAATGTTCTTTGTATCTATTACCCCTTCCGAGGGCTCTTCGGATTAAATAAATAAATATTTTTGTTCAATTTCCTTTTTCTACTTTTTGTTTTTATAGTTAAAATTCAACTAAATTAGATAATGATAATTCTTATAAGGTTGATGACTAAGTAAGCTTCCTAAGTAGGAGGTGTTGCTTTGCATGGTTTAAGTAGGGTACGTGTCATTCTTAATCAAAAAGTTTTTCAACACGTGTCCCTTAGTTAACATAATAAGAGTCTAAACTTCTTCTTTTAACCAAGAGTTAGAGAGTATATATGCACTTAGGCTTTTTACCAATTATGCACTTATCTCTAATCTTATAATCATAATTAATCATTGATTTTCTTTCAAGTTTGTTCATAATTGCAAGTACGAAGATAATACTTACCAGATAAGATGATGCCTCCTTATTATAGAAGACGCGGTTCAGTTTCGTCTTGTGGTTCTTCTCGGGATACCGCTCGGAGTCCTTCTGGATCATCAAGGGTTCATCACATTTCTCGTGAAAGTTTCTCTCCGAGGGACAATCTACCCAAAAATCAGGCTACACTTGGTGCTAGTTCCTCTCTTGGGGTAGCTCGTAGGATTCCATCTACAAATTCACGTAGGATCAATCATATCAGGGAAATATTCATGGGTAGGGAGCCATACTCTTTGGCGGATGAGTCTTCGGAGTTCGATTTGATTCCTCTTAACCCGTCCAGATTGATAGGTAGAGGACGTGTAGGATCCACTATGAGTACAGAATGTGAGAACTCGGTAAGATCTCTTTTCACTGGTTATAACTTGGATTTCGAAGATTATGATATAATAGTGCCTTCCTCGGGCCAAAGGGCTTATGCACCCCCCTCGGGTTATATGACCGTTTATACCGAACAGATGCGTTGTGGGTTACGGACGTTTTTCCATCCCTTTTTCCAAATAATCTTTCGGTATTGGCAGGTGTGTCCGAGTCAGTTAACACCAAGTTCATATAGTCATTTGGTGGGATATGTCCTTCGTAGTGAGCTTTTAAACCTTCCAATGTCCCCTTATCGGGTGGGAACAATATTTACCCTTCGACCTTGCTCAGAGGGGACTCCCTTTTTTAGCTTGACCTATCGGGATAAGGAAAATATCTTCACTCGTGTATCCAGTTCCCACTCTAGTAGAGGGTATTGGAGGCGGAGATTTTTCTTTGTCCGTCCGAGAGGCCAGTCAGCCAGATCGTGGGGTGTACCCATCCGATGGGGTATGGGATATATTGCTCCCAACATCGAAACACAAGGGCAAGTGAGGGAGATATTGCTTCACTCGGGACTTTTCACTAGTTCTTATGACATATCTGGGCTACTGGATTTCCCCGAGGCTCTGATTTTGGCAGGTTTACAAGAGGGGGTGGAAGGATGTACTCCTGCTTCTCGTCCTCTTCACAGTAACTTTCATTTTCGTAAGTTTTACTAATCATTCTTTAGCTTGTAAATTTTATAGGTGCCCTCAGACCATTTTCCTACTGACATCTTTTGCAGGAGCGGAGATGGGAGCATTTTCTCTCGGGTCTTCTACTGACGTTTTCTTGGGGAGGGCGTTGCATGGTAGTCCTGGGAGGCCGGAGGTTGGTGATTCCGCTCCCCTCGTGAGTGAGGCAATGGTTGAGATTTCCTCGGAGGAGGAGGAACCTATTGCAGCCCCCCCAGTCAGTTATATAATTCCTCCTGGGCCGTCGGATCCGATAGCAGCTCTTTCCCAAACGAACTTTCACATGAGTCCCATAGTATCACGGCCCATTCCTCATAATTCTACCGTGGTAAATGTATTAGAGGAGTATCTTCACTCCTCTGGTACAGAGGATATGCAGCCCCGGGAAGATATCCCTGATCGTGTTCCTGTACCACCGCCCGAGGAGCACCCTTCCCTCGGGAGAACTCTTCCCCCCGGGGATAATCAGGATGTTTCTCCTCTCGGATCAGCAGTGGAATTTTGCCGAAACTTTCTTAGTGGTTTATTGAACGCAACAGATTGTGAGCTGATAAAAACCCTTTCGGTACCCGTTCTCCAAGATTTAGCCTGTAAAGACCTGTGTGAGGTATTTATTCATTTTATTTAATACTAACCTGTCTTCCGGTCTGATGCCACTCGCTTTGTTTTTTGATCAGATTTATATGGTGTTGGATGCTCTCGGATCTTACGGAAGCTCCTCTTTAGATCCATGTTTGGTATATCGTCGTCGGGACGAGTTAGAGCAAGGTCTCTTAGAGGCCCATGTGGAGATAACTCATTTGAAGGAGGTTCACGAGTCCGCTCAGGGGACTCATATCCATGCGTTACAATCCGAGAAGGATAAGGCGTGGGAATTAGAACGCCAACTAGTGCTTGAAAGAGCCCGTGTATTGAATTTAGGGAGGAGAATTGAGGAGTTACGTGGCCAAATGCGGTCCTCGGAGGAGCAACTAACACAGGCTACGATGGAAAGAGATGCCTTGAGTCAGCAGTTGCTAGGGATAACTCGTTCTCATGCGGTAGAGGTGGTTATGGCCCGAGTCCAAGCTGTGTTGGAGGTGGTGGGTCCATCCAATCTTCGTGAGTCTCTTCGGGGTGAGATGCGTGACTTAGTGCATATAGGCTATAAATTGTGCCAAGATGCCATACAAGCTTTGCCAGAGTTCCCCTCGGGCTTGCTCCTTCCTGAGCTCAACATTCGTCAGGTCTCCGAGGAGTTTTCTCCTTCACCTATTAGAGATTTTGCGGTTGGAACTGTGTTCTTTGATGACCCAGTCTCTCTTTCCGAGGAGCAGCGTAGAAGACTTATCCGAGAGGGGAAACGTCCCATGGGAGGGTCTTAGCTTGTCGACGAAAAGTATACAATTTAGTTCATAATACAGAGGATTTTTAGTGTTATTGGGTTGTCTCGATGTCTCATATGTAGAGCCATCATTTTGTCAGACAACTCTAATTTCTTTTGTACTATATCCCCTCGTATATGAACACTCTTTTTATTCATGTATGACTATTACATTAAGCATAATACTTTCTAAGGTTGCTTGCGTTCCACGTGTTGCGAAGTATTGCCTCCTCGGAGTTGGCAAGCCGATAAGTCGCCGGCCCCACAATTTCCACTATCTTGTAGGGTCCTTCCCATCGTGGATCTAGTTTACCCACATTCTTAGAGGCCCCTACTCGTTTCATCACTAAATCTCCAACTTGAAAGGTTCGGGGTTTTACCTTGGTATTATAATATCGTGACATCCGAGCCTTGTACTCTTCCATTCGGAGGGCTACTCGGGTTCTTTTTTCTTCGAGAAGGTCAAAGGCAAGGGCTAAATTTCAGCCATTGGCCACTTCCTCGTATTCCTTGACTCGCCAGCTTTCTATGGAGACCTCCGAGGGCAAAATAGCTTCACACCCGTAGGATAGACTAAAAGGGGTTTCGCCCGTAGCAACACTTTGCGTGGTCCGATAGGCCCACAATATCCCGGGTATCTCCTCAACCCACTTAGCTTTATGCCAATCAAGCCGGGCCTTCAGGTTCTTCAAGAGGGTTCTGTTGGTTCTTTCTACTTGGCCATTTGCTTGAGGGTATCCCACGGAGGCAAAGGGATGTTTTATCTCCCAATGATCGCACCATTTTTGTAATCCTTGATCAGTAAACTGCAAACCGTTGTCACTTACCAGGCTCCGAGGGACACCAAAGCGACAAATAATACTCCTCCAGAGAAAATTGATAACGGCCCCCGCGGTTACCCTAGCTAGGGGTTCCGCTTCCACCCATTTGGTAAAGTAGTCAACGGCTACTAGTAGAATTTTTTTTTGACCGGCATCAGGGATGAGGGGTCCAAGTATATCAATACCCCACTTAGAGAAGGGGCAGGGGTTCCCAAGGAGCTGCGGGTAGATGGGTCCGAGGGGCGTAAGCTTGGCATGGTTTACATCTTTCAGCATGGCTTTTGCTATCTTTGGCCATCGTGGGCCAATAGTAGCCTTGTCGAATCAAGCGTCCGACCATGCTTTCGCTACTAGTATGGCTTCCACATACCCCCTCGTGAGTTTCTACTAAGGCTAGTTGGGCCTCTTCTTCATTAAGGCATCGAGCATGGGGGCATGAGTATGTTCTTCGGAAGAGTATTCCGTCTTTAAGGAAGTATCGGAGTGTTTTTCTGAACATCATTCGCTGAATATTCTTGTCCGAGGAGTATCCCTCGGGATTCTGTAAGTAGGCCTTGATAGGAGTTACCCAGCTAGATAAGGGATTTGAAATGGTATTTACCTCTTGGCCTTCGCTCTTTTCAGATTCATTGACATGAAGTAGAGTAATCTTCCGAGTATGTATTGCGGCTGTTTGTGTAGCCATTTTGGACAAAGCGTCTGCCTCTTGGTTTTCTTTTCGGGGAATTTGAACTATATCATATTTTTCAAACCATTCGGACCTTTGACGAACAACTCAGAGGTACTCTTGCATTCTTTCTTCTTTTGCCTCATATGACCCCTTAACTTGCTGAACAATCAGTTGGGAGTCACTATGGAGGAGCACTCTCTTCATTCCCCCTTCCCTTGCTAGTCTCATACCAATAATGAGAGCTTCATACTCGGCTTCATTGTTAGAGAGGGGGTAATCTATTCTAACTGCAAAATGGAGTCTTTCCTCCTCCCCTTCTTGATTTACCAAAACTATTCCAGCCCCCCCATGTGTACTTACCTAGGATCCGTCTACATATACATGCCATCGTGGCTCCTTTTCCTCGGATCCAATGCCCGTAAGTTCTGTTACAAAGTCCGCCAGAACTTGCGCTTTGATTGATGGTCTCGGCGCATAGGAAATATCGTACTCAGTAAGCTCTACGGCCTATTTTATCAGTCTCCCTGATGATTCAGGCTTGTTAAGAATTGCCCTCAGGGGGTGTTTAGTTAGCACGGTAATTGGATGGGATAAAAAGTAGGGACGTAGCTTACGAGCCGTAGTAACCAATGCTAGAACGAGTTTCTCAGTTAGGGTATATCGGGTTTCGGCTCCGAGGAGGGTTTTGCTGACGTAATATACCGGGTGATATTCTCCATCTTGTTCTTTGACTAAGACAGCGCTAATAGCCTCTTCTCCGACTGATAAATACAGAAACAACTCTTCTTGGGGTATAGGTTTTACCAGAAAAGGTGGTTTCAACATGTACCTTTTTAATTCTTCGAGAGCTTCCTCGCATTGGGGGTCCACTGAAATTCCTTGACATTCCGAAGTATCTTGAAGAAGGGAAGCCCTTTTTCTGCGGACTTGGAGACAAATCGACTCAACGAGGCCATTCTTCCAGTTAACTTTTGGACATCTTTTACCGTCCTCGGGGTAGGTAACCCCATGATAGCTTCTGCGTTTTCGGGGTTTACTTCGATTCCCTTCTCCGTAACCATAAATCCCAAAAATTTTCCTCCTCGGATACCAAAAGAGCACTTCCGAGGGTTAACTTTCATGCCAAAGTTGTTCATGATGACCAACGCTTTCCGTAAGTCCTCGGGATGTTCTTCAGAAGTATTACTTTTAACTACAGTATCATCCACATAAACCTCTACTGACTTCCCAATAAGTCCTGCAAACATAAGACTTACTAACCGTTGATAGGTAGCTCCAGCATTCTTTAGTCCGAAGGGCATGACTAGATAACAAAATGTGCCTGCATCCGTGATGAAGCTGGTTTTATCTTGGTCAATAGTCGCCATCGGGATTTGGTTGTACCCTTGGTCTCCATCTAAAGTTGATAGTAGCGCACATCCTGCGGTAGAATCAACTAGCTGATCTATGCTCGGTAAGGGATAACAATCCTTTGGGCATGCTTCATTGAGATTAGTAAAGTCAACACACATTCGCCATCTTTCTCCGTGCTTAGGAACTAGTACGACATTAGCTAACCACTCGGGGTAGATAACTTCTCGTATTTGCTTTAAATTGAGAAGGCGTTGTATTTCCGAGCGGATGATCTTGTTACGCTCGGGGCCCATTTTCCTCTTCTTCTGTTGGACAGGTTTAGCTCCGGGCTTTACATTAAGGAAATGTTGACATACCTTGTTGCTGATTCGTCCAGGCGGCCCCCCTTCCCACGCAAAGAGGTGATGGAATTGTTTGAGAAGAGAAATCAGTTGACCTTCTATGATTGGAGCCATATGGGTGCCCATTTTGATTACTTTCTCAGGGCTTCCTTCTACTAATTCCACCATTTTTAACTCTTCCACAGGTTGGACTCGTGTTTCCTCAGTTTTACACTTTTTGTTATTTCCGAGTGAGGGTCCGTCTCCGTCTGAGGGAATGGCATTCATGCAGCATTCTCTGGCTTTAGACTGACTTCCTCGGACTTCTCCGATTCCCAAAGAAGTGGGAAATTTTACTTTAAGATGCAGAGTAGAGGGGATAGCCTCAAAGGCCCGAATAGATGGTCTTCCGCAGATGACATTATATGTTCGTGAGGAGGCTTCCACTACCCAAAACTTAATAGATTCCGTTCTTCGAAGGGCTCATTTCCCCCATGACATTGGAAGAGTAACAGTTCTGAGGGTTTGACAGGCTTCTCCCGAGAATCCTACTAACGGGACCTCAGCGGTTTCCAACGTTTCTTGTTTCAACCTCATAGCGAGATAGGTAGGTGAGAAGAGTACATCCACGGAGCTGCCCGTATCTATAAGGATCCGTTGGATTTCATACCCGTAGATGACAGCAGAAATAACCAATGGATCTTCGTGAGGGTATATTACGTTTGTAAGGTCCTCGGACCCAAAAGTGATACTAGGCAGTTTTGACCCTTGAATGGGGCAGACAGATAATCCTTGCTCTGCTCGTCGGGCTTCTTTCAGATATTTCTTCTTTTTACCCTGAGGTGCCATGGAGATTTCACCCCCTTCTATCATATTGATGGTTCTCCCTGTCGGGGGATTGCTTTTATACGAGTCAGGTGGAGGAGGTAGACTCTGATACCCTGTCGTTTTCTCTCGTGAATTTTGCCGGCGGTCTTTAATTCTCTCTTGGGGTCGGAGACGTCTAGTAGTCCCCTCTCGTGACTTCCGACTAGGCGTCATTTCTTCCCTTTCTTGCTCCTCCTCTTCCCTTCGTGATCTCTTCCAAACATTTGCCTTGGGCTCCTCGAGGTTATTTTCCTTGAGGTAGTTCTTCAAATACCCTATCTCTAACAGGCGGAGCACTTCTAAACGAAGGGTAGTACATTCTTCCGTAGTGTGCCCATAAGTTTTATGGTATTTACAATACTTCCCAGTGTCCTTGTCTCGGTTAGGAAATTTAGTCGGCCTGGGCCAGTGTAACTCGTTGCTACCCCTCATTATATTGAGCACTTCTGGTGGAGTAACAGTCATCGGAGGTAGGTGCACGGGTCGGAGGAATTTCTTAACCACTCCTCCTTCATCTTTGCGCTGAGAAGGTTTTCCTTCCTTATTCTTTTCTTTGGTCTTTGCTTCTTTCTCCGCACGCTCTAAGTGTTCATTATCCTCCTGCTCCATTTGTTTCTTTGTTCCCTCGGCCTCTTCCATCAAAATGTGTACTTCCGCCTTTTGCATTAGCTCATTCATGTCCGTGATACGATTTCCCATAAGGTATCTAAAGAAGTCTCCCGTTCGGAGTCCCTGAGTTAATATGTCCGCCATGATGGTCGGGCTAACGTTGGGTACATCTAGTGCTTCATCCGTGAAGCGCTTTATATAATCTCGTAAAGATTCATCCTTTTTCTGTTTAATAGTGAAAAGGTGTGTAGCAGATTTAGGGTACCTTCGGTTGCAGGCGAATTGTCGTACGAACAAATGAGCTAATCGGTCAAAACTCGTGATGGAACAAGGTGGAAGGTGAGTAAACCAGGCTTGGGCCCGCCCTCCGAGGGTAACAGGAAATACGCGGCATAACACGTGGTCAGGGGCGGAAGAGAGGTCCATTCCGGCCAGGTATAGATGGATGTGATCATGCGGGTCCCTTCCATCAGCTTTTCCGGTATATAACGGGATATTGACAGGTCGCATCCCCGAGGGGATAGAAGCTGAAGCAATTTCGGGAATGAAAGGAGAGGTCTTGAATGTAGGATCTTCTTCAGGAGCCATGGTCTTCTTGAGGTCACCTAATTCTTTTCGTAAATCATCCATCATTCCCCATAAGGAATGTTCAACCTCTTTTCGATACTCCGAGGGGCGAGAAATTTCTTCCCGACCCATCTCTGGAATTCTTTCATGACACACATACCTTCGAGGCGTCTGTCGGGATTCTCGTTGCCAAGGATTCGAATTTGGGTTCCACGCCATCGGAGGTGCATCTCCCTCCGAGGGGAAATCCCCGTTCTCGTAGAGCACAGAGGACGTGCGTCCGATAGGTTCATTCCTCCGTGGTGTTCGTGCAGCATCTATAAGTCTTTCATAAACAGATCGGGGAATATTAATAAAATCTCTTGTACCTGATTCATAATTGGACAAAGTTTCTTCTGAGTCGCTGTTCGGGAAAGGAAAGTTGTCACTTTCAAAAAGATCATCCATCCTAGCTGGCATCTGCTTGAATTCTCTCGAGGACAGATATTATGGCGTTCCCACAGACGGCGCCACTTTGTTAACGGGTTTGGAATTATTCCCTATTTAACGGAAGATATTTATTTGGGTTGGAACGCCCTGTCCGTGATTTAGAGGCAATGATAGATGGAAATAATAAGAATAACTGCAAGAATATTCCCTTCCTTTATTCACTGAACTTTTCCTCCTCTCTTTCTTTTTATGTATCTGAGTGTCAAGTTGTAGTAAGTAAGTTGAGTTATCTTAGGTTGTCCTCCTCCTACTGATCATCTCCCTTTATATGGATTTTGGTAGGGGCAGGTGTCATTGTGCATGCGTTTTGGTAAGGACAAGTGTTGTCGTTACCTTGATACAAGTGTTAAAGTTAGGATAATGTTTATCTCTTATCTACTAGGCGCTGACTGGATTGGTCTTTGTGTCTTCTGATATTTCCGAGGGCTTTTGAGGTATTGTTGTGGTAGAGCTATTCTTCCGAGGGACTCTCTCTCTCTTTCTTGATTTGGGTCCGTTCTTCAATGATCAGGAGTAATCTCCGAGGGCATAATTTGATCTCCGAGGGCGTGGTATAATCTCCGAGGGTTAAATATGATCTCCGAGGGCTGAATTTGCTCCTTTTGAAATGGTATTTTTTCATCTAAGTCCTCGGAATATGTTATATGGGCACTCTGTTATTCACTTCTGATTTTTCTCCGAGAATGAGTCCTCGGGTGATGGTCCGAGGGCAGTTCAGATTGAGGAGTGTTCAGCAAGGAAGTTTTCTTGTAAGTTCATGGGACTCGGGGTCCATTGTGGTCCCTCTTGGCGTACTGGTGGATATCGGAGTCGTACGGATCCATCGGGGTTTGCTCTTTTTCCGATGCCGTGTTGATATCTGTTTTTCATTCACCGTTTGACTTTCCAAGGGACGCTTATGTTTCTCCTCGTGTGCTCTTGTAAACCTTTTCGGGTCAGTGACTGAAAGGTAGGGCAATCCTCCGAGGGGTTTTCTTTATAGGTACATCTCATCGGAAGTACTCGTGACAATAGTATTGTCCATTTATTGTTTTTTCCGAGTAAGAGTAATCTTCTTTATTTTATTTTTGGGGTTAACAGTTCAGTTTTTCACTTGATCTATAATATTCGTTCTAAGAACTTTGCCTTTTGATCTATAATATTCTAATTATAAAAAAAAAAAATTGAGTTTTTCACTTGATACGCCACAGCCCACAAGGTTAGTTCCACTTACATGAATTTTATTTATGATCTTTTATTGTAATTGTGATTTAGTTGTTATATTCAGTAAACGTGTTGATCGATATACATGAAGGAAATTCAACTAATTAGTAATTGGTTCTACTCTTTTTTTTTTTTTTTTCAGTAGTGAACTTTTTAACAGGTAGTGGACTCTTAGGAAATTTAGTCGTTGGTACAAGAGATGAGCTAATAACTTCAAATCACTCCCAATTCTGTTAAATGAAAACACAGCTGGGAGAGTCCCCCCTCAAAAAGGGTCCGACCGAGGCTCGGCTGGATTAGTCGCATAAGCGGACACCAGTGAGAAATAAAAAAAAAAAATAGAACAAAACTTTTAGTTTTACTTATCTGGTACCCCGGCCCCCTTATTTGCAAGTAATCCCAGTAATTTTTTTTTTACAGCTTCATTTTTATATTCCAATTGGTTGTTATATAGGACAAATTAATATTTGTGCCTTGTAAGTTTACCCTTTTTATGAATCTACTCACTAACTACCAAATTCTTGAAAATACCCTGCGTTTTGGCATTTTCTTAATTTTTATGCCTTATTGCTGCCACATAGGAAAAAAGCGCTTACGTGGCTGCCACATGGAAAAAAGCCACACGCCACATCAATATATTTAAAATAAAAATATATTTTTTGTGCTATGTGGTTGCAACATGGAATATAATTAAAATATAAATATATTTATATCCATAATATATATAAATATATAAAAATATATATATTTATGTATTAAAATATTATATATATATATATAAATATATAAAAAAGGAAAAAATCATAAATATCATTTTTATTACTGAAATTAAAAAAAGTCATTTTTTATTACTAAAATTAAAAGAAAAATCATTTTTTATTACTGAAATAAAAAAAACAAAAACAAATAGACCACCGCCACCCCCACCCCGCAACCACCCCCCCCCCCCCCCTCCCCACACCGCTGCAACTCGCGGTTGCAGTAATAATAAATGATATTTATGATTTTTTCCTTTTTTTTATATTTATATATATTGGATATATTTTGTTTATATATATTTATATATATTATAGATATAAATATATTTATGTTTTTAAATATATTCCATGTGGCAGCCATGGTATGTGTCTTTCCTTCCAAGCCGGGAGACACGTCACCGTTTTTTTCCTATGTGGCAGCAACATGGCATAAAAATTAAGAAAATGCCAAAACGCAGGGTATTTTCAAAAATTCGGTAGTTATTAGGCAGAATGATGAACTTACATGGCACAAATATTGATTTGTCCTGTTATATAACTAACAACTTTCCTGTGTGGAATATGATTCTTTTTTCTCTTATTTTGCATAAACTACTATTTTAAAATAAAATAAACTATAACATCTTTAAGGTTGTCCCTACATAGGACATACTACATGGGGATGATAATTGCACTCTGTTTAATGCTAGTAACGTGTCCAGTGCACACACTGAATTTATTTACATTAAAACCCTCTTCATTTTTACTTTTAAAGACCTCTAAGTTTGAAATGTTTCATTCTATACCCAATACATTGAAGTGTTTTATTTTACTCAGACAAAATGGTATCAGAGCCAGGTTTATTTATATTGTGGAAAATTATTTATTATAATAACCTCTAATTTCCTTATGAGATGAGTAATTCACAAACATGGATAATATATGGGATTCTCCATATCAGTTCACCTTTGGTGGACAAAAGTGTGCGAATATTAAAAAACATATCATTGCTTTGACAGAAGAACGCGAGTTTCACAAAACGAGAATCCAATACCATGATGTCTTGTGTTGTGACTTAGAAGAACAAGGGAAAGTTTGTCTTATCAATAAAGCTAGGCTAGAAATAGTCAAGCAACTAGAAATTAGTCTTGAAAAAGCTAATAAACAGAGTTCAATACTAAGCCTTTAATTATGCCTGGTATTACCCTAGAACAGAGCTCCAACTCTTGAAGACTAAGTTAGTAATCCTAGCTAGTCAAAGACCAGAAAATATCCCTGGCATTAGAGCTAAGTTCATAGCTGTTAATGGCCTTACAACTGAAATATCTAGGATTATGAGATTAATTGGCGAAAGAAATAATAGATGAGCAATCTAACTTTGCTAAATTTTCACGAGCTTGAAACTGATAACTCTAAGTTGACCCAAGACCTTAGAGAAATTCATAAAATAGTGCAAACATATGGTAATCATCAATACCATATGCCCGAGCAAAGACAGGAAATTCAGGACAAACTTGAAACCATGTCCCGGAGACAGAAGGAGATCTTGGAAAACCTTCAAGACATCCAACAGAGGATGAATAACTTGGAGTCTGTGCCAAGATCATTTGAAAGAAGAAAATGAGGATGGTTACCACCATCTTTCGGAAAAGAGCCCTTATTACATCAAAAGGGTGAGGCAGTCGAGGTCAAGAAAGAATTGACCAGGAACGAGAAGATTGTAGCCTTGATACGAGGAAAACCCAGTACCTCACAAGATCATGTCTAGATTCAACCTTGACGAGACCAGCTACAATGACTTGCAAGATCTCTCCGATCTGACAGAATCATTTTCAGGACTAAAGCTCGTCAACGTCCAGGGCTTAGAAAGTGCAATTGTGCCGAGACAAGATCCTCCCCAGGGACACTCAACGGTTACAGAAGGCGTCGGATCTTCCATCCCAAATCCAGAGCCCATCCAAGATGAGCTGATGCCACACCAGCATGGCTTTGTGGCAGGATCAATGTACAAGGCAGTACCAATTCGATCAAGAGCAAGGAGGCCAGACGTTCATGGGACACCTTACGAAAAATCCCAACTCGATCTAATTTATCCTTATAGGCTTATGCTCAATTTGGATATTTTGGATTTCAAAAATCGAGAAGTTCTGATAGATGAATGGGCTTCGGCAATGAGGATCGCAACGGCAACGTTGGAACTCAACAAAGAAGGGTTCATTATGATGTTACAAATGAGCCTCGAGGGATCAGTTAAAATCGGATGGGAACATGCCACTCCGAAAATCAGAGATGGAGTCCTATCAGGCGACGCCCTCAAAGACATTGTGGACATGATGGCAAGACTATTCAAAATTTACTTCATCAAAGAAGGATATTTCGTCGATCGCCAGACCGGAGGAGGTGACCATGAAAAGGTCAGAAGATACGAGCAAGCATTGTATAACTTGGAACTACATGACATATATAGTGTCGACTTATACATCAAGCTTTTCACCGAGTACAAATGGAAAAGCCGAATAAATGAAGACACGGCTATCCCTTTGTTCTTTGCCAAGATACCAAGCCCATGGCGAGAGATGTTACTACGGGAATACATCCCTGTAGGAATTGACACGGTGGCCCAGAGAATGTCCTTCCTCAAGGTTAAGTTGAGCGAGTGGTGCCAGAAAGCAGCGATTCAGAAGAATTTGAAAAGGCTGAAAAGAATCAATAAATCAGCCCGCCTTTGCTGCGATGACAATGACATCCCAACAGTCATTGGTGCACCAGAACGATATCGGAAGAAGAAGCATAGGGATCACCCCTATGAACAAAAGAGTAGGTTCCCTAGAATATCTTCTTGGAAACCAAGAAGATTTTGGTCGAAACAAAAGGCCCGAAGCTATAAATCGGGGCAAAGAGCAGGACCTAGCCGGGGAAGAACCACCTCCAATCAAGGAAGTACGAGCAGACCACCAACAAGGAGAACTTTCAGAAGGGCTCATACAAGAGTAAATGAAAGTTTCAAGGACTGTAATTGTTGGACGTGCAGAGCCGAGGGGCACATTTCAACGGACTGTCCCAAGAATCAAGAAAATAGAGTCAGACAGTTCGAAGCCACGCCGGAGTTCGAAGAGGCTGTCTACTTTCAGGACCTTGTTCAAGTATACCAGTTTGAAGACATTCCTCCAGACGAAAGTATATATGAAGAAGATGAAAGACCAGATGAGTCTTCAGAATCAGAATCGGAATCAAACTGAAGACGAAGAAATCTTCCGTCATGAAATACAAGAAGACTTGTCGGGATTCTTCTCACAAACCAGCATATCTCACAAAGCTCTGATGAGAATTATGCGAGAGGATCCAAAACTGCGAGTGTACGACGGGTTCACTATCAGAAAAATGGGGAGAACCTTAGCCCAGCTAAGGTTCAGGCAAAGAAAACATCACATCATTTACAAGGTTACAACGGGAGAATTGGCGATCCCAATGGAGCTGACTAGTAATGTGATGGAAATGCAGCTGGTTCCTATGAATGAGATCAAAGAGGAACTAGGGAGACTCAGGCCAGAAGTTGCCCAGAAAATGTCATGGATCCATATCGGAGCCATTCGAATTCTGCTTAAAGCAACGTTCAAAGAAGGAATCAATTCCCCAATTGATATTGCCATCTTTGACAGAAGAATCCAGAACCTACGAGATGCATGTCTCGGAGGAATATCGGGAAATCTGTTCGCTGGAAAGGTTGCAACGTTCGTCTACCCGAAGATTGCCTACAATCTAGCCGATCGAGATTTCAATAGAGTCCTCACTCTACACCAGGACTTTCAAAACAATGAGCTGGTGAAGGAGGGAAATAGACCCTACTCAATCACCTACAACATCTCTTACGCGCTCTCCAACACTCATCATTCAGATATTTTCCGAAGAAATGAGTTTGTCGAGATACTAGAAATCTTTGAAAAGGTTGCCCATGCAGTCAGACCAGAGATTTCCAATTTGCCTCATATCCATGAGATGGATATGATCATTCGAGATCAACCAGTGTTTGGCAAAAACACTAGTCAAAGGTTCAAACCTAGAAGGATTTCTTTCCAGAAAATAGGATGCACAGCCTAACATGGGGAAAGAAACCAATTGTTGAAGTTGTGATCGAACCTAAAAGGTTTACAACTAAAGGAGAACTCCAGTGTCCAGGAAGATGGGGCGAAGTCGATGTAATCTTCGACACTAATCAGAAAGATAATACGTTTCCTTGCGAAGCATTATATTATCTTAAGCAGCCATTCGTCGGAAGATATCAAGGAAACCTAAAACTAGGTGGAATTGATTTCATCATCAACGGACGAGCAAGAAAGATCCCAAAACAACTTGTTCTTGGAATGGAGTTTCTCGAGGATCACAAACCTTGGGAAAGATTGCCAGAAGGAATGGAGTTCACAGTGGAAGGAAAAAGATATACACTCCGATGACCACCAGTCCATTCTCGATCTACATCTCACTCGGGATGCTATACGAGGAATTTCGAGCCAAATATTTCGTGACATAAATCGATTTAGGGGCTGGAATTTGTACAGCCAAACCAGGAATCTTCCCCGAAGGAGTTGGAGAAGATCTACCGGCGGTTGCAGGAAGAGATTTCTCAAAGAAGATATCATCTTCAAACGGGGAGTTAAACATGCGGAGATATTAACTGGTGGAGCAAGCGGTACCCCATGGTACAAGGTCAAAATGCCACCAATCTATTTCCATGATACTGGAGCCGATATCCTACTCGGCAACAATTTCCTGCAAACGTTCAAGCGTTTTACACAGGATAATGAAACACGACGTCTTATCATCACAACCACTTGTGATCATAAGATTTTGGTACAGAGATTGACAAAGACATTCTACCGGAAACTGCCAATTCAATTTCGCAGGAAGCGTGGTGATGAAGGAAAACTTCGACACCCAAAAATGCAAGATCAAAGGAAATACGGAGTAGCAATCTTGCAGTTAAGGATGGACAGTCTAGGAGGCCAAAAAACAGAAAGGATCAAAATTGAGACAATTGAGATCCTTAAGGCTAGCTTGGACACAAGTCCTCATTGGGACATCACTAACGAGGAACAAATATCGATAGAAGATGTCAAAAAGAAGATCCAGAGAAACTACAACGAGGATCCTCTTGCTTGGTGGAACAAGAACGAGCTCAAGGCATCCTTAAAAGTCCAAAATAGAAAGGAGAACGAGCTTGTCAGATATAGGCCTATCCTGATGAATTAAGACGATCGAAAGGATATGCAGAAGATTCTTAAGAAACATTTGGACCTTAAGCTTATCTCACCAGGAGTTTCTCCATACAGTAGTCCTGGATTCAGGAACCATGGAGAAATCAAGAGAGGAAAACCAAGATTGGTGATCAACTACCAAGGGATCAACAAGATCTTGGAATTCGACGGATATTATATCCCAAACAGAGAACACCTGATCAACTGCGTCCAAAGCGCAAAGGTCTTCTCCAAGTTTGATTGCAAGTCAGGGTTCTATCAAATCAAGATGGAAGAAGAAAGCAAGAAGTTCACAGCTTTCTCCACACCACAAGGACATTACATCTGGAATGTTATGCCAATGGGATTGGCTAATGCACCCCAGATATTCCAGAGAAAAATGGATAATCTCTTCAAAGATTATTTCAAATTCATGTTCGTTTATGTTGACGACATTCTCATTGCCTCGAGAAATGTTAAAGAACATATCAAGCATCTAGAAATCTTCTCAGATGTCTGTCACAAGGAGGGGTTGGTGCTATCTGAAAAGAAAGCGGTAATTCTTACAAGAAAAATCGAGTTCCTCGGAATTGAGATTGACGAAACAGGTATCATCCTCCAAAACCATTTGGTGGAGAAGGTACGTGATTTTCCTGATGATCTCAAAACTGTTAAACAACTCCAGAGTTTTTTGGGGTTAGTCAACTTCGCTGGAATGTTTATTAATAATCTGGCAAGTTACAGGAAGGTCTTTAGTCCATTGCTGAAAAAGGAAGCAGAGTTCAGATGGACAGAAGAACACAAGTGAGCGGTATAGAAGCTCAAAGCAATCTGTCAAGACCTCCCGAAACTGGCCATACCAAATGACGAAGACGATCTGGTTCTCTATACAGACGCAAGTGATCATTGGTGGGCAGTGGTTCTAACGAAAATAGAACCTACAGGAGAAGTCCATTGCAGATATTGTAGCAGACTTTTTTCTGACAGCGAAGCAGCAAGATGACACATCAACGAAAAAGAGTTTTTTGCAGTCAGAAAGGCTTTTAGAAAATGGCCATTATTCTTACTTGCTAAAATATTCATTTTAAAAATTGATAATACAAGTGTTAAAGCTTTCTTAAAAAATAAAATAGAAAGCAAACCAGAAAAGGCTAGATTACTTAGATGGCAAGTTGGATGTTAATACTACGATTTTGATGTTCAAATTATCAAATCTCATGAAAATGTTCTTGCAGATTTCTTAACAAGAGATGGAGGCACATGAGGCCGATACCATCCTCACCAGATGGAGGCACCACAGGGAAAACCTGGAAGAGCTTAGCAAGTCGATAGATGGTCTAGCAATTAATGCTAAGGCCTCAGGTCATGTACAAGAAAAAGATCATAGTAAGGTCCAGAACGCGATGAAGACTGCCCTGTTCGGCAGCACAAGTCTATGGGATAGTCTCATGGAACCCATACTTAGAGATGCTTCTACCTCTAAGATACAAGCTGAATTGAAAATCGTCACTCTTCATGAGGGCGATTCAAGCAACACGAGACCATCTGGTGATCATTTCGAGGAAGACACCACCAAACAAGACGATTCAAAGGTGGAAACACCTAAAGAGTCGAAAGATACTTCTGATAACACAGGAGACGAGGTTAATCTTAGACCCAGAATGGGGACTACTAAGATAAACAAAAACGAGCAGACACCACCTTTGATTGAATATCAAAGAACGTGGGAAAGATTATACACGAGAATGGCACTTGTCCCAGGAAAATCTATAGCAGATTGGTCTGGAAAATATCCCAGAATTTGGATATTACCCGGATCAAAACCTGAGCAGGTACGAGAATGGTTCGATTTTGGCTGTATAGCCTCAATCCTTATCACATCACCCGAATTTCCGGAAATTGCCAAATTACTGGAATGGATTCGAGAAAAGGTGTATGAAACATGGCAGAACAATCATACACTAGAAAGAGGCAATGTTCTGGAGTTGAAGTTTATTTCAGCAGCCCCAGAAATCACAGGCAAAGGGTCCTTGCCGAGTTTTCATTTCATCAAACTCCAAAGACCAAACATGAAAGCAATGGACTACATCAAGCCTCCACCAGAAGGACCGATGCTAGTCACCCCGATCTCAGAAGATGACATCTTAACCAGAAGAGCTTGGGGGCTTTGGATCTGTCTCACAGAGATGGACAAAGTCAAGTACGTGTTCAGAATTTTCCAAAAAACGGAGAACGGGTCGTTCATGCTTAATAGCATGACAAACACCACTACAAGATTTGCAGAGACGATGTTCGAAAACAAACGGTGAACATTGTGGAGAAATGAAATTCTGGCAACGGCAGAAACTGGCCGGAAATTCTGTAACATGGCGCACGTCGGCAAGTGGGACGAAAGGATCTGTCCAAAATGTCACGATCAAAATGAGCCCCTCTTTGGAAAAAGATTCCCTGTGAAACGTGACACAGGAGAAACTGATAAAGAAGGCAATTTGAGACGTGGAAAGATGCCGCGTGGGACAGGAAAATGGACCAATGCAGCTGGCAAAGCTAAAGTGGCCATGTGATTAAAGGTTGAACCACCTCCACTACAATGACAGGTGCATGATAGAGGGGTCAGACCACGAGCTGTAGCGGGTAGAAAAAGTATCCACTAAAAAGACATGACAAGAATGAAGGGCCAGACCACTATCAGAGTGGGAGAAAAAGTTTCAAGATGTAGTTGAAGTCCGTGCTTCAAATCCGGAACTTCGCCTATATATACACAAGCTGAAGGAAGCAAAGGGCATCGATCATCCCCTGAGTTTTCTTACAAATAAGAGAGAAGCATATTTATAGATTGTAATAGTTGAGAGTTTAAATTCTGTCAATAAACTAGAGTGTGTATAAGTTTTATAATTCGGTTCTGAGTGTATGTACGATGGAAACAAAGCTACTATGAGTAGCTAAACTAGTAACTCCTCTCTAAAGGGGTTATGAGAGTTCTGTAATAAATAAGTTTCCACATAAATAAATAATCTGGGTTTTCGCCTAAGTGTGTTGCTGTTTGATGATCTTTTAAGCATTTTATTTTGAGTTGCATGCCTCTTACACCCGGAGTAGGAAACGAGTCAGGGTTGTGCTGTTCATCGTTGAAGGAACCATTGCAGAACCATCGGTTGCGATCGAGTGGTTGAAGGCGAGGAGTCTTTGTAAAACCTGCTGGGATACCCGACGGTGTCACGGTCAAAACGAGGTACCTTAAAATCTTTGTTTTAGTCATTAATGCGGAAGCATGATGGGCCTGATATGGTCGTAATGGACTATATCCATTTTAAAACGCTAAAATAAAACTATTTAATTTATGGGGTAAAATGTAAATTTCATAAAAGAATGCTTCTTGAATTACAAATAAGAAAGTAAGAGTGCAGTAGACATAAAGGGAAATGGGTGCAGTAGACATGTGACAAGCATAAAATAGACCGATAATTGCATCCCTCAATGCACGTCATTGAAAGTGATGTTCACAGTTCACACACACACGAACACAAAATTGTATCGACCCCCTAATTTTTGATGATTTCTCAAATCCAGGTACTATCATGTTGTTTTGGTTTTAAAAAGTTATATTTTGCACCCACTCCACTATAATTTAATTTCGTACTAATTTAAATTAAATTGATGAACCATTTGTACCAACAGATCGAAGCCCTCCTTTTTTTTTTTCCTTGTTTTGACTTGATATCAAAACTCATCCAGGCTCCTTTTCCTTTAGCATTTCATCTTCAATTTTACTGACATTCTTATGTGATGATCATATTTATTATTCTCAGATTTCTTTTTATCAAACAGTGCAGGACCTCCTTTTTATCAACCAAGAAGTCTACTAATAAAGTATTACATGGGTGATTTTGAGAAATTTAATCGGCAAAACCTCCTTACAGTGAGGTGATGAATTGACTATTGAGCATAACACTTGACACTTATATTTACATGTTTCCTGATTACAGAACACAACACACATATGGCAGAAAGCGTGGTATCGTGTCTCCTCAACAACTTGTCAGCCTTGCTACTCGGGTAGCAAAACCTGTTGGGAGGCCTTGAATCAGAAGTCCAAAAAATTACTAATGAATTACAGCACATGACAGCGTTCCTTCGTGATGCTGATTCCAAAGAACAAGGTGCTCCCCAGCTCGAAGTACGGATTAGGCAAGTCCGTGGCATAGCTTATGACATTGAAGATGTTCTTGACCAATATAAGCTCCAGTTTGCAAATGGCAGCGCAAACGGATTCAGGGATCTTATCAAAAAAATATATAGCTCGATAAAAGGACTGAAATCACGCCGCCAAATTGCTTTACAGATTCAGACAATCAAGTCAAGAGTAGAAAATACTTCCAATAGTTACAAAGAGTTCAAGGGTGAGTATCTAGCCAAGGATCAGGGCGAGACATGCTACGATGGTCGAGAGGATGCCCGTTATTTGACAGATGCGGAAGTCATGGGCATTGAAAATCCAAGGAGAGAACTTCTTCGTCGGATCGAATCTACTGAGGATGGACTCAAGGTCATTTCGGTAGTAGCCATGGGAGGGATGGGTAAGACCACCCTCATTAGAAAGGTCTACGAGGATAAATCATTGAAGAATAATTTTGATCACCACGTATGGATTACTGTTTCAGAGTCTTATAAGGTTGAGGATCTCTTGGCGGAGATGATAAAGAAACTCTCACTGCCTCAACAATGTGGGTCTATGAAAGACGAAGAAATGAGACAAATTATCTATAATTTTCTCCAAGATAAAACCTTTATAGTGGTGCTAGATGATATTTGGAAAATACATGCCTGGGAATCTATCAGAAATACATTTCCAAGAAACTCAGCCAACAGTCGAGGTTGCATCATCATCACCACACGTGATAAAAGCATTGCGGATGCTGCCAGTTTTGATGCCAAGAGGCATGTTTATAATTTAGAACGTTTAAGTGTTGAGGATGCAAAATTTTTGTTCAACAAAAAGGCATTTCCTAGGAGCTCGTGCCCTCCAAATTTGGAAGATATTTCTGAAATCATCTTAAAGAGATGCGAAGGATTGCCTCTTGCCATTGCTGTAATTGGTGGCCTTTTAGCTACCAAAAACAACAATAGGGAGGAATGGCTAATGTTCAACCGCAACATTGGTGATGAATTAGAGGAGAGTACTTAAAGAGATTGAACAAATTAATCTCCCTCAGTTTTTATGACCTGCCATTCTATCTGAAGCCTTGTTTCCTGTATCTCAGTATTTTCCCAGAAGATCAATTGCTCTATAAACAAAGCCTAATCTGGTTATGAGTTGCAGAAGAATTTGTGGAAGAAAACCGAGGAAAGACGATGGAAGAAGTGGCAGAGGGCTATTTCAATGAGCTTGTGAACCGAAGTCTAATTCAAGTAGTGGGGACGCTCCTTGATGGAACGGTAGAATCTTTCCGTATTCATGACCTTTTATGAGAGTATATTGTTTCAAAAACAAAGGATGGGATTTTATTGTTAGCGATAGAGGAGATGGGAGGTGGCCTGACAAGATTCACCGAATTGCACGTTATGCTTCCAGCAACATGCAAGAGTCTTACACTTTTGATCATCTTCGTACTCTATTGTGGTTGAATGATTTATCTATGCTAGAAAGCTCACGCTTCGAATTGGGTGAAATACTCTTACACGAGGTACTAGGTAGAAGGTGCAGGCTGCTAAAAGTGCTTGATTTTAGACGAGCTCCACTAAAGTCTATCCCAGATGAAGTTTTCAAGCTATATCATCTCAAGTATTTGAATTTACGTGGGACACACATAACATACATTCTGAAATCTATCAAAAATCTTGTCAATCTGGAGACATTGGATGCCAATGATAACTTCGTGATGCAACTGCCTGCTGAACTTGTGAAGCTCAAAAAGCTTAGGCATCTCTTAGTGGGCGCATATATAAACTGGTCTGTTTGTGGCGCAAAGGGTCCAACTGATATAGGAAGCCTGATATCCCTACAAACTCTGAGGTATTTGAGTGCTGAAGATGTTAAGACAGTTAGAGAAATAGGGAAGCTTACTCAACTGCGGGTGTTGGGCTTGTCAGATGTAAAAACAAAGGATAGAAAGGACCTTTGCTCCTCTATTTCCAAGCTATATAATTTACAAGAACTACAACTTTGTCCATCTTATGGGGAGGTGATTGATCTAGAACACCCTATGAAGCCTGTTTCCAGCTTCCCATTTCTTCGAATTCTCCATCTGGACGGACGCTTACAGAAGGTACCGAGTTGGACATCTGATCTTGTTGGGTTGACCGAGTTGTATCTAAGAGGGAGCAGTTTTACGGAGGATCAAGACCTAATCGAGCTTATTCAAGTTCTGCCCAGTCTCTTATCCTTGGAGCTGTCTTATTCAGCTTATGTAGGTGAGGGATTGACATTTAGAACTGGAAAATTTTAGAGACTCAAGAAATTGAAGTTAGCTGCGTTGATAAACTTGAGATGGGTGACAGTGGAAGAGGGTTGTATGCCCCATCTCGAAGCACTTTTCATCGGGTTCTGCATATCGATGTTGGAGGTGCCGGAAGGCCTCCAACATCTGCTCCATCTTCAATCTGCGGAACTCTTAGAAATGTCTACAGAATTTATGACGAAAGTCAATCAGAAAGGAAAAGAAAAGAAATGAGAGCTCAGTCATGTTCCCAAAGTGGTCGTGTGTTGAGTCAATTACCAAGTATGGGTAAGCATCAGCTTCTCAATCTGTTGTTTCTTTTCATTTTTCATTTATTGAAACAGTTTCATAACTTCTCTTTCTTCTCTTTTAAATAAACTAATGCTCTTTATTCTGTTTCTGGACTTCTCTATGATACCTGTTTTTCCTCAGGTATTCGATTGAGCGAAGAAAGGTTTACGATCTTGGAGTGGAGGAAGAAATAAAAATAAATAAATCGTGCCTTTCTTTGAAGATAGCTAGATTTAGCTTATGAAGTAAATCTATGCCGCATCTCGAAGAGGAGCCGTAAGGCCTCCAACATCTGTTACATCTTCGAGGCGTGATATTCACCAACATGTCTAATAAATTTGTGAACAGACATAAGAAGTCGGAGCTCAACCATGTTCCCGAAGTGGGCGTTTACAGTTGGATGGGTAGTGAATGGATCAAAGAGTAGATGATTGTTGAAATAATTAAATCTGGCATTTTAGACCTTTGTTTATGAAATGGCCTCTCAATGTTTTTTTTATCTGCATTTTTATTTAGAACTTACTGCAAGCTGTACTTTGAATGGTGAAGACTGAAGACAGATGGCTACGTACAACTGTAATCTCTTTTACGATTTGTTTCTTAATTTTAGCTGAAATTTGGCCTGAATTAATTGTGAACTGGAAATGCAAAGTGTGTAATTATTAGTTTGGGGTGCAAGTAGTCAATAAAACCATTTAGCACGACCATTACCAGTAATGAAGCACAATGGTAACATTCAATTACTCGTAAATAGACAATTGAAGTTTGATCATGAATTGAAGTTTCAGTTTCAGTGTATACTGACTCAAAATTCGAATGGTTTGGTGCTTCTCGTAGATATTATTAAAAACTTTGATGATCCATGGTTGTGGAGAGAGTTGTCAATCAGAAACGAAAAGGAAACAACTGGGAGCTCAGCCATGTCACAAAAGTATTATTTACAATTGGGAGAGTGATGACGAGATTGGAAGCTGGTCATTGAATTCTTTTAAATAGTCCTCAATCTATGAAACTTCACGATAAGAATGATTATGCCTGCCTTTGTTTCTTTTTATTTTGATGGGTAACTGTTATTAACACAATATCTTAACATTGTATAAAAAAAACACAATATGCTAATGTTTCTTTTGTTTCTTTTCTTTTTTTCAATCAGAAAAAGATTTTTTTTTGACTAAGATGAAACGAGAATATGCTGGAAAAGAAATGTTTATGAATTCGGGGCGTAAGGGAAGGTAGTTCTCCAGAGCTCGAGACAAGCTAAGTAAAAATAAACTAATAGATTAAGGTATGTGCTTTCCTGTAATTGTGAAGATGGCTACTTACAACTTGAATCTTTTCACTTTTACAAACTTGTTTTCTTAAATTGGCCTGAAATGATTGTGAAACGAGAATGCAAAGTGTGTTATTGTTATTTTGCGCAGCATGGAGTCAAACCATGAAAGCATTTGAGGGTGCGGAACAAGGCAATAACAAAGCACATTAGCAACATTCAGCTACTCGTGATCAGTTGTTAGGCTCGGACTAGTATGAAGAGTGCAGCTACTTACCAAAATGAAGAGTTACTGCAAGCACATTCAAGGAACTCTGATTTAGCTTTTTTCCATACACATTATAATTATGCCAAAAAGAACTAACAACGCTATGCGACAACTAGATCAGGCTTTTCCGCTACAACGGATAACAAAGCTGGACGCACTTTATCTACCCAATTGTCCAGCTGATCATGCGTCCACTTGATATTGATGTACCATTAAAGCTCATTGTTTCCGGTCGTTGACGATGCTCAATTCAAAAATGAAATACAAAAAGCCACACGTCATTGCTTACGAAATGGTCATGGATACTCAAACAACCATTGCCCAATCAAAAAGTTAGATAACATTCTCAAAATAAAAAAAAAAGCCTCATAACAGTATTCACAAAGATCTATTTGACGATGACTACTCTTCAATATCTATTCTTAGCTTTCCATAAATGAAAATAACAATCTCTACAGAATTTTTTCGATATGACAATCTCTTTCTAAGGAATGGACGCTTATCCTAATTTTTGAGTACTCTAAGGAATGGACGCTTATCCTAAATTTTGAGTACTCTAACGAATGGACTCTTATCCAAAATTTTGAGTACTCTAAGGAATGTACTCTAAGGTATACGTGCTTCACTTAGATTGCCAAGGAACAAATCTACTTTTTACAAAAGTAACAAAGTAAATAATTCATAAGCTGCAAGTAATGAATATGCTTTGCTTTGAAATGTGAAAAGGGACACCTCAAAAATACTATAAATACCATTGTTCCAGCTAATAAAAAATCTAAGTTACTTTATAAACTGCATGAACATAATTTATTGCAAAAAAATATAAATCCAGTCTGTTCTTTCTTGCTTTATCATTGTAAGCAGTAAAGTACCTGATACGCCACATTCTACAAGGTTAGATCAATTTGCACGATTTTTTTTTTCTCTTTTTGTATGATCTTTGTTATTATCACTGCAATACCTTTTAAACTCTACTAGTTAATAGTTGGTTCTACCCTCTTTTTAGTTTTTAAGGTAATAAATTAAAAAGAAAACGTCCCATTCCTTTTAATGCACTACGTTGTGATCCTCTCCTACAAAGTTGGGTTACATTTCCTATAACAAGTTTTTAATGATAGCTAGTTGATATTGTGCGGTATAAGTTAGAATATGAACTGAACGTGCATGGAATATATGTATCACGAGCAACATGCATATGAAACATTGACTTCATATCTGCAATATCACGACCAATTACCTAATTTATTCAATGTTGTATATGTAAAACTCAATGTTAAAATGACATATTATTTTTAGTAACTTATGCCAACTCAGTATCTATACCGTTCACTAAAATTATTATATGCATAAATAAGTGGTAAGCCGGTAACACGTAGACTTACAAACCAAGTGGTGCAAAATATATGAAATGTTCATATTCAGAAAAGCAGTTTGAAGTGAACAAGGACACTTGCACAATTAACCCAATCTTTCACTAATACATAGAAAGAAATTGTAAAATAAAATATATCCTCGAAAACATATCCTTTAATTTAGCTCTGATTTCTTATTTATTCTTTTCACCAATATTAATATTTAAATCAACAAATTTTGGTCAAGTGGGAGGTCAATGCTCAATAAGGCGGATTTGGGAGTTTCTAATTGTATCAATACTATTACATCCAAATGTTTAATGACAAAGGTTCGTTGAAGGACTTTGAAAAAAAATATAAATTGAAATTTATGAGATTTTATTATTATTTTGTTAATATTTTATATTTTAGAGATATAATTATAAACATTTAAAAATTTATTGATATAACTTTCACGGATATAATTATTTTTAAATAATTAATTTGTCTTATATAACTAGAAATATTCAAGAATTAATTGTATTTGTGTTTTTTGTCTTTTTGAAAAGAAAAATAAAATCAGTTTGTTGTACTGATATTTAGGGACTTATTTATACTATGTTTGAGTAAACAAAATGATTTGATTAAGATAGTCAAAAAAAGTAAGTGATAAATTAAAAGTTTTGGGGGTAAGTGAAAAAATGGGTTATATGACGTCTAGTAACAATTGAGTACATTGGATAAGCCCTCAAGTGTTAATTTTAATTTGTAAAGAACCCAGTAGAATTTTTAAGGATTTACAAGTTATATTCAATTGATTGTATCATAACTAACGACTTAACTTCATCAATACATAAGAAATTGAAACAAAGTATGGCGGAGATTGCGGTATCATTTTTGCTCGACAACTTCTCGACCTTGCTGCAACACGAGGTAAACCTGCTGGGAGGAATTGGACCAGAAGTCGTGTATATAATTGATGAACTACGCCAAATGAGAGCATTTCTCAAAGCTGCTGATTCGAAAGAACAAGATGATCCCCAACTCAACGAATGGATGAGTCAAGTGCGCGAAATAGCTTATGACGTCGAAGATGTTCTTGACCAATATAAGATCTTGTCTACAAATCATGACACAAATGGATTAGGATCGTGCATCAAGAAGATATGTGGTTTGATAAAAAGTTTAAAGTCTCGTCACCAGATTGCTTCACAATTACAAACAATTAAGTCAAGAGTCGAAAATGCTTCCCGAAGTTATCAAAGATACAGGGACATGTATCCCATTACAGACCAAGGTGATACGTGCTACGATGGTCGAGGGGATGCACTTTTATTAGAAGATGCAGATGTAGTGGGCATTGAAAATCCAAAGAAACAACTTATTGAGTGGCTCAAACCTAGTGAAGGTGGACCTAAAGTCATTTCCGTAGTAAGCATGCCAGGGATGGGCAAGACCACCCTTGTTAAAAAGGTCTATGATGATAAGTCACTAAAGTATAGTTTTGATCACCGCGCATGGATTACTGTTTCAGAGTCATACAAGATTCAAGATCTCTTGGCGAGGATGATGAAGTTACTCCTTCACGAAGTAAAGCAACCAATACCTCAACAACTAGGGTCTATGAATGCGGATGAGATGAGAGAATTTATCTATAAATTTCTCCAAGATAAAACTTACTTAGTTGTGCTAGATGATGTGTGGAGAATAGATGCATGGGAAGCAATCAAATATGCATTTCCAAGAAGCACGACCAAAAGTCAAGGTTGTGTCATCATCACCACACGCTTTAACAGCATTGCAAATGCTACTAGTTCTGATACCAAAAGCCACATTTACAGATTAGCACCTTTAACTTCCAAAGATTCAAAATTGTTGTTCTACAAAAAGGCATTTTCCAAGAACTCATGCCTTCTTCATTTGAAAGAAATCTCTGAGAGCATCTTGCAGAGATGCGAAGGATTGCCGCTTGCCATTGTTGTAATCGGTGGCCTTTTAGCTACTAAGAACAACGATATTCAAGAATGGGAAATGTTCAACCGCAACATTGGTGATGAATTGGAAGGAGACAACTTAAAGAGATTGAAGAAGTTAATTTCACTCAGTTATTATGACCTGCCATACTATCTAAAGTCATGTTTCCTCTATCTCAGTATTTTCCCAGAAGATGAATTGCTCCATAAATGGAGATTGATTCACTTATGGACTGCAGAAGGTTTTGTGCAAGAAAAACAAGGAAAGACGGTGGAAGAAGTGGCAGAGGGCTATCTCAACGAGCTTGTAAACAGAAGTTTAATTCAAGTAGCGGATACAGTATTTGATCGAATGGCACCAATTTTCCGTATCCATGACATTTTACGAGAGTATATTATTTCAAAGTCAAGGCACAACGCTTGTGTTGGAAACAATGGAGGAGATGTTAGGTGGAATGAGAATATTCGCCGGATTGCACTTGATGCTTCATCAAAAAACATGCCAGAAACTTGTAATTTTGATCATCTTCGTTCTCTAATGTGGTTCGGTTCCAATGACTCATCTTGTGTATTAATCTTACATAAGGTATTGGGCAGAAGGTGCAGGCTGCTAAAAGTGCTAGACTTAAGACAAGCTCCATTGGAATCAATCCCAGATGCAGTTTTCAAACTATATCATCTCAAGTATTTGAACTTGAGAGAAACAATGGTAAAAGTCATTCCAAAATCTATCATAAATCTTAGCAATCTGGAGACATTAATTCTCACCAGAACCAAAGTGACACAATTGCCAACTGGAGTTGTAAAGCTCAACAAACTTTGACACCTGTTAGTGGGAAGTTTTCAGGGTCCAAAAGATATAGGTTGTATGTCATCCCTGCAAACTCTTATGCATTTGAATGCCAATAAAGTTGATGGTGTTAAAGCAGTCATAGAAATAGGGAAGCTTACTCAATTGCGTACGTTAGGCTTGAAAAATCTAAATAGAAATGATGGAAAAGATCTTTGCTTCTCCCTGTCCAAGTTGAATAATTTACGACTTGTATCTCTTTGTTCAATTGAGGGGGAGGTGATTGACCTAGAACACCCTTTGTCTGCTTCTAGTTTACCATTTCTTCAAAGACTCATTTTGCGCGGGGGCTTAGAGAAGATACCGCAGTGGACGCCTTCTCTGGTTGGGCTGACTGAGTTGTACCTTATATTAAGCAGATTAAGAGGGGACCACGACCCACTAGAGCGCATTCAAGATTTGCCAAATCTCCTATCCCTCGAAATGAATTTAGCTTATGAAGGGGAGGAGTTGATATTTCGAACTGAAGGATTTCAGAGACTCAAGCGATTGGTTTTGCTGAGGTTAAAAAATTTGAGATGGGTGAAAGTGGAGGAGGGTTGTATGCCCCATCTCGAATCACTGGACATGTGGTATTGCAAATCATTGGTGGAGGTGCCGAAAGGCCTTCAGCATCTGTTCCATCTTCAATATGTGAAGTTCGTGGGAATGTCGGAAGAATTCTGCAATAGAGTTGTCGATCAGAAACTAAAAGAAAATGAGTGGGAGCTCGGCCATGTTCCTGTAGTGGACGTCTACAGTCTGGTGGGTGGTAGTTGGATAAAACATTAGTTTTTTATTTGGTGATTGGACAACTAGATCAGGCGTTTTCGCGTCATTAGTAACAAAGCAGTGGGCACTTTATTCCACCCGAATGTCCAGCTGATCATGCGACGACTTGATATGAACTATCCGAAGAACTCTTTGTTGCACCAAAGATACATTAAGTCCCTTCCACTCGGTCAATAATTCCCTCAACACGTTGCACCTGAAAATAAAAAGTACAATGCGCAAAAGATGTTTTTCCCTTGGCTGTTACCACGGTGAAGGAGATCCGAATCAAGAAATAAGTGTTCTAGAGCTTTACTTTCTTGTAAACTGTAAGTTCACAAATTGTAAGTAGCAAAGCTGATTGTTTCCTTTCTAACAGATAGAGGTTTTTTTTATTGTATTCATCAAAAAAATGCAATCCACTTCATATGATGATGCTCAATTCAAAATATGAAACGGCATTGCTTATGAGCTGGTCATGAATTCTCAAACAAGCATTGCAACATGGAAAAGTTAGATAACATTCTCAAAATAAAAAAGATTAGTCTCATAGCTGAAAAGGTAAATCAAAAAGAGCTATTTGATTACATCTTTATATTAGCTTAATTTTTTCCGATAGAAGATGCTACTCTAAAGTCTAGTCCTTAAATAGCGAAGAATATTGATTATTCTCTGCCCAAGCTAGAAGAAGAAACCAAATCAACATCAACTCTTTATTCTTCCTTGCATAAATAAATTTATATCGAGAAAAGCCAGCAGCAACATATGAAAAGAAGCTGTGGTCATGTTAGAAAGTGATCTCAAGCTTTTCAAAGATGCAATTCTCTGTTCCAGCAGAGCAACAGCAGTATCTTTTTTTTTTCTGGAAGTTGTATTTCTCTTTTGAAGATTGAGACACATATAACAGATCATTTCTATTGGATATAGAAGTCAGTCCCATGGAAAAAGAGGATCGAGCTCTTATTCTCGTAAAGCGTACAAGACTTGTTTAGTACTAGAGCTGATTGTTTTTCTTGCATTCGTCGGAAAATGAAACTCCCTTTAGTTGATGATGCTCAATTCAAATTTGGAAAGGCAATCAACATGCATGAACTCCGACATCCTTTCTTCTATATTTTACATCAATGCGCTGGCGCAAATTTATGTACATATTTTGAATTGTACATCTCAGTCTGGATCACTACGGAAAATCTGATTTATTTATGTACACAACAGAATGGCAGGAAATTACAAACACAAAAAGCAATACATTACACAAATATATATATTTGGCTATTTGCCACATTCGTCACAGCGACTACTTCTAAGAGCGCGACAAGCTACAGCTGCTACATTGTTGTCTAAAAATGATTTAGAATACTTTTGGGCTCCATAACTCAACAACATTGTGGAGCCGCATAAACTAACTCGATAGCAACTCTAGACATGTTGAATAATATCCTCAGCTAATTAACTCAATCTTTAATTTCTCTTTGTTATAACAAATGACAAATTAATATTTGTGCCCTGTAAGTTTACCCTTTTGATGAATCTACTCAATAACTACCGATTTTGAAAATAACCTGCGTTTTGGCATTTTCTTAATTTTTATGCCTTGTTGCTGCCACATAGGAAAAAATGCGCTTATATTACGTGGCTGCCACATAGAAAAAAACCACGCCCCACATCAATATATTTAAAATAAAAATATATTTTTTGTGCTATGTGATAGCCAAATGGAATATATTTAAAACAAAAATATATTTATATCCAAAATATATATAAATATATATCTTTATGTATTAAAATATATTTGTATCCAGAATATATATATAAATATATAAAAAAAAAGAAAAAAATCATAAATATCATTTTTTTATTAATGAAATAAAAAAATAGACCACCCCCACTCCGCAACCCCCCCCCCCCCCACACCGCTGCAACTCGCGGTTGCAGCAGTGGTGGCGTCGATTTACTGTTGCAACCTCGAGTTGCAGCGGTGTTGGGGGGGTTGAAGTTGGGAGGTGGTATCGACGCCGCCACTGCTGCAACTCGTGGTTGCAGCAGTGGTGGCGTCGATCCACTGCTGCAACCGCGAGTTGCAGCGGTGTTTGGGGGGAAGGGGTCTATTTTTTTTTTTCAGTAATAAGAAATAATATTTATAATTTTTTCCTTTTTTATATATATTTATATATATTCGATATATTTTAATACATAAAGATACATTTTTTTATATATTTATATATATTATAGATATAAATATATTTATGTTTTAAGTATATTTCATGTGGCAGCAATGGCGTGTGTCTTTCCTTCCAAGTCGTCAGACACGTCACCATTTTTTCCTATGTGGCAACAACAGGGCATAAAAATTAAGAAAATGCCAAAACACATAATATTTTCAAAAATTCGATAGTTATTGGACAGATTCATAAAAAGGTAAACTTACATGGCATAAATATTAATTTATCCTACGACAAATTATAATGTGCAGAGACTCCTTCTCACGTCTCTTAGTTGCGAACATGATAATAAGAGAATAGAAAAAAACAATAATTAAAAATATTTGAATTTCATATTCTGGATAACAGGTTGTTAAAATGACACCAAGTCTTTAATCAATTTGTATACTGTCATTTGAAATAGTATTATAGCTTGAAATTCTTGGCTTCAGTGGTGATTACTTTGATTTAATATATCATTTTTTTGTAGTTGACTAATTAAAGAATGAGTCTAAGTAAACAATAGGAACATTTGTTTTTCAATGATAAAAAATAGCCTTTCACTAAATAAAACCAAGAGATATCAACCAAAACTATGCACACACTAACATTTTACGCGATACAGAGTAACTTAAAGGTAAGTGATTGCACATTAATTTGCTTGATTTTCATATTTAATTTGTTATATTTGTTTCTTGCATATGTATGATTTTTACATTTTTGTTAATTATTTGTTACTTGACATATTTCCGTTCTTTGTGTCATCTTATTAAAGTGGTAAAGTTGATGTTCGGTTGATACGTACTCCGCAGCAAACAAGGTTAGATATCTATTTAGGTGAATTTTGTTTATGATCTTTATTATCACTGTGATAACTTAGAGCTTCGCTTCTGTAATTAGTAAACTTGCTCACTAGAGGGAAAACTCACTAGTTAGCGGATGGTTCTTGACTTCTTTCTTTGTTTTTGGCACAACCACTCTGTTATGTGCATGGTAAATACGAAGTATAGGACATTAGATTTTGTGAACAAAAAACAGGCTCAAATCATATCCACTTTCTGTGCTCCATTATTCTCATTGGAAAAGTAGGAGAGCCATAGGGGAGTAGATAGGAGTTAATCGAGACGACTTGCATATTCATATATGTTTGAACTTTGAATCTCTTTAAGAAATGAGTTCCATTTCTAAGAGAAATAGTCATCAAGTCGGTAAACATCTTTTCTTTGAATTGATTCTTATTTCATTTAGGCATTTCATGTGTTTTCTTTCAAGGAATATTTGGAAATTGTGGAATGATTGAGCTACTTGCATTGTGTTATATTAACCCCTTATACGTCAAATAAGTGAACATAAAAAAATAACAGATTTTATTCATATCAATTTCTGATACGATTACTAAGCATAAGGTATCATGCATGGACTATACATATCAAATAAATCTTTGATATCTGCTAATAAATAACGCATAGAGATTTGTATTGCCAATTGAAAATAATGCAGATGGCTATAACTTGATGTGTCACCCTTCATAAACTCCAAAAAATATGGAAGAAGTATCTCATACATTGATGTGAATTACTTCGTATTCCTTATACTGATAAATCTTACATGTTGATTGCAGACAACATCAAGGAGCAAGAAACCTTAATTTCCACCATCAGTACCAAGACTTGAAACAGTAGGTATGGCAGAGAGCGCAATATCTTTTCTACTTGACAACTTCTCAACCTGGCTCCAAAACGAGGTAAACCTGCTGGGAGGACTCGGACCAGAAGTCAAGAATATTATGAATGAACTACGGCACATGAGAGCATTCCTCAGAGTTGCTGATTCCATAGAACAAGTCGATCCCCAGCTCAATGAATGGACGAGGAAAGTGCGTGAAATAGCTTATGATGTGGAAGATGTCCTTGACATATATAAGCTTCAGTTTGCAAATCACGGTACAAATGGATTCTTTGCACCCATCAAAAGTATATATTTATCGACAAAAGGATTAAAGTTCCGCCACCAAATTGCTTCACAAATTCAAGAAATCAAGTCAAGAGTAGTAAATGCTTCTGGGAGATATCTAACATAAAAGGACATGTATCCCATTGTGGATCAAGGCGAGATATGCTACGATGGTCTAGGGGATGCACTTTTATTGGAAGATGCGAATGTAGTGGGCATTGAAAATCCAAAGAGGCAACTTCTTCATTGGCTCGAATCTACTGGTAGTGGACTCAAAGTCATTTCGGTAGTAGGCATGGCAGGGATGAGTAAGACCACCCTCGCTAAAAAAGTCTACGATGATAAATCATTGAAGGATGCTTTTCAACACCACGTTTGGATTACTGTTTCAGAGTCATATATGATTGAGGATCTCTTGTCAAGGACGATAAAGTCACTCCTTGATAAAGTAAAGCTACCAATGCCTCAACAACTAGAGTCTATGAATGTCGATGAAATGAGAGAATTTATCTATGGATTTCTCCGAGATAAAACTTATGTAGTTGTGCTAGACGATGTTTGGAATTTAGATGCCTGGAAAGCAATGAGATATGCATTTCCAAAAAGCATGACCAGCGGTCGAGGCTACATCATCATCACGACACATAGTAACAGCATTGCAAACGCTGTCAGTTCCGATAATGGAAGTCATGTTTACAGCTTAGCAGCTTTAAATGATGAAGATGCAAAACTGTTAGTTCTACAAAAAGGCGTTTCCAAGGAACTTGTGCCCTCTTCATTTGATGGAAATTTCTGAAAAAATCTTAAAGAGATGTGAAGGATTGCCGCTTGCTATTGTTGTAATTGGTGGCCTTCTAGCTACTAAGAACAATAATATTCAAGAATGGGAAATGTTCAACCGCAGCATTGGTGATGAATTAGAAGGGGATAACTTAAAGAGATTGAATAAAGTAATCTCTCTCAGTTTCTATGATCTGTCGTACTATCTAAAATCGTGTTTCCTATATCTGAGTATTTTCCTAGAAGATAAAGTTCTCGATAAAGAGGAACTATTTCTATTATGGAGTGCAGAAGGATTTGTTCAGGAAAAACAAGGAAAGACAATGGAAGAAGTGGCACAGGGCTATCTGAATGAGCTTGTGAACCGAAGTCTTGTTCAAGTAGTGGATACAGGTTCTGATGGAACGCCAAAATCTATTCGTATACATGACCTTTTAAGAGAGTATATTATTTGAAAATCAAGGCATGAAGGTTTTATTGCAAGCAATGGAGGAGATGGCAGGTGCAGTGACAAGATTCGTCGAATTGCACTTGATGCTTCATCCAAAAGCGCGCTAGAAACTTACAATTTTGATCACCTTCGTTCTCTCATATGGGTTGGTTCCGAAGATTCATCTTGTGTAGTTATCTTAGAGAATGTATTGGGCAGAAGATGCAGGCTGCTAAAAGTGTTGTCCTTAGAGAGAGCTCCACTAGAATCCATCCCAGATGGAGTTTTCAAACTATATCATCTAAAGAGTACTTGGATTTGAGCGAAACATTGGTAAAAACTCATTCCAAAATCAATCAAAAATCTTGTCAATCTGGAGTCATTAAATCTTTGGGAAACCAGAGTAACCCAATTGCCTATTGAAGTCGTAAAGCTCAAAAAAGAAGGATATATATCGGTGGGCAGGTATGAAGATGACAATTATATAGATTTTCAAGGTCTAAATGATATAGGGAGCTTGTCATCTATAAAAAGCTAACATCTATTTCATCTGACAACAGGATCAATGCACTAACCAAACCAGATCAAGAACACATGCAAAGTAGAACCAACAGCACATGCGCAGCAGAGAAGGAACAAAAGCTTTCTGCATTCTGACAGCTGATAGAATAATTTTAGTTATGGAATGATGAGCTGTAATCTTAACTTTTAGTTGTTCTTTTTGTCTATAAATGTAATAGCTCAATGTAAAGTTCAATACACAAGATACATTTTTCATTACACAACTGCAGTTTCATAACTCATTCAGCATTGATTATATGTTTATTAACAAGAACTGTAATCAACATGTCAGTTTCTATAATATTTGAAATGGTATCAGAGCAGTGTTTTGCATTGTCTCAAATACTATCTCCATAGCTTCCGCACATTCCATTATCAAATCCTATCTTCTCTTCCTTTCTTTCATGAAACTCAATGACAAATCCCACTGATTCAAACTCCACAACACCAGCATCCATAGATGCTCAAAACAATGCACAGAGCATTACCAACCAAAGAACATATGAGGATCCTTCGAATCCATTCTTTCTGCACCATGGAGAGAATCCAGGACAGTCACTAGTGAGTTAGAAACTCACATCACAGAACTATCATAAATGGAGCAGAGCAATGTATGTGGCTCTGCTAGCAAAGAATAAAATTGGATTTATAGATGGAACTCATCTGGAGCCTAGCATTTCAGAACCAAACTATGAAAAATGGATGAGATGCAACTACATGGTGTTAGGATGGATTTCAACTGGAATATCAGATGAACTAGGAGACTACACATTATTCTCAGACAATGCTTACAAGGTATGGCATGAAATAAAGCGTAGATTCTCTAAATCCAGTAACAACCACATTTTCATGTTAGAACAGAAAATCATTGGCACAAAACAAGAGGGAAATGCACTTGTCATTTACTTCTCTAAACTGAAATCATTGTGGGATGAAGTCAGTCAATATGAGGAACCAAGTAATTGTT
Organism: Linaria vulgaris; assembly: GCA_948329865.1. NCBI lineage: Eukaryota > Viridiplantae > Streptophyta > Magnoliopsida > Lamiales > Plantaginaceae > Linaria > Linaria vulgaris. Next base: position 37,208,956 of record OX415251.1, on the reverse strand, counting down.
CTAGTGGAAACTGTAATGTAATGTCTATGCTGAATAAGAAAAAATGAATGCAGAAGAGTCATGCAATTCTTGATGGGACTAGATGAATCTTATTCAATGGTAAGAAACCAAATTTTGTTAAAGGATCCTTTGCCTACTCTAGATGACACTCTCAGCCTAGTACTTCAAGAAGAAGCAAATAGAGAAGTGTCTATTGCTTTTAACTCTCCTGCAGACACAGCAGCTATGAATGTAAAAATGCAAGCTGCACCACAAACAGCTGTCATAAATGCAGGTTATCAGGTCAATGGAGGTTATCAAAAACAGCAAAAACCTTGGAACAAATCTGGAGGAACAAAGAACAGGCCTCCATGTGCTAAATGTGGAAAAACAAACCACACCTTTGACAGTTGCTATGAAATTTTTGGATATCCTCCTAGTCACATATATGCTAAATTCAAATCTGGATTCAATGGAAACAATGGATACAATAGTAACAACAATCTCAATGGAAACAGGTAGATTTCAGTAAGTGTAAATCACTTGAGACAAATGGGATCTGATGCAGGACAAAATGTTCCTATCTCACATGAGCGATTTTAGCATCTATGCAAACTCTTTCAGAGCAATACTAACCTGACTAATCAGGTTAAAAATAATCCCATAGCAACAAACAACTCAGGTAATCACTTGACCCTTAGTTGCTATTTTTCTAGTCATATTCAGATGACTAAACAAAATCCAAGATGGATTCTGGATTCTGGTGCCACAGATCACATTGTGTGTGATCAAACGCTTTTTTCCTCTTGTGAACCTGTTGCTAATTCCTTTGTAAAGCTTCCTAATGGATTAACTGCACAAGTTACCATGATTGGCACTGTCAAGGTTAACAAGAACATAACCCTAAATCAAGTTCTATACGTTCCCTCATTCTCATTCAATCTTGTCTCAGTAAGCAAACTCATTTGTCAAATGAAATGCTTACTTATCTTTTGGTCTAATTTGTGTATCTTTCAGGTATCAGCAGTTGGAGAATGATTGGGATGGCTAGAGAGATCAAAGGCTTATACTGCATAGTGGAGGACAGAGAACCTTCTAAACCAATTAGTGTTCTTTCTCATATTAATTATGTTCAGTCATCTTCCATTTTATGGCACAATAGATTAGGACATCCTTCTGTATCAAGATTGTCTCTTCTTCATTCAACAAGTGATGATTTTCCTCACAAATTTGACAATATTATGTGTGATATCTGTCATCTTTCTAAACAATCTAGAATACCTTTTTCTCTGAATCCTAAAAGAAGTGATGACATCTTTGATCTTATACATGTTGATATATGGGGACCTTATAGTACTGCTTCCATTAATGGATCTCACTATTTCTTGACCATAGTTGATGATCACAGTCGATTTACTTGGCTGTATCTAATGAAAAACAAAGGACAAGCAAGAAAATTGATTGTTGATTTCTTTCAATATGTGTTCATACAGTTTAATAAGAACATTAAAGCTCTCAGATCTAATCAAGGGCAAGAGTTTAACATGCCTGATTTTTTCAAAGATAAAGGTGCTATACATCAACAAACTTGTACATATACACCTCAACAAAATTCAGTGGCAGAAAGGAAACATAGACATCTTCTCAATGTTGCAAGATCTCTTAGAATACAAGCCAATCTTCCTTTACATTTTTGGGGTGACTATGTTTTAACAGCAGCCTATCTTATTAATAGAACCCCTACACATTTGCTTGAAAATCACACTCTATACTATCTTCTATACTCCAAGAAACCACAATATTCTCACCTTAGAACCTATGGCTGTCTTTGTTTTGCAGCATCTGTGCCAAAGCCACATAATAAACTCCTTCCCAGAGCTTCTAAGTGTATATTTATAAGTTATCATGTTGACATTAAAGGATACAAACTATTTGATCTTCATAACAAACATGTATTTGTCTCAAGAGATGTTATCTTCATGAACAATTTTTTCCTTTTTAATCTTCATCCACCACAGTGCCTAATCACACTACCTCAATATCTCCACAATTAGATCCTATGGAACTATCATATTTCCCCTCTTCATACAATGAATCTGATATTCTTCCTAACTCTCCTCATATTCAGGAATCAGATCCTACTCCAACACCTCCTTCACCAAATCATTCACATAGTCCTACCACTTCTTCTTCCTCTCCTTCCACTGAACATCAGTCTTCCTATAATATTGATAGATCACCTGATCACATTAATCATGTTGATGACATTGAAATAGGAAGGTCCACTAGGCTTAGAAAGGTTCCATGTCATCTTCAAGACTATCAGTGTAAACTTATTCAATCAAAGTCATGTCTCATGAATTCTACAACTGATGATGTCCATCAAGGTACACAACATTCTCTCAAGCTTTATTTTCATCACTTATCTGATTCTCACAAGAAATTCATACTATATGTTGCAACTGAACCTACATGCTATAATCAAGCTAAACTTGATCCGCTATGGATGGCTGCTATGAATACTGAATTACAGGCTTTGCATGAAAACAATACATGGACCCTTACTTCTTTACCTCCTGGTAAAAATGCTATTAGTTGCAAATGGGTATACAAGATCAAGTATACTGCTACAAGCCAAATAGAGAGATATAAAGCTAGATTGGTAGCCAATGGATATAATCAACAAGAAGGATGGGACTTCTTTCAAACATTCTCTCCAGTAGCAAAAATCTCTACAGGCAGATGTTTACTTGCTTTAGCAGCTGCTCAGAACTAGTTTCTCTATCAATTGGATGTAAATAATGCTTTTCTATATGGAGACTTGGAAGAGGAAGTTTACATGTCACCACCTCTTGGTTTTGCTACTGAGGCGGAGAATAATTACTGTCTTCTTCATAAATCCTTATATGGACTCAAGCAGGCTTCAAGGCAATGGAATAAAAAACTAACATCCATCATAATTGATCAAGGATTCAAGCAATCATCTGCAGATCACTCTTTATTCATCAAAAATCTCAAAGGTAACATCATTGTCCTTCTGGTATATGTAGATGATATCATTATTGGAGGAAATTGCAAACAAGACATTGATTCTCTGAAGGTTTATCTAAAGCATCATTTCAAACTGAAAGACTTAGGTAATCTGAAATATTCCCTAGGCATTGAAGTTGCCATAAATAAGAAAGGAATATCACTAAATCAGAGAAAATATGCTCTTGAAATCATTGATGATTGTGGTCTGTTGGGAGCTACACCAGCTAGTACTCCCATTGAACAAAATCTTAAACTATCTCATTCAGGGGGAGTTGATTTGAAGGACCCAACCAAGTACAGAAGACGGATAGGAAGATTGATATACTTATCAGTCACCAGACCTGATATCTTATATGCAGTGCAAACACTGAGTCAATATATGAGTGATCCAAAGCATCATCATATGGAAAGTTCCTTAAGAGTGGTTAGATATCTGAAAGGAAATCCAGGACAAGGACTCTTCTTTCCTAGTGATAACAATTCATCTTAAGACATACTGTGATGCAGATTAGGGTGCCTATATAGATACCAGAAGGTCTGTGACATGCTATTGTGTTTTCTTAGGAGATGCTTTGATATCTTGGAAGTCTAAGAAGCAGATAACAGTGTCAAGATCTTCTACTGAGGCAAAATATAGAGCACTAGCCACAGTTGTTTGTGAAGTAGTCTGGCTAAGACAATTGCTGCAGGATCTTGGATGCAACTATGACAAGCCAAGACTGATATATTGTGATAATCAGGCAACAGTCCACATAGCAAACAATCCAATGTTTCATGAAAGAACGAAACACATTGAAATAGATTGTCATGTGACTAGAGAAAAGCTGATGCAAGGGATAATTAAGTTATTTCATATATCCACACATGTGCAGTTAGCTGATATGTTCACAAAGGCACTAGATAAAACAAATTTCAATTATATGGTAAAAAGGCTAGGTGTTCATGATGTGCATTGTCATATTGAGGGTATCAAAAGCTAACAGCTATTTCATCTGACAACACGATCAATGCACTAACCAAACCAGATCAAGAACACATGCAAAGCAGAACCAACAGCACATGCGCAGCAGAGAAGGAACAAAAGCTTTCTGCATTCTGACAGCTGATAGAATAATTTTAGTTATGGAATTATGAGCTATAATCTTTACTTTTAGTTGTTCTTGTTGTCTATAAATGTAATAGCTCAATGTAAAGTTCAATACACAAGATACATTTTTTCATTACACAACTGCAGTTTCATAACTCATTCAGCATTGATTATATGTTTATCAACAAGAATTGTAATCAACATGTCAGTTTCTATAATATTTGAAATCATCCCTGGAAGATCTTGCGTATTTGAGTGCCAGTGACGTTGGTGGTGGTGTTAAAATAGTTGAAGAAATAGGTAAGCTTACTCAACTACGTGCATTGGGCTTGACAAAAATAGAAAGAAAATATGGAAAGGACATGTGCTCCTCTATTTCCAAGTTGTATAATTTACGACAATTAAGTCTTTTGTGCACTTGAGGGGGAGGTTCTTGACCTAGACCACCCTTCACTGTCTATTACTACTTCCAATTTCCCGTCTCTGCGACTTCTCTATCTGAATGGGCGCTTAGAGAAGATACCATGTTGGACACCTTCTCTTGTTGGGCTAACAGAGTTGTACTTGTTAGGAAGCAGAATAATATATAGGTGGGAGATCAGGACCCTCTCGAGAACATTCAAGGTTTGCCCAATATCCAACACCTTGAGATGAGGGATTGATATTTAGGGCTGACGGATTTCAAAGACTCAAGGTATTGAGATTGTGGATTTTGGAAAAGTTGAGATGGGTGAAAGTGGAAGAGGGTTGTATGCCCCATCTTGAAGCACTTTTCATCGGGTTCTGCATATCGATGTTGGAGGCAAAGTTTATGATCCATTAGATGTGAGAAAAGAAAGGTTTATGATCTTTGGAGAGAGTTAATATGTGAGGCACGGTTGTTATCCAGCTTCTCAATGTGTGTTTCTTTTCACTCTTAAGTTTAGATACAGCTTATGACATTTTAGAACTTACCACAAACAATTTTAGACTTCGCTCAAGATTAAAATTCCGTGACCGTCAGAGAAGAAAGGTGTACGATTCAAGGCACGGTTATTGTGCAGATGACCCAAATTTATGGTTGAAACTATGCATGAACTAATTGTCGGCAGAGCGTACAAATTCAGTGTTTTATTTGTTATTTTTGGTGCAAGTGGCCAAATTATGAAAAGTACTTTTGAACATGCTTCACTGACATGACGCATTCTCAACAATAAAAGAAATAACTAATTTGTAGCAATGACTTCATAAGTAGCAATGAAAAATGGTATTATGCTTCTTTTGATAGCATGAAAGTCATAAAAGCACAAGGAAAAAGAAGAGAAAAAATAGAGGATTCGCAGCTCCATTAATGTCATTTACTATGAGATGGGTAGTTCAGAGGCGATGTTGGATTTTACCAACAAACAGAAGTTACTAAAACTTACCACTAAGTACAAGTAAATAGGTCTGGAAGTTTATTTCTAACCAGTGAAGTTACAGGAAACAATTTTTTTTAGTCGAGACATACATCAAAAAACTGATATGGAAGTCCAGATTATAAGACAGCAAGATCATAATTCAGAGTTACTAAGTAACTGATCACAACACAAAAAGGGAAACTCTCTAATACTTTATGCACCTGGAGAAATTTGGTCTTCAAAAAATAGTAAAACCAAGCAATTTGGTCATTGACTCTCGCATGAAAGGAGGACTACTCATTTTCTAGTTCAGCTGAGAAATTGGAAATTGAAGGGAAAATCCCTTATAGAAGCAAACTTGATAGGATATGTACGTTTATTTCTCGAATGATCTCTAGTATCTTCATCAGTTGGTTCCTAGTGACTTAAGTCTGTAAGAGTTTCTATTTCTTCATTATCATAAAAACTAAAAATTGAAAACTAATGCCTTCAAGGGATAGCATTTTCCTACAAGATGGGGTAAGGCTTTGTTACAATTTTAACTTATCCTCAAGTATCAAGCTTCCAACAAAACTATGTTCAGCAACCACGTAGAGAGAGACGTCTTACCAACTTAAATGATTCCGATAATGACTCGACAGATGTGTAAGCCAGGTAAAGAAGAGTGCTTTTGTAGAACTCGGCAAAGTCCTGACGGGATTTATAGCATTGGGATGAAAACCAATAGTAGCTGGCATATACCGATGGATCAAAGTCAGTCATACTGTCAAGTGTGCTCTTCCCCTCCCTTATAGGTCTTTTGTATTCCTTTTGATATCTCCCTGCTCAAGCTTTTTTGAATGATATGTTGCTTATCATCTCTTAGCTTAACTGATAGTTATATGAACATAAAATAAAGAAGGCTTGTGTATGAATGAAGAAGAAGGAAGGAACGTTCAGTAGTTGTGTTCAGATAATGATCATACATCAGCCATCAATCCTATTTATATACAAGAGGAAAAGAAAAAGAAACATGCACATGCACTCCAATAGAATTAGCACATGCATTCAAATCTAACTTTGATTCCTCTTATATAAAACAATGTTTCTTCTCACGTTTGCTGACTCGTGTTCCATAAGGACATGCCAGTCCATGTTTTTCAATACTCCCCCTCAAGATGAGAGTGGAGATCATGAACTCTCATCTTGTCCAACAACATTTTGAACTTTGGACTGCTCAATCCTTTTGTGAATGTATCTGCAAGTTGTTTGTTAGTTGAATCATGAAAGAGCTTGATTATCCCTTGCTGCAATTTTTCTCTTGTTACATGACAGTCTATGTCAATGTGTTTTGTCCTCTCATGGAAAACCGGATTGCTTGTTATATGTATTGATGCCTGATTGTCACAGTATATCAAAGCAGGTTCCTCATGCTTGTATCCCAAATCATTTAACAATTGCTTTAACCACACAACTTCACAAATTGTTGTTGCCATGGCCCTATATTCTGCTTCAGCAGAGGATCTTGAAACAGTTTGTTGTTTCTTTGATTTCCAAGATACTAGAGCATCACCAATGAAGATACAATATCCAGTCACTGATCTCCTAGTATCCACACAAGATCCCCAGTCTGCATCACAGTAAGCTTTGATTTGAGTAGGATTATTGCTGGGAAAGAATAATCCTTTTAAGTATTTTACAATTCTGTTTGCAGCTTCCATGTGTTGTTGTTTAGGTTCTCCCATATTTTGACTCAAGCTCTGCACAGCATAACATACATCAGGTCTTGTAACAGCCAAATACAACAATCTTCCTATTAGTCTTCTGAATTTTGTTGGATCATTCAAGTCTGCTCCTCCTGACTGAGACAGTTTGGTATTTTGCTCTATAGGTGTGGCTACAGGTTTTGTACCTAAGAGACCACAATCATTAATGATCTCTAAGGCATATTCCCTCTGATTTATAGAGATTCCTTTCTTGCATCTGGCCACCTCAATTCCCAGAAAGTATTTTAAAACTCCTAAGTCCTTCAATTTGAAGTGGTGATGCAGATAGAGCTTCAACTTATCTATGTGTTGTTTGTTGTTACCTCCAATTATGATATCATCCAGATATACTAAAAGAACAGTGGTGTTTTTATCATGATGCTTGATGAATAAGGAGTGATCAGCTGGAGATTGTTTGAAACTTTAACTTAGAATAATAGATGTTAATTTGTGATTCCATTGCCTAGATGCCTGTTTTAGCCCATAGAGAGATTTGTGAAGATAACAGTATTTATTCTCCCCCTCAGTAGCATAACCAGGAGGTGGTAACATATAAACTTCCTCCTCCAGATCACCATAGAGGAAAGCATTATTGACATCTAGTCGGGATAGGCGCTAATCATGTGCAGCTGCAAAAGCCAATAATCCTCTCACTGTGGTGATCTTAGCTACTAGTGAGAAGGTCTCAAAATAGTCCCAGCCTTCCTTTTGATTGTATCCTTTTGCCACCAACCTAGCTTTGTGTCTTTCAATCTCACCATTTAATTTTGATATATAGCTTTAGATGTATATTTGATTATGTATACCCATTTGCAACCAATAGCTGTTTTCCCATGAGGTAAAGGGCCTAAAGTCCAGGTATGATTCTTCTGTAGGGCCAGTAATTCAGCATTCATAGCTTCCATCCACAAGGGATCTAACTTGGCTTGATCATAAGTATTAGGTTCAGTGTGAGATTGTACAGAATTGATAAAAGCCAGGTGAGATGTTGAAAATCTATCAAGGCGGAAAGTAAGAGGAAACTTGGTACCTGTAGGAACATCAGTAGCAGGAGATGTCATGTAACAGGCCTGAGAGTGAACAAGTTTACACGGATAGTCTTGGAGGTGAATGGGAACCTGTCTAACTCTAGTAGAACGCCTGAGAGCTATGTCATGAAAATCATGAGATAATATCTTAGTATCTCTGGAGGGATTGTAATCTGATAATTATGATGAGTAGGTAAAGGAGAATTAGTGGAAGAGTGAGAGAAGATACTGGTGAAGTAGACTGATCATGATCATGATCACACAATGTGTGTGAAGCAGGTGAACTATGATCCAGAGGAACATGATCATTTGTGGAAACAATAGGAATAATGTGATCATGATGAGGAATGAATTGTGTGAGATGTAGAGTAGGGAAAAACATCCTCATAGAAGACAACATCTCTAGATACAAAAACATGTTTAGTTTGAAGATCATACAGCCTATACCCTTTAATGTTGGATGGATATCCTATAAATATGCATTTTGTGGCCCTGGGAAGCAGTTTGTTGTGTGGTTTAGGCATAGTGGTGGCAAAGCATAGGCATCCAAAAGTTCTAAGGTGAGAGTATTGAGGAGGTTTGGAGTGTAGAAGAAAAAATGAGGTTTGATTGTTAAGTAATGGTGTTGGGGTTCGGTTTATGAGATAAGTTGATGTCACCAAGCAATCACCCCAAAAGGATAAAGGTAGGTTGGCTTGTATGCGCATGGATCTTGCCACGTTGAGAAGGTGCCTGTATTTTCTTTCGCTACAGAATTTTGTTGTGGTGTATAAGTGCATGTTTGTTGATGGATTACACCATGTGTTTTATAAAAGTCTGGCATATTGAATTCTTGTCCTTGATCAGATCTAATGATTTTGATTTGGTTTGTTAAACTAAGTGGACACATGTTTGAAGAAGTAGATGATTAAGTTTCTTGCCTGTCCTTTATTATTCATGAGATAGGTCTAAGTGAACCTATTGTAATCATCAATAATGGTAAGGAAGTAATGTGAACTATTAAGTGAGGAAGTACTATATGGTCGCCAAGAATTAGATCAAAAATGTTGTCACTTTTGTGAAGATTTGGAATGAAAGAAGATCTGGTTTATTTTGAAAAATGACAGATGTCACAAACAATTTCATTGAACTTTAGTGGAAAATCTCCACTTGTTGAATGTAATAAAGAAAGTCTGGATACATGGGGGTGTCCAAGCCTACTGTGCTATAGAAGGGAAGGTGATATGACAAAGGTTAATCTAGCAGTCAGTCTATTTGAATTAGATAGGTTCCTCTCTCTTGCTATGTAGTATAATCCTTGATTCTCTCTAGCCATCCCAATCATTTTCCATTTGCTAATGTCATGTAAGACACACAAGTTTGACTAGAAAATAAGGCAACAATGAGTTTGTTGAATTAATTTGCTGACATATAGCAGATTGAAAGAAAAAGAAGGAACACATAGAACATGGAGTAAGGTGATATCCCTATTTAGCTTAACTGTTCCAATATGAGTGATAGGGGCAGTCTTGCCATTAAGTAGTTGAACTTGTGACTTTTGTACTATGCTACTGGAATCAAGAAGATTAGGATCATAGACAATATGGTCAGTGGCTCCTGAGTCAAGAACCCAAGTGTCATTATTGAAAAGAGAGCTAGGTGCTTGAAGATTATCAGAAAGGTGTGATGAACAATTTAGGCTGAATGACATACCTGATCGATTGTTTACCAAGGATTGGTAATTGTTGGATTGTGATTTAACCTGATTAAACAAACTAACATTCCCTTGAAAGAGGTCGCACAAATGCTGAAACTGCTTCAGTGATATAGGTGCATTACTGGATTCTGCATTTGCATCAACTTGAGTTATTTGGTTTACACTTCCAGAATGTGGTTTGCCTCCATTACCAGCAGGTTTGAATCTTGAGTACTTGTACCCTGGTGGATAACCATAGATTTCATAGCAATGTTCAATAGTATGATTGCTTTTGCCACATTTTGCACAAGGAGGTTTGATTTTAGACCCTCCTTGTTTGTTCCATGGTTTCTGTTGCTTTTGAAATCCACCAGACATGAGAGCAGCTTGTTTCACATGTTGTGGTTGTGTGCTGACATTCATAGCAGCTGTTTCATTGTGTGAATGGAATGCAACAGAAAGCTCCATATTTTCTTCTTTCTGTAGAACCAAACTAAAAGCAGTATCCAACATAGGCAATGGATCTTTCAACAATATTTGGTTCCTAACAGCCCCATAAGACTCATCCAATCCCATTAAAAAATTCATAACCTTCTTGTGCTCAATTTTCTTGTTCAAGACAGCAAGAATACCACAACCAGCATTGGTGCAAATAGATGGTGTTTCATATTGGCTGATTTCATCCCAAATAGATTTGAGCTTAGTGAAATATAAAACTAAAGCATTCCCATCTTGCTTTGTCTTAGCTAATTGTTGTTCTAGCATATACATCCTATTATTACTAGATCTGGAAAACCTTTTTTTCAGTTCATTCCATATCTGAAAGGCTGAATCAGAGAAAGCAGTTGGATCTCCAAGCTCATCTGATAGACTAGCTGATATCCATCCAAGAACAGTATAGTTGCAGTGTATCCATCTTGAATATGATGGATCAGTGACTGCTGGTTCTGGATATGTTCCATCAATAAATCCTAGTTTGTTCTTTGCAAGCAGAGCAACGTGTATGGCGTGGCTCCATCGATGGTAGTTAAGAGTGGTTAGCTTCTAGCTGACCAGTGATTGGCTCATACTTTCCCCAAGATGAATGTAAAAAGGATCTGATGGATCATCACGAGTATTCTGACTTTGTGTCGACTGATTGTTATGTTAGAGGTTTGAATCTCACCAGTTGTTGGTGAATCCATCGGATTAGTCATTGCTTATGATGAACAATGAAAAACAAATGCGGAAGCAAGTGTTTGACAAGGATCAGTACCTCGAGACAGTAATGGATTACTTCTCTGATACCATTTTGAATGATATGTTGCTTATCATCTATTAGCTTAACTGATAGTTATATGAACATAACATAAAGAAGGCTTGTGTATGAATGAAGAAGAAGGAAGGAACGTTCAGTAGTTGTATTCAGATAATGATTATACATAGCCATCAGTCCTATTTATATACAAGAGGAAAAGAAAAAGAAACATGCACATGCACTCCAATAGAATTGATTCCTCATATATAAAACAATGTTTCTTCCCATGTTTGCTGACTCATGTTCCATAAGGACATGTCAGCCCATGTTTTTCAATAAGCTTTAAAGTAGCAATATGCATTTTAATAAACAGAATTGGCTCCTCAATGCCACGAATCTTCTCTATCACGATATGGCAGCTTCTTTCTCCAGGAACTGCCGAGAGACTACAACAGCAAAATGTGAAAGCTTCAGAATATTGATCTTTGTTTCGATATATGCTATAAAGTTGTGGTAGAGCTGTAGCCTGTATATATAAGAGCATCCCCAACCTAAAACAGAGATATTAAAGCATCAGATACGAATTCATTGAACCACAACGAAAAATTCAGAGATGCACATTTATGTTCTCGCAATTTCACTCAATTTTTTCCATGCCGAAACCTGCCACAGAGCAAACCATGACTAGCCCTATTCTTCGGACGCGTCAAATGCCCAAAGCCAGATGCTTCACAACCAAACATCTACTTTTACGTAGTTTTTGGCTACGTCGTAAACGTCACTTCAGAGAGTTTAAGATCTACAGCTCACATTTCTCCGTCCCCTTCCATACATCCAAAAAACCGCATAGAGAAGATACCACATTGCTCGGTTTAATTCTCGTAAACTATATGTGCAGGACTTGTTAAGTACCAAATCTGATTGTTAATTTCCTTTCTATCAGATAAAGGTTGTTTTTTTCATATTCCTCAAAAAGTGAAACGGCATTGCTTATTAACTGATCATGAATGCTCAAACCAACCGTTTCATTAAGGAAAAGTTAGGCAATATTCTCAAAATTAAAAAGATTAGTACTCACAAAAAGATGTTTGATTATATATCGGAAATGTTTAAATTTAAGAATACTTAAGTTTCATCCATGGAATCCAATTATACCGCGCTCGTATAGAAGATAAGAGTCAATATGTAAGAAAATCTTGCAGGCTCAAACGCATCAAGCTATTAACAGTAAAGGCAATCAACATGAACTCCATAAATTTATATCAATGCTCTGGTGCAGATTTAATTTAGGGGTAATTACATTAAACCCCCCATCGTATGGTCCATTTCTGAGTCAACCCCCTTAACTTTGTTTTGACTCAGTCAACCCCCCATCGTTTGTCAAAATCATCACTTTGCCCCAAGTCAATTTTTTGCACTTTTTTCAGGGGTATTTTCGTCAAATGTTAAAAATTTTAATATTTGTTTTAAAAAAATTTAAATTTATTAATCGACAAATATTAATTTTCGCCAAAAAAAAAAATTTCAACCAAATTTTTTTTCGAATTTGTTTTTTCGGCAAATATTTTTTTTTGAACAAATTTTTTTTTTCGACAAATTTTTTTTTTCGACAACCTTTTTTTTTTCGGCAAATATTTTTTTTCGACAAATTTTTTTTTTCAAAAAAAGAATTATGTCGAAAAAAAATTTGTTGAAAAAAAATATTATCGAAAAAAAAATTCGAAAAAAAAAATTCGTAAAAAAAAAAATATCGGAAAAAAATAATTTGTTCGAAAAAATAATATTTGCCGAAAAAAAAATTTCGGAAATAAATTTGGTTGAAAATAAACTTTTTTTGGCGAAAATTAATATTTGTCGATTAATAAATTTTACATTTTTTTTAAAACAAATATTAAAATTTTTAACATTTGACGAAAATACACCTGGAAAAAGTGCAAAAAAGTTGACTTGGGCAAAGTGATGATTTTGGCAAACGATGGGGGGTTGACTGAGTCAAAACAAAGTTAAGGGGGTTGACTCAAAAATGGACCATACGATGGGGGGTTTAATGTAATTACCACTTTAATTTATACGTATCACGAATTATTATGTATCTCAATTCACATCATTGTGAAAATTAAGCTAAAGACAACACAATGCCGCTAACCCGATCTTTCCTCTTTACTAATTATGTTGCATCGAAGATCACATACATACATACATCTATTTCGTACAAAATATAACGATAAAAAATGCGTCACTTCGACTAACTCGACAGAAAAAATGACGCCGACAGAAACTCTAGAAGAATCAAATAATACCTTCAGCTAGTTTACTTGATCTTTTCTGTTTATCAATTACGATTTACGACCAATTACATTGCAGCAGTAACGTGCAAGAAATGAAAACATTTTGTATAAGACTCCTCTAATGTCTCCTTAGTTGCAATATTAGTAAGATAAAAAAAATTAATAATTAATAAAACTTGACATCCAAATTCGTTATTACTGGTTGCTCAACGGACACCAAATCTTTAATCAGGCTGTATATTGTCACTTGAAATAAAAGATGAAGCATGGCTTAATCAGCATTGTTATTTAGCTTGAAATATCCTGGCTTATATATAGTGATTACTCTGATTAATAAATCATTTTTGGAAGTTGACAAATTAAAGAATGAGTCTAAGTAAAACCAGGAGATGTCAACCAAAATCATTTTTGCTTATTAATCAAAAAAAAAAAAATAGCTCCCCTCATACACCAACTGATTATAAAACCAAGAGATATCAACCAAAACTATGCACACATACAGAGTAACTTAAAGGTAAGTGATCACACATTAATCTGCTTAATTTTCGTATTTAATTTATTTATATAGGTTTCTTGCATATGTATGATTTTTATATTTTTGTGTATTAATTATGTGTTACTTGACAATATTTCCATTCTTTATGTCTTCTTATTGAAAGAGGTGACAGCTAATTTTTCGCTTGATACGCACGCCGCAGCCAACAAGGTCATATCTATTTGCATGAATTTTGTTTATGATCTTTATTATTAGTGTGATAACTTTGAGGATCGCTTCAGTAATTAGTAAACTTGCTTATATGAGGGAAAATTCACTAGTTAGTAGTTGGTTCATTCCTTTTTGGTGCAATAAGTCTGTTATAGTAAACACTAAAGAACCCATCTAACTTTTTTGTGAAAAATAAAGGATAAATCTCATTAACCCCTCTAACGGATAGTGTGTTCTCACTTTGTCCGCAAACGTTTTAAAATTAGCGATGTGCCCCCTAACGTTTGCTGAATACCATCCTGAACTTTGACGAACAAAAATATGAACATGTGTCCAAAATGAACGGTTGATCAGGAGAGTATTATCAATACCTTGGAGGGTACAATGTTAATTTTGAAACGTTATGAAGCAAAGTGAGAAACACACTAAGGGGGCTTAAGGGGATTTACCCAAAAAAAGTAAGCTCAAATGATATCCACTTTTCTATGCTCCATTATTCTTATTGGAAAAGTAACAGAGTAATATAGGTGATCAGCTTGGGTGGATAGGAATTAATCGAGACTACTTGCATCATGTATGCTACGGTTGAGTTATTTGGTTACCCTTTATGAGGGGAAACTAATAGATTAAAGAAAATTATCAATGCAGATTCCGATTTTCCTATTTCGGACATATTGTGTCGGTTTTTAGTATTGTTCATGTGGAAATGGTTTCAGTGGAATTAAAGTCACCATTCTTGCTCAAACTCCTTCACTATAAATTGATGACAATTGAGCATTTCATTTGACACTATATCCATATACTCCATTATTCTATGCTCCATTATTCTTATTGAAAAAGTAGCAGAGTAATAGGTGAGTTTGGGTGGATAGGAGTTAATCGAGACTACTTGCAAATCCATTTATGTTTGAATCTCTTTAACAAATGAGTGGATAAGAGGTTAACATCTTTTCTTCGAATTGAACCTTATTTGGCTTAGGCATTTCATGTTTTTTTTTTAAGGAAAAATTTGAAAATTATAGAATGACTGAGCTATTTGTGGTATATTATATAATTAATCCCTTATATACAGTTATACTTCAAATAATTAAGTGAACATAAAAACAGAAAAAAAAAATATTGATATCAATTTCTGAAACGTAAGTCAGTTACATGGCATAGGGTATCATGCTTGGACTATCCATATCAAATAAATATTAGTTAGTGTTCGCAATTTACTCTCCGGGCATATCCTTCTTCAGAGTGACATTATGTCACCCTTCAGAAACTCCAAAAGCGATGCATTATTGGCTCGTCAGTGGGAAAAAATATCTCATACATTGATGTGAATTGAGCGTAGCTAGCATAAGACACTTTGTATTCCTTATAAATACTAAATATTTTTACACCTTTAGTAATTGGATTATGAACTTGTGCTTTTGGAGATTGATTATAAAACCAAGATATATAAATGAAAACCATAGACACAGAAACATTTTAGTGATAATGCTCAATTCACAAATGAAATACAAAATCCACTAAGTGTTGGGTTTAAACACACTCTTTTATTTCACACAAATAAGAATTTACATCACTCAAAAACTTATATTTTCACTCACACAATAAATATTACATTTTTTCTCTCTCGGTTACATTTTTCTCCCTTGTTATATTTTTCTTCTTCACGCTTGCAACTAGTTTATAGGAAGAAGAAAGGAAGGTGTGATGTCTAATTTTGCCATTACCATTTAGCAGCTGGATGTGTCGGGTCGTGAATCACAGGAGAAGGAAAAAGTCCAAGCTAGACTACTCAACACTAAGCCCCTCCCCCCTTTCCCAACTCAAATTCCTGGATCCACTATCCAATTATACATATGTCTGAATCTCTAGATCAACAAACCGAGTCTAACTTGGTTTAGGCATTTCCTGTTTTGCTCCATCGAAATGTATCATGTATGCTACAGTTGAGTTATTTGGTTACCCTTTCTGAGGGAAAACTAATAGATTAAAGACAATTATCAATGCAGACTCTGATTTGCCTATTTCGTACATATTGTGTCGATTTTTAGTATTGTTCATGTGGAAGTGGTCTAAGTGGAATTAAAGTCACCATTCTTGCTTAAACTCCTTTACTGTAAATTGATTACAATTGAGATTTGAGCATATCATTTGACACTTTATATCGTTATACTGATATTTTACATATTAATTACAGAAGATACCACATATCAAGTGGCAAGGAACCTTCAACTATGGCAGAAGTGTTGTCTCATTTATGCTCGACAACTTTGCAAGCTTGCTCCAATACGAGGTAAACCTTCGGGAGGACTTGGATCAGACGTCAAGTCTATTCTCGATGAACTAGAGCACATGAGAGCGTTCATTCGAGTTGTTGATTCCAAAGAACAAGATGATCCCCAACTTGAAGTATAGACGAGGCAGGTGCGTGAAATAGCTTATAACGTCAAAGATGTTCTTAACGAATATAAGCTCTTGCTTGCAAATAATGACAAAAATGGATTCACAACATGCATCAGAAAAATATTTGATTGGATAAAAGGATTAAAAATTGCTTCACAATTACAAACAATCAAGTCAAGAGTAGAAAATGCTTCCCGGAGTTATCAAAGATACAAGGACATGTATCCTATCATGGATCAAAGCCCGAGTTACGATGGTCACGGGGATGCACTTTTACTAGAAGAAGTTGAGGCGTGGGCATGGAAAATTCAGAGAGACAACTTCTTCAATGGCGGAAATCTACTAGTCGCAGGCACAAAGTTATTTCAAAATTAAGCATGGCACAGATGGTAAGACAACTGATGAGCATTTGTGATTTAAGTACTTATTTCCTTATACTTTTGAATAGTCTTTAGTGCATATTTATTGGTTTTTGTATTATTTTGTCATTTTGTAGGTTTTAGCCGAGTCAAACAAAACGATCAAAAAAAGAGCACAAAACGGATAATTTTGGAAGGAATTGCAAATACAGCGTTGCGTCACCACTTCAAGCGCTACGGCACCACACCAAATGACGCAATCTTATCTCAAGAATGCAATGAAGCCCACTAGTTGGCCCAACGAAAGACAGAGTTGCGCGATGCAGAGGAAGTCGCACGACCCGATCATGGAGCGGCGCGCGCCGTGCGCCTCCACTCAAACGTGGCACGATCGCGTCACCAGTTGCACGAGCCACGCACAACCGTCATAGACCGACACGAACTGCGACACAACTGGCGCGACTTCTACGCGGCATGTCTCGACGCACGTCTCTAGGGGAAAATTCATCATTTTCATCTGTCTAAGTGACGGCTGATTTTTGAACCACGGCAACACGTCTTGCTTATAAATAAAGAGGACGGCCAACACTTAAGAGAGACTGGATCACTTTAAATACTTACAATACTTTTGGGTACATTCCCTAATCGAGAGGGTAGTTAACTAGTTATGCGAGAATTGTGAAAAGATGGAGAAGAGTGAAAAGACCATTGAAACTCTGTTCTAGTTTTGTTTTCATATTCAACAGTCAATAGTTTGTGAGGAGGAAGATAGCATGAAAGTCAAGAACAGAACAGGGCGTCAACGTTCCACCGGATCTGAGAAGCTTTTTCATCTCCTTTATTCTTGTTTATGTTATTCAATTCCTTATATGTGATTGAACTCAAGACTAGTAGCTAAAATATTTTGTGTTTGGACTAGAGAGGTAGTTCTGATTTATGAATATGTTAATTTAAAATTTTTTATATGTGTTTAAGAGTTCACGTGTCTAGATTGATTGGTTCTTATTCTGTATGATTAGTATTATTCTCATTGGATGAATGGAAGCACTACCATGTGATCGTCAGAGTGTAGAGTGAAGCTAAGTATGTATACATGTGATTTGTGACTTTGGTTTGCTAACGCAACTGATGCGCAACCCCTAGACCACACTAGATTAATCTTAATTAAGTACGTTCCATTAACAAGAATGGATTAGTTGATAGGATTGCTAAACTGCATGAACATATTTCATTGCAAAAATAAAGTTTAGTCTATTCTTTCTTGCCTTATCATTGCAAGCGATAAAGTTAATTTTCACACTCCACAAGGTTAGATCTAGTTGGCACTCCATATAAGCCCTCATGTGTTATTTTTAATTTTCAAATGACCCTAGTATATGTTTTACAAAATTGTTGTTATGTTTTTTGAATTGATTGTATTATAACTAACAACTTGCCTCCATTGATACATAAGAAACTGACACGAGCACGATAGAGATCATAGTATCAATTATGCTCGACAACTTCCCGACCTGGCTACTACACGAGATAAATTTGTTGGGAGGACTTGGACCAGAAGTTGTGTATATTAGTGATGAAGTCCAGCAAATGAGAGCATTCCTCAAAGTTGTTTAATCCAGAGAACAAGATGATCCCCAAGTCAATGAATGGATGAGCCAAGTGCGCGATATAACTTATGACGTCGAAAATGTTCTTGACCAATATAAGCTCTTTTTTGCAAATCATGGCCCAAAATGGATACAGAGCGCGCGTCAAGAAGATATGTGGTTTGATAAAAGGTTTAATTTCCAGTCACCAAATTGCTTCAAAAATACAAACAATCAAGTCAAGAGTGAAAAATGTTTCCCATAGTTATCAAAGACAATCAAGTCAAGAGTGAAAAATGCTTCCCATAGTTATCAAAGATACAAGGACATGTATCCCAAGTGGTGCAACTCTGTGTGTGTATGTGTGTGTGAATTTGTAATTTCTTTTTGGAGAAGATCAGACTCGTGTGAAGCACTATTGTATGAGTAAATTACAATGGTGGTCCTTCATGTTTCAATTTGATGAGTTTTTTCGTGATTTACTTTTACCAGCATGCATCGTTTACAATTCAACACGATTGGGATTACAGTTTGGTTGTTGTTGTTGCGCGTTCAATTTTGGTCTTTCGTATTGCAATAGTCCAATTTAAGTTTCATAAGTAGCGGTTAATTATCATTATATAATTTGCTTGTTTTTATAAAATAGCGTGCTATGAATATCAACACGAGGGTCTAAGATGTTAAAAGGAGAGAAAATGCTTTATCTCCCCCCGCCTTACAATGTCTAAAATTTAAGGGATCTTGTGAGTAATATTATTGAATTTTTGAACTAGATGCAAAACACATGAGTTAAGTTAGGGTAAATGCGATAAAGTAGCCTTTCGATGTTAGGCCAACCTTTATTCGGGGTCGAACCTTGAAGGTCAAAAGATTTTGAGTTGAAATGCTAACTGTAGGCCGAATTGTTGAAGTTATAACTAGAGCCCCTTTACTCCTACTTAAGGCGGTCATAGGTTGATTTAGACATTTGGTTCTTGAGCTCAAAACTATTTTGAGGATTGAATTTGGTCTCTAACTACGAGTTAACTTAATAAAATAACAGAAAATATGATACTTGAATTGAGTTCGGGTATACGGTTAACCTCGAGAGTTGCATTTTAAATCTCAAGATTAGTTGTTGTTAGTTTCTCTTACAAGTTTAAAAATCGAACCATTGAAGGTTAATAGTGTCTCGAAAATCGAAGTGAACCACGGAACTTAGAAAGGATTGCGACAACTAAGAGGTCATGTTCGACCTCCATGTCATTTCGATCCACGTTTTGAATTTGTTGTTCTCTTTTGCATTTCTGCACTTACTGAAACGTGTTATAGTTAATA
This sequence comes from Linaria vulgaris, assembly GCA_948329865.1. Taxonomy (NCBI): domain Eukaryota; kingdom Viridiplantae; phylum Streptophyta; class Magnoliopsida; order Lamiales; family Plantaginaceae; genus Linaria; species Linaria vulgaris. The sequence goes on along the minus strand of OX415251.1, from coordinate 37,189,137 downwards.
TAAGACACATCAAATTTGAGTAATTTCAAGTAAAATACTTTTAGTTTCATTAGTAACACAAGTTCAGAGTAATTTCAAATAAATACTTTTAGTTTCATTAGTAACACAAGTTCATTATGCTTTAGCTTCTCATTCAACCATTTATTTATCTTTCTCCCTTTTGTTTTGGAGCGAAATTTGTCTATTCCCATTTCTTATTCCCTTCTCTTTTTCCTTAATTATATAATGACATGTGGCATGTGTAGCCCAACATAAATTAAACTCCCGCATTATCCATCAAATTGATTGAGTTAATCTATATTATCGAATTAATTATTGTCTTTCTTCAAATAAAATCAAATAAATCCCCCAAGTAAAAAAAATCAGACTCTCTTCCAATCAAAAAGAAAAAAAAAATTGTCATTCAAAAAACAAAATGAAAAATACGTGAATTATATACTGCCTTATGTATATTTCACAATCTCTATAAAATTTTCAATCACGTAGTTATCTGTTTCTTTAATCCCCAGAAAGGTGTGAATTGTTTCCATGTTGTGCACACTTAATATTATATATTATGTATTTTTTATACGTAGATATCATTTCTTAATAATTATGTTTCATTTTAAGTTTAACAATTAGTACTTTTTATGACGGATATATCACATGTATAAAAAGCCATTGATTAACTATATTGATAATATTATTTCTCACTTGATTTTTAAAAAAATAAGATTATTTTCACTTTATACAATCTTAAGCTTTTCTTTTCATTTTCTATTGCAAAAGATTTTGATTTCTTTACTTGGGAGATTTATTTGAGTTTATATGATTTTATATGAGAAAATAAAATAATTAATTTCATAGCATAGGTTAACTGAATTAATTCTTAATTTTAAGAATTAATGTGAAGGTTTAATTTATATGAGCTTATATATGCCAGATTGAGGGAAGAGAGAACTTTTGTCAGTCCTTTCTTCGTTTCCATTTCCAATTTCTCCTCTTAATTTTGTTTCTCCTTCATTTCCAATTTTTCCTTTTATTTTTCATTTTTCTTATTTCCCCTCCTTCACTTTTCCTTTTTTTGCCCTCGACTAAATCCCTGCCTCAATTCCTCAAACAGCGGCGACGTGAATCTCCACCAATCCCGCCGCAGCACCACCGTCATTATCCTCCGGCGCATGGCTTCCGAGATCTTAGCTTCCTTCTCCAGAATCCGAATCAACTACGCTCCTCGTAAAAAGCTCAGCACCTACCATCCTTCATCTCTCATGATGGTACACCAAATCAACCTCAAGTTTCGCCAAACTTGCCCTAACTACGATCCGTACATCCTTTGCCTCTGCTACGGCGTCGTATTCTGGATCCAGTGCCGGCAGTAGCGCACTCTCTTTAAACACCTCGAATCGCCGGTGTCTGATTACCTTTTCAGATCGAGAGCCTATTCATCGTCGGACCTCTCGTTCCGTTGTTTAACACGTTGTCTTCGTTGCAGCCGGAGATTCCTACTTATGGTAAGGTTTGCCCTATTTTACCTACCTGCATTGATCCTGATCGTCGTAGCGATTTTATTAGGTCGAACGCGGTGGATGCGTTCTTTTTGCCTAATGTGCCTGGTATTGTAGCGTTGCTCGAGGATTTGAACTCATTAATTAATGATCGTTGTTGTCCGATTTATCCGGAAAGGGGTGAGCATGTTGCGGTTGGTGCTGGAGCGAAGGTGTTTGGTCATCACGCGTTTCCTGTTGAGGATGAACGTAGCGAGCTTGAGAAATGGTCGTTATGTTCGTCTGGCCTGCAGTATCCCTGTGAAGCGGATACGAAACTAAACAAGGCGTTTACTGAGAGGTACGACGATTTGAGACGGGGGCTAACAAGTGTTTGATGGAATTGAACGCTTTTATGTCCATGGATTCCTCGATGGCTTGGCTTGCTCAAGTTTAGAGCGTTGCGACTGAAGTTGCGGTTTGAGGGTTCCGGTACTTTGGCTGATTGTGAACCTCATGGGGTTACTGCTAATCAGTTTGTCGTGGAGTACGGCTCTCCGGTTAGGCTGCCTACTACGCTAACGTGCGTTGCAGATCGATCGCCTTTGTTTCCATTTGCGTTTAAGTTGTTGAGTGGTGTGCGGTCTCCGCTTGCTCTAGCGGAAGCAATGGCTGCCATGGCGCAGACTAATGTAAAGATGTTTGGCTATCATCCTTATTTAGCCGATTTGGGAAGGGAGACTATAGCGGGCGAGTTTTGGGAGGTTCGCCCCCTTGAGACCTCCGGTAGCGATGATTCGAGTTACCTTGCTCTCAACAACGTTATTAGACGTATGATGAAGAGTAAATCGATACTTCAAGGGAACAAATTGTAGAACAAAACTATTCTAATTCATAACCCCTAACTATCTAGATAAATTTGGAACACAATTGAAAGTAACGAAAAAGCCAAAGTGTTGATTACTTTGTTCAAATTTAACAAATCCTTAATATGTAGTGTAGTGACTTCTCACCATGCACTTACCAAATTTTCATAGGAGCCCACCAAGCACTAACCTAAGTAACTCAAAAATAATGGTGCAAATCCATTGCTTGTTAGGCCACATGAAGTGTATGAGTCGCCATCTCCTTTTACTATCTTTATGCACTTATTGTATACACATACACACATTTCACTTCCGTGACTTAATTCATTTTTCCTAAAAGAATCATGACAATTGACAACTACCACACCACTTGTAATAATCCCTTATATATATTATCAAGTATGGCACTGTTGAGGTGAAATCATTTTTACTCGACTTCAAAGCGAAGCAAAGAAAAGCTACTAATCTTTCCCTATTAATTTGGTCAGCCAATTTCATCATCCGTTGCAAAAGCCATTAAGCACAAAAAAATGGTGAATTTTAAAACTTTGTTCATTTTCTTCTTGATCTTTGCAATTACGTTCTCCTCCGCAGCCATAACGACGACCCGTGTTGCGCAAGGAAAAGAGGGTAAGTGGAGGTGGCAAAGGCAGCCGTGGATGAACCATGGGAGCTTTCGAGGGCCTCGAGATAGAATCGTTAATCCCGCGGTCGAGCATGGCCGGCTTCAAGTTCCTGAATTACGCATCTAGCAGTTTTTTTGTTAGCAACTGTGGCTCATAATTCTGTAACGTCTAAAAGTATGATATCAGGTTTTTAGTAAGGCTCATGTTTCTTGCATAAGCTTTTGATTTGACTTTTGTTTTGGCATCGAATGTTTGAGTCATTTTATCAGTTTCTTGTATATTGGAGTTTGGTCTAGTGTTATAACTGGGACTGAGTACCCAAATTCTAGTTAATAGAAAATAAAGATTATAATTGTTACACAAAATTTGGTGAATCATGGACAGTGGCGTATCTAGAAATTTTGTAGTGAGGGCTAAAGAGATTTTTGAAAAGAGGAGAGGAAGAACTAAAATAATAAGTGAAATAGAATTATTATTTGAATTGATTTTTTGAGATTTTGAAGAAGATTTTTTGAGATTTTAAAGAAGATTTTTTGAGATTTTAAAGAAGACGAATGCTTACAAGAGTTACAAGAGTTTTTTAGTTAATTTTTAATTCTAAAAGGAAAAATGTCACTGATTTAGGTTGGTGTTTGCAAACTCTTAAAAAAATCTATAACCAGCTGTTTATTTGAATAAGTGATTTTGGGGTGTTTGCAAATCTTAGCTTTTTCGGTTACACAACTTTTTTAAACTAAAAAATCCTACAATCTTAAAGCTGATGTATGTGGGGATGATTTTGGCTTATGAACTTCTACTTTTTTCACTAGAGTTTGCAAACACCACAAAGTGTGACAATATAAATAGCAAAAGATATGCATCGCATTTTCTTATCCAATATATATATATATATATATATCAATGTAAATATTGTATACCATGTTATAAATTTTTAGACTTATTTTAACTATATAAAAGCAAAAAAAGTAGTCCACATCGTATTTATGTTTTTAATTTGTAGAAAGTTTTTTTCACAAATACGATAGAAAGTATGTGTATATGTAATTTGAACAACATTAATTCTTTATGTGTCAAACAAATACAATAAAGATCAATGTTGTTTGCAATTATCATCACAAAAGATTTTTTCCTAACTAAAATAACAAATCTTGTTATTTCCTTACTAGATATAGTAAACAAGTAATTATATATAAGATAATGCCTTTAATTACGAGATTTGTTCTTATTTTTTATTCGATTATATGATTCTTTACATTTATCTCTTCCTAATTTTTCTTTTACCATTAAAATTAAAATCTTCACTATGCCATACATAGTGCAAGTTGCCCGAAATCATGAAGTTGTGGGCACGTATACCCGTTTGTCATGCATTTTAATGATAACTAATTTATTATTTACTTATAGTAATATTATTCACGCTAACATTATAATAACATTATAAATTTGATATACACGCTAACATTATAATAACATTATAAATTTGATATAACTAGCTAATCAAGCATAGGTAAACTTAACAATGCCTTATCTATGTAGACCTTCAGACGACCTAGTCAAATGAAATCCCATTAATTTTGTCCACTTTTCCTCCTTGACCTCTTGCAACCTCAAATAAAATCAAACGGTCGAATTACCTCTTATAAGGCAAAAGAAATAATACAATAGTAAGCAAAATCGAACTCTCTAATTGCTCCATCGTCCTTCTGCTTATAACACGAGCGCATAAAGCTCTACTCTTGTAGTCTTGTAAGGCAGAAGAAACATACAATAGTAAGCACAATCGAACTCTAGTAGTCTAAACGCTAAGAGAAAGCTGGTGAAAAAGAGGATTGAGAATCTTACTCATGCCATAAAGAATGTAAGATTACTTCGTTAGAATTTTGCTTCATTTATTAGTGTGTTATTTAATATATTATATTATGACCAGTCCTTTCCTTGTCTCTTCAATCTTGGATTCAAAGTACATATCGATGTTACTTAGATAACAAATTCCTTGATTCGTTCGTACTGAATTTTCTATCACATTAGTAACGGTCTTGTTTCTTACTTTTACAAACTCTTGCCCCTCTCCGTCTAATATAAAATCTTTTAGGAGATACGATAGATACGATCTGCACTACAAGATTTCAGGGTCTACTGCAACCACATTTTCGGTTGCAGAAGCCCTGATCCGGTTGCTAAAAGTCATCTGCAACTGCAACGCAGTTGTAGAACGTTCGATCACGTAAAGCCTGCGACCGCGTCGCGGTTGCTGTTGAGGTCAACTGCGACCAAAAAATCTGCAACCGCATTGCGATCTCTGATGGTGTTCATATTATCGGAGACCGTAATGTGATTGCAGAAACTCAAAGAGCAATTGCAACCGCAACACGGTCTCTGTTGATATACAACTTTCAGCAACCGCAACGCGGTCTCAGATAGTATGAATATTAACAGAGACCGCTTTGTGGTTGCAATTGACCTGCGAACAAAATAAAAAAAAAACCAATAATATTTCGGTAATTACCGAAATATTATTGGTTTTTGTTAAAATTACATATAGATAATGGCAACAAATCAATATAGTGAATATACAAGAACAAGTATAATTATATAACGAAAAACAATGAATAAAATAAAATGAAAAAGGATAAAAAGTTGAACAAAAAAGAATAAAGAAGAAGAGAAATAATAAAGCAAAAAATCAAATGTTTAGTGTTATTTGTTTTGGATTTGGAAAAGAAAAGAAGAGAATTGTTGGGTGTTTTTTTTTGGATTTAGAAAATAAAAGAAGAGAAGTGTTGGGTGTATTTTTTTTTATTTGGAAAAGAAAAGAAGAGAAGTGTTGGGTTTTTTTTTTGGATTTGTAAAAGAAAAGAAGAGAAGTGTTAGGTATTTTTTTTTTTAATTTGGAAAAGAAAAGAAGAGAAGTGTTTGGTGTTTAGTTTTTTGGATTTGTAAAAGAAAATAAGAGAAGTGTTTGATGCTTTGGGAAGATTTGTGTGGGTGAGTTTATTCTAAGAGTTTTAAAAAAATGAGAGGGTAGTGGCGGGTATATATAGAAAATGTGGGTGAAAATTCAAATTTCCCCCTAGCCCGCCTAAAATTTCAAAAATATTGAACAAATTGCAACCGCAAAGCGGTTGCTAATTTTTTTTAAAATTTGAAATAATAGTTATTGAGACCGCGTTGTGGTTGTTAAAAGTATAAATATGAATAGGCACCGCGTTGCGGTTGTAGAAAATATGAATATTTGTTGCAACCGCAACGCGGTCTCTAAATCTAACTTTTGCAACCGCGATGCGGTCTCAATAGACCCTTTTTGAGACTGCTTTACGGTTGCAACTAATATTCATACATCAAAATCACAATTTTATGGAACTATCTCAATGCGTTTCTGATTTTTAGCAACAAACATCAATGCAACATGTGAAATAAACTAATAAATGATTACAAAACAAGTAATTAAGGAGTGAAAGAGCAGATTGAATGTGAAATGATCGAAGGAGTTATTAGACCATGAACTTATTGTATGTTATATCTACTACCCATAATCATATTTCTTCTTGTTGATTTGTTATTATGATTTGCTTCACTAATAATATGATTAATCGGTTGAATTAGTAGATAATCTTTCACATAACGTTTATTTCTATATGTATCTAGGCATGATATTTATATATATGTATATGAACGTTATCATTTGAAATCATAAGAATCTTCATCACAGCTTGTCCCACATATATAACGCTTGAAATTGTTATGAGAAATTGAAATTATGGTTGTTTTTACCATTATTAGGATAGTTATCAACTAAACTAACAACGTGGTACCTCAAATCATTAAAAAATGTCATTTTGAAGTATGAATATTTTCAGCAACCGCAAATTGGTTACAAAATTTTGAGACCGTGTTGCGGTTGCAGAAAGTATGAATATTAATAGGGACCGCGTTGCGGTTGCAAAAAGTATGAATATTTTCAGCAATCGCAATGCGGTTCCAATAGACCCTTTTTGAGACCGCTTTGCGGTTGCAACTAATATTCATACATCAAAATCACAATTTTATGGAACTATCTCAATGCGTTTCTGATTTTTAGCAACAAACATCAATGCTACATGTAAAATAAACTAATAAATAGTTACAAAACAAGTAATTGAGGAATAAAGAGTATATTGAATGTGAAATGATCGAAGGAGTTATTAGACCATGAACTTATTGTATGTTATATCTACTGCTCATCATCATATTTCTTATTGTTGATTTTTTATTATGATTTGTTTCACTAATAATATGATTAATCGGTTGAATTAAGGGATAATCCTTCACATTCCATTTAAACTAACAACGTGGCATCTCAAATCATCAAAATGATGTTATTTTGAAGTATGAATATTAGTTGTAACTGCAATTCGGTTACAAATACACTCAATTGCAACCGCTAGCCGTTCCCAATTGGGCTTACTTGAGACTGCAATGCGGTTGCGATTGACTCTGTTGGTATCTGAGACAGCACTGCGGTTATAATTGACCTACGAACGTATCTGAGACCACATTGCGGTTGTAATTTCTAGTATTTGTATTATGAGACCGCTTTGCGGTTGCAATAACCTAATCTATACTAAAATCTAAGTTTGAGCTTCGATCTGTAATTCAGCTATATTTTAACAACTTCTAAACTTTCTACACTTATTTAACAAATCGTTAAAACCTATCTTTAAATTTGTTTAAACTGAACATTAAACTATCTTTAACACGACAAGAAATCGTTCAAATCAGTTTTAAAACTTATCTTTTCAATTTGATTGTCGTTAATTTTTATCACTTAATATTGTAATCCTATTCTTTGATTGTAATCCCTTAATTTTATCTATACTTCTTTCTTTTCTTTTATTGCATGAAGAGTTCCAATTTCTTTCTTTCTTTTCTTTGATTGCATGAAGAGTTCAAATTCTTTGATTGTAATCCCTTAATTTTATGTATACTTATTTATCTATACTCAAAGAAAATTATCGAATATGCAAATATCAATTAACTAAAAAACATTTACCAACATTATACATAAAATAAATTTGTTTGATTAAACATTCAACTTACACTAAGTCATAAAAAAATAAAATAAGAAAAAAAACATAATTAATAAAAGTCCAATATAATTAAAATAAACTCGCTCTAGCGATCACTGTCTGGATACTCAACATCATCATCACCCAAACTTAGCCCAACAGCATATGTATCATCCACGGTCGCCAAGGGATCTGCATCATTTGCCCCCTCATCGTCACCATCTAAATCGTGTGCGGGACCGGCGCCCATCATGTTGCCATCTACATCCTCATCATTATCATCATCATCGGTGTCCTAAACAAACTCTTCGTTGTGGAAGAACTAGGAGCAAAATGATCTCGTGGCGGACGTGGCGGCCTCCAAACCCTGAACCCCGATCCGATCTTAATAGTCAAGCCCATGAATAGCTCCTCAGGTAGCTCGCGTGTCAGTCTATCTGTACTCGTAGCCCCATCAGCGCTAAAGTCCTTGAGGAAGTCGAGGATCATGTCCACTCTTGGATCCTGGGTCCCCCTCAGCTCGTGGTTCTCCCTCGTCAACTGTCTAACCAACTCTGTTGTGTGGTCAATCTCCCTCATGTAAGGGATATCGATGTTCGACGGATCACCATCACTCGGTAGCCCATTCGCCTTCCCCTTCTTCACCTTCCCTATCGCCTTCCCCTTCTTCACCTTCCCTATCGCCTTCTTCCAACAATAGGCATCCCACTCGGGCAACTCGGCTAGGGGTGGGTTCTGGTAGCTTCGGGTAGGGTACCCATATTTTCGGGTAGGGTACCCAAAAATACGGGTAGGGTTTTTACCCTACCCGGTACCCGATCGAATTTTGGGGTACCCGAATGAAATCGGGTACCCTAACATTGGGGAACCCCAATTTGGGGTTTGGGGTACCTGAAAGTTATCCAGTGGCCAAGAAATGGCCACTGGATGGTCGGGTATCCGATACTCAACCGGGTCGGGTACCCCAAACTTCGGGTTTGGGGTACCCGAAAACTGTCCAGGAGGCTATTTTTGGATTCTGGATAGTGGCCAGCCACTGTCTGCTTCCCCTGTTTTTGAATTGAAAACAAGGGATTTTTGAAAAATCCCATGTTTTCAATTCGTTTTTGCCCTGTTCCTGTTTTACTAACATCAACAGTTGTCACTCATCAATAATTCGCAAAAAAAAAAAACATTCAATCTAATCCAAAACAACGAGCAATCTAATCCAAAACAATGAGCAATCTAATCCAAAACAACGAGCAATCAATCCAACGTCCACGAACAATCAATCCAAAACAACGAACAATCAATCCAAAACAACGAACAATCAATCCAAAACAACGAGCAATCCGAAAATATGCAATCTTACAAATTTCAAACAACATCATCAACAAATCAACATAAAAATTGTTCATTCGGCATCGACACCTAACTCCCCCAACAAGTCTTCACTCTTCATCATTCAAGGATCAAGAATCGAAGCATCTTTACCCAAATCGTTAAATTCTACAATAACAATTAAAGAAAATCATTAGTATTACCAGATAAGTCAAATCAAGAGTATATATATATATATACTAATATACATATCAAATTTACAAATTAAATTAAAGAACAATAAGAAAATGATATTATCTTCATCCCATTTCTCCACCTCGTACAAATTCTCTTCCACGTTCAAAGGCACATAATCTTCGCGAAGCCAATCTTGGGCACTAATGAGTGCTTGTACCATCTTGGTAGACAACGAACTCCTAAAGCATCTAGCACACGCCCTCCTGTGCTAAATACCGCCTCAGAAGCTACCGTCGAGACCGGAACCGCTAGAATGTCACGAGCCATCTTGGAAAGGATTGGATATCGATGGTTTTCTACTTTCCACCATCCCAAGATATCAAAATGTTCAGATGTATTTCTCGTGACTTCTTCGGCCATATACCTCTCAAGCTCAAACTTCTCTTGTGTATTTATTTGTGCCAACATTGCCTCAAAACCGAGTTGCACCGAATTATAAGCTTGTTGGCCATCCTCCTATAAAGAAAAGTCATCCACATTTGTGCTAGATATGCCATGGCTTTGACCTTGAGTGGAAGGAGTAGAACTCCCATAAACTCGCTTGTACTCATTGAATAAAGATTTGAAGCCAACACGAATTAAACTCGTAAGATCAGTTACTTTTTTTGGAGGCGGCTTCGAAAGATCTTCAGAATACATTTGCTCCAAAGCATAATTCAAGTACACCCATTTGGAGCGGGGATCAAGAAGCACGGCATAATAAAGGGTCTTGTTCATCTTCAATGTAACCCCAATAGCCTCACCTCCTCACAAGTTTCATCTCGTCCGTGACGTTACTCCAATCACGACAACTATCACTGGTGTCACTCCACCATTTTCCTTCATCATCAACCTCAATGTTGTCCGGATTTTCCAACCTCTCGGCAACATCGCTATCGGAAGAATCATCATAATCTTGAGTAAAAATAGAATGTGAAGATCGCACCTCTTCATCGTTGATAGATATTGACGAGTTTGGATTTTTTTTAGGCATTTTCCTCGCACTCTCGTCCATTTCTCGCTTCTCCTTGGATTTGGCACTCAAGCGTTTTGTTTTTGGACTTGGACGTGCAACTTCTTTTCTCTTCCTTTTTGAAGATGCGACTTGTTTTCCCTTCGAATTTGAAGGAGCCATCACCTATATAAATTAAGAAAATGACTTAGTTATAACTTATAAGTTGCAAGTTACAACATTCATAGAAAATTAATTTCAACTTTCAACATTCATAATTTCATATAACACAATAACAATTCATATCAAATTATCATTTAAAATATCAATTTATCAAATAATAAACTTCATTAACAAAATGCCCAAATGATTAGTCATAAACTCATAGTTTCATATCACACATTACACACTTCATTAATCTAACTAACAAAATGCTCAAATTCATTGATCTAACAAAATGCTCAAATTCATTAACCCTAACTTATCTAATTAAATCTAATTGAGTTACCATATACTCTAAGTCTCATATAACACACTTCATTAATTAACAAATCACATTTCAATACTTTTTCTAACAAAATGCTCAAAACCTTCAATTTCATACTTCAATTTCAATAATTCGTTACCAAAATGCCCAAATTCTTCTAATCTAACAAAATGCCCAAATTCATAAACCTTAACTAATCTAATTAAGTCTAATTGAGTTACCATACAACTCCATTTAAGTCTAATTGAGTCACCATACATATCACATAACACAATACATACAAATTAAAAGATTAATTTGGAGTTTAGAGTTTGTTTACCACGGCTTCGATTTTGAGAGGGAGAGAGAGCATGCGGTGGAGAGAGAGCGTGCGTCGGTCACCGACATCGGAGATGGTCGCCGGTATGTCGCCGCCGCCGGGTGTGTGTGTGCGTATGTGTGTGTGTGTGTGTGTGTGTGTGTGTGTGTGTGTTTGAGTGTGTGTGTGTTTGAGTGCGTGTGTTTTGAAAGAAAAAAAGAAAGAGATTTGAGATACAGTGAGTGTGTGACGGTTGGAGAGAGAGCGTGCGTTGGTCGCCGCCGTGTGTGTGTGTGTGTGTGTTTGATTCTTTTGAAAGAAAAAAAGAGTCTGAGAGTCTGAGAGTGTGAGTGTGTGACTGTAGCGGCGGGTTGGGTAGAATTAGAAAGAAAATGAAAGAAAAAGAAAAGGAAAAAAGAAAAAGAAAAAAGAAAAGGAAAAAAAAGGAAAAAAGGGAAAAAAGGGGGTTAATAGCAAATTCGGGTACCGGGTACCCGAATTACTTAAAATACCCTACACGAAGTACCCTAATCGGATAGGGTACCCAAAAATCCGGGTACGGTTCGGGTTTTACAACCCGAAATTCGGGTAATACCCGATCGGGTAGGGTAGGGTACCCGAATGTCGGGTTTAATTACCCACCCCTAAACTCGGCTGGCGGCGGATACCTCATCGTCAGCTCCCTCATGTATTTCTTCTGTTGATATAAGAAAAGAAATTAGAGATGAAGATTAGAATCAGTATTTAGATTATAAAAATGATTGAATTTACAAAAACTAAAGAGTAAAAAGTGGAAAACACTTACGTAAGTAAGTCTAGAAGCGTCATCTATCCATTGCCGCCTCAATGGGACACATGTATCCCAACAAGTCCCAGGCACCTTATGCGTATGTCCAACCCTGTACACCTTCTTGTGTCGAATAGGGGTATGGCGGTTCGGCTGATTCCTAGCCTACAAAATAATAATTACGTTAATAATAAGAATCCTAAATTGCACGACTATATTATTGTAACGCCCCAAAAATTAGGAAGAAAATAAATTTATATTTCAGTCCTTAAACTTTTGAAATTTTTTATTTTTGATCCTAAATGTTTAGAAATATTTGCATTTTAGTCCATAAACTTAAAATTAATCTTTTACTATTTTTATAGGTCTCTAATCCTAAAACATATATTTCAATTTCAAATCTTAACCAAGATGATCGAATTATCTAGAAAATTTACATGAATAAATATGTATGTAACAAAAAAATCTAATTATACCAAATTTGAATAATTGAGGGACTCGATATGCAATTAACCAATTGATGAAGTAAACCATGACATATTTTTGATGAGCTAAGCCATGATATCATTAAGAGCATGATTAAATTCGGATTTTTTGTGAATTAGTATAAAATAATCAAGGTGTGACCTAAATAAGTATTATTAAATTACTATTTTCGCCTATAAATACTCACCATTCTTCACTATTTTTTATAGCCCAAAATAATTTGATTCTGCAAAAGTAATAAGAAATAAAAGTTGTTCCTTTTTTGTGTTTTCGTTTGGAAAATAATTTTTCTCGATTTGTATCTTGCTATTTTCTACCCAAAAAGATGCCAAAACTTTTACTACGCATGAAATGCCGATTCTGCACCTTAGAAAAATCATAACTAATTGTAGAACAATCTTTTTTTGATCAAGGTCAATGGCTGAATACTCTCATTGGTGTCTTATATCTTTTGTATGAAGACATATTTCTCCAATAGTATGATCTAGAAGGGCATAATCCATAAATTGTAAACTGCTGCCAGAAAATCCGATATCAACTCTTATGTTGCAAGAATTATTTAGCATAGCAAACTTTTGTGTTTTCATATAATCTTGGATTCTCACATCTCTCATGATGCTATAAAACCATAAAGCATAAAAAGATTTGAAAACCAAGTTCATTTGGATGTCCGATCAAAGGTAAAACCAAAACTGCAGTGATTTTTCAGTTTATTTGGCACAATCTTTGTTTTCTTAATTTATAAGTTTAATCGCCATCATAATTCAATGTATTTATCACACACACAAATTTAACATGATATAGTATTAGTTATAATTAGATTATAATGATTTATAATCATGAATTGACATTTTTGTGATCTTATTTATAGCATTTAAATGGTAGATTTATCATGTTTAACATATTATTTTCATAAGTCTTACAAGATTATTCTTGCCACTTCATGATCTAACCATCAAATAAGATTATTTACCATCTCTTTTCACATGTTTTGATAAACCTCTCATGTTTATATCTTTATATTTAAGTTATAAAACGAGTATATGCATTTTTAAACTTACTATGTAAAATAAAGTAATAAATAACTAAGTTATACCTTTCAAGGTGTTATTTCGTATGATTTGGTGTATGGTTATTAAAAGTTTGGAATTGATTAAAAACTAAAAAGATGAGTTTTCCTAGAGTTAGTTAAGTAATATGTTTTTCTTTAAATTCTTCATCTAAAATTTTCATGTTTGGTGTAATGACATAAATTAAGCTTTATGTGTTATCTACTAAGATTTACATTATAACTAGCATTCTTAACAAGAACGTTCTCAATTTCACAAACATGAGAATTTAAGAAAAAGTACTAATAATTGTTGTGGTGAATTATAAATCAGTTGATTAATATTATTTAAATTTGTTAAAAGTTTGACGAACTAATCAAAGCCATCAAGGTTTCCCGTACAAGTTAAGGTGAGGTTCTATTTCTGATTTGTTCTAGCCCCGTTTGGCATCCGGCCTTGAGGAACTTGGACATAAAAGTCACTATTTCATTACCAAACCTCGAACAACCTATATTTCATCATAATCTTGTTTGGCATCTCATCTTATAACATGATTTTCTTACTCATCGATAAATCATATCCAATCATTTATTATTTATCATATCTATTCACAACAAGATAATTCTCCAATATTGTAATCTCATCTGCTCGTTCTTGAATTGTGCAAAGAGCAACGAACTATGTTCGGGACATGTAGCTCAAGGAGCAACAGATATTATCCGGTTTACTAGCTTGTTTGTTTAATTGTTATACCCATTGGGACGCCTTTGGGAAGTTGGGCCCATGGATTGAGTCGAGTTACTGCCGGGAAGTAAGGACTTTCGGTTTAAGTAATTTCGCTTGATACCCATCTATCTAGGCGCCGTTTGCAGTCAGGAGTTGGCTGTAACCCGCATGCTGGATCGACATGTACTCGAGCATGTCTCTTGATTGTTTGCGAGGTCGCTCCTCGTCGGGAGGTATAAGGTAGAATAGTAAAACTTATAAGGCTGAATTCTTTTATTGTTAAGCACAATTTTATTAATTATTCTATGAAAACTCCAGTACCATTGCTACATTAAATTATCTAGTGGAATTGTTTCTACCGGTAAGATCACTCCTCGAAATGTATCTAGTAGGTCACAGTTAATTCTTGCATTACCAGTTCTTTTATATGAATCTCACTAAGTCATTAAAGACTTATTCCTCGTTTCTTTTGTCCATTCCTCAGGATAAAAAATCAACATGGCAGCATGGATCAAGTGAATAATTGTTCAAGCATGCATTTTGGAACATTCGTGTTTTGTCACTAGTACATAATCATTAAAGAGTCACATTGTTTGTAATGCAAGACTTCCGCTGTATATATCAAAATTTGTTTTATAAAACGTGTATGGTTTTGATCCTGAATAGGTGAGATTCCTTCCTATGAATTACGCTTTAGTCTGAGTTGGGTAAAGTGACTAATCACCACCGAACCAACTCGGATCGGAGCATGGCTCGTAGGGCGCGGTCGTCACAATTATATTGTTGATTAAAAAAAATACTATTCAACGCTTGATCTCCTCGTAATCGACAGATCCTCCAAAACAAGTGGACGGGCTTTAGGACAATCGGCTAGATCGGGTCCTCCTCGCTTAGCGCGTGTCCGAGTGGAAAAGTCTCGATGAGCGTGGGTCCCCCAATGAATGGATGTCGCCTCCTCCAATGAGTCGTTCATCCACGTCTTCGTCTTCCCCGCATACGTTGGGCTCTTTAATCTAGAAAAGTATTGATCCTTCGCGTTACTCAAATTCTGCTTGCAGCAGCCCTTCGCCTTCGCGTTACTCATTATTTATTTATTAATACAATAATTAATAAAATATTATTATAAAATAATTTCTCACCGTAAATTGGGTCCACATCGCCCCTCGTACAGTCCCCAGCATCGCCAATAGATGGGCCAAAACTCACTCATAAACTGTCTGATGTGGAAAGTGATCGTCTTTGCTACCTCGCGACTAAAAGGGGTGAAAACAAATCAGTGCCTCAATGTGATGACCTCTATGTCCTTCACCGATCGGGGTGTTGTACATCCTATAGTAGGTTCCCTGACAAGGCGGCACTGCGTGTCTGTGGCTGGATACTATGTCGACCTCTGACTCGGTCCAACTCTGGTGCGTTGAATCTGTGGCGACCTCTAGCTCGATCCAGCTCTAGTGGCTAGAATCCATATCGACCCCTAGCTCGATCTAGCTCCAATGGCTGGAATCACTGTCGATCTCTGGCTCGATCCAGCTCCGGTGGCTGGAATCTCGGTCAACCTCTAGCTCGGTCCAGCTCATGTGGGTGGTGTCCTATGTGCTCCGCTAGACTCGAAAGATGGCAGTCGAGGGGCTGCGGTTGACTCTGATGATCGTGGTCGATGGGCTTCGGTCGACTTGCATGATCTTGGTCTAACCCTAGATGCAGACGATGTACGGTGGGCCAGGCGCGCCACATCTGCAGGAAGGGCCTCGTCATCGTCAAACGTAAGCAACCGCGGTATGACAGAAGACAAACATCCGGAAGGATGGCTCGACTGGAGCATTAGTCTTAGGACCACGACCCGAGTGGATAATACGCACCACCAGCCTACAACTACCTGGACCACTCTCGGCGCTACGGCCTCCAGATCTACTACCCTGACTATCAGCACTACGGCCTCCAGGTCCACTACCTCGACCACGACCACGACCACGACCACCTCCTGATGGAGGAGCACAACGAGATGTATGTGCCCGGCGCGGAGGAGCGTCTGACATTATGTACTACAAAACTAAGGACAAATTTCTAAGTTAGATCATTGATACGTTTAAGATTTCCTAAAAGTATGTATCGTTATTGAGTAACGAAGATTTCCTAAAAATAACATTACGTCTAAGTTACTAAAGTAAACTAAAGTAATAAAGATTTCCTAAAAGTATTTATCATTACTAAGTAATAAAGTTTTCCTAAAAATAACATTACGTCTAAGTGACAAAAGTAAACTAACGTAATAAAGATTTTCTAAAAGTATTTATCGTTACTAAGTAATCAATTTAATTAAACTTAAGTAACACTTTAATTAAACTAAACTAACTCTTTAATTAACATCTAAACTAGCATTTAACAATTAAAAACTAAACTAACAACTTCCCACTATAAACTAATCAATATTCAATAAAATCTAAAAATTAAACTAACATTTTATAACTAATCATCATCACTATAATTAACCACTAAATTGACAATTTAACCATTTAACCACTAAACTAATAATTTAACAACAAAACTGACAATTAAACAACAAAACTAACAATTAAATAACTAAACTAACAATTAAACAAATAAATTAATAATTAAACAACAAAACTAACAATTAAACAAATAAACTAACAATTAAACATAAAATCGAGAAATAATCGGAAAAAAATTAACAATTAAACATAAAATCGAGAAATTATCGAAACAAACTAACAATTTTTCGACGAAGCTACGAGCGGCGTGGAGGAAGAGAAGCGGCTAACGGACGACGTGAGAAGGACGCGAAGTTCGAATCCTAATGGATCGGGTTTGGGTTGGGTCGAAAGGATGTGGCGACGGTGGTGGTGGCGGGTGGGGATGAGGCTCGCTGTGGCGGTTGGAGATGGAGGTTGAGGATGCGATGGCAGGCGGAGATGGATGTGGCGGTGGAGGGTGGAGATGGAGGTCGTGATGGTGAGAAAAGAAGGAGGAAGGCGGATCTATGCGGTGGAGGAGGAGGGGACGGTGGCGCGATAGCTTAGAGTCAGAAGGGACGGCGGCGCAGTAGCGGGTGGAGGACTTGGAACCGAATTCCGGTCTTAATTGAGAGAGGAGGCGCGGTGGAGAGAAGGAAAGGAGAAGAATTATGATTATTTTTTATTTTTTTATAATATACTGAAAATCAGGGACCACGATGCGGTCCCTGAAAATGTCCCTCGGAGGTACCGAGTGAGGCGCCCAAAATTAGTGCTTCGAAGCATTAATTTTGGGCCAAAAGTTCCGGCCCATTGGTTGGAAAAGCCCATCCAATGGGCTGGGCACCGCAACGTTACTTTCAGGGATTGCGGTTGCGGTGCAGTTGTTGTTGCTCCACAACCGCGGCGCGGTTGCTGTAGACCCGAGAATCTTGTAGTGTTGTTTTTCCTCTATTCAATAATTCATTATGATTACAATGTTACACAGAAAATGAATAATTAAAGCAATATCACATCGTATTTTACAAGTTGTCTTAAAGAGAGCCGACGTAGTCCGCGCTCCACCCTTGTGATTTATACTTCAGCTTAACATGAACTTTTGGAGTTAAGGTGAATTCGTCATTTACATTTTGTTGGTAATTTGTTATCATCGCTCGATGTACAATTCAATCCTTCGCAGAGACAATTAAGACGATCAAATATATCATGAAAGATCTAGGTTTATGTTATACATACTCTTGTGCAGGAAGAATCTGAAAACATGGATTTAACTATCATACGGTACGTTGTTATGCTAAATTATGACTAAGTTAAGCTCAAACTGCTGCTTTAGTTTAGCTTCAATTCTTCATTTATCGTAATACTTTCATGTAAACCTTATAGTTATCGAGCCAAGGTGGATACAACTAGCAGTCGTAATTGCAATGGTGTCTCAACCTCGGCTATGGAGCAAGCAGAAGAACTTCAAGAAAACTTGGTACTAGAGTTTCTAAACTTTTTGAAGCTCATGCTAAAATTGCACGTCTCCGGTGGATTCTGGTTGGTGACTTGAACATAAGCTTTTCACTTAGAAATCTTGGATTCTTCTGAGTGAATGGACGATAATTGCATAGAATTCTTATTATTCGCAGGGCTTGCCAAGCAAATTTTGTAGTTACATTTGCCGAAGCACTATGAAACCATGGTTTTGGTGGATGAGCACGAACAAGAATATGAAGCAATCTACTTGGTGAATAGGAATGGACTGAGTGGTGAATGGCGAGGTTTCTCCATTGAACACGGCTTGTTGGAGGGAGATGTATTAGTTTTTCAACTTATTGAGCCTCACACCTTCAAGGTTATTCTTCGAATGTTTTATGCGTCATGCGTGCTTTTTTTTCTTTGCCTATCTGGTAATGGTAATCATCAGTGTGCATAGAAGTCCGAACACATACGATTGAGATTATTCCTTACGGCTCAGCTATTGTATCTCATTATACATCAAGAAATAAGTAGACCTTCAAACTTAAGTTGAGTATTTGTGATCATATTATCGACCAATTGTCTGAAGTAAGACCTCTAATGTAATGGTTGTCAATATCCAAATTAAATTCACTTAATTTCATGTATGTTTACCTCGAACGTCTTATTTTATGTGTTAAAGGTCAAGCCTGGTGATCATATGTATGTACGTGGTTACAACTTATTGAGTGGCTAAAACCTATTGAATGTGGACTCAAAGTCATTTCGGTATTAGGCATGGGAGGGTTGGGTAAGACCACCCTCATTAAAAAGATCTACGGTGATAAATCATTGAAGGATGATTTTGATCACCACGCATGGATTATTGTTTCAGAGTCATACAAGATTCAAGATCTATTGGCAAGGATGGTAAAGTTACTCCTTGATGAAGTAAAGTAACCAGTGCCTCAACGACTGAAGTCTATGATTGCCGATGAGATGAGAGAATTTATCTATAAATTTCTCCAAGATAAAACTTACTTAGTTGTGCTAGATGATGTGTGGAGAATAGATGCATGGGAAGCAATCAAATATGCATTTTCAAGACGCATGACCAAAAGTCAAGGTTGTATCATCATCACCACACGCTTTAACAGCATTGCAAATGCTGCTAGTTTTGATACCAAAAGCCACATTTACAGAATAGCACCTTTAACTTTCGAAGATTCAAAACTCTTGTTCTACAAAAATCATTTCCTAAGAACTCATGCCCTCTGCATTTGGAAGAAATTTTTGAGAGCATCCTAAAGAGATGCGAATGATTACCGCTTGCAATTGTTGTAATTAGTGGCCTTTTAGCTACTAAGGACAACAATATACAAGAATGGGAAATGTTCAACCGCACCATTGGTGATGAATTAGAAGGAGATAACTTAAAGAGATTGAATAAACTAATCTCTCTAAGTTTTTTTGACATGCCATACTATCTCAAGTCGTGTTTCATGTATTTGAGTATTCTCCCAGAAGATGTCATGGTTTATAAGGAGGGAGTGGTTCAGTTATGGGTTGGGGAAGGATTTGTGCAAGAAAAGCAAGGAAAGACGGTAAAAGAAGTGGCAGCGGGCTATCTGAATGAGCTTGTGAACCGAAGTCTAGTTCAAGTAGCGGGGGCAAGTCTTGATGGAGCCCCAAAATATTTTCGTATCCATGACCTTATAAGAGAGTATATTATTTTAAAATCAAGGCATGAAGGTTTTATTACAAGCGATAGAAGAGATGGCAGGCGGGATGACAAGATTCGGCGAATTGCGCTTGATGCTTCGTCTAATGCGCAAGAATCAGCCAACCTTGGTCATCTACGTTCTCTGATGTGGTTTGGTTCTGGAGATTCATCTTGTGTAATAATCATACACAAGGTACTTAGCAGAAGATGCAGGCTACTAAAAGTGTTGTACCTAGTAAGAGCTCCATTGGAATCTATCCTAGACGAAGTTTTCAAGCTATATCATCTCAAGTATTTGGACTTAACAGGAACAAAGGTAAAAGTCATTCCAAAATCTATCAAAAATCTTGTAAATCTGGAGACATTGGATCTTAGCGATACTAGAGTGACTAAATTGCCTAATGAAGTCGTAAACCTCAAAAAACTTCAACATCTAGAGGTGGGCAGGTTTGAAGATGGGATTCATACAGGCTTTTAGGGTCCAAAAGATATAGGGCCATGTCATCCCTGCAAAGTCTCATACTTTTGTATGCTAATGAAGTTGATGGGGTTAAGATAGTACCAGAAATAAGGAAGCTTATTCGGCTTCGTAGATTGGGCTTGGTAAATCTAAAAAGAAAAGATGGAAATGACATTTTCTCCTCAATTTCCAAGCTGTATAATTTACAAGATTTGTATCTTTCCTCAGTTGACAATGAAGAGGTGATTGACCTAGACCACCCTACAATGTCTACTATTTCCAGTTTTCCATCTTTGAGATATCTCGTTCTGCGTGGGCGTTTAGAGAAGATACCACATTGGGCACCTTCTCTTGTTGGGCTGACGAAGCTGTGCCTAGTAGGAAGCAGAATAAGGGTGGGGTCGGGATCCTCTCGAGCGCATTCAAGGTTTGCCTAATCTCCAATACCTGAGGATGGATGCAGCTTATGAAAGTGAGGGATCTTCAACTTGTGCATTTCGAAGATATGCCTGAAGAATTTTTTAAGAGAGTTGTCGCCTGAAGCAAAAAGGAAAGAAGTGGGAGCTCGGCCATGTTCCCACAGTGCAAATATGGAATTTGTGGGCGATAATTGGTCTAAAATTGAGTATAGCAGTTAATTATGTTTCTTTATTATATTTGTTGTTTTTATTTTAAAGTTTTTTTGTTTTTGTCAATTTCATTTTAATTTGATAGGTAGGATTATATCTACTACAACATTTTCTTATATAACTTTCCTTCAATTCAGTGTTTTTTGCTTCTGTTTCTCTTGAAGAATTATCCTGACAAGTATTACTAGCTTATACCATATCTGGAATTTCTTGCATTGCTTGTAATTCAGAATAAAAAAAATAGTATATCCATTAGATGTGAGAAAAGAAAGGTTTATGACTTGGGAGAGAGTTAATGTGTAAGGCACGATTGTTATCCAGCTTCTCAACGTGTGTTTCTTTTCACTCTTAAGTTTAGATACAGCTTGCTATGACATTTTAGAACTTACTGGAAGCAATTTTACACTTCTCTATACATGCATTTTCGCTCAAGATTAAGATTTCGTGACCGTCAGAGAAGAAAGGTGCACGATTCAAGGCACAGTTATTGTGCAGATGACCCAAATTTATAGCTGAAACTATGCATGAACTAACTGTGGACTGAGGGTGCAAAGTGTTTTATTTATTATTTTAGGTGCACCTGGCCAAATTTGTAGAATGATTCACCAATTTGTAGCAAATGACGCCATAAGTAGCAATGAAAAATGGTATTATGCTTCTTTGACAGCATGAAAGTCATAAAAGAACAAGGAAAAAGAAGAGAAGAAATAGAGGATTCGTAGCTCCATTAATGTCGTTAACTAGGAGATGGGTGGTTCACAGGCGATGTTGATTTTTACCAACAAACAGAAGTTACTAAAACTCACCACTAAGTACAAGCAAATAGGTCTGGAAATTTATTTCTAACCAGGAAACAGTTTTTTCTAGTCGAGACATACATCAAAAAACTGGTTTGGAAGTCCAGATTATAAGACAGCAAGATCTGAATTCAGAGCAAATAGTAACTGATCACAACACAAAAAGGGAAACTCTCTAATACTTTATGCACCTGGAGAAATTTGATCTTCAAAAAATAGTAAACCCGAGCAATTTGGTTATTGACTCTCGCATGAAAGAAGGACTACTCATTTTCTAGTCCAGATGAGAAATTGGAAATTGAAGGAAAAATGCCCTTTAGTG
This sequence comes from Linaria vulgaris, assembly GCA_948329865.1. Classification (NCBI taxonomy): domain Eukaryota; kingdom Viridiplantae; phylum Streptophyta; class Magnoliopsida; order Lamiales; family Plantaginaceae; genus Linaria; species Linaria vulgaris. The sequence continues at coordinate 37,166,971 of OX415251.1, read as the reverse complement.
AAGCAAACTTGATAGGATATGTACGTTTATTTCTCGACTGATCTCTAGTATCTTCATCAGTTGGTTCCTAGTGACTTAAGTCTGTAAGAGTTTCTATTTCTTCATTATCGTAAAGACTGAAAAGTGAAAACTAATGCCTACAAGGGATAGCATTTTCCGACAAGATGGGTAAAGTTTTGTTACAATTTTAGCTTATCCTCAAGTATCAAGCTTCCAACTAAACTATGTTCAGCAGCCGCGTAGAGAGAGAAAGCTTACCAACTTAATGATTCCGATAATGACTTGACAGAAGTGTAAGTCAGGTATAAAAGTACGCTTTTGTAGAACAAAGCAAAATCTTGACGGGATGTATAGCATGGGATGAAACCAATAGTAGCTGGTGGCATATACGGATGGATCAATGTTATCATACTATCTAGTGTGCTCTTCCCCTCCTCTAAAAGTAGCAATCTGCATTTTAATTTACAGAATTGGCTCCTCAATGCGCATTTCTTTGGTATCACGAATCTTCTCTGTCACTCCTTCAAGATATGATATGGCAACTTCTTTCTAGGGATACTGCCAGGAGACCACAATAGCAAAATGCGAAAGCTTGAGAAGATTGATCTTTGTCTCAAAAATTGTGATGGAGTTGTATAAGAGCATCCCCAGCCTAAAACTGAGATACTTATTAATTGAATCACAACGAAAAACAAAAGGGAAAAAACTAAGCCTGAGAACTAGGAAAGATAATATACAGAGAAACGCATTTACGTTCTCGCAATTTCACTCACATTGGCAAACTTGACGTGTTTTGATTATCACCAATACGTGCTTCTTCTCACCTTTCTTCAACAACAAAAAGTAAAAAATGCTCAATTACAGAGCAAACCATGACTATCACTATGCTTCGGATGCGTCAAATGCCCCCAAAGCCAGATGCTTCATAACAAAACACCTACTTTTACGTAGTTTTTTGGCTACGCCAAAAACGTCACCTCAGAGGGTTTTAAGATCTACAGCTAACATTTCTCCATTCCGTTTCCATACATCCACAAAATCGCATAGAGAAGATACCACATTGCTTGGTTTATTTCTAGTAAAGCGTACATGCAGGACTTGTTAAGTACCAAAGCTGATTGCTAATTTCCTCTCTATTAAGAATGCTCAAACACCCGTTCCATATGGAAAAGTTAGATAATATTCTCAAAATAAAAAAGATCAGTCTCATAGCTGAAAGGCAAATGCCATCAGTACTCACAAAAGATGTTTGATTATATATATCGAAAATGTTTAAAATGTAGGAATACTTAAGTTTCATCCATGGAATCCAATTATACCGCGCGCGCTCGTATAGAAGATGAGAGTCAATACGCAAGAAAATCTGGCAGGCTTAAAGGCATCGAGCTATTAACAGAAAAGGCAATCAACATGAACTCTATAAATTTATATCGATGCTCTGGTGCAGATTTAATTGATACGTAGTAATACGAATTATTATGTATCTCAATTCGCATCACTGTGGAAATTAAAGCTAAAGACAAATAATGCTGCTAACTCGATCTTTCCTCTTTACTAATTACGTTCCATCAAATATCAACATACATACATACATCTATTTCGTATAAAATATAACGATAAAAAATTCATCACTTCGACTAACTCGATAGACAAAATGTATGACGCCGACAGAAACTCTAGAAGAATCAAATAATACCTTCAGCTAGTTTACTTGATCTTTTCTGTTTATCAATTACGATTTACGACCAATTACATTGCAGCAGTAACGTGCAAGAAATGAAAACAGTTTGTATAAGACTCCTCCGATATCTCCTTAGTTGCAATATTAGTAAGAGAAAAAGAAAAGAATATTAATTACATTTGACATCCAAATTCCATATTACTGGTTGCTCAACGGACACCAAGTCTTTAATCAATTTGTATATTGTCTCTTGAATTAAAAGATGAAGCATGGCTTAATCAGCATTGTTATCCAGCTTGAAAGATTCTTGGCTTATATATAGTGATTACTCTGATTAATAAATCGTTTTTGGAAGTTGACAAATTAAAGAATGAGTCTAAGTAAAACCATGAGATGCCAACCAAAATCAGTTTTGCTTATTAACGATAAAAAATAATAAAATAATAAAAAATAGCTCCTCTCTTGCACTAACTGATTATAAAACCAAGAGATATCAGCCAAAACTATGCACACATATAGAGTAACTTAAAGGTAAGTGATCACACGTTAATCTGCTTGGTTTTCGTATTTAATTTATTTATATTTGTTTCTTGCATATGTATGATTTTTATATTTTGTGTATTAATTATGTGTTTGGGGGAATTGTTAAAAATGGCCATTAAGTTTGAAAAATGTTAATAATTTTGAAAATTACTCTGCAGGTTAACATTTTTTTTGTAAAAATGCCGAATGGGCTCTTGTTCAGGCTTTCTGCCTACGTGGCTGCCAATTGTAAGTTTAGGTGGACAAAATTAATTACCATTGTGTTATACTGAATTCGAAATTGACCACATATAATATTTTAATTAACAAAACTCTCCCCTTAGTTTTATTTAGTTAGAATACAACACCAAAACATATTTTTAGCACCCATATACAACCTTTTTAATTATTTTAAAATTTTAAAAAATAAATTATACTCTTAATTAAATTAATTTTTATTCATGTAACTCTAGCAAATATTTTAAAAATGCATTTAATCTTCAAATGATTAATTGTATTATGTGTATTCAATTACTAAAATTCATTCTATTCTATTATACTTTGATTATTTTAAGCTTTGCATTAAAATTCACTTAAATTTTTAAAATCAATTTTACTTTAACAATTTATCTGAAATTAAGTTTTTATTAAATCCCCCCTCCCCCCACCCCCACCCCACCCCCACCAACACCCTTCAGCCACTACCTCCCCTCCCCGCCAAGTCGCCGCCACCACCTCCCTTATGTCACAAATTTTTCTTCAAATTCAGTTTTAATCCCATCATGAAATACCATCTTCAATTGCGATTCCTTCTAAACATTCGATTTCGAGTTGTGTTGGGTATGGAGATGGTAGATTTTCGTGTATAAATTGATGGTGGTGGTGGTGGTGGGTTTGTGTTAGGGGGTGGGTGGCGGATCTACAAGGAGTTGATGGAGTTGATTCTAGTAGTGGCCGGTTTGATTGGGGGATAAGGGGGCGGCGACGGGGTATGGTGTTGGTGGTGGTGGTAGTGAATTTTGTGGTGGTGGGTTTGGGGAGGAGCGGTGGGTTTGGCACAAATCGATGATGGTGGCGGGATTGGGTGTTTTTTGAGGGAAAGGGGGCAGTGGGGATGTGAGTTTAGGATGATGGTGGTGTTGATGGTAGTGGTTGCGGTGGTATGTGGTTTAGGGGAGAAGATGAAGATAATCTTTTTTAAGAAAATTATAAAATAAAACATTAATTATTAGTTCTTTCAGAGAAAATATAATTATATCAGATTAGTAATTGAATGAAACTAAAGTATTTTTCTTTCTTTTTTATTATTTTGTTAATAAAAGAAGTAATAAGTTTAGGTTTGAGATTATATAAATAAGTTCTTATACTTGAATAAAAATATTATATAATTGAGTTTTTTTTTCATTTTTTATTATTTTATTAATTAAAAAATATGTTTTTTATGTATTAAAAAGGTCAAACTTATTTTAGCGTTAAATGAGATTTTTACATAATACCAAAAGATATATAAAATTTTGGGATATAAATATAAAAACTCAAAAGATTTGGATAAAAATAAAAGAAAAAAGTTGAGTTTTTACAGCTGGACAAAGTTTTTACACGTGGCGTCCACGTAGACCGCCCAAGCCCGAAGTGAACCTGTTGGGCATTTTTAGCAAAAAAACAAAATAACGTGCAGGCCATTTTTCAAAATTATTTTCTTACTGGGCAAACTTAATGGCCATATTTAACAATTCTCCCTATGTGTTACTTGACAATATTTCCATTCTTTATGTTTTCTTATTGAAAGAGGTGACAACTGATTTTTTGCTTGTACGTACGCCGCAGCCAACAAGGTCAAATCTATTTACACATATTTCGTTTATGATCTTTATTATTAGTCTGATAGCTTTGAGGATCGCTTCAGTAATTAGTAAACTTGCATATGAGGGAAAGTTCACTAGTTAGTAGTTGGTTCATTCCTTTTGGTGCAACAACTCTGTTATAGTAAACACTAAAGAACCCATCTAACTTTTTCGTGAAAAATAAAGGGTAAATCTCGTTAACCCCGTAACGCATAGTGTATTCTCACTTTGTCCTCAAACATTTTAAAATTAGCGATGTGCCCCCTAACGTTTGTTGAATACCCTCCTAACTAAATCTGACGAACAAAAATATTAAAGCGTGTCCAAAATGAACGATTGATTAACGATCAGGAGAGTATTATCAATACATTAGGGGGTACAACGCTAATTTTGAAACGTTATGGAGAAAAGTGAGAAACACACTAAGGGGGCTTAACGGGATTTACCGCAAAAAATTAAGCTCGAATGATATCCACTTTTCTATGCTCCATTATTCTTATTGGAAAAGTAGCAGAGTAATAGGTGATCAGCTTGGGTGGACATGAGTTAATCGAAACTACTTGCATCATGTATGCTACGGTTGAGTTATTTGGTTACCCTTTATGAGGGGAAACTAATAGATTAAAGAAAATTATCAATGCAGACTCCGATTTTCCTATTTCATAAATATTGTGTCGGTTTTTAGTATTGTTCATGTGGAAGTGGTTTAGTGGAATTAAAGTCACCATTCTTGCTCAAACTCCTTCACTATAAATTGATGACAATTGAGCATTTCATTTGACACTATATCGATATACTTATATTTTACATATTAATTACAGAAGATACCACATATCAAGTGACAAAGAACCTTCAACTATATATGGCAAAGAGCGCGGTCTCATTTTTGCTCGGCAACTTTGCAAGCTTGCTCCAATACGAAGTAAACCTTCATGGGGGACTTGGACCATAAGTCAAGTCTATTCTCGATGAACTAGAGCATATGAGAGCGTTCCTTCGAGTTGCTGATTCCAAAGAACAAGATGATGGAAGTGCGTGAAATAGCTTATGACATTGAAGATGTTCTTAACGAATATAAGCTCCTGCTTTCAAATGATGACAAAGATGGATTCACAACATGCATCAGAAAAGTATATGATTGGATAAAATGATTAAAACCCTGCCACAAAATTGCTTCACAATTACAAACAATCAAGTCAATAGTAGAAAATGCTTCCCCAAGTTATAAAAAATACAAGGACATGTATCATGTCATGGATCAAGGCCCTGAGTTATGATGGTCATGGGGATGCAGTTTCACTAGAAGAAGTTGAGGTTATTGGCATGGAAAATTCAAAGAGATAACTACTTCAATGGCATAAATCTACTAGTCGCAGGCACAAAGTTATTTCAGTATTAAGCATGGCACAGATGGTAAGACAACTGATGAGCATTTATTTAATGTGATTTCAGTACTTGTTTTCTTATACTTTTGAATAGTCTTTAGTGCATGTATATTGGTTTTTGTATTGTTTTGTCATTTTATAGGTTTTAGCCGAGTCAAGACAAAACGATCGAAAAAAGAAACACAAAACGGATACTTTTGGAAGGGATTGCAAATGCAGTGCTACGTCACCACTTCAAGCGCTACGACACTGCACCAAACGGCACAACCTTATCTCATGAATGCAAAGAAGCCCAACAGTTGGCCCAACGAAAGACAGAGTTGCGCGACGCAAAGGAATTCGCGCTACCCAACCATGGAGTGGCGCGAGCCATTTGCCTCCACTCAAACGTGGCACGATCGCGATACCAGTCACACGAGCCACGCACAACCGTCATAGACCGACACGAACTGCGGCATAACCGGTGGGACCTCTGCGCAGCCTGTCTCGATGCGCGTCTCTAGGGGAAAATCATCATTTTCATATGTCTAAGTGGCGGCTGATTTTTGAACCACGGCAACACGTCTTGCTTATAAATAAAGAGAACGGCCAACACTAATCACTTTAAATACTTACAATACTTTTTGGGTACATTCCATAACCAAGAGAGTAGTTGTGAGAGAGTTGTGAAAAGATGGAGAAAAGAGAAAAGACCTTTGAGACTTTGTACTACCTTTGTTTTATTATTCAACAGTCAATAGTTTGTGAGGAGAAAGATATCATGAAAGTCAAGAAGATAACAAGGCGTAAACGTTCCACCGGATATGAGAAGCTTTTTATCTCCTTTATTCTTGTTTATGTTATTCAATTCCTTATTTGTGATTGAACTCAAGACTAGTAGCTAAAATATTTCTTATTTGGACTAGGGAGGTAGCTCTGATTTATGAATATGTTTATTTATTTTGTTTGATGTGTGTTTAAGAGTTCACGTGTCTAGATTAATTGGTTCTTATTCTGCATGATTAGTATTATTCTAGTTGGATGAATAGAAGTACTACCCTGTGATAGAGTTAAGCTAATTATGTATACATGTGATTTGTGATTCTGGTATGCTAACAGAACTGATGCGCAACTCCTAGACCCCACTAGATTAATCTTAATTAAGTACATTACATTAATAAGAATGGATTAGTTAATAGGATTGCTAAACTGAATGAACATATTTCATTGCAAAAATAAAGTTTAGTTTGTTTTTTCTTGCCTTATCATTTGTAAGCGATAAAGTTGATTTTCACAGTCCATAAGGTTATATCTATTTATACGAAAATTTTGTATGATCTATGTTGTTAGTGTTGGGTTGTGGAGCCTAAGTTGACCTCGGGCCCGTACTTTAAATCAAGGCTAATATCCGTGATCCAACTCTCCGGTGGTTTAAGGGGGGTGGGCCCCCAATTTTTGGGTTGCCGTACATAGGGCCCATGTAAAATTATATTAGGAGTTGCCTAATATAAATAGCATTGTAACGACAAATTCTTGTTATCTCTGTAATTAAAAGACAAGAAAAGATTACAAATAATTTTTGAGTAAATTTAAAGTACAATTGTGGTTCAATCTCTATCTAATCCTCTAATTCAATTCTACAAGAACAATATTGAAATCTGTGATGAAAATCTTCAATTTGATCTTCACTGGGATTATTTGAACTTGGAGAAACGTTAATTCGAGGGTCCTTGGACTTGATCTTGGATTAAATGGTGATTTGATTTGGAATTTGTTTTGAAGGTTGATGAAGATTGGTATGATCTTCGTCTTCAGTTCTTTGGATTTGTGAGTTTTGATCTTTTCAGTATGGATTTTGGTCTTCAAAAACGGTTTTCCGAGGGTCTTGTGACTTGATCTCGGATCAAACGGATTTTTGGTTTGAATGTTGTTGAAGAACGGTATGAATTTGATTTGGATTTTTGAATTTGTTGAAGATTTGATCTTCTTGACTGAGACACGATCTTCAAAAAACGGTTTTTGGATGAACTTGAGGCTTGATAGCGGATTGAAATGAGTTCTTAACGAAGAACACCTTGAAGATTGTTGAGCTTGTTGGAGAGAATTTGTTGAACTTTGTTGCTCTCAATTCTTGAAGTTTTAATTGTGTTTTTGTTCTTCAAGAGCTCATCTATTTATAGTTGTAGAATCGAGCCTCCTTGCTTGTGATTGGTCGGTTTTATTTTTTTTAATATAAGCATGGATTTAATTTAGATTGTGGTGGACTTCTTCCCTGGACCCTCGCATTGCGGGGATGCTTTCGTGCACTGGGCTGCCCTTTATCAAGAAATCCTTAGAACACATCGTATTTCCACATGGCTTTATTTGATCGGCCAACAATTCTCCATCTTTATATTATAAATCAATTAATTAACCTATTAATAAATGGAATTTAATTTAGTAAAATTCCAAATTAAAAATAGAAATAATTAATTTAATTTATAATAATCAATTTGACACTTGTCAATATTTAATTGGAGTAGACAAAATTAATTTGTCTACAAGCATCTCTTGTAATTGTAACCCTACAACATAACACATAGTGAAAATCTTGGCTTGATATCGCCCCCAAATGTAGGTAACGAAGTGGGTAAACAAATATCGTGTTTTCTTGGTTTTGTTTGTGTATGATTTTCGGTTTGTCGTATTGTTGCACAACAAGTGGTATCAGAGCATCAGGTTCAGTGAGAGCAATTACGATGGAGGTTGGGAAATCATCAATCAAGAAGTTTGATGGGTCTGATTACGGGTTTTGGAGGATACAGATGGAGGATTACTTGTACAGTAAGGATCTCTGGAAACCTCTGAATGATAAACCGGCAGACATAAAAGATGACGTCTGGAAGGTTTTGGATAGAAGGTGATGAGCGCGGTGAGGTTATCGTTGTCGCGAAACGTGGCATTTTACACTGCAAAAGAAGCGATTACGAAGGGTGTGTAGAGGGTTCTGGCAGATATGTTCGAGAAGCCATCAGCAGCCAACAAAGTAAATCTGATGCATCATCTGTTTCATCTTCATATGACAGAGACAATTGCGCTGTCTGATCATGTGAATGAATTCAGTTTAATTACGCAACAACAGAGTTATGTGAATATCGAGTTTGCTGACGAAATTAAAGCTCTAATTTTGTTGTCTTTTTTACCGGAGAGCTGAAGTGGGATAGTAATGGATGTTAGTACCTCTACGGGAATGGTAAAGCTTCAGTTTGACGAGGTTAGAGATCTCATAGCTAGTGAAGAAATTTGAATGAGAGAATCAGGTAACTCGTCAAGAAATTCTGCAGGCTCAATTTTGAGTACAGAAATCAGAGGCAAATCAGATAAGAAAAAGTCGAATTCGAATCAGGGTAGATCGAAGTCGAGGAATAGAAAGTCAACGAAGGACAAGAGTTCCATTAAATGTTGGAACTACGGGAAAAAGGGTCATTACCAGAATAAGTGTCAAGCACCAAAGATGATAGCTCAGCAAATGTGGCCACCGAAGAGAATGGTGAAGCACTAATTCTGCCCGCATGCAAACCAATAGAGACTTGGGTTCTGGATTCTGAAACATCATTTCATGCTTGTCTTGACAAAAGTCTGATGATGAATTATGTTGTTGGATATTGCGGGAGAGTCTATCTGGACGACAATTTTCCTTATGATGTTGTGCGTAAGGGAGATATTCGTGTTAAATCTCCTAATGGATCCGTTTGGACGATGCGTGCTGTGAGACACATCTCTGGCCTTAAGAGAAATCTTATCACTGTTGGGAAGTTGGATGATGATGGTTATGATGTTAAATTCGGTGGAGGTTCTTGAAAAATAGTCAAAGGAGCCATGGTGGTAGCTCAGGGTTGGAAAAAGGGCACTCTGTATAAGTCCGACATCAGACATGATAGCATTGGAGTTGCTGCAGCACATAGTGACGTTGATTCGTGGCATTGTCGACTAGGCCACATGAGTGAAAAAGAAATGAAGAAAATGTGTTCGAAGGGTAAGCTGTCATGTCTGAAAACAGTTGATATGGGTCTTTGTGAGGACTGTGTGTTTGGAAAACAGAAACGGGTTAGTTTCGCAAAGGGTGGCAGGACTCTGAAGGAATATAAGTTAGAGCTGGTTCACAGTAATTTGTGGGGACAACCCCTTGTCACGTCTCTCGGTGGAGCTTTGTATTACATGACTTTCATTGATGATGCAACAAGAAAGTTATGGATTTACTTCTTGAAACAAAAATCTGAAGCGTTTGAGGTTTTCAAGGAGTGGATAGCACGTGTTGAAACCGAAACTGGTATGTGTGTGAAGTGTTTGAGATCTCACAATGGTGGAGAGTATGAACTTGCAGAGTTTAAGAAGTATTATACAGATAATGGCATTCACATGGAGAAGACAGTTAGAGGAACACCGCAGCAGAATGCGGTTGCAGAGCGTATGAACAAAACTTTGAATGAGAGGGCTAGATGCATGAGGTTGAAGTGTAGGTTGCCTAAGATGTTTTGGGCAGAAGCAGTTAACACTGCGGCTTTCTTGATCAACCGAGAACCATCAGTTCCACTGGAAAATGACATTCCAGAGGAAGCTTGGAGGGGAAATGAGGTAAACCTATCTTACCTTAAAGTATTTGGTTGTGTTTCTTACGTTCATGTTGATGCTACTGTTAGGAGCAAGTTAGATGCAAAATATGTGAAGTGTACGTTCATTGAATATGGTGATGATGATTATGGGTATCGATTTTGGGATTACCAAAACAGTAAGGTTATTCTTAGTAGAGATGTTGTGTTTAATGAACAGGTTGTGTACAAAGACAAATTGGGTGCATCAAACAATGTTGGTGTTGATACTCAGGATAAAGACCCGAAGAATGTGGAATTGGATATCTCCAATTCTGGTAAAGCCATATTCTGGAAAACGAGGCGACTAATGAGGAAGAACCACGTACTCCAGAGCTTACTTTGAGGAGATCAAGTAGGGAACATCGTGCTCTTGAGATGTATTCCCATGCCTTACATTATTTGTTATTAACTGATAGGGGTGAGCCAGTGTGTTATGCAGAGGCAGTGAAAAGTGTTGATTCGAGCAAGTGGGAGCTTGCAATGGACGATGAGATGGATTCCTTGAAGTCTAACAACACGTGGGATCTTGTTGAGCTTCCAAAGGGAAAAAAGGTGTTGCATAACAAGTGGGTTTACAGAATCAAAGATGAAGCATATGGTAGCAAACGTTACAAGGTAATGCTGGTTGTGAAGGGTTTTCAACAGAAAGAAAGGGTTGATTATACTGACATCTTTTCTCCCGTGGTGAAGTTCACGACTATTAGGATGGTTTTGAGCATAGTTGCAACAGATAATTTATCATTAGAACAAATGGATGTGAAGACAGCTTTTTTTCATGGTGATCTTGAAGAAGACATTTACATGCAACAACCAGAGGGGTATGTGCTTGAGGGTAATGTTGAGCTAGTTTGCAAGTTGGAGAAGAGCTTGTATGGTCTGAAACAAGCTCCGAGACAATGGTACATGAAGTTTGATGGCTTCATGCATGAGATTGGCTTTGGTAGATGCAATGCTGATCATTGTTGTTACTTTATGAGGTTTGATAGTAGCTTCATTATTTTGCTATTATATGTTGATGACATGCTGATTGCAAGTTAATGTGTTCAAGAAGTGAACAAGTTGAAGAAGCAACTATCTGAACGTTTCGCCATGAAGGATCTTGGCGAGGCAAAACAAATCTTGGGTATGCGGATTAATCAGGACAAGATGACAGGTAAGTTGTATCTTTTGCAGTCTGATTACGTTAATAAAGTGTTGAGAAGATTAAGTATGCAAGATGCAAACCTGGTAAGCACTCCTTTAGGTAGTCAGTTTAGATTATCAAAAATGGAGTCACCTACTAGTGATTTTGCATGCAGAGATGAAGAAAACTCCATATGCTTCAGCAGTTGGGAGTCTTATGTATGATATGGTGTGTACAAGACCAGATATTGTGTATGCAGTGGGAGTTGTGAGTAGATATATGACTAGTCCGAGAAAGCAACAATGGGAAGCAATGATGTGGGTCTTTAGGTACTTGCGTGGTACTTGTGATAGGTCATTGTGTTTTGAGGGAAAACACACGGACTTGAATGGCTATGTAAATGCTGATTTGGCGGGTGATCTTGATGGAAGAAATAGTACTATTGGTTATGTTTTCACATTCGGTAGTACGGCTATTTTATGGGGATCTAAGTTGCAAAATATTGTGGCTTTGTCTACTACAGAAACTGAATATATAGCGGTGACGGAAGCTAGTAAAGAGATGGTATGGTTGTAGAATTTCTTGGGTGAATTGAGAAAAGGGAAAACAAATAGTATTTTCTATACAGTGACAGTCAGGGTGCTATTTTCTTGGCTAAGAATCTGGCATTTCATCCGAGGACAAAGTACATTGAGTTGAAGTATCATTACATACGGTATCTCTTGAAGAAGAAGACTTTGCAACTTGTGAAGATTCCGGGAAGTGAGAACCCCGCTGATATGTTGACTAAGGTTGTGACCTTAGAGAAGTTGAAGATTTGCATGGCTTCAACTGGACTTGGTGCTTGAAGAGCCCAAAGATGGCGGTACCATTGTTAGCGGATTGTTATGTGGAAGAGTGAAGATGTGGTTACGATGACATTAGTCTCCAAGTGGGAGATTGTTGGGTTGTGGAGCCTAAGTTGACACCGGGTTCGTACTATAAATCAAGGCTAATTTCTGTGATCTAACTCTCCCGGGGGTTTAAGGGGGGTGGGCCCCTAATTTTTGGGTTGTCGTACATAGAGCCCATGTAAAATTATATTAGGAGTTGCCTAATATAAATAGCCTATCTTGTAATTGTAACCCTACAACATAACACATAATGAAAATTCTGGCTTGGTATCGCCTCTAGATGTAGGCAACGCATTGGGTAAACAAATATCGTGTTTTCTTATTTTTCGTTTGTGTATGATTTTCTGTTTATCGTATTGCTGCGCAGCAGTCAGTTGGCACTTCAATAACTTGAAAAAATTGCTAGTTAATATTAAAAAGAAAATTTCCCATTCCTTTTAATCCACTATTGTTAAAAGAGGGTAAAACCAAAATTACATTATATATGACTTCTACTAGCTACCGAGTACACTCCCCATAAGCTCTCATGTGTTATTTTTAATTTGCAAATAACCCTAGTATATGTTTTACAAATTTGGTGTTATGTTTTTTGAATTGATTGAATTATAACTAACAACTTGCCTCCATCGATACATAAGAAACTGACACGAGCACGACAGAGATCGTAGTATCAATTTTTGTGACGATCGTGCTTCACGAGCCATGCTCCGATCCAAGTTGGTTCAGTGGTGGCCAGCCACTTTACCAAATCCAGACTAAAGCGCAACTCATAGGAAGGGGTCTCACTTATTTAGGATCAAAACCATACACGTTTTATAAATTATATTTTGATATATACAGCGAAAGTCTTGGTATTACAAATAATGTGACTATTTTAATGGTGATGCACTAGTGACAAAACACGAATATTCTAAAATGCACGCTTGAACAATTATTCACTTGGTCCATGTTGTCATGTTGATTTTTATCCTGAGAAATGGACAGAAGAAACGAGGAATAAGTCTTTAATGACTTAGTGATGTTCATATAAAAGAACTGGTAATGCAAGAATTAACTGTGACCTACTGGATACATTTCGAGGAGTAATCTTACCGGTACAAATAGTTCAACTAGACAATTTGATGTAGCAATGGTACTGGAGTTTTCATAGAATAGTTAATGAACTTGTGCTTAACAATAAACAAATCCAGTCTTATGACTTCTAATATTCTACCTTATACCTCTCGACGAGGAGTGAACTCGCAAACAATCAAGAGACATGCTCGAGTATATATCGATCTAGCATGCGGGTTACAGCCAACTCTTGACTGCAAACGTCGCCTAGATATATGGGTATCAAGCGAAATTACTTAAACCGACAGTCCTTACTGTCCGGCAATAACTTGACTCAATCCCTGGGCCCAACTTCGCAAAGGCGTCCAAATGGGTATAACAGATAAACAAATAAGCTAGTAAACCGGGTAATATTCGTTGCTCTTTAAGCTACATGCCCCGAACACAGTTCGTTGCTCTTTACACAGTTCAAGGACCAGCATATGATAATATATCAGAGAATTACCATGATTATGAATCAATATGATTAATAAGTGATTGGATATGATTTAAGGACGAGTAAGAAAATAATGTTATGAGATGAGACACAAAAACAAAAATATGATGAAATATAGGTTGTTCGAGGTTTGGTAATGGAGTAGTGACTTTTATGTCCAAGTTCCTCAGGGCCAGATGCCAAACGGAGCTAGAACAAATCAGGAATGGAACCTCACCTTTACTCGTACGGGGAACCTTGATGTCGTTGATTAGTTTGTCAAACCTTTAACAAATTTAAATAATATTAATCAACTGAATTTATAATTTTTCTACAACAAATATTAATACTTTTTCTTCTGTTCTGATGTTGGTGAAATTGAGAACGTTCTGGTTAAGAATGCTAGTTGTAATGTAAATCTTAGTAAATAACGCATAAGCTTAATTCATGTCATTACACAAAACATGAAAATCTTAGATGATGAATTTAAATAAAAAATCATATGCATAAATTGAATATCAAATATCTATTGTTTTAACCACCTTATTTATCTCTCAAAATTATCTTAAACAACCATATTTTTTTAAACTTATGACTGTGAGTATTCATGTTAAAGCCATTTCGACGACAAGAAACGATAATAAGTAAAGTTTGATTTACTATCCAATTCGATGTATAATCAATCCTTAAAAGCATATTACTTAACCAACTCTAGGAAAACCCGTCTTTTTAGCCTTTAATCAATTCAAAACTTTTAATAACCACACATCAAATAAGTATCATATGAAGTAACACCTTAAAAGGTCTAACTTAGTCAATTATTACTTTATTTTACCTAGTAAGTTTAAAATGCATATCCTTATTTTATAACTTAAATATAAAGATATAAACATGGGAGATTTATCAAAACATGTGATAAGGAATGTTTATTATGATAAATAATCTTATTTGATGGTTAGGTCCTGAAGTGGCAAGATTATCATTGTAAGACTTATGAAAATAGTATGTTAAACATGATAAATATACCATTTAAATGCTATAAATAAAATCACAAAAATGTCAATTAATGATTATAAATCATAATAATCTAACTATAACTAATACTATATCATGTTAAATTTATGTGTGTGATAAATACTTGAATTATGATGGCGGTTAAACTTATAAATTAAGAAAACAAAGGTTGTGCCAAATAAACTGAAAAATCACCGCAATTTTGGTTTTACCTTTGATCGGACATCCAAATGAACTTGGTTTTCAAATCTTTTTATGGTTTATGGTTCCTAGCATCATGAGAGATGTGGGAATCCAAGATTTTCTAAAAACACAAAGGTTTGCTATGCTAAGAAATTCTTGCAACATAAGAGTTGCTATCGGATTTTCTGGGAGCAGTTTACGGTTTATGGATTATGCCCTCCTAGATCATATTATTTGAAAAAGATGTCTTCATACAAAAGATAGAAGACACCAAGGAGAGTATGCAGCAGAAAATTGGTAGTAAAATAATGATTCTACATAAGAGTTGCTATCGGCATTTCATGTGCAGTAAAAGTTTTGGCGTCTTTTTGGGTAGAAAATGGCAAGATAAAAGTCTGAAAAAAATATTTTCCAAACTAAAACACAAAAAGGAACAACTTTTATTTCTAGTTACTTTTGCAGAATGGGATTATTTTGGGCTGTGAAAAATGGTGAAGAAGGGTGAGTATTTATAAGCGAAAATAGTAGTTTAATCATACTTATTTAGGTCCCACCTTGATTATTTTATAATAAATCACAAAAAATCTTAATTTAATCATGCTCTTAAGGATGTCATAGCTTACATCATCAAAAAGATGTCATGGCTTACTTCATCAATTGGTTAGTTGCATATCAAGTCCCTCAATTATTTATAATTAAAATTTAAATATGTATAATTAGATTCTTTTTTACATACATATTTATTTATTTAATTTTTCTAGATAATTCGATCATCTTGGTTAAGATTTGAAATTCAAATATATGTTTTAAGATTAGAGACCTATAAAAATAATAAAAGACTAACTTTTATTTTTAGGGACTAAAATGTAAAATTTTCTAAACATTTAGGGTCAAAATAGAAAATTTTAAAAATTTAAGGACTAAAGTATAAATTTATTTTCTTCCTATTTTTGGGGCGTTACAATTTTACTCGACAACTTTTCTACCTAGCTACAACACGAGATACATCTGTTGGGAGAACTTGGACCAGATATTGTGTATATTAGTGATTGAAGTCCAGCAAATGAGAGCATTCCTCAAAGCTCTTTAATCCAAAGAACAAGATAATCCTCAACTCAATGAATGGATGAGCCAAGTGCGCGAAATAGCTTATGACGTTGAAAATGTTCATGACCAATATAAGCTTTTGTTTGCATATCATGCCCCAAATGGATTCAAATCACGCGTCAAGAAGATATGTGGTTTGATAAAAGGTTTAAAGTCCAGGCACCAAATTGCTTCAAAAATACAAACAATCAAGTCAATAGTGAAAAATGCTTCCCAGGGTTATCAAAGATACAAAGACATGTATCCCAAGTGCTGCAACTCTGTGTGTGTGTATGTGTGTGAATTTGTAATTTCTTTTTGGAGAAGAAAAAGACTTGTGTGAAGCACTATTGTATGAGTACATTATAATGGTGGTCCTTCATGTTTCAATTTGATGATTTTTTTCGTGATTTACTTTTACCAGCATGTATCGTTTACAATTCAACGCGATTGGGATTACAGTTTGGTTGTTGTTGTTGTTGTTGCGCCTTCAATTTTGGTCTTTCGTATTGCAATAGTCCAATTTAAGTTTCATAAGTAGTGGTTAATCTTCATTATAATTGTCCGTCCAATTTTTAGTTAATTTTATAGAGGGGGGATAAGTTGAAAATAATTTGCTTCTTTTATAAAATAGCGCGCTATGAATATTAACACGGGGGCTTGAGTTGTTAAAAAGAGAGAAAATGGTTTATCTCCCCCACTTTACAATGTCTAAAATCAAGGGGAGCTTGTGAGTAATATTTTTGAATTTTTGAACTCGATGCAAAACACATGAGTTAAGTTACGGTAAATGCGACAAAGTAACATTTTGATGTTCAATCGACCTTTATTCGGAGTCGAACCTTGAAGGTCAAAAGATTTTGAGTTGAAATATAGGTCGAATTGTTGAAGTTATAACTAGAGCCCCTTTACTCGTACTTGAGGCAATCATAGGTTGATTTTGATATTTAGTTCTTGAGCTCAAAACTATTTTGAAGATTGAATTTGATCTCTAACTACGAGTTAACTAAATAAAATAACAAAAAAATTATGATACTTGAATAGAGTTCGGGTATACGATTAACCTCGAGTGTTGCATTTTAATTCTCGAGATTAGTTGTTGTTAGTTTCTCGTACAACTATAAAAATCGAACCATTGAAGGTTAAGAGTGTCTCGAAAATCGAAGCGAACCTCGAAACTTAGCAAGGATTGAGACAACCTCCATGTCATTTCGATCCACGTTTCGAAGTTGTTGTTTTTTTTTTTCGCATTTCTGCACTTAATGAAACGTGTTATAGTTAATATAAGACACATCAAATTTGAATAATAATTTCAAGAAAAATACTTTTAGTTTCATTAGTAACACAAATTCATTATGCTTTAGCTTCTCATTTCCATTTCCAAATTCTCCTCTAAATTTTGTGTTTCCTTCATTTCCTTTAATTTTCTTTAAATTTTCCTTCTCCAATTAGCAAATATGCACAAGTATAAAAACAAAAAACCCTGGGGCGCCGTTTGTGTCGCGATATTTTATTTTGAAGAGCCACACTAAAGTTACCCGTGGGTAACCATCACGGACGTCACCCCAATTCCCAAACCCAATTATCACTTCCGCCCGTCCTAGGGTACTGCAACCGCAAATTCAACGACTTTTTGGTGGCGGTATGTAATTTTTGCTTAGTTTTAATTTGTTGTTTAAATTTGTAGAAAAGGTGATGTATGTGAGAATTAGGGTTTGTTAGGTAGAAAAATTGGCGCTAGAGCGAATTTGTTCGAAATGAAGAGCCGGACGCATCGGCCTCCGATGTCAGAGCCTCGTCACGACGACTGGGTGGACGAGTCGTGGACGGTGGACTGTATCTGCGGCGTGAATTTCGACGACGGCGAAGAGATGGTTGATTGCGATGAATGCGGTGTTTGGGTGCACACGCGCTGCTCGCGGTACGTCAAGAGCGAGAAATTGTTTGCTTGTGATAAGTGCAAGAATAAGAGCTCTGGTGGTGGTGGTGGTAATAGGAATGATAGCGAGGAGACGGAGGTTGCCGAGTTTCTTGTTGAGTTGCCCACGAAGACGCTGAGAATGGAGAATCCAAATCCAAATACATCGAGCTTGCCGGCACGTGGGCCGGTTAGGCTGTGGACTGAAACTCCCATGGAGGAGAGGGTTCATGTGCAAGGGGTGCCTGGTGGGGATCCTGGGTTGTTTTCTGGGAGTAAAATGTCCTCCATATTCGGTCCCGCGTTGTGGAAGTGTAGCGGTTATGTGCCTAAGAAGTTTAATTCTCGATACGCTGAATTTCCATTTATGAATGATGGTAAGGACGTTGCCGAGAAAGGTGAAGAGTTGGAGAAGAAAACTTATGAGAAAAATGCCGATCAAGCTGATAATGGTGCGGGGGCTTTATTCTCGCTGTCAAAGGAGACTGTGGTAAATACATTGTCTTCTCCAGTAGCGGATTCTGTTGGTGTAAAAGGCCATATTGAAGGCAACGGCTCTCGTGAGGTAGCTTCGTCGAAGCATGAAAAGAAGTTGGATGGTCCTGAGGATACTGTGAAGAAGAATCGCTCAGTAAGGCCTATTGTGTTATACTCTGCGAAGCGCAAGAAAGAGGGCTATGATAAGGATCAAAGTGCAAAGAAAAAAGTCAGGACTACTGAGCAAGAGGGAGAAGCTGAAAGACGAGCTGCCAGTTCTTCTAAAGCAGGTGATTTGATATTCATGTCCTTTTTAACAATGAACGTGTCATCACTTTCTCTTGGTTGAATTTGCTTAAAACTTGAATTATCCAACCGAGCTTTCTCTGTTATTTATTTTTGTCTTGACCCAGAAGGTGTTCTTTTCTTCTATATTCCTTCTTCAGCTTTATCACGTGATGAAAAACATACGAACTTCTCTGGAGAGAGAGTTTCCAAGGTTATTGGTGATGGCACTCAGTGTGGCAAAGATAACTTTCCTGAACAGCTGTCAGATGAGCTTGGTGAATGTGCTACCAATTTAGCTTCAAATGAATGTAACCGAGAGGCTACACTCAAGAAAAAGGTTTTAGTTGATCAAATATCAAGGGATAAGAATAGAGAAGATCAAGTTCCTGCGAGGTTTGAGAACTTCTCTAAAGCTTATAATAATGTGGGCTCACTCCCAGAACTAAATGGCCATAGGAACACACCTGCGAACGAAGAGGTATGCTTTTATATGAACGCATGGATTCATTGTTAGGTATAGTTACTTTTTACATGTATACAATCCTATTGTAATCTAAAATTTGTATGAGATCGAGTTTCTGATGCATCAACTATGTGGGAGTTACACAAATTTTTAGGTTGAGTTGGGCTTTTAATCATTATGGATATGCGGGGCAGGGTTACCTGTAGCTTGTCTTCGTAGCCTGCTTGTGTCAACGTTCCCTTCACAGTATTTTTGGGATTTCCATATTTTCCACTTAAATACTATGTTGAGCTTGGTGCAACTGAGTATTTCATCATTTAAGTTTAATCAGCAACTATTACTTTTTCATGATAGGATAGTTCAGAGAGGTAATTCATTGCGAGATCTCGAAGATAGAGTAAAAGCAAATATAGATATCCAACTCTTTTTTGTTGCTGCCGATCTCTTATATCATCATTTGAGGATAGAAGCCTATATGCATTTTTAATTTTTGACGAAGACACAAAAAGTGTATTTATGCTTTATATTCTGTGTGGAAACTGATATGGTATCTTTGCTTTAGCCTTATATGAGATCATGCAGTTCTCTTCCATGTATTGTAATTTATTATTGCTTCTTTCTGAGTACAACACTGTTCTTATTGCTTCAATTTTATAACCAGGTTAATATTTTCATAACATATGCTACAAGAGTTGATCTCTCTTCTCTACTGAAATACTAGTAACTTATTCATGATCCTCGAGAGAAATACATTGGAATGTAAGTTTATGCATTTAATTGGAACTTAATCAAGACAATCTATGCAATTTGCCGTCAAATATTCCATCTCTGACCAAGAATTGACTAGTTTCTTTCTATTTCTTTGACATGTATTTCTTCAGATTAGAGGGATCTGTTGTACAATGTATTGCCCATTAATTTCATCTCATCCCCATCATATAGTCGGCTTAACTTTAATTCAATGTTTTGAGATAATGGCCAGTTGAAGAGAATAGCAACAACAACAACAAAAATAATCAAACTTCTGGTAGAATATATGAATCATTTAAGGATCACATCGATCGAAAACATGGATTTTCCTGTCTCCACTTATTTCAATTGAGTAGAGCATCTTCTTTTGGTCTTCTGGTTGTCAGATTGTTCTGTGTTACATCATATTTTCTGCTATCCTCATGTTCTATAAACTCTCCCTAGATTGAGAGTTTGAACACTCTACTGAGAATTCCAATGCAAATTTTGGGGAGGCGTGCATGCATTTGTCCTAGTCTCTCTAAACTTTTAAATCTTTTATAACTTTAAAATATAACAGCTAGCTCCGTACATTTGTCTTAGTCTCTCTTGCACGTTTTTTGAGTGGATAAATTTAATTTGTAATTAGATTCCTGGAGATGATCGTCTGGGTTGTGGAGATATTGGTAGAACTTTTGAAAGCGTAGGAATTGAATCACGTGACAAGGAGCCCGTGGCTGCGGATGCAGATGCGGCTGATATTTGTCCAAATCCTCATGGAAGTGAGACTGGCCAAGATACAAATATTGACAAAGGTAATACGCGGTTTAATATGAAATTGGAAGTGGAGGTAGATGTTGTGAATCATGGGATTCAGTCATTACCCGTGGAGGATGTGAAGCTAGGATCCATGAATGACATAACTCAACATCCCGAGTCGTCGGATAGTCTGTTGTTGGAAGATGGTAAAGCAATATCAGTTATAAATTCAAAGTTATGTGAGAACAAGGGGCATGATGGAGACATGAATTTAACTGTTGCTTCTAGAACAGTTAAATCTGATGAGTCACCTGGAAATCCCACTCAATCCCAGCAAGAACCTACATGCTCAGAAGGTTCTATAGGAGCTAGAAAAAGTTCCTCAGGATATAGACATGGGGCAGAGATGGCTGTGAAATCTCTTAAATCTAATGGTGCAGTTGGAAGTAACAAAACAGCTCCGTATCCACATAAAGTAGTTGTTTATGTGGGGAAATCTGCTTCAGCTATCCCCAAGGCCTCCAGCAATCGTGTTGCTGCCGCTGCTCAAAATCCTTCAATTGGCAGCAGACCAAAGGAATTTTCTGAAAGCAGTTCTGGAACTCTGAGAGACCTCTCAGCTGATACTACTGCTGGTGATGAAAAATTTGTGAGGCGGAAGAAATTGTTAAAAGAATCATCAAGGTTAAGCTCTGTACCAAGAGTATCCCAGTCAACTAAATCGTCAAGCACATCTGATGCCAGGATAATGCCATCTGATGTTATGGATTCCTCACTTCATTCTACTTCTAAAGTATCATCACTGCCAAATGCAACTGCTACTGGAGTTTCTGGTGAGCCTGTCTATCCACCTGAAACCGACTGTGCTTCAAATGTGCATAATAAAGCGACAACTTCAGCTCTGCTTGGCAAGGGTGAAAAGATTAACCAGTCAAGTAGCCACCCATCATCAAGAGGTAATGTGGCTTCAATGAATGCCCCAGCATCTTCAAATGTTCCTGCTATCTTGAGTGATGAAGAGGTACTATCAGACTGTACTCTATTCTTTTATACTTTCTTTGCAAAAACTTTACCCTAATCCGTTATGTCACTTGCAGCTTGCTTTACTTCTACATCAAGAACTAAACAGTTCACCGAGAGTTCCTCGGGTTCCCCGCATGCGCCATGCTGGTAGCTTGCCTCAGCTAACATCTCCAACTGCCACAAGCATGCTGATGAAACGAACAACTAGTGGTGGAGGAAAAGATCATGGTGTGGTACGTGTGCTTTGCCTTTCTTTACATTCTTTTTTTATTTGTTTGTTTTTGGCCCTTTTTGTTTCACATTTTGTGAAAAGTTGTGGTGACGGGTTTCATATATCTGGATTGATTAGGCGTCTAGAAGGAAAAACAAGGATTTTTCTGCCGACGGCTCGCATGGTTCTGTACAGGTTGACAATGAAGCTAAGAAGATGGATAGAAAGCTGTCTTCAACTGATAGAAGTAGGCGGGATTCTGAAATAGATTCAGTTTCCAGAAGAGAAAGAGATGGTGGTTCAGCTAAAGGCATTTACTCCTTGAAGACGACTAATGTGAGCAGCTCTCTATCATCATCTAATGATGCCGGTGTACACTATATGTCAGCTAGTCATCCCTCATTAAGGAATGCCTCTGATGATGATCCAAGAACAGTGAGCCGTCCTGCAACCCGCACTTTGCCTGGTCTGTACTCTCAGATTTATTTATCTTTTTACTTTTTGGGAATACAGATGGAAATAGCGGCTTTATCCTCATGATGCTAGTTGCAGGTTTGATTGCTGAGATTATGAGCAAAGGCAAGCGAATGACATATGAAGAACTTTGTAATGTAGTTCTTCCGGTATGCTTATTTTTATAATAATATTTTTTAAATTCCTTTTGCACCAGACCCTTGCATTTATTCATGTACCTCTTGTCTAAACCATATCCCTTTTTCTCACTCTAGCATTGGCCTCACTTGAGGAAACATAATGGAGAACGTTATGCATACTCAAGTCACTCCCAAGCTGTTCTTGATTGCCTAAGAAACCGAAGTGAATGGGCTCGTTTAGTTGATCGTGGACCCAAGGTATTTAACCACGTCTCCTCTGAACTGTGTGTGCTCATGATTGTGTGTTTGTGAGGGGATTTGGGGGCCTTGTGAGATCCACAATGTCCGTTCATTAGAAATCAGGTGTTGACTTTGTAAGCTGTGACTGTTTATCAAACGTAATCTGATACTTCTAAAACCAAAAGATGGAATCAAATAGTTTCATATATATTGTTCTTTCCAGTCAACGCTTTCGCAAACTACATAAAAATGTTTAATGAGTTTCTAAAGGCGCTCTTAAACAAAGTTGCGATTAGGTGTTCTCTCTAAATCTTTTATCTTTGTCATTGCTTGATCTGAAGGGATTGCTTTATCCCATTGTTGAATATGTCACGGCATTAACTGAATTGACGTGTTTTCTGTTCCAGACCAATGCCGGTAGAAAACGACACAAAACTGATCCCGACTCCTTGAGCATTGAATCTGAAGATGATAGTGAAGAAAACAGAGGAAGGCAGACGAAGGATGTCGGAAGAAAGAGTTTGGATTCACAACAAGAAGACTTTCCAAAGGGTAAACGAAAGGCCAGGAAACGAAGACGTCTTGCTTTACAGGGACGAGGCATCGTTAGGAGGAGAAGAAGGCCGGATGTTGTGAGTGACGATGAAAGTGAAGAATCATATTCCAGTTCTAGTGAAGATGTGTCGAGCGAAGAAGAGATACAGGGTGACGGTACGTCTGTAATTGGGAATGAGGCTTCTGCCAGCTCTGATGAGGTACGGTAGAGGTATGGATGGCCTTTGTGTCTTGGTATAGTGCTACTTAGTTCGCGTGTAGTAGTGTGACACTATTGTATATATAGGTTACTTTGTCTGAAATTGTTTATTCGTAGGTTTGTAGTTTATTAGTAGTCATTGGGTACTGCTACGAGTAGTTGTGTAGATTGAATTGTTGATATGGAAATGCCTTGTTCTTGTGCAACTGAATATTGCAGCTGTTGCTTCTGGAAGCTGCGTACTGCTGCCTTGATTGGAAAGTAATTTTCTTGATATGCTATATATCAAATGGCAAGGAAAGAATATGTTTTTTTTTTATGAGTTTGAAGTTAGCTTTTTTGGCAACTTGGTGAAAGTTAAGAGTTGTGTCTGTTTGAACTTTTACCATTTTAACACTGATTTGGATAAATATAAGAATTTAACGAATGTTGGCTGGACATTAAGTTTATATATATTGAAAACACAAGAAACTATAATGAAATTATATTTTAGTTGTTACTGTTACTGCTTTTATACGTTTAAAGAGTGAAATTTCTTCGTCAAATTTTAATGAAAAATATAATTGTTGCTTTCTCATATGACTGCTAATACTTTGTTGTAACACTTTACATGTGCATGAATTACCGTCATTCCACAATTAAAAGGACTTGTGGGCAATTTAGTTATAGTTTATGGAAGCCTTAATAAATATATATATAAAAGATAAAAAGAAAGTCTAACGACATTTTTGCTATTCAGCATTCACATATTTATGGGTTCAGAAAGACGGCCATTCATATACATGAAGTGTTTCATTAAACATAACAGGAGGTGGTGAGTACTTTCACATAGTGCAGCTAAAACTTTGTGTATACACACGATTGTGGCAAACATTGAACTCTACTGAGTACACTGTGGGACTATATTGATAATAGCTCTTATTGGTAAATATTCCTCGGTTTCAAATTGATTTTGTTTAATTTGATAATGTGTGTACGTATCTGATATCTTGGTGAAGAAATTATTTTAGATTTGGCGTTTAACCTTTTTATTGATTTCTATTATAAGCTGTTATGATTTTTATTTTTCTTAATTGATATTAGGAAAAATAAGACATATTCACGTGAGGCATAGTCATACTAAAAACCTTCAAATTGGTGAATCCTGAAAATCTTATCACTAGTATTCGATGAATGACTCATTATCGTATGTATTACAAAATTATAAAAAGTCAACTAATGTGATAATAACGTAATTTTAAAACAATGACCAAGAATGTAACAATAATAATAAAAAATGTAATTTACTTTCTGTATCATCTTATATTTGTCATAAATATATTCCTAAGGAATTTACCTTGCACGCATATGCGATGAAATAATTTAATGTTAATTATGTTACAATTTGTAGCCTTTTATCATGAAGTAAAAATTAAAGCCTCTCAACAAGTATAATAAAACTTATTTTGCTCGTTAATAATGTATGGCAAAAAAAATTGGCATAAAAATACAACACTTAGTTTGGAAGAAAAAGATTATTATGAGATTATATGGATTTCAAAAATATATTAAAACTTTATGGATATTATCACTTTTGATGAGTTTATAGTTAAGAGAACGTGTCTTCTAATATGAGAAATCTCGCTCCGAATATATCAAATTTCTTCCAATTTAGTTAAGCAATTCTTAAAACAACTTTACATACCATTAGCTTATAAATTAAAATAAAGAAAAAACACACCACAATAACACACATAAAAGAATCAATCTACTATTATTCAAGAAAGGTATAGCATAATCAAAACACTTTTGAATATATGCTATTGAATTTCAGTAAGAAAACTAACAATTGTTCGAATGATTTTGATAGAAGAGATAACAGCATCAACCCCTTACATTATGGAGTCATTTGTCAAATACTTTTCGAAGTAATTTTTTCTCCCGAGCATCCCCTAAACAATTAATTTTGCATGAAATATCCATGTTGACTTTGGTAAGAGCATGGATGAAAATTTCGGTTCAGGAGTACGTTTCGGTTAGCTAAAAATTAGAAACGTTTCGTAATATTTCGAGAATTTTTCGGCATGTTTCGAAGAATTCGTAAAATTGTAGTTATAACTATCAGGGAAACTATACGTATATTTCGTATCGGTGAAGTCAAAAACGGAAACTTTTCGGTACTTTTCGAGGAAACGCACGGAAATTTTGATCCATGGGTAAGAGCATTTTTGTTCGGATTTCGGTTTCTTTTGTCGGAATCTCTTTTTCAGGGCACAAACTTTACCTCGTCGAAATTGTTTCGCTAGTAGTGATGGTATCGCAAAATTTACCGTCGTTACACATGAAACTTAATTTGAGTTCAAGAATTTTCTAAAAAATATGGAAAAAGCCTTAAAGATATGAAAACTCTTGAATTTGGACAAAAGCCTTACCAAAGTCAACATGAGGTAGGGGCACTCGAAAAATTAGTTCTTGAGGTATTTGATAAATTAAATGACCTCATATACTCATAGTATATGGGGGTTTTGTGCAATTATCCCTTTATTAAATCGTGGTGATGGTTTAATTAAAGTTTGTAGTTAAGTGTTTATTATCCTTCATAATATTATGGAAAAAAAACAAAACAGTAAAGGTATTGGTTTAACTCTATATCGTTTTTGTAATCAAGGGTTAGTGGGTTGGCTAAACAAAAAACTGTGAACTGAAATTACTTGATTCTTCAATGGGTGATTGCTCCCAATAAACTAGACCAAGTGAGGAAAAATACAGACCACATACTGAGTAGAATCAATCAATCAACCAAAAAGCTTAGATTCACTTCCCATTTTTTATGGAATTTATCAAAATGAACAAGACTTAATTAAGAACATCTTGGACTTTATAACTGAATTTAAAATATTAATTTACTCTCTAAAACATTCGAATGTCCTAGGCTATTATAGGAAGAGCATTCATCAAAGTCTAAACCATGCACTAAATGATATCTTTGACTCTTGCAATTTCTTATATATAAAAAACGAAAATAAACTCTTGAAATAGACTGTATTCTACCATAATATTCCAGCCTCCCTAAAAGGCAACATAAATAATGGGCTCAATTGTTGAACAATATGAACAAACTCAAAATTAATATGTTACCTATTATTTCTCAAAAAAAAAAAAAAGAACCTTGCCTATTAGAGTAGGTTATTGAATAAAGTTTGCATTTCTGATTAAAAGGTATATTGTCACTCTATTAAAAAAAAGCAAAGTAGCTTCTTGAACAAAGTTTGTATTCTGCTTGATTAACATGCCAAAAGTATAGTTTCATTCTGATGCGGGGTAATTTCGTCTGCTGACTAGTCACTCAACGCCAGACTAGCCCGAGCTCCTGATTGGTCCCAAGCTAGCTTTGAGGTTCGAGAAACCTGCACTGGGAACACGGCACGTGAACTAGGCGGGGGCTGACCCCGCGAAGGCACTCCGACGCTCAAGTCAGTATACGAGAGTTGTATATAGTATGCAAGTTGTAGAACTTGATTTCGAATGTAGTTTATTGTAGAGTATCTCGAAATTCGGGTGACCTAAGAGTATCTCGAATTTCGGGTTATCTGAGCGTATCTCGAAATTCGGGTGACCTTAAAGTGTCTCGAATTTTGGTCGATCTCAGAGTGTCTCGAATTTCGGGTAACCTCAAAGTGTCTCGAATTTCGGTGATATGTAGTGTGCAAAAAGTGCTTAACCCGAAACTTATCTATCTCAAAACAAAGTTGTCTCGAAATAGCTCTATCTCTCGAAATTCCCCTTAGGCACAAGAGACGAGATTCAGGTTAAGACAAATCTCGAAACTAGTGAGGGGTTTCGAGTTATAGGTGGAGCTCTGGTTTAGCACAAGTGAAAAATATGAATGTCTTTATGAGTAGAAGTGGGGGGTTTATATAGTAGATGAGGCCCATAAATTAAGCCACCAAATCCGCCCATGATTCCACCAATCACGCCTAACCCGAAATTCCTTATGTGGAAATTACACTATCTCGAAATTAACTTATCCCGAAACATTGTCCCGAAAGTACATCTTAACCCGAAACATTGTCCCGAAAGTACCTCTAACCTGAAACATTGTCCCGAAAAGTACCTCTTACACGAAATATTGTCCCGAAAATGAGATTTAGGGACATACTTCTATATAACTTTCGAGTGAACCCTGCTTAGTCCTTTTTATTGTGTTTTCTTACGTGTCTTCGTTGGCAGAGTATCCTCCCTTGATTAATGCCATGCAATACGATTATAATGTGGTATAACACATTCTATTAATTCCTTTAAGCCTTTTATTCCCTTACTTTCTTCCCCGTCAATTAAAAAAGTTAAGAGATTTTTTTTAGGGTTGGTGGATTTCAAAATTTGGAGTATAAATCTAAGTTCTTTAGTGCCCGTGTGTCACGGGGCGTCTTTTGATTATTCGAATAAAAGGGTCCCGTGCGGCTAATAGCCCTCCACAGGCTACTCCGCCAATAACTCATGTAAGCCAACAATCACTTTAAGCAGCAATAGTATTCACCAACAACATTAACCAACAATAACGTTAACCAACAACACAATCATCCAACAATAACGATAGCCAACAACATAATTAACCGAGAGCGTAACAATCATTCACCATTTCCACATGAATAGGAATTGCTACTAGATGTCAATATCAAGAATTACTAATGAATTACAATAACAAGAACAATGCTTTGCTTTTCAACTTTCTTTTCTTCTCTTGACATTAGTGTTTAGCGTAATTCGCTAATCATGTCAACAACAGAGTTACAAAGGATGCTAACTGCTTGGGTGGGGTCCAACACCCCACCCCAAATAACTTACAAGGAAACTGAAACAAACTTGAAACAAATTACAAGTACAAAATAGTCCTACACAACTATTCTTTCAATCTTCAATCTTGGCCACGTTCGTATAGGACTCTTGCGACACCTCGCCGGGTTGGCCCGACGAGGCCTTCCACGACGTCAAGGAGCGGCTTAGGCGCCTCCCCCCATAACATCCTCCCCCACTTGAGTTAGCGACGTCCTCGGCGCTCTGCTTTGTCCCGGAATGAGATGTTTGAACGCCGTAAGGGTTCTGGCTCTTTCCCAAGTGTTCTCTTCACTGCTGCATCCGGTCCATTTCACCAAGTACTCGTCCACGTTGCCCTTCTTTGTCTTCAAGACTCGGTGATCCAGAATGGCTTCCGGCACTTTCTTCGCAACATTTTTCAGTTTCATTTCTGGCCGCTGCGGCTGATTGCGGGAATCATCCTCCTGATCTGCAAAATAAGGCTTTAGCAACCCAACATGTAAAACATTATATGCCTTGCACCAAGAAGGAAGAGCAACACGATAGGCCACTTTTCCAATTCGCTTGATAATAGGAATTGGCCCGATATACTTCTGCATGAGTCTAGAATCCTTCCCTCTAGACGCCTTGGATGCGCGAGGGTCGGGAACCTTCGCCATCACTAGATCTCCCACTTTGAACTCGGCAAAACGACGGTTTTGATCTGCATGTTTTTTCATACGCCGTTGTGCCTTCTCCAAATACCCCCTTGCTATATCCACATTCATCTCCCATTCCTTCGAGAACTCTTTCGCCAAAGAAGATCTCGCAAATAGGTCAGAATCCACTGTATGTGGAAGCAGGGGTTGCTGCACATTCACGATCTCAAAAGCACTCTTGTTGGTAGAAGAGCTCTTTTGGGAATTGAAGCACAACTGAGCAGCATCCAATAGTTTTACCCATGACGTCTGCGAACCATGAACGAAATGTCGGAGATATTCCTCCAACATAGAGTTAAAGCGTTCCGTCTGGCCATCAGACTGTGGATGAAAAGCGGAGCTCATATTCAGTTTTGACCCGAGTAGTCGAAACAGCTCCGTCCAAAATACGCCAGTAAACCTAGAATCCCGATCACTGACGATATCCTTCGGCAAGCCCCAATATTTGACGATGTGTTTGAAGAAGAGGTGTGCCGTCTCCTCTGCCGATACATACTTGGGTGCCGGAATAAAAGTAGCATACTTGGAAAACCGATCGATCACCACGAAAATAGTCCCTAGGTCTCCCACCTTAGGCAACCCAGAGATAAAATCCATCGATACACTTTCCCATGGTCTTGTAGGAACAATGAGGGGTTCCAACAATCCCGCCTTCTTCTTACGGTCTGGCTTATCTTGTTGGCACACAAGACAAGTGCGAACATAAGTGTCTACGTCGTCCTCCATATTGGGCCAATAATAGGCTCGTTGAATAAGAGCCAATGTACGTTGTTCCCCCGGATGTCCGGCCCACATGGTATCGTGGCATTCTGCCATCAAAAACTTCCGCAAGTTCCCGCTTTTAGGCACATAAAGTCGGTTACCCTTAGTTTTCAGAAGCCCGTCCTCTACCCAAAACTGTCGAGCTTTCTCGGCTTCGACCAGTTTCATAATCACCTCCGCCCAGTGGTCGCTTGCTAGCGCATCTCGAATTTGAGTCTTCACATCTGTGGTGACAGAGCTCGTGGTCAATGCCGCCACTCTACCCATCTTTTCATAATCGGCTCTCCGACTAAGAGCATCCACAACCTGGTTACACGAGCCAGGGCGATATTCCAGCGTGAAATTGAATTCTGCTAATAACTCTTGCCAGCGGGCCTGTTTCCCTGTTAGGTTGGCCTGAGTCATGAAATAACTCACTGCCGTATTATCCGTCTTCACGATGAACGGACATCCCAATAGATAATGCCGCCAAATTCGGAGACAATGGACTACGGCCAATAACTTTTTTTCGTGCACCGTATACCTTGTCTCCCTATCCATTAGCTTCCGACTCTCGAAAGCGACGGGGTGACCATCTTGCACTAGAACTCCTCCAAGTGCGAAGTCAGACGCGTCGGTCTGCACTTCGAACGGCCTCGACATATTGGGGAGGGCAAGAATGGGGTCCGTCGTCACTGCCTTCTTCAGTTTCTCAAAAGCGGTCTGACACTCCGCAGACCACTCCCACTTCTCCTCTTTCTTCAAAAGATCCGTAAGAGGCTTCGCAATAGCCGAATACCCTTCCACGAATCTTCTATAGTAATTGGCTAGCCCCAGAAACGAACGAACACCAGAAACGTCTCGTGGGGGTTGCCACTCCTCAATGGCCCGTACTTTCTTCAGGTCCATCCGAATCCTTCCGTGTCCAA
Source organism: Linaria vulgaris (assembly GCA_948329865.1). Lineage (NCBI taxonomy): Eukaryota > Viridiplantae > Streptophyta > Magnoliopsida > Lamiales > Plantaginaceae > Linaria > Linaria vulgaris. The sequence continues at coordinate 37,136,485 of OX415251.1, read as the reverse complement.
CGATATGTCCTAGAAAACTGATAGTCGACTGTGCGAACGAGCATTTCGATAACTTGGCGTAAAGCTCATTCTCACGTAAGCGAAGGAACACCTTTCGTAAGTGATCGATGTGTTTGCTCAAGGACTCGCTATAGATCACAATATCGTCCAAGTATACCACGACAAACTCATCGATGTACCCATGTAGCACTTGGTTCATCATCGTACAGAAGGTAGCTGGGGCATTCGTCAACCCAAACGGCATCACTAAGAATTCAAAGGCCCCATACCTCGTTACGACAGTAGTCTTCGCTTCATCCCCTTCTTTGATCCGTACCTGCTAATACCCGGACCTCAGATCAATCTTCGTAAAATACTTGGCGAGACTTAGTCTGTCAAAACAGTCCCCAATGAGCGGGATGGGGTATCTATTCTTCACCGTGAGTTTATTTAGCGCCCGATAATCGCAACACATGCGTAGGGATCCATCTGTTTTCTTCTGGAAAAGAACCGGCGCCCCATATGGCGACCTTGCCGGTTGGATGAGACCTCCATCCAATAGCTCCTTGAGCTGTTTCCTCAGTTCTTCAAGCTCCGGTTGTGCCAGTCGGTACGGCGCCCTAGCGGGCGGTTTCGTGCCCGGCACCAACTCAATTTCGTGATCAACCGACCGTCTAGGCGGCAACTTCTTTGGCAACTCTTCCGGCATAATATCTTCGAATTCATGAATAACTTGCTTCACCGGTTCCGGGATTGGACCGGTGGACCCTTCGACCTCTTCCAGATTAAGGGCGCATAAGAATGACGGCTCGTGACGCTTGCACCCCTTTTCAAACTGGATAGCCGACAAATTCTCTCTCCCTGTCCAATCTACGATGGTAGGGATGAAGCATGGGTTCTTCCCCATCATTAACAATACATCGGCAAACGGTATTATCACCGTCCTTGTGTCCCTTAAAAACTCAAGCCCTAAGATAAGCTTGAAATCATCCATTGCGACAACCGCTAGATCGGTTCGCCCTTCATACGGTCCCATCTTAAGCAGCACGGACTTTGCTATACCTGCGATCGGTTGGGCGGGTGAGTTAATCGCCTTGACCCTTCCGACTCCCTTCTCTGTCACTAGTCCCAACCGCGTCACTTCAGAGCTAGCTAAGTAATTGTGCGTAGCTCCCGTGTCGATCATGGCTCGGAGCGGCTTACCATTAATCTTCACGTCAACGTACATCAGTCCCTTCCTCTTTTTAGGCGGGATATACACATCCTTCTTAGCATTCTTTGCTAATTGGTGTGAAAGGGCATTGCACCAGTGCGAAAATGCCCCCAAGTTTTCATCTCCCTCCAGATTCTGAGGGTTGTCCGTTGCGTCTCCCTCATGATCCTCATAAGCCGAGTTATCCGCCCTCGTCCCAGACGGGGCGTCCGACAAGCTTCTAACCAACGCATTAAGAGATTGTTTCTTCGGACAGTCTCTTACGAAATGCGGACCTTGACACCAAAAGCAGACAGGCGGACGTTGTTGTGTGAATGGGCGCCCCTCTATGGGAGCCTTGCCCCTGTTGTTACTTGTCTGACTAGTGGTGGGGCGGGCTCCTACCCCTCTCCTATAGCTCGGCACCCCACGTCCCCCGCCAACATTAGGGGTTGGGAGACCCGGAGTCGGGCGACTGTCCCTCCTTGGTTCTCTTTCCATACCATGGAAATCTGATAAGCACTCGGCCGCACTCATGGCCGAACGCAAGTCGCCCACTCGCTGACGCTGAAGTTCTAGTCTTGCCCACTGTTTCAAACCTTCCATAAATGTGAACAATTTGTCGCTCTCGGACATGTCTCGTATCACCAACATGAGAGCAGAGAAGGCTTTCACATACTCTCGCACCGACCCGGTGTGCTTCAGTTCTTTCAATGCTCGACGAGCATTATAATCCACATTTTCGGGAAAGAATTGTTGCTTGAACAGTTCCTTCCACCTATCCCACGTGTCCACTAAGATTCGACCTGCTTGTATATCTTCCCACAACCTACGCCACCAAAGCTTGGCATCTTCCGCCAAGTAGCCAACCGCAGTTGTCACTCTCTGTCGATCATCATCGACTCGACAGTGGTCGAAGTAATGCTCCAGGTCAAAAAGAAAATTGTCGACAATCTTAGCGTCTCTAGTGCCCTCGAATAGTCGAGGTTCGGGAATTCGGGCCCTCGTGCCCGATTCCTGGGCTCCAGACGGCCCATTATTCACAGCACGTTGGAGAGTCATCAACGTCTGATTCATAGCGTCCAACTTCTCCTCTTGGGCATCAGCCTTTGCCCTCTGTGCTTCCAAGGCAACCGTAAGTTCCTTGGCCAGATCCCTATTCTGTTCGAGCTGAGAAGTCAAGTCTTGATTCTCACCCTTCAGAATCTCCACATCTATCTCTAAGGCCTCTATCCTCGGCCCAGTTTGCGCGCTCCACTCCTTGAGAGCCGCAAGTTGCTCTTTGGCTTGCCGCCTTGCACCTTCGGCGGGAGCCGGCAACGAATACGTCGCATCACCCGACATTGCCTCAACTCGATGGACCAGGAGCCGAGGCTCTGATACCACCTGTCACGGGGCGTCTTTTGATTATTCGAATAAAAGGGTCCCGTGCGGCTAATAGCCCTCCACAGGCTACTCCGCCAATAACTCACGTAAGCCAACAATCACTTTAAGCAGCAATAGTATTCACCAACAACATTAACCAACAATAACGTTAACCAACAACACAATCATCCAACAATAACGATAGCCAACAACATAATTAACCGAGAGCGTAACAATCATTCACCATTTCCACATGAATAGGAATTGCTACTAGATGTCAATATCAAGAATTACTAATGAATTACAATAACAAGAACAATGCTTTGCTTTTCAACTTTCTTTTCTTCTCTTGACATTAGTGTTTAGCGTAATTCGCTAATCATGTCAACAACAGACTTACAAAGGATGCTAACTGCTTGGGTGGGGTCCAACACCCCACCCCAAATAACTTACAAGGAAATTGAAACAAACTTGAAACAAATTACAAGTACAAAATAGTCCTACACAACTATTCTTTCAATCTTCAATCTTGGCCACGTTCGTATAGGACTCTTGCGACACCTCGCCGGGTTGGCCCGACGAGGCCTTCCACGACGTCAAGGAGCGGCTTAGGCGCCTCCCCCCATAACACCGTGTCAGTTTGAGTAATGCATTAGGTAGTAGGTGGAGAGATGGATTATATTACAGGAGGTGTTTAAATTTCAAAGTTTGAGTATTTTTTTTATTACATAATAATAAGAGGAGTTGGAGAGTTAATTGATTTAGTGAATAGTGAGTCAATACCATTTTCCAATGCTCAGTTCAAATCGACTTTTGCTAACGAAAAAAGTAAGAAATAAGTAAAGAAGAACAACTTAAGAAAATTGAGATATTGCCGTAATATTGAAGGATAATAATGTCAGTTAAAATCTAATCATCAATTTAACAAAAAGCTTAGCTTGCACTCATGGGTTAAAGTTTCGATTTCGTAATGGATTTTTATTTGCTGAAAATTAGAGAAGTGTCGTAATATTTCGAGAATATCTTGACATATTTAGAGGAATTCGTAAAAACTGTAGCTTTAATAAACATAGAAAATATTTATATGTTTCGTTTTAATAGATTTAAGAATAAAATTTTTTCGAGAAAATCTAATGAAATTTTGATCCATGCTTCAAGCCTTCAACTATACGAGAATATTCTAAGAAATAGTAATATAGATTGTAATTAATAGTAATATTTACTTAATAAATGATTAGTGCATAATTAACACCACCAACAATACACACCGTGGTTGCCTTTAAAAGGAAGAAAGAAGGCCAAATGCGACAAAAAACGACTGGTTCAGAAATCTCAAAAAGACATTGAAACACAAATCTCTCTCTCTCTCTCTCTCTCTCTCTGGATCAAACCATAACGGTAATCTAGGGTTCCATACTTACACATACCGAAATCGATTGTTGTACTGACACTTACTTTTGTAATTTGTTATATATATTTTTGTATTTTATTGTCTGATCTATCGGTGAGCAGCTCAATGTGTTTGATTTTGAGATTTGAATTGAGTATTGTGCTTCTGTTGTGATGGATTGAATTGTATTTATTTCAGAGTAGCGCAATCATGACGATTCCAGATTCGTCGGGGGGGTATGATTACGTGATGCAGAACGGATCGATAGAATTGCCGAGCAAACCGGAGAAGGAGGAGGAGAGGAGGATTATTGAGGAATTGACTTCCAAAGCTGAGGCTAATTTGTGCGAGGGCAATTTGTATTACGTCATCTCTAACAGGTTGATTGCTTCCTTCCTTCCTTCCTTCCTCTAGTCGATTAAGTATCATCCTATATAGTAGTAATCGGCCCGCGCGGTCTGTTTTTGTTTTAATTAAACGAAATATGTGGCTTTAGGCTGAATATTCATTCCTATGTTTTGATTATGTCATCGATTTAACATTTGTGTGGACTTTGCTTCTGTTAAGGAGATCCGACTAATGTGACTATGTGATTACTGTATTGGATTTTTTAGGAGTGATCTTGTATGCCTCCAATATAAAGTATATGTTTCAATTTTTTGACTCTTTTCTTTTCTTTTGGGGAATCAGCACTGTGATTGGTTACGGGTGTAGACTTTTGATTAATATAAAGTTATTCTTTTACTCTGTTTCGTTACTTTCTTGTTAAAATTCTCGTAAAGCAAAACTTTAGTCGCCATTTCCATTGGACATATTTTTATTGCTGGCCAGGTGGTTCATAATTGTGTTTCGTCTCTGAGCATTAAATTCCTTCTGCGACTCCTATGCAGGTGGTTCATGTCCTGGCAGAGGTACACTGGTCAAACAGAAGGCGTTTATCCATTTGATGGCCATTCTGTTTTATCTGAATCAGTAACATCATCAAATAGAGAAGATAGGCCTGGACCAATTGATAACAGTGACATTGTTGCAAATGGAGGAGATAATAAGGACGACGGACCACAGCTTCTCAGAACCTTGGAAGATGGACAAGATTACGTCTTAGTTCCCCAGGGAGTCTGGGAAAATCTTTTCAAGTGGTAATTATATTGATTGTGAATAGATTTTCTCACCCAAAATATTCCAACTTTTAGGCATGCTAACTCTAACATGTCCCCAGAAACTCAAAAAACTATTGGCTAATGTAAAAATATCCTTTGAAATCTTATTTTGTATTATAGAGATGCCGAGAAAGAATTCAATTGAGGCATTGTAGGTGATAAGATGCTGTCTCCTGTTTGTTAGTGTTTGAAGCATTTATCTCAACCTTTTGCATTTTTTTTATGTACTACCTTTGCATTTCACATGCACACAAAAAATGACCCTTGCTATATGTACAGGGGTTGTGCTATCTCAACTTCACTGTCTGTTGAGTTTCATATTTTGTTGGTTCACCAGGTACAAAGGAGGGCCGGCCTTGCCGCGCAAGATGATTGTTGTTGGGGATCAACAGAAGCAATTCTGTGTGGAGGTTTTCCCTCTGTGTCTCAGGTTAATAGACTCCAGAAACCAAAGTGAACTAATTATAAGGCTAAGTAAAAAGGTACCTTCTTTTACCTGTTTTATTCTTCCTTAGTGGTTACTTTTTATGGCTTTTTCTCTTGTTTTATGAAGTAAAGTTGATTTCTTTTTTGAATCTGCTAAGGTTTATCATTTATGTTGCATAGAGTGATCGCTGCTCCGGTATTAACATTGTAAAACATGTCATTCTCGTATTCTTTTTACATTAACTTCAATGCATGTTGGTTCACATTCTAATTTTCTTTCATATACTTTTCTCTATAAAGTACTTTCTTTTTCTCAATAGATGGATAAACACTTGATCAGATTCTCTTTGCATCTGAGTACAGAGTTTGTTGACTCTGGGTTCAGGCAGAAACAAATTACATCTTGTGTCACAAGAATAGCTCAATCTGATGAAAAATTGCGTTTCTTAGTTACAGCTTCTCTTTGAAATATTAACTGCACCTACTGTGTTCCAGGCTGCTTTACACGACCTTTATGAGAAAGTTTGTCAACTTAAAGGTTTAGATCCAGAAAAGGTATGTTGACATAACTTAATAGTTGACCATTGACCTTTCTGTCAATGATTTTGAAGCGGATAGTTGATTGTTACTCTTTCGAACTGTACTCAGGCACGCATCTGGGACTACTTCAATAGGCAGAAGCAGACCATACTAGTTTCCTCAAACCAAACACTGGAAGAGGCTAACATTCAGATGGATCAAGATGTAAGCTTATGATTCATTGTTAATATTGGAAGAAATGATTGTGTTTTTTTGGTTGCTGTTCTAGGGTTATCTTATGCATTAATGGAGTATCCCATTGCTTTAGTTTGTGTTCTTCTCAAACACTCTAAACTGCATCTTTATATCGCTCGCTCAATGTATATTTTGCACACTCCTTTTGCCGCAGTACTAAATGGTATGCTAATACCTGGGTTTTACAATACAAATCTGACTAGAATTGCATTGGATGAACAAAGATTCTTAACATCAATCTTGTTAGGATAACTACAGGAAAATGGCAAAGCATCTTGCGTATAAAAAAATTATACAAAACCTTTGAGGATGGATGGGAATTTCCTACTTGAGTGCAAGTATGTAGAAGTATGGTATTGCTGAACGCAAGATACGGCTTAAACCTCAAATCTAACGTACTATCAAGGGAAGGGAGAGTAAATGGGCGTAAGAGATAACGTAATTACTTCAATACAAACATAAAAAGGAGACATACGTTCCTTTTTATCAATGCTATTATCTTATACAAGTCTTAAGCCTCAAATCTTACACACCATCAAAGGAAGGGAGAGTAAGTGGCGTAAGGAATCACTTAATTACTTCAATACAAACATAAAAAGGAGACACACTTTCCTTTTTATCAATGCTAGTATCCTATACAAATAAAATATCAGTTATAGAAGAAGATAAACAAGAACAAAGAAACACGCTGTGAGGCTTTAGCAGCTTTTTGCGGTGATGTTTTCCATCTTCTTCATTTGCTTCTGAATTGTCCTCGGTAAAAATAGTTGTACTACTTCAAATCCATCTATTGATAATAATCTTCTTAAAGTCTAGCAATGTATATCAGTGTACCTGCCTACACCTGTATGACTGTTTATGCCTGCCTTGATCTAAAATGGAACAGTTGAATCTATGAAATCTATCCATTGCCAAAATAAATGTTGAACCAATGATGAAATATAGTTTCATGCTGCTTCGACATGTCTGAGGTGAAATTTGAGTATGAAAGTAAAGTAACTCCTTGACTTTTGAAGTTCAATGATGGCACCGATGACATCCACCTCAGCACAATCCTTGAGCTTGAAACATCTACAACAGAATAAGACACCTGCTTCATTAAGTGGAGTCTCTGGTTGAAGATGGAAAAAGACCTTTAGTGGCGAATACTGCAGTGGAGCCCCACTCTACATGCAAGAAGGTTTCCCACTTTCAATGGTCGAGATCCACTGGGTTGGTAGCACAAGCTGACATTTTTTGGGCCTTTTGAGTACTAGTGCCAACAGCAACTTCTCTTACTTTTCTCCAAGTAGGACCGTGGCATGGCCCACACTTCGATGGTTTTGTCTCCTTAAATGTAGAGCACCAACAATGTCATAGGATCAATTTCGACATTACTACATTAACATTCTATGGGGGAACCACATTCAATCATTTCTAACGACTAGCTGAGCCATCACAGGATTCCACCTTGTAGTTTTCATGTACCGATTTCGGTCATTTCTCATTTTACTTCCTGAATCCCCATCAGCTATTCACTTTTTGCATTTTCCTTTCTAGAAACAAAGTTTTACTCGTTCAAATCCATTTACTGAATAATAAGTTTGCGTTTAAAGTCTAACAGTGTCTATCAATGTATTCAGTTGTAGGCGCAAGATTGTCTAGGATTACTGTTTGAATTTCATTTAATTTACACTTTTCACTTTATAGTTCCATCAAATGATCTTTCTTAGTTTTGAAATGACTACAGATATTTCGTTTGAGCTACTTGAACTCTGCTGAAGATAAGGGGTTATTCAGGATTGCTGAGTGTTTTCAATGCTTTGAATGTTTAGGTTCTTTGTGATGTTATCCTGTTTTGAGAAACCTATAGTTGGTATCAAGATTAGTTTCTTGCTCTTGGCATTTCTAAGGAATACCTGGTGAATTGTGGTCTTACATGGCTATATTATAAAGTACTATCTTTAGCATCTTTTTCCAATGCTTTTATTTGGTGATCATTTGTCTTGTTTTTTTAATACACTGGTTTGTCAATGCTCCTGATTTTATAGATTCTCCTGGAAGAAGTTCAAGTGGATGGATTCGGCACTGATTCAACTGGAAATGGGTTGGCGTTAGTTGCAGTTGAACCTGTTTCAACTGCTGATGATACAACTACTTCCAATGGGTATTCTACTCGGTCCAACATGTACCAGAGAAATACTTCTACTTCAACATTTGACGTAATGGAGAATGGATATGATGGTTCAAAGATGGTAACAAGAGGAGAAAGGGGAGGTTTGGCTGGATTGCAAAATTTGGGGAACACTTGCTTTATGAATAGTGCTCTTCAGTGTTTAGTTCACACGCCTCACCTCGCTGAGTATTTCTTGCAAGCTTACAGTGATGAGATCAACTCAGATAACCCTTTAGGAATGCATGTAATTGTCCTGGCCGGTGTCTAGTGTAATATCTTGTTCATTGGATATGTTGTAGAGTAATGACTGACTTGTCTTGCAGGGAGAGCTTGCACTTGCATTTGGTGAGTTATTGAGGAAACTTTGGTCCTCTGGTCGAACTCCAGTTGCACCCCGTGCATTTAAGGGGAAGCTTTCTCGGTTTGCTCCTCAATTCAGTGGTTATAACCAACATGATTCTCAGGTTCGGACTTTACCCGAGAAGAATTTGTTTGATACTTATGTGACGGTGGTGGTGGTATTAATTATTTGTTCACCTGCATCCTCATTATTTTTTCGCGGTGTTTCTCTTTTGACATTCAAGAAAGTTTTTTTATTTTGGGATAGTATACCGCAACATATAAAAAGTTTCTCCTATGTAACACAAATTTATTCCTGATTTACCTGACTTGAGGCGGTCAAGGAAGTTGTTTTAAGATACTCTGCCGAGAGAGAGGCATTGCATTGAAGTGAACTATATTTGGAAGACAAGACATGCATAGCTATGGCTCTGGTTGCTTCTTGATCTATTTGAATGTTTAATGCTTTTACTACCTGATACCGAGTCTTCGTATTTATCAACCTGTCTGTTATCTGGAACGAAAATTTGTAATATGAAATGTGAAATTAGTTTCATCTATTGTTTTTCTGAATATGGATCTAATTGCCATGTTAAAACTTAATAATTGATCTGCCCGAACTTATGTGCATATACTTTTCCGTAGGAACTCCTTGCCTTTTTGCTCGACGGGCTGCATGAAGACTTGAATCGTGTTAAGCAGAAGCCCTACTTCGAAACAAAGGATTGTGATGGTCGAGCTGACCAGGATGTTGCTAATGAGTTTTGGAGATATCACAAGGCCAGAAATGATTCAGTAATTGTGGATATTTGCCAAGTGAGTTTTTTTTTTTTTTTTTTTTTGTGTGCGTGTGTGTATTATATTTGCTTATGCACGACAAGTGAACAATCATTGCTAAACTAAATGAAAATTAATTAATAGCTCTGTGAATTTTCAAAGCTGATAGAAAGTAGAGCAAAGAGTCATTATATATTTGTGCAATTTTCACCAGAAATTCTGCTCCCTTTGCCCACTAGATTAGTATAGTACACTTTAGTTGGTGCAAGAAATAGTGTTGAATGTGTTAATATTTCTTCTGCAATGTTTCATAGTACCCTTTTTTTTGTTTTACTAGATGTTACTTTTTGGAACACACTTGATACGTATGCTTGAATAGTGAATACTGTTCTGTTCTATAGCAAATTCTATTATAGTTTTTATCAATTAGTAAGATTGCTTACAATTTTGGGGTTTATATTGTAATGGGGAAATGAATTGTTTAATGACATTTAGAAAGGCTGGGAAGGCTTTGAAATATGACTTTTAGGACATCATTAATACCATGTGGACTTTGTTGTTGTTTGATTCCAGAATCCGTTCTCAGAATTTCAGAGGAACTTTATATTTGCATTTTTCATAAATATCTCGGGAGTTTAGATACCTAATATGTTACTCTTCTGATAACAATTCCTACTCCATCTTTGAGATTTTGTTTGAGGGACTTGATGTTATGATTTTATTTCATTGCCAGTATTCATTCCGTTTTACATCTGTTTAATTGTTGGGCCATTTGTCAGGGTCAATACAAATCGACGCTGGTTTGCCCAACATGCAACAAGATATCTATAACATTTGATCCCTTCATGTACTTGTCCTTGCCACTTCCTTCAACAGCTACTCGATCGATGACTGTTACAGTATTTTATGGGGATGGAAGTGGCCTTCCTATGCCATTCACTGTTACTGTTCTAAAGCAGGGATGCTGCAAAGATCTTAGCCAGGCATTGGGTAATGCATGCTGCCTGCGCAATGATGAATACTTGCTCCTTGCTGAGGTTGAGATTATTTTGATTTTCTCTCGGTTGGTGATTGAAGTTATGCATTAATGTCTCTATACCCAGGTTATCTGAAGTCATTGATTTGTGTTCTAGGTCTATGAACATCGTGTATACCGATACTTGGAAAATCCATCTGAGCCTTTGGTGACAGTGAAAGATGATGAACATATAGTTGCCTACAGACTTCCAAAAAGTGAATCAGATTTGACAAGATTAGAGATATGTCATCGGTACCAGGAAACGTGAGTTATGTTTCTTTTGAGAAAATATATTCATAAAATTATTTTTTTTTGATATCCCGAGCTGTTTGTTTCCCTGATCTAAACTAAACGCTAAACCCCTATAGTGTTATAAACTAAATGAGTTGTACGTCTCTGTATAGTTATGTATCCATCCAAAGAATTTCAGTGCATAACTTAAGTGACCTACTACTGACACTTTTGCATCAAAAGCAGCTAGATGGATATAGGAAAGGTGGGGACATGCGTACAACCCTAATGCCTTTAAATTTCATGAATGAAAATACCATGTTTCCATGAGGACTGCGGTGGTAACCATAACATTACTGTATGATTACAGAATTAGAAAGTAATGCGGATGATCACTCTTTGTATTTAAGACTGGATATATAACAAAGACTACGTGGGTATAAGAGTTTGTAAGTGTTACTTTGTTTAACTGATTAGAACTGAAACAAGTGTAACAATATGGATCGTTTTGTGTATTTATCTGGTATTTAGATATGTTTGTATGTAACCTTTAATCATTGATGCACTTTTTTCTTCAGTGAAAAGAAGGTGTTCCTGACACCATTAGTTACAGTCCTGGAAAACCCAATATCAGGAGTGGACATGGACCTCGCTGTTGACAGAGTTCTATCCCCTCTAAGAAGAAAATCCTTTTTCACTCCAACAGCAATACATGGTTTAAATGAAGAGAATTCATCTGCTTCGCACTCTGCAGAAGATCACATGAGCAATAGCACACAATTGGGACCTGATAACCAGTTAACAGATGACATAGAGCTAGAAGGAATGTCGAGCGAGGACTTAACATTTAGCCTTTGCATCACTGATGACAAGGGTTTTGGTTGCAGACCTGTAAAGAAGGATTCATCGATAAGACCTGGCCGTTTGGTGAAAGTAATGCTGGACTGGACTGAGAAAGAGCATGGGTTATACGATGCTAGCTATCTAAAGGATCTTCCTGAGGTTCACAAATCTGGAATGCTTGCAAAGAAAACCAAGCAAGAAGCTATCTCTCTGTTCTCATGCTTGGATTCATTTTTAAAAGAGGAGCCTCTGGGGCCTGATGACATGTGGTATGATTAACTGAGACACTCATCTCTAACTATTGAATGCTGAAAACGTCAACTGCTTTATTTATTTTCTTGCCCTAGATCATGTTCTTATTTTATTGGATGTAGGTATTGTCCCCGTTGCAAAGAACACAGGCAAGCCAGCAAGAAGTTGGACCTCTGGAGGTTGCCAGAAGTACTTGTCTTCCATTTGAAAAGGTTCTCATATAGCCGGTGGCTGAAGAACAAACTCGACACGTTTGTTAATTTTCCCATTCACAATCTTGATTTGAGCAAATATGTGGAGAGTAATGATGCATCTGGAGGTTCACATACTTATGAGCTCTTTGCCATCAGCAATCATTATGGTGGCCTAGGTGGCGGTCACTATTCTGCTTATTGCAAGGTAATATTCTAAATCTTTTATATTTTATTTAGCACTTACCTGGATCATCTTTTTCACTTCCCTCATTTTTAGTCGGAATTGCTGCTTGGGTTGTGTGTTGACTACAACAATTGATCTCTTTATTCATTTAAATCTTATTAAATATTTCAAATGTTGCATGACGTATCTGCCGCGTTAATTGGGCTTGTTATCTTTCTGTTGCGTTAATTGGGCTTTTTATCTTTCTGTTGCAGTTAATTGATGACAATAAATGGTATCATTTTGATGATGCTCATGTTTCATCCGTTAACGAGTCTGAGATAAAGACATCTGCTGCTTATGTGTTGTTCTATCAAAGAGTTAAAACTAAACCTAATGAAACGGTTGGTGAGCCATCAGATGTCCATAGGGGTGCTTGAAGTCTGTCAATTTGTAATGCTTTTTGCATTGTATGGGTCCAGTATCATCATGCTCTTGTAAAGCCATGACAACTGGATTTGACTTTTTATCATGGCATCTTTGCCCCCACAAGGGAAGGATTGTGGGGGGTACGGGTGAAAGACAATATAGATGGGGCAGTAGAGTGGATGACATATTCACGTTTTGCTGAAGTTGAATAGTCGAGCAGAGGACCTAAGGATAAAATTACATTCGCGGCTTACTGGTGTTGTATTATTTGGAGGCTATAATTTTTAGGGCATTTTTTGGATGGCGCCGGGTACTCTACTGAAATTGTTGGCAATTTGTAGATGCACGTTACTTTTAGTAAACTGGTTGCCGTAAGCATGTATAACTTTGAAATAGATCTTCGTTTCGTGTAATGTATTATATGTTTTAGAAATGTGTAATTTATTGGTGTTGCACGTATTACTCGTAATTCGTAAACTTTGTTGTGTTGGATAGTTGCTGTCTGCAGTAGACGATGTGTATAAAGTACTACCTCTGGAATAAGGTGTAAAAGAGTGATCAATCGGGTTATCCCTGATCTTTAGATTTGTCATGCAACAAACATCGTGCAGCAGATTAGAGTCATAACCCTCTCGTAGGAAAAACAAATCATCCTATTTTATCTCTCTATATACCTGGTGTCTACCACCCTTTTTATGGGTGGGCGAATACCCTTTCTTGCAAACAAGATAATCTCATTACGAAAAGTGAAGCTGTTTGTGGATTAGTAAAAGATGATTATTTTGATCATTTTCATGCGTTACCAAGAGAAAGTAAAATAGTTTATTCATTTTAAGTCATGTTACATCTATATTTATGTAACACACATCTTGACAGTTATTTAAATCTATTTGATATAATTTCAAACATCAATAATGCAACTACAAACAAGACATTTACTAGTAATCCGAATTAGATCCAAATCAAAGTAGGTAGAAGTCTTGAAGGCGACAAGACGGCAATCTGTTAAATGAAACATAGTACAATCTCGTGGGGTGGCGCTATGGCTACACAAATACATTAAGAATCACTAAATTAAATTAATGTTTCTGAGACAAAAAATTAGAGGGAGAAAGGAAAAGCAAATCGTTACAGTAAATAACAAGGCAGCCGAAAAGTGCAAAGTGGCGGTGCCTCTTTCTCATCGTAGAGTAAATTAAATATGTGGCTCCCAAAGCATCTAGCTCTTATAAAGGAATGTGAAAAGAAGTTGGATGCTTATTCCGATATAAAGTTTATTGGTAGCACAGCACCAAAAAGATGGGAATTTCGTCTTTTCCATGACCACCCTCAAGTTTTGCTTATTTTTTGCCTTTAGCCCCAAGAGGTTGTATGTAAGTGGAATCCATTTTCTAACTTCACACGTCAAATTATAGGCGATATGATAATACCAGATACACTACTAGACACAAAAACCACGATGCCCCTTGAGAAGAAAGTTTAACCTGCAATTCGAAATAGTAGCAAAACGTGAAAATTCGTTTCTTCTTAAATGCTTATACAAATTCCACAATCGACCTTACAAACTACAAAATAGATAACCACACCAATTTTCCCAAGTTAAACTCAATTTAAAAAAATACTCAAAACACTCAAATGCTTTAGGGATAATATATATATATATATATATTATGCATGATGGCATTTAAAAAGTAATGATGGCCCCTCATGTACTTTTCCTCTTGCCGAAGAAATAGAGCCCCCAAGGACAAGGAGGGTTCTATTTCTTTCAATTTTTACTTTTTCACCATTTTAAAGAAAGCGAAAGATTCCCTGATTACTATTTTAACAAATTACTCCTAATACGAAGGAAATTTTGCACCGGACGTCCTTTATGTTAACCATTTTTCAAAAAAGGTCCTCTATGTTGACATTTAACAGTAAACGTCCTATATGTTGACATAATTTGCAATTTTCGTCCTATATGTTGACATTAACAGAAAGCGTCCTATATGTTGACATCATTTGTAATTTTCATCATATATGTTGACATTAACATAAAGCGTCCTATTTGCATTTTCATCACTAAATAATTTATATAATTGCACTCACACTTAAAATTTTAAAAATTTCAACAAACTTAATTGCATTCTTTTAAGACACATTCTTTTAAGAAAAAATTGATGATATTATATTTTTAGAAAATTAAAAATTTCAACAAACTTAATTAATAATTTCTTAAGCTTGATTTTATTAATTATTTGATAATTATTTGATAATTTTTAAAAATGTAAATTTATCAAATAATTAATAAAATCAAACTTAAGAAATTATTAATTAAGTTTGTTGAATTTTTTAAATTTCTAAAAATGCAATATCATCAATTTTTTTTTAAAAGAATGTGTCTTAAAAGAATACAATTAAGTTTGTTGAAATTTTTAAAATTTTAAGTGTGAGTGCAATTATATAAATTATTTAGGGATGAAAATGTAAATATGACGCTTTCTGTTAATGTCAACATATAGGACAAAAATTACAAATGATGTCAACATATAAGACGCTTTCTGTTAATATCAACATATAGGACGAAAATTACAAATGATGTCAACATATAGGACGTTTTCTGCTAAATGTCAACATAGAGAACCTTTTTTAAAAAGTGGTTAACATAAAGGACGTCCGGTGCAAAATTCTCTAATATGAATATCTACCCAAAAGAAGAGAAAAAAAAAAAAAAAAAAAACTAAATATGATATCGTGCGCCACTCCTTATCCTACACCCCCCGCTCACGTTAGCTTCAGACACTAAACTAGTAACAGTAAACAGCAAAAAGCAAAAAGTGAAACTCACCAGCACCACGGCATCAGAAGTAATGGAGAGATACCCATGCGACGAAGGCTCTCCACCTCCCTCCACCACCGGAGGCGGCGCACCACCACCGCCACCAGTCCTATTCGCGGCACTCATCAAACCACCAGTCACATTAAACCCCAAATCATACACCGCCGTACCATCCGGCTGAAACAGCCCGAAATTCCTCTCCGACGTCGGACCTGGCTTCTGGTTCTCATTAAACAGCGCAAAAATATACACATTCAGATCCGAGTCCGGCCTCATCGGCGTCCCCTTCCCCGAATCCATCACCTTCAGCACTCCGGCGTTATACTTCCCGGCGTTCTCCGCCGTCGCTCCGGCCTCGTCGGCGTCCCCCTTCGACGGCCACCCCGTCTCCGACACCTGTAAGGTAACATTCCGAAACCCTAATTTCTCCACGGCGGCGTACGCCGCGTCGATCTGCGCGTGAAACATGCTGTTGTAGCGTAATCCGGTCGCCGGATCTACTACGCCGGCGTTGAATAGCGCGAAATCGAGTAGCTGCTTGGGGTTGGTACTGGTGGCGACGGTAGATTTGTAGGCGAAATACGGGTACGGGTTGATTAGGAACGGAGATCCGGTTTTTTGGTGGAAATCGAGTATTTTCGTGACCGTGGGGACCAATTCGCGGCGGAATATTCCGGCGGAGGGTGGGTAGGAGACCTGTAGGACCCCCAGATTGTGGGCGGTGGTGACGGAGACTTGTCTGTGGAGGTTGAGGGAGACTAATGCGGTGTACAGGCTCTGCATTGCGGGGAGGAGGTTGGCGGTTAAAACGGGGTCGTTTAGCGTTAAGATCTCGTTCCCGACGGCGATGGAGGTGATGTTGGTGTTGGGGAGGTAGCGTCGGACATTGGATTTGACCCAATTGAGGGATTGGGTTGGGTCGCGGATGGCGGGGAGGTATTCGTTGCCAATGCCGATCACGAATTGGACGCCGGTGTTGGCGAAGGCTTTGAGGACTGTGGGGTCGGCGTCGTAGAGCTTTACGCGGGTGGCGTTGATTGATTGGAGGAGGGGGAGGACGGAGGTCGGGTGGGGGAGGTTGTCCGCTATTTGGCCGTAGTTTATGCCAATGCCGGCGGAGGAGGCGGTGGTTGTTAGGACGAGGAGTGTGATTGAGAGGAGGAGCGTGGTGGTGGGGTCCATTTTCCGTTGATCGGAGCAACGGTGGTGTAGTTGGGGTTTTAGGAAGTGGAAGTGGAAGTGTGGAACCTTACTTAATAAACCTCTGGTGGCACTGTAGTAGTACTTTACAGTGTGATGATATATAAAATCATATGATAAAAAGTAATAAAGTTTTAGTTAATTTTAATTATTATAAAAGTATTCTGTATGTCTGTTTCTTGTTCATTGAGATTTGAGATTTTGTAGTGGCTCCCAGTAAAATGTAGAAAATTAATAATCTCTCCTCGTTAATATTATAATGCGTTTCTTTTTTTCTAATTTAATCTCCTATTCTAAAATAATTCTTTCACGTGTTGTTTTTAGTTTTATAATCATCACAAGTTACTAGTAGTTAACTTCACGCAGTTGGTGTGTTGTGTATATGAATTATTTCAAAATGAATTATAATTACTTGTGGCGACAATACATGTATGTGAAAAGGAATATTTTAGTGATGGTAGGAGAATGACTTAGGAAAGGGGAAAGAAGAGAGTTTCAAAGGAGCCAATATTTTTTTTCTAATCTTCGTTGCTTCTCAATCACATATTCTCTTCCAACGGCTCCTGGCTTTAGGTTTCTCTTTCATCCATTTTTTTAGTCAAACCACAAGAACAAGATTTTCGCATTCTACATTAATAAATACATTTTTTGATGAATAATAAATACATATATTCATAATATGTTCTTCGTGCTTAATTTCACGTAAAACATAAGCAACTCGAAAATCGTAATCTCTCTCTCTTTTTTTTTAACATCAACAACTTTATTTATTTACTAAATCGTAGCCAAAATATTTACAACGGGGGTGCGGGGTCGGGGCTGGCGCGAGATTCTAGTATATGTACAATTAATATCACACATGGCTAGTTCTTCCAAACCGGGCGGGCAACCTAGCCAGGTTGCACAAAAAGGCGGCTGCGTAGGGCAGTCCATACATGCTCGATTTGATCCCTTCTTGGCCAGCACGTCTGCGAGCCTATTCATCTCTCGGTATATACACGAGATGAATAGGGTGTTGCATCTTCCTCATAACCTCCATATATCATGGAGGAAGGCTTTGGTTTCGCCCGAGCCCGTATGGCCCGAATTCCTGACAAGAGAATTGAACGTGACCTCCGAATCTGTTTCAATAATTAATGCAGATAATGAAAGGTGTAATGAGAGCAAAAGTCCCTGGCGAATAGCCATGAGCTCCGCTATGTTGTTAGTGCTGCATCCCGTCGATTTGTAAAAAGCACCAACTATATTACTTGCAAAATCACGAATCAAGCCACCGATACCTGTGGGGCCTGGGTTGGCCAGAGCCGAACCATCCGTATTAAGTTTGAACATTCCGGGAGGTGGTGGATTCCATCGTAGGGTGAACATGTACGTCTTTGGAGGTTTTGGTGGTGATTGTGGCTTTGTTTGGAGTAGTGTGAGAGAAAGGCGGGCAAAAATGAGTGCAGTAGAGATCGGAGTTTCTCGGAAGAGGAACTCATTCCGTGCCCGCCAAATGGCCCAACACCCTATGAGTGTTGTAGCCGGGTGGGGAAGGCGTTGAAGATGTGGGATAATGTGGACGCCTATTGGGGGGAGGGGCTGGAAAAGAGGGAAATTTTGCCGTACTCTTGAAAAGAGGGGGCAGTCGTTGAATAAATGTGTGGTTGTTTCCGGGGAAGAGTGGCAAAGAGAGCAGTTATTATCGATGGGTACATGTATGCGTGAGAGGCAATCGCGCGTAGGAAGCGCGTCCTGCCCCCACAACCAACCGAAGAATTTTATGCGGGGTAAGGTTGGAATGTGCCAAAGGGGCCCACGGTAAATTGGGGAACGGGTTGCCAGATTGTTCATCTGTCAACCGTTCATATGCAGATTTGATTGTGAAGTATCCTCCCGGGTTCCAAGCCCAGCAAGTGGAATCAGGGACAGCTTCGACCGGAATCGGAATTCCGCGAATACGTTCTGCGATGTGTCGCGGCAAGTGTGGCCCGATTGTGGTGAGATCCCATTCTCTGGATGGGCTGATGATATTCTACACGCGGAGTGAGCAGAGGTGGAGGGGGATAGAGTGGGCGTAGTCGGCTATGGTATATGACCCAAGCCAACGGGAGTGCCACATGTTGATGGATGCTCCGTCACCAACAATCCACCTAAGTGAACTAAGTAGATTCGGCATCATGCGGGTGATTGATTTCCAGCCTCGACTTGCATTTGCAGGAGTCGGGGTTATGACCGGGTGATGGTTAGGAAAGTACTTGGCACTCAAGACCTGGCCCCAAAGAGAGTTAGGTTCATGTACCAGACGCCATGCCAGTTTAAACATGTAGGCGTCGTTAAGGGTCTCCAGGTTTCGGAACCCTAGTCCTCCCATGTGAGTGGGGAGGCATAGTGTTCGCCAAGAAACCATGCCTTTGCGGTGTCCTATCCTACCCGCATTCCACAAGAAGGATTTGGATAGTTTTGTAAATGTGGTTAGGACAGTTCGGGGTACGTGCATGGTACTCATTTGGTACACATGTATGGATTGAAGAGTAGTTTGGGTAAGGATACGGCGGCCATCATAAGATAAGAATCGGGTATGCCAGCCGCCTATGCGTCGGGAGAAACGATCAATAATAGGGTCAAATAAGCTCGAACGGAGGCGCCCTTGCCAAATGGGGATGCCAAGGTATTTATCTGGGGTATTCATTGGCTCCATGCCGAGGAGGCGAAGGAGCTCCCTGCGGCGGCATGTGGCTATGTTTGGGGAGAAGAGAACAAGATAAAGCAGTCATCTGCGAAGCTAAGTATTGGGATAGGGGGGCCGTGGTGACTAGCCCGGGCAGCATGGAACTGGCCAGTATTTGTGGCTTGGATGAAGGCAGCAATGAGAAGTTCTATACATAGGATAAAGAGGTAGAGAGACAGGGGATCCCCCTGGCGAAGGCCGCGGGTAGGAAGCCACCCAGCAGACCGGGCTCCGTTGACACTGACTGTGTATTCAACCGTGGTTATGCACTCCATGATCCACGCAATCACGGTGGGAGGGAATTGGAACTGGTTTAAGGTGAATTCAATGAAGGCCCAGTTAATGTTGTCATAGGCTTTAGCAAGGTCAATCTTGATGGCTAGCAACCCGCGCTTCCCTTGTCGCCGGTTATTTATAGTGTGGAGCAGTTCCTGGGCGATAAGTACGTTGTCCGTGATGGAGCGGTTGGGGACAAATGCATTCTGGTAAGGTGATATGATTGAGTTCATAGCTGGACGCAGTCGACCAACCAATAGTTTGGAGATGATTTTATAACTAACATTGCAAAGACTGATAGGTCTGAAGTGTTGGGGGAGCTGGGGTTGCTCCCTCTTTGGAATGAGGACAATGTTAGTTTGATTTATAATTACTTTTTATACGGGCCTTTCTAGTAGCCCATTGGGCCGACCCAACAAGCAGTTGGGCTAAGCCCAAAAACCTCGCAAGCCCATCGGATATCGAATTTCAGCATTCGATATGTGTATATATATATATATATTATCGAATATTCATATTCGATATGGTACAATACGTTCCAAAAATCTCGGGAGCGGTTCTCCTCTCGAGATCTATATATAACCCCGCTCTGGGTTTCAAGGTAAGCTCATTAACTGCTTTGCACTGTTCACACATCGATATCAAATCTCCAATGCCCGATATACACTCTCACCCGATATGGAGACATTGCTCGACATCTCATGAGCCCGATATCCACACTGCTCGATATATGTTGCCCGACATCATGTCTGCATGACATCCACGCTGCTTGATATTCGCATTCCCCGTCGTCTGCCAGATTCAACATCTTTATATTCGACATCTACCAAATTCGATATCTTAGATTCCCGACATACTTGAAGTGACATCTTTGGCTTAATCACTTGGTGTTCCGAACAAAGTTAATCTAGATACTTGTATAAGTTATGGATTGACATTAGTTTGTATTAGGTTCACTGTTATTCCTGTAATTATTCATTTAGTCTGTAATCTACGAACTTGTACCAAACTGTTGGTGTTGTCAGTGGGAACACCACATTTCCAGACGAGGATGCTAGGATGGCATGCACCCGATCACGATCTCAGAGACCGCCTATAGAGAATTCAACTGCTAGAAACGTTCATATGGACCACCAAATGGCTCAGAACCGCAACAAGCCCCGGCTCCCACATCGAAGGCCCTAACAGTGATACTGCCCCCAGAAATGATTGCCTAGATCAACGCTACTGTCCAAGCAATTGTGACCGCAACCCTAGTCGCGGTGCTTCCGTATTATTAGGCCCTTGATGCTGGAACTTTGCCGATGCGTCCTCATGAGTCTAGGACGAGGGGTCCTGCTGAGAGAACTAGAGGTCAGAAATACGAGGAAGAAGTTGAGTACATGAGGGACATGCAAGTTTCCAGAGTCTGAGAAGAGAGGGCCTCCAATCCTAGAGCGGAAATTAGGGAAATAGCGAGAAGGATGGAACAACTAAACCAGGAAAGGGAAGAGGTGCACCGCAGACTAATGCAAGCTTTGGCTCGCTGGAGGCTCACACCATTTTGTGATGAGATTGAAGCTGAAGCTCTGGATAGGGGGGAGAAGATCCCGCAACACAAGACCTATGATGAAAAGAGTGAGCCTCGTGAACATCTCTTTTATATGGATGCAATACTAACTCTCCATGGATTTTATGATAATGTGCATGCATGCATATTCGCTACGACCTTGTTAGGAGCGACACTAGACTGGTTCACATGGATACCAGTGGGTTCACTAACCAGCTACAAACAGTTGAGGAACAGGTTTGAGAGCCAGTTCTCGAGCTAGAAAAGGATGCACGCTAATCTGAATCCCTAAACTCGCTCAAGCAGGAAAACAAGGAAAGTGTGAAGGATTTCATGAAGAGATTCAATGGGGAAGTGCTCAAGGTGGACGGACTAAGGGCGAGCATGTAGCCATAATACTTTTCCATGCGATTAAGCACAAGAGGTTTGCGATTAACATTCTGGAGGAAGAACCAAAAACCATTGACCATATCAGTGAACTTTCCTATAAGACGATATATTGTGACGAGATGATGGAAACCAAGAATACTCCTACTCAGGTTCAGAATCGCCCCAAAGGAAGGGATGGATGGAACCGAGACAGAACTGACCGCTGCGGTGACAAATCCCCTAGGATGTACTGTAACGCCCCCATGAAATTTGAACAAAAATACAAATTTACAGTTTAGTCCTCAAACTTTTGAAAATATCATTTTGACCTCAAACCTTTGAGAATTTTTTTATTTTAGTCCTTGAACAAAAATTAACCATTTTTTATTATCTTATATGCTTCAAATATCTTTAAAAAATATATTTTACGTGTACATATTTATCTTGGAGTTTTTTTACCTAGAAAAACTCACATAAGTAATTATGTGTAAAAATATCTATGTATTCATATTTTATTTTATTATAAACAACAAAAATAATATCACATCATAGGTGAATGGTTTTGAAATCAGCCACATCAATCTTGTGACAATTTGAATCATATTTTGGTGATTAGTTGTTAAAAAATTAAAGTTGGACATTAACCTAAATTGTTTTAACATGTATAAAAAAATAAAATATATATATTAATCTATATGTATTTTGTTTGAATTAGATATATCATATTTTAAGTTATGGAAGAAAAATCAGCCACATCTCCCTATTATCATATTTGAGTCTTCATTAGGTGGCCAAGGATAAAGAAATTAAAGTGGGTCCTTAATCAAGAGTATTTTAATTTGATTTTTTGGCTATAAATAATAAGCTTTCTTCCAACAATTTTCACACACAACCCATTTCAGTTTTATCAACTTTCTTCCTACCAATCTCTTCATCTTTGAGTCTAATTTCATGAAAAATTCATCCCAAGTCTTTATTTCATCTTGTTCTACCCAAAAGTACCTCAAAACGTTTATTACGCAGAAATTGTCCATTCGGCCCTACAACTTCGAAAAATCATAACTAAGTGTAAAAAAATTCCTTTTTGATCAAGGTAAATGTCCTAATACTCCTCATGATGTCCTCTAACTTTCATATGAATAAATGTTTTTCAAATAATGTGATTTAGAGGGTCGAAATTTCTAAACCGTAGATTGTTGTCTGAAAACCCGAAAGTAGGTTCTATGTTTTCAAAAATTATTTAGCATACCAAATCTTTGGATTTTCCCTCCCATTTGGGTACACATGTTCCTCATGATGTTAAGTACCAGAAAACACAAAAATATTTGGGTACCAAGTCCATTTGGATATCCGATCGAAGGTAAACCCGATATTGCGATGATTTTCAGCTTATTTTACGTACTTTATGTTCTTAGTTTATGATTGAAAATAATCATCTTGATTCCATGATTGATAACTCACACATGACCCTTATAAGATATAACAATGGTTACAATCACTTTATTATAATTTGTAACTACGGATTAATATTTTAGAGATTTTTTCAATAGTATATAAATAGTATATATTTATCATGTTTAACATATCCTTACATAAGTTTAATAAGATTATCATATATACTTTCCTGGTCTAATACTCTTATATGATTATGTATCGTAACTTAAACATTCTTTGATCATTCACTTTGATTATGTTTGCGTATTAATATTTTTTAGAAGTTATAAATACAATGTTATGTAATTTATGATAATCTTGGAACAAAATAATATTAACTAAGTTATACAATTTACTGAATTGATTCATAAGATAATTGTTTGATGTGATGATTCCTGGAATTTTTGGATGTACTAAAGACATAAAGAACGATTTTTCATAAATCAGTTAAGTAATATATTTTGAAGATTTATTATGCATCAAATTAAATAGTTTATCATACTATACTTGATATTATTGTGTACTTACCATTTGAAATGATTTTCTAACATTAGAAAATTTATAACTACAATTATAATTATAAATATATATTTGCTTAAGATAAATCTTGAGATATAAATTACGTATATAAAGTATATTTGATATTTAACTTAACCTTATGACATCAAAGTAATCGCATAAAATTTGCATCAATGATATGTGCTATTTACTTAAATTAGTATTAGCTACCTTTTTAACAAGAACTTCCCTAAATTTAATTAACACGAAAGTTGAATAATACATGTGTTTATTGTGGTGAGTTATGATTATTCAGTTAACTGATATTATCTTAAGGTTATTAAAGGTTTGATAAATTAATCAATGACGCGCAAGATTCTCCGTACAAATAAAGGTAAAGCTCGATTCCTTATTTTGTTCAAGCCTAGTTTGGCATCCGGTCTGAAGAACTTGGATAGAAAAGACATTACACCGTTACCAAATCACGAAAAACTTATTATTCACCGTATTCATATTTTTGCATCTCATCTCGTCTCATAACATGATTTCCTTACTCATCGTTAAATCATACTCAACCATTAAATATTTATCACATATTAATTCATAATCATGGTAATTCATCAATTATCTCATCTGTTAGTTCTTGAACTGTGCAAAGAGCAACAAACTATGTTTGAGACATGTAGCTCAAAGAGCAACGAATATTATCCGATTTACTAGCTTGTTTGTTTATCACTCATTGGGACGCCATTAGGAAGTTGGGCCCAGAGATTGAGTCGATTTGCTGCTGGGCAGTAAGGACTATCAGTTTAAGTAATTTATCTTGATACCCTTTATCTAGGCGCTGCTTACAGTCAGGAGTTGGCTGTAACCCGCATGCTGGATCGACATGTACTTGAGCATGTCGCCTGTTTTGTTTGCGAGGTCGCTCCTCGTTGAGAGGTATAAGGTAGTATTTGTAAGTATATGGTTGGATTGTTTACTGTTAAAGCACATGTTCATAAACTCTATCTAGGATATTCCGGTACCATTGTTAGATCAAATATCTTGTTAAACTGTTTCTATCGGTAAGATCATTCCTAGAAATATATCAATTGAATCACTGTTAATTCTTGCATTGCCACTTGTTTTGTATGAATCTCACTAAGTCATCAAAGATTTATTCCTCGTTTTTCCTGTCTGTCCATTCTTCATGATAAGACCGATGTGGCAGCATGGATCATGTGAATATTCTTGCCAATCTTGCGTTTTGCAATGTCCCTATAATTGAAAATGTTTATCAATAGAGCGTAATTATCAAAGTTGTCAAAACGTTTGTATCTTCAAGACTTCCGCTGTGTATATTAAAGTTTTTTTTTTGGCATAATGTGTATGGTTGATCCTGGACAGTGGCACCCCTTCCTACGAGACGTGTTTTAGTATGAGCTGGGTAAAGTGTCTGGCCAGCATCGAACCAACTTGGATCGAAAAAAATACTCATAGGGTGCGACCGTCACAATATGGTATCATAGATATATACTAAAAATTATGATAGACCCCAATTTTCAAAAATATTTTACCAACTATTCATAAACTTAAGCAAAGATTTTATTGCATCAAACATGAATAATCATAATTTTACATTAAAACAGTTACAACTAGAGTGTCGTATTTAAATCTAACCTAGGTTTCTTGCTAGTACTATTATTATTACTAGTGCTGCTGCTACTACTGCTTTTAGTCGTCTGCCATTTAATTTGTGACAATGTGGGATCGACATTCGGTACATATGCTTTAAGTTTGTCAATCAATTCTCGGCAGTATGTGCATAAATTAGAAGTTCATGAGCCGACGACTTCATAAACTTCTGCTCTACGCAATGATCTAAAAATGATAGTAACATGTCATAGAAACCATTAACATTGTACAACCCTATAGGTTTTCGATGCATGTTTAACTGAGCCCATGAGGCTATGCACGAAATCTCTTCTAGTGTTTCTAATCCCCCATGTAATGCTATAAAAGCATCAGAATTATACAACATAGTCGATATTCTTTCATGCATGCTAGGTACAATAAGCTCTTCACTTATTGTTGGACCATCGGGATTAATGTCAGCTAAGGATTTCGGTATGATTCCCAAAACTTTACCGTCTCTACAAAAGGCGCTCTTTGTTACACACTCCATTAGCCCTAAATTTCCTCCCCCACACATTAGCTTTATTTTCTCTCTGCCAATATGTTTCCCAGACTACTTGCTACCTCTAGAAACTCTGGATCATTTCCAAAACTAGATCCACAGAAGACACAAATAGTCTTTATCTCTCAAGTTGAAGATCTTTCCATCTGAAATTATTTTTCTTCCCCGTATTATGTGGTATATGTTAGCATGAAGTTCTCATCAGCATACAATGGTATTTATAAGAAAAAAATATAGTAAGCGTATGAGGAAAGCTTTGAAAGAAAAAATAGGTTAATATAATATCTTCAAATAAAAATAATAAATAACTGAATAGCTTGTTGTACAATCTATCTCTTGTAACTTGAAACATGTCTTCTTAATTAATCTTCATCTCACACTAGTATCTTAAAGAATTATATTATTATGACTTTGGTTCTTCACTTGAAAGTTTTGCAAAATATATGAAATAGTTTTGTAATCAAAACCCTTCAAGGACATAATTTTTCTACATGAGTTACTTTTGAATATTTCAAAAGAAAAATGAAGATTTGCAAACAAACTAGAACTTTTTCAACATTAGTTTATGTTTTCATCATTTATGTACTCAAGTACATGGATTATATTTTAAAATCCATTTCACAAAATAATCAACCCAATACCTTATTTCAAAATATAAAATAATTTTAAAAGTGTCGAGGAAGTTTCAATGTCTTACTACAATAGCTTCTTATATAATCCATATTTATAGTTAAATTTGACCAATCTAGGTAACAACATTCACACCATTTTACTTCATCATATTTTTCTTCTATCGAAAATAAAATATATAAGATCCTTAAGTTTTCTTTTATTAAAGAAGAAATATTTACATAAATTTTAATATAGATGCTTCAGAGAAAATTATTATTTGTTTACTTCCTTATTTTTCTCTTGAGTTTTTTTTGTCCTTGGTGAGATTGAAATATTCATTAATAAGTAAACTCAAAACTTCAACGACTTCTAATTATTTTACAAAGTATATTTCCTCATGTTCTCAGTAGTAGTTGTAAATTTTCTTAACAATAATCATTCAAAAGGAAAGACATCGACCAAAAAGAAATATTATCTGTTCTTGTATTTTAAAAGTACTAGCTGAAATAGTTTCTTGACTACTTTCAAACATGTCCTCGTTTTATAATTTCAAAACATAAATTCATCTTTCTTACACAAACAAAAGATATACCCGTCCAGTCTTAAGTATTTCCAATCATCATATTTTAAATTATTAAAAAACTTATTTCGAATTAAAAAAAAATACATTTCTCTCAACACTTATAAACGGCTACATTAGCTATATATTTTTATATACAAATTAGTTTATATTACAAAATACACACTCATCTTCATCTTATTTCTCCCTACCAAAAATGGATTAATTTCATGGAGTTACATATTTCTTGTGGTAAACTTTATAAATCTTTATTTGACTACCGAGGAAAAACACTACCACATGATTTGCCTTTTGTATTTTTGAGGTACGCAACATCTTTTTCTACATTTTTTCCCTTTGAAATGAACTTATAATTGTGTGAGTTAAATTAAAGTATTGCATCTCGAATATTAATACCACATCTTTTGCGTAGGTGTTTTTCTCTCTCTTATAATTATAGCTCTTATAATGTTAAAATTATCACAGTTTGATTTCCACATTCTTAATATATATATATATATATATATACATTTTTTTTAAAAATAAAATCAAAACAAATCTAACCCTCGTATTTTTCAAAGACAAGCATAAAGAAAAAAAAATCTTCCGCATAAATCATTTTTGAGATTATAAACATTGACCTTGTCATTTGCATCAACCAGTTTTATTTTCTTATTTTTGATATTATTCAGATTTATAACTTACATTTTCCTAGTTATAACTATTTGAGAGCTTTCTACTTAAATTATGAATATCTTTATTGAGAAAGTATTGATTCGATCAAATATGTGAGGATTTCTTGTAACGATAGTCAAAGGAGAAATTTGATTTTTAAGTTTTAAAAGATTGGAGAATTTATTTAATCGATCAAATATTTCAAAAGTTTGAGAATCAAATTTTAAGATTATAGAATATACTAGCACGAATCACTAGTGTGAGAGAATTTCACTAATTTTGAAATATAAAAGATGGAACCATAACACTTTATTTTCGAAATAATCGAAGTAAAAATCTGGGACCAAATTCTTTTAAGGAGGGGAGACTGTAACGCCCTTGAAATTTGAATAAAAATATAAATTTATAGTTTAGTCCTAAAACTTTTGAAATATCATTTTGACCCCAAACATTTGAGAAAAATTGCATTTTAGTCCTTGAACAAAAGTTAACCATTTTTTATTATCTCATATGCTTCAAACATCTTTAAGAAATATATTTTACATGTACATATTGATCTTGCAGTTTTTTTACCTAGAAAAATTCACATAAGTAATTATGTGTAAAAATATCTATTTATTCATATTTTATTTTATTAGAAACAACAAGAATAATATCACATCATAGGTGAATTGTTTCGAAATCAGCTACATCACTCTTGCGACAATTGGAATCAGATTTTGGCGATTAAACAAAGTAAAACTCTTGCAACAAGTAAAACAAAGATGTCTCTTTTGCATGTATACAGTAAAAGTAGAATAAACATTGGCAGAAACAGAATTTAATTACAAATGGCAGTGAGATGATCAGGACATAATAGATAAAAAGAATGCAATCAATCTGTCATTTCCAGTAAGCGATATCTGAAGAAACATCAAGTACCATCCTTTTAGGTGTTTCTGACCTTATGTTTCACTTCCTTCTTCCTTTAATGGCAAGCTTTCAACGCACTCGTTGATACTCGAGCATTGGGTTCATTTTGCAAACCGTCTAGCTACCCCGAATATAAGAGCCTTCGTCAAGAGCCCCCGGTCGAGAGTACAAGCAAGTGCAATGGCCCCACCAACGACTACCAATCTTGACAAGCCTCTTCCTGCTGGCTTTTCTGTTGTACTTTGAGGTTCCAGTTCTGATGAATGGTTCGCTATCTCCGAGGATTCTAGCGAATCCGGACTAAATTTTGTGTTAATTTGAGCCATTACAGCACTGGGTGAAAGGGGAGGTCCAGATTCGCGGTACTTCTGGTAGGCGCGCAAGCCAGGGTCGATCTTCTTGACGGCACCCCACATACCTTGTCGCACGCCAAGTTTTGCAATTTCCCAAGGAATGCCCATATCTTCGTGATGGAAGAGCAGCACTTCACACGCCGTCATTCTCCCATCTCTCTTTGATTCAGCTAAAAAGAAAAAGAAAAGTCTCAATACTTTTAGCAACTTGAAGCATCACCAGATAGAAAGTGAGGATTTTTTGTTTCCCAGAAAAACACACACACACATATATAAATATATATTGATATAACTGAAGCCTTTTTCCATCTTCAACAAATTAATTAATTCAACTGAGTAAGCTGTCCGTCAAGTTCAATTAAATAGGTCAAGATCCGCTTTGTGCCTCCCGTCTTGTCACAACTTGAAATAATTTCGTTATTCAGAAAAAATATGATTAAAAAAACTACTTGTTCTACCAATGCTGGTTATTAGTTTAGACATTCGAATTCTGGAAAAGCTTTGGTTGTACTTATATAAAAAATGTGCCGCAAATCACATAACAAATAAGTGTAATACCTGCACGAACAAACCAACTAGAATAGTACAAGTCAACGCGTCTTGGTTTGCTGCGACGTGGCATGGAGGAGCATGGCACACCCTATTATAGAAAATGACATTGAATGAATATCTCTATAAAGGAATGCTGAACATCGATTTAAAACAGAATTAAAAACACATCCCAATACATATGGTTTTAACATTAATTAGCAACAGAAGTATACTGCAATCATGAGCGATTTATTACATTAACAGCCTAGGATTAGAGCCATAAGAAATATCACGTCATCGTTGCAGCCTATCTTTACTTTAACAATGTGTAAATATTGCAAGTGCGTAACATGGAATCTCTGAAAGAGGGAAAAAATTATTCAAAATTGGATAGAATAAAGTTTTCACGTAGAAGTTTAATATTTCCACTGCATGTGAAGAAAATGAGTTTTAGCAACTCAAGGAATTCCCCAGGACAATCTCACGAAAGTCTTATATAAGTAAATCTCACCAGTACACTAGATTGGACTTGCAATGTAATACCGTAAAAGCATCATTTTTGTCTTGTGCTGAGAAAAGATGACGGGTATTGTGAATTAAGGAACTAAAATGCTTGGAAAGTCTTAACTAAGCCCAACAACTCTTTTAAGGATATCTATGCGTCTAAATTTGAAAATTATTAGCAAGCAATATAATGTCATACAGAATTTTCCAAAAGGATCTAGACTTGAAGAACGACAAACTGACATGTAATTACAAGATTTCCAACATAGAAAAGAATCATTGTTTCTCTTACCTTTGTTATGCAATAATAAGTTCGCCCAGATTCCCAAATCCGACGACCTATGATGTATTCTCTGTCACTACAAAAGAAGGGAAACTGCAGAACAGGGAACATAATCTAGTTAATACGCACTCTCAACTAACCAAGTATTAAGTACACACCAAAACATAAGCAAAAAAGTCTCCCTACCTTCCGTACCCACTGAACTACCATCGTCCCTGTGGTGGGGCATTCCTCCAAAGTCTTGGCGCCTATAAGCATATCATCCCACTTAACCCTAAACTCATCGTCCCAAAAGAAATCCCGCAGCATTTCAGGAGTCGCGTCCTCGTAAATAGTTCTACTACGATATTGTGGAGGACCAGTCTATAAATGGAGATGAACAAGTAGCATAATTCAGCATTACGGTCCCAAAACGGGTAGAGCATCATAATATATGAAGACATCTCAGTCATTCAACCAACATA
Organism: Linaria vulgaris; assembly: GCA_948329865.1. Taxonomy (NCBI): domain Eukaryota; kingdom Viridiplantae; phylum Streptophyta; class Magnoliopsida; order Lamiales; family Plantaginaceae; genus Linaria; species Linaria vulgaris. Next base: position 37,105,869 of record OX415251.1, on the reverse strand, counting down.
CGAATTAAACGATTATTCCACGCAACAGGATAAGATTTACCTCGGGATCTCTTCTCCAAGCTTGGTAGCTCATGTTAGGCACTGACCTATCCATCATCTTAATCCAAGCAGGGCCTCCATCTTTTTCCTCAACTAAGTTATGCAAATGCCTAATATCATCCTCATTCACAAGACTCGACTTCTCATTGTCCAACTTCGACGAACTGATCAAAGACAATTAAACCAATATTATCAACTAAATAAAACTCATAATTAACTTCAAGAAACTCAACAAATAAATATGCAGCAAACCTGTTATTATCAGGACTTGAAACAAAAGGCACAGTGGATGAATTCTCCTTATCAGGGGCAAGATCAGAAATCCAAGAAATACAGGTGGGCACCTGCAGCTTCAATGAACTCAAACTTGCAAATTGAGGAACCCCAATCCCTAACTTCTTATCAAAATCGACATTCAAATTGGCCCACTTAGGCTTCCATGCCCAACCCACCATAACCCCAACAACAACAGCAACCCAAATGGGAGCCATGAAAACCACCAGCTCACACACCACATCCCCAATTGAGGGTCTCTGTAAAATCTCAACAAGAACAGAAACCAAAGCCATAATAAAGAAAACCCACGAAAACCCTCCAACCAAAATTCCCAATGCTCCCGAAATGGGAGGGGGTGCAAGAGAGGGGGAAATAAGGATAAGGGGTCAATATATAAAGGGAATAAAGACAAAAAAAAAAAAAAAAAGACTGAATTTTTATGTGTGTGACGAAAACCCAAAGATTCGAAGAGGATAAGGATGTGAGAGACGAGGGGTGTACGAAGGCTTTAGAAAGATTTCTGTAGGGTCTTTTTTATTACACTAACATTTGGCAGCCACGAATCTAATACTCTTTGTCTTGTGGCTTCTGGGTTCTGGCAAATTCCCCTCAGCTACAAATACAGACAAAGAAGAAGTGGATTAGAGAACTGGGTTCGGTTGTTAATCTCAAGAGAATTAAGAAAAGATCACATTTTTATATATAATGTGTTGTGTTGGTTTGTATGGGATCATGTGCGAGGAGATTTGGATTTTGGACTGTGAATGTGATAGCCGCGTTTTCAACGTTCACGTTTTTCGTGCTTGGATTTTGATGATTTGACTAATGACGACTATTCATATCTTTTACTAGTGTGGTCTGTGGATGTGCTACTTTCTTATTAGAGGACGGTCATTATGATGAATATGCGAAAGTAATGTCATGAGTCATGGCAATAGACTTGTTGAGTATGGTCCCAACAAAATTTTCTAGTATATTCAAGGTGAATAATGCTTGTAATTTTTCGAGTTATAGATCTTTTATATTTCCGTTCAGAATTCATTCACTTCCTCCTTTTATGCAGAATATTTATTATGGTGTAATCTTTACTGTTAATTTCTTAACGAGTATGTCAAAAGATCGTTTTAGGGTTGGAAGCATGCATCTAGTTTAGGACTCAAAGCTTTAGAGAGAGTCAGAGAAATGACGAAGGAAAGTGGATAGCTTGGAAACAACGGTGAAGAAGGGTCGCATGTAGGGGCGGAGCCAGGATTTAGAGAGAGTGGGGGGGGGGGGGGAGGGGGAGGGAATTATCTATTTTTTCTTATTAAAATAATAATTTAATATACGGATTTTTTTTATCAACGATATTAGCTGTAAGAAAAAACATGTACATGATCAATAGCTAACCTACAATACTTAAATTGTACCTTTTAACAAAGCATTCAACATCCTTAAGAAAATATACTAAAACATATAGTTAATGACTCAAAGTAATAACGTAACACAAATAATCAACTAAGAAAATCTCATACCCTAAGATGAAAAAACTCAAAAATCTTTCAACAATAATTGTTAGTAATAATAATAAAAAAAAGACTACTTAGGCACTTTAAATTATGATCTACGTTTCTTGATACGATAAAACTTGTCTTATATATGCATAATGAGATTATAAGATAACAAATCATCTTCTATTTTGTTCCGCAATCTCGTCTTCACGTTCAGTTGTATTCTTGTTTTGCCTTTTTCTTCTCTCTTTCTTTTTTTCTTTCTTTTTTATTTTTGGCTGAATAAGGTTGTGTGCCTGTTATATCTTTAATTATGTTCATGTACTAGATGGGCCATAATTAATTGTATTATATTTAGGATCTTTTAATGTATTGGTAGGCCCAAATTATTTGAGGAGGGGCAAATGTAATCGTGTAACTCATTTTTTTCTTTTGTATTATTAATACTACTATTAGTTTTTTATATTTTTAAAAAACTGAGGGGGTGCAGTGGCCCCCTCTGCACCCCCTCTCTCTCCGCCCCTGTCTTGGAGATTGTCGAAGCTTTTAACTACAAAAGTTGTAACTGTAATGGGTAGTGAGTATAGAAGAAGATAATGTTAGAAAGCGATTAGTTCAAACGTTATTAATGAAGCGGACCAACAAGGATGTAACATACTTATTGTCGAAGACGCCATCGTAGATATTCGTCAATCAATTGAAGCATTTTATTGAGATTCAGACATCTTTAATCCGCAAAGATGCGTCTGTTGAGGCTAACATGCAAGAGCGAGAGGTAAAGAAAGATAAACATCGATTTTACCCGTATCATGAGCTTAATGTGGACTAGCATAGGCATTTAAATTTTGCTCGTGTTTTGTTATCTTATTTCATTCTTTAGTTTATGAAATTCTCACAACAAAACTAACCAACCTGGACTAAAATTAAGGAATGCTGGAAGAGAAGTGTCAAAAACCATTCTAAATCACCGACTTACACATACAAAGAAAGACAAACTAGCGAGTACTTGGTGAAATAGAGTGGATGCAACAACGAGGAGAATACTTAAGAACGAGTGACCACCCTTAAAATGTTCAAAGGATTCATTGATGCATGCAAAGCTTTAAGGACACCAAGGACGTGGCCATCCAAAGTGGTGCAGGATGTCATGCATGGTGGTTAACGCATCCATGACACACATATTGAAATCCTCGTTGAGCCAACCCCCTGAGGCATTGTAATGACTTACATTAAATAAGTGAAGATTGAAAATTGAAACAAAACTTTGTAATAGTGAAGGATAATTGGAATATTTTAGATCATGTTCAGCTTTTGAATGTTTGTTGTTGGGACAAACATAATTTGTGTTAACTAATACTGTAACGAGGGAGAGTGAAAATTTAAAAATCATGTATTTTAAACCAAGCATTGTAAGCTCTTATGGCCGACCAATCCAGTGAAACAATTCATTTTTAGTTGAATGAAAAATGATTGTTATAACTTTAAATTAGCCGTTCCTCTAAAACGTGCATGGAGACGCAAGGATCAACAATAGTGAAGGCGAAAGTAGCTTGTAGTAAGCTTTCACCCGCAAAATGCCATTTCTTTCGTATAAACAAATTGCCTTGTGACACCACATGAGGGGATCCAAGTTAATAATGTTGATTGTAACAAGTGTAAATTAGAAAAACAAACCAGACTTTGAAAGTCGAGGCAAGAGTTGAACTTTTTCTCTTTAAAACGATATTTGCCCGGCTCGGTGCTTACGGTTTGATCGGTAATCGCTTCCCAAGATGCAACTACTATCTTCTTAATATGGCAGCACTTCAAATATTAAGAAACAACGAACTAAAAGAATGTTTTGAACTCTCGGAACAAAACAGAAAGAAAGAAATAATATTTTTGATTGAATGAAATTTGAAGAAGTATGGGGTCTATTTATAGATTACGAAAGTTGGCCTAGGGGTTGACTGGACGGACACGTATTTTGCACGTCACAACTTTTTCGCTAGATTATGCACCATTTCGGCTGACTGTGCACATATTCGGATGAAATGTGGCATTCTTTCTGCTGACGGGGTGTGTAGGTGACTGTTCGCTGACAGGATTTTCTCTCCAGTTTTTTTTCAGCCACTAGACACACTAATTCGACCAGTAGATTCTGACATCTAATCATGTTTAATTAATTATTTAATTAGTTGCTTATTATTTTTTGAATAATTAATTAATTACTTAATTAAACTTTGTCCAAAAAGATAAATATTTGATAGGGAAGCCCCAAGTCTAAGTCTTAGCCCAAGCCCAAGCCAAAGCCCATGCCCAGGGCTCGTGACCCGTGACCCATGACCCACGACCTCTGTAACACCCCTGAAATTTGAACAAAAATATAAATTTATAGTTTAGTGCTTAAACTTTTGGAAATAGCATTTTTGACCCCAAACATTTGAGAAAAATTGCATTTTAGTCCTTGAACGAAAATTAACCATTTTTTATTATCTTATATGCTTCAAATATCTTTAAGAAATATATGTTACATGTACATATTGATCTTGGAGTTTTTTTACCTGGAAAAACTTACATAAGTAAATATGTGTGAAAATATTTATTTATTCATATTTTTGTTTATTAGAAACACCAAGAATTCTATCACATCATAGGTGAATGGTTTTGAAATCAGCCACATCACCCTTATGACAATTGAAATCAGATTTTGGTGCTTAGTTGGTAAAGAAAGTAAGGTGGGACCTTAGTTAAATTGTTTTAACATGTATAAATAAATAAATATGTATTTATATGTATTTTGTTTGAATTAAACATATCATATTTTAAGTTATGGAAGCAGAATCAGCCACATCTCTCTATTATCAGATTAGAGTCTTCATTAGTTGGCCAATGATAAAGAAATCAAAGTGGGACCTTAATCAAAAGTATTTTAATTTGATTTTTTGGCTAGTAGGCTTTCTTCCAACAATTTTCACACCCAACATCATTTCTGTTTTTCCTTCTTTATTCCTATGAATCTCTAAGTTAGTAAGTCTACTTTCAGGGAAAATTCATCCCAAGTTCTTATTTCATTATTTTCTACCCGGAAATACCCCTATACTTTTATTGTGCAGAAATTATCCATTCAGCCCTGCACCTTAGAAAAATCATAACGAATTGTAGAAAAATCATTTTTGATCAAGGCCAATGACTGAATACTCCTCATGATGTCCTCTAACTTTTATATGAAGAAATATTTTTTAAATAATATGATTTAGAAGGTCGAAATTCCAAAACCGTAAACTGTTGTTTGAAAATCCGAAAATAGGTTCTATAATTTCAAGAATTATTTAGCATAGCAAACCTTTGGATATTCCTTCCCATTTGGGTATACATGTCCCTATTGATGTTAGGGATCAGTTCCCACAAAAATATTTGAAAAAAAGTTCATTTGGATATCCGATCAAAGGTAAACTCGAAACTATGACGATTTTCACCTTATTTTACATACTTTAAGTTCTTTGTTTATGATTGAAAATAATCATCATAATTCCATGATTGATCACTGACAGATGACTCTTATAAGATATAGCAATCATTAGAATCACTTTAATATGATTTTTGTTCACGAATTAATATTTTTGATATTTTTCTATCGTATATAAACAATATATTTATCATGTTTAACATATCCTTACATAAGTTTAATAAGATTATCATATGTACTTTTGAGGTCTAATCCTCTTATATGATTATGTATCGTAACTTAAATATTCTTTGATCGCTTACCTTGATTAGGTTTACGTATTAATATTTTTATAAGTTATAAATACAATGTTATGTAATTTAAGATAATCCTGAAACAAAATAATATTAATTAAGTTATACAAATTACTGGATTGCTTCATAAGATAATTGTTTGATGTCATGATTCTTGAAATTTCGGATGTACTAGAGACTTAAAGAACGATGTTCCATAAATCAGTTAAGTAATATATTTTGAAGATTTATTATGCATCAAATTAAATAGTTTATCAAGTTATACTCGATATTATTGTATACTTACCATTTGAAATGATTTTCTAACATTAGAAAAATTATAACTACAATTATAATTATAAATATATGGTTGCTTAAGATAAATCTTGAGATATAAATTACGTATACAAAGTATATTTGATATCTAACTTAACCTTACGATATCAAAGTTTATCGTGTAAGATTTTCATCAATGATATGTGTTATTTACTTAAATTAGTATCCTCAAATTTCATCAACATGAAAGTTGAATAGTGCATATGTTTATAATGGTGAGTTATGATTATTCCGTTAACTGATATTATCTTAATGATATTAAAGATTTGACAAATTAATCAATGACGCGCAAGATTCTCCGTACAAATAAAGATGAGGTTCGAATTCTGATTTTGTTCTAGCCCAGTTTGGCATCCGGCCTGAGGAACTTGGACAAAAAAAGACAATACCCCGTTACGAAATCACGAACAACCTATTATTCACCGTATTCATATTTTTGCATCTTATCTCGTCTCATAACATGATTTCTTACTCATCGCTAAATCATACTCAACCATTAATTATTTATCACATATTAATTCATAATCATGGTAATTCGTCATTATCTCGTCTGCTGGTTCTTGAACTGTGCAAAGAGCAACGAACTATGTTTGGGACATGTAGCTCAAGGAGCAACGTATATTATTCGGTTTACTAGCTTATTTAATTATCACCCATTGGGACGCCTTTGGAAAGTTGAGCCCATGAATTGAGTCGATTTACTGCCAGGCAGTAAGGACTGTTGGTTTAAATAATTTTGCTTGATACCCATTTATCTAGGTGACGCTAGCAGTCAGGAGTTGGCTGTAACCCGCATGCTGGATCGACATGTACTCGAGCATGTCACATGTTTTGTTTGCAAGGTTTCTCATCGTTGGGAGGTATAAGGTAGTATTTGGAAGTATAAGGTTGGATTAGTTTACTGTTAATGCACATGTTCATAAACTATTTTCAGAATATTCCGGTACCATTGTTACATCAAATTATCTTGTTAAATTATTTCTATCGGTAAGATCACTCCTAGAAATATATCAATTGAATTACTGTTAATTCTTGCATTGCCACTTGTTTTGTATGAATCTCACTAAATCATCAAAGGCTTATTCCTCGTTTTTTTTTCTGTCTGTCCATTCCTCAGGATAAGATCGACGTGGCAGCATGAATCACGTGAATAATTTTGCCAATCTTGCCTTTTGGAATATTCATGTAATTGAAAATGATTAATCATCAGTACGTAATTATTAAAGTGTCAAATTATTTGTATTTTCCAGACTTCCGCTGTGTATATGAAAGTCAATTTTTATCATTATGTGTATGTTTGATCCTGGACAGTGACACCCCTTCCTACGAGACGTGTTTTAGTCTGAGCTGGGTAAAGTATCTAGCCAACGCTGAACCAACTCGAATCAGAACGCGACTCATGGGACGCGGCCGTCACAACCCCGACCCTGGTCGAGGTCGGGCCGGCCAGTTGGCGGCAGCGGCGCGTGCGCGCGTGGGCTCTGAAGTATAGCCCATAACATCTAGGCATTTCCCCCTTCAAAGACATGTGGTACCCCAAAGGGTCCAAACCCACCCATTGTACCTTCCCACCAATTTCCTTTCATTTCTTCAAAATAACTAATTTCAACTAGTTTACTTGTTCATTTAATTTATCATTCATCCCATATTGGTTTTGAATAACTAAATACACTACATTCATCTACACGAAACATAAAGTTCATTAAGCTAAAGAAGTTCCACTTTTATAAAGAGGAACCCATTAAAATAAACAATCAAAATCAAGGAAAAGTCAAAATTCCCCAATAATCCCCCACGTGAATGAAAGTTCAATGTGTACCTTTGAGAGAGTTAAGGCGGAAAGCTTACTGCGTCAGGATAGGTAGCTTTTGGCTTTGAATATTTCTTAGTGAAATACATCGGATTTACTTAGCTGATCAGTGAACGTGATGTCTTGAACCGTTCAGTTGTTGGTGTAAACCAAGAGAACTGTATCCACATAGTAACTCCCCTAACATTTTTTGGTTCTCATGGTTGTGTCCGTTTTGGCCCTGGACAACTCTTGAGTTCATAAGTGTTTTCTTATAGAGTGGTCAGACTTCACACTTACATAGGTGATCTCCTTCAAAGAGTATCATGTCATACTCTTCTTGCTTAAGCTTATGAATCATTAAAAGTTAAACTTAACCTTGTTGGGTATTTGAACCGCCTCAAATACCGCCTCCAGGATTTGCCCATGAGGTAATTACGAAGCAACATGAATAAAACATTGACGAGAGTAACAACACAAGGATTTAACGTGGAAACTCCAAAACCGGAGAAAAACCACGGGGACCCGAGCAAAATCCACTATGTAGAAAATTTGTACAACTACATAATTTTCACTCAACCCGAACGACCCCCACAGAGCCTATTCACTTTCACCGCTCCCTAATCTACACCCCACAAGTATATAACATACTACATTGTATAATTAGGGAATACAGAAAGAAGCTTTGAATGGAATGCAAAACAATAGCAATTGTGGTTGCTATTTATAGGAGAAGTTTGGAGATAACTTCTCCTCAATGCCGTGTCCAGCCAAATAATTCATGCAAGTTGTATGAATTATTTTGCAGCCTGCCATCTACCTCATTTAATTGAAGTAGTTGTCAACAATCTCCACCTTGAAGATTTGGTTCGTGACTTAATCAGATCTTTAAAAACCATCTTCACTCCGGCCCCTGGACGATCGCACGCCCACTCCGCCTTAGAAGATCTTCATAGATTTCGCTACCACTGCAACGCAGTCATACCTCATTTCAGAAGTACCATGCTCCACCATAAAAGCATAATCGGCCCAATGTCGAAAATAAACCCTTGCTGATAAGTATGGTGCAACTCCCAACTTGGCTCCTCCGGAAGTCATCAGCCCTCGACATTACTACCACACCTTGCATCTACGCCAAGTCATGCTTGTGTGAAAACTGGGACCTACTAACACCAACGCCCTGTCTCATAGCAGTCTCATGCCATCAGAACGTACCGCCACTTATAACACGTCACGCAAGTAGACAATGTTAGTTTCACCAGTGTTTGACTAAGAGCCGGTCGCCACAACGACTCGTTGTCCCGGACAATTTTCTTTTTCGTGGTCCTAGTGTCCGCACCACGCCACTAGCAACAGTATTTGTCGTGCTAGTAACACCGCTACGTATAGCGATAACCCCACCAGTTGAACCCTCGTGTAACCTTGACCAAATCAACTTCCCCGACTTGAACACGCCACAAGTCACAATTGATTTTTCCGTCAACATACTCCACGTCAAAGTTTAGCATATCCGTAACCCTGCTTCCAACATTGCACCGGTGAGTTGGTGAATTTCCAGTAGATCAGAATAGTACAAAGTAAACCCCCGAAAAGAGATATCTCGTCTTTCCTGACAGGATTTCAAGGTTCCCAGGTAATTGGTGGGGTCACAACGGTCCCGCTTAATAACCAATTACCTTTGACAGAACCGCCTTTTCCAGTACATATTCACACTAATCACACCACGACTCCACCCTAGCAATAACTCCACCTCCAGCAGAACCCGGGCTCTGATACCACTTGTTGGGTATTTGAACCGCCTCAAATACCTCCTCCAGGATTTACCCATGAGGTAATTGCGAAGCAACACGAATAAAACATTGACGATAGTAACAACACAAGGATTTAACATGGAAACTCCAAAACTGGAGAAAAACCACGGGGACCCGAGTTAAATCCACTATGTAGAAAATTTGTACAACTACATAATTTTCACTCAACCCGAACGACCCCCACAGAGCCTATTCACTTTCACCGCTCCCTAATCTACACCCCACAAGTATATAACATACTACATTGTATAATTAGGGAATACAGAAAGAAGCTTTGAATGGGATGCAAAACAATAGCAATTGTGGTTGCTATTTATAAGAGAAGTTTGGAGACAACTTCTCCTCAATGCCGTGTCCAGCCAAATAATTCATGCAAGTTGTATGAATTATTTTGCAGCCTGCCATCTACCTCATTTAATTGAAGTAGTTGTCAACAAACCTTACCCTTTCTACATGTAGCACATCATCGTACACGGGAATGAGTTGGAGTTAACTCCAAAGTGCTATTTCTACATCCTTATAATTCCGTTGTCCCTTTGAACCAAGATCTTGGGATCTCCAATAAACATGGTTGGGTTCCATCATAAAGATTCTTTAGTGTTGGATTTTAAACCCATTTCCCTCGATAAGCAATATGTTTGATCTCTTCGTAGGCATTTAGTCAACTAATTCGATAGATTTTCCTTTAATTTTAAATAATCAATGGAAATGAAGCCATTAAGAATCAACTGCCTTATGGTATTATGTCTACGACGAATATTTCTAGACTTACCATTATACATGCTACTTTGTACCCTTCCAATAGCTGATGGTTGTCGCAATGTATTATAATTGCATGCACTAACTTGTTCTAATAAGGAATGTCCTCAAGAAAGTGACGAAGTCATTCTGCTTCTTCATCGACTTTATCCAAAGCAATAAGCTTGGATTCAATCATGGAACGAGCTATACATGTTTGTTTTGAGGACTTCCACGACACAACTCCACCTCTAATGATAAAAACATAACCACTGGTGGATTTAGTGTCCTTAGAATCTGATATCTAGTTAGCATCACTTTATCCTTCTAATACAACTGGATATCTACTGTAATTTAATCCATAATCAAAGGTGTGTTTTAAATACCTAAGTATTCTAAATAATCCCTTCCAATGATCTTGTTTGGATTACTCGTAAATCTGCTCATTTTATTAACTGAGTAAGCAATATTTGGATTAGTGCAGTTCATCATATACATGAGACAACCTATTATCCTGGCTCATTCTATTTGGGAGACATGTTGGCCATGATTTTTTACCTAAGTGTAGACTTAAGTATACTGGCGTCTTAGCTAGAGGACCGTCATATGCATTATACGTCTTGAGTACTATCTCAATATAATGAGATTGTGATAGTATGATCCCATTTGATGTCTTAGTGATCTTAATCCCTAATATGACATCGACGACCCCTAAGTCTTTCATGTCAAAATGTTTGGTCAACATTTTCTTAGTATTCATGATTGCATCATGATTACTGAAATTGTGGATCGGGTTGGTACGTTGTTGTTGTTAACTTAACACTGGAGTGTTAACAGCAGTTTGATATGTTGTTAACTCAGGGATGTTACTTTAACAACAGACCAGAGCGGAATAAACAAACACCAAGTTTTAAGAAATGAATATAAGATTATTAACTTCCGAGCCGTAGGCAAAATAATCCGTTAAGGTTTTAACAAAAGTCGTTCTCTCAATTTTCAAGCTCCCCACTCTCAAATTAATCGAACTAAGCAAAGCACACAATAATTGCTTCGACTATCTCTAAAAGCTCCTCACTCTTAGATCTATCCTCACAACTCACAAACTTTGCTAAAGCAATACAACACTCAACAACTGTAAATTAATCTCTTGGATTGATTGGCTCTTGTCTCGTGTTTGTCTTGATGTACTTCACACTTATATATAGGTTCTTGACTTGGACTTCAAGGTGTGTTATACACGATTGGTAATTCTCCTTGTTTCCTTCTTGAACTCCTCTTCCTTGTTCTCGCAGTCCTTCTTTAGAGATCTAACTAGGGAAAGACTCCTTCTTCAAATCAGGACTCAACTTGGAGAGCTTTCCTAGTTGCACTCGAACTCTTCTTTCCTTGTAGAGCGGTTTGCATAATTAAGGAAACTTTCCTTCTTGGAAACTTGAGCGTCCAACCTATAACAAGTTTGTTTCCTAAATAATAACCAAAGACAATCACAACTGTCGAACTCGGTTAGTTGAATGAATAAGGCAAAACAATAATAATAAATAAAAACAGGATTGTAAATCGGATTCTGCTTCAGCAATGTTACTCTAACATTGACTTCTCAATGTTAAACTAACATTGACCGAATACCTGCACTTTCAATTACTTCCCATGATTAGCATGTCATCGACAAATAGACATACGATCACGTAATCATTACGAGTGATTTTTACGAATACGCATTTATTACAATTATTAATTGTGAAACCATTTGACAACATTATTCTGTCAAATTTTGCGTGCCACTTCTTAGGTGCTTGCTTAAGCCCATATAATGATTTAATGAGTCTAGACACCTTTTTCTCATTTCCTGAAGCAGCAAATCCTTCAGGTTATTCCACACAGATTTCTTCATCTAATTCACCGTTTAGAGATGTTGTCTTGACATCCATTTGATGTATTTCAAGACATTTCAATGCAGCAATAGCAGAGAGCACTCTAATAGATGTGACCCTAGTAACATGTGAATATGTTTCAAAAAAGTCAAAGCCTTCTATTTGTCTAAAACCTTTAGCTACCAATTTGGCCTTGTATTTATCAATAGATCCACCTGCTTTATACTTTCTTTTCAGTATCCATTTGTAGCCCAAAGGTTTGCAGCCCGTTGGGAGATCAACTAACTCCCACGTGTGGTTGTGCAAAATAGACTCTATTTCACTATTGATAGCTTCTTTCCAAAAGGAAGCTTCTGGAGAGGACAAGGCTTCATTTAATGTCCTCGGTTCATACTCTAACAGATAAGTTAGAAAATCAGGACCAAAGCTTTTAGCTGTATTAGCTCTTTTACTGCGTCTGGGTTCTTCATCTTCTTCGTGATTATCCCTTGGAGCTTCCTATGTTCTTTTAAGGGAGCCAACTTCTTTCATTTCTTTGCAAGGATATATATTTTCAAAGAATACTGCATTCCTTGATTCAGTAATCATATTTTCATTAATATCAGGAACTAAAGACTTATTCACTACGAAGCGGTAGGAACTACTGTTGTGCGCATATCCAATGAATATGTAGTCAACAGTTTTAGGTCTTATCTTAACTTGTTTAGGTTTAGGTACTTCAACCTTTGCTAAACACCCCCACACTTTTAAGTATTTACAGGAAGGCTTTCGACCTTTCCATAATTAGGAAGGGATTTCATCTCTACTTTTGTGAGGTAACTTGTTTAGTATATGATTTACTAAGAGGATTGCATCCCTCCATAAATTCTGTGGTAAACCAGAAGTAATCAACATGACATTCATCATCTCCTTAATAGTATGATTTTGCGTTCAACAATACCATTTGATTGTGGTTAATAAGAATTGTTGTTTGATGAATGATGTCTGAAGAAGCACAAAATTCGTTAAATGAAGCACTAACTCTCCACCTCTATCACTTCAGATAGTTTTTATTTGTTTTCCAAGTTGATTTTCAACCTCAAGTTTGTAGACTGTAAGAGCTTCAAGAGCTTCATCTTTACTTCTTAGTAAATAGACTATGCAATATCTAGTGCAATCATTGATAAAGTAAGAAAATAGTTTTTGCCACCTCTAGTATGCACAAACTTTAAGTCACAATTATCAGTGTGAATTAAGTCTAGAGGTTCATTATTTCTTTCGTCTCTATACAGATCTCACATTTATTTTGAGATTCGAATTTAATTGAAAGAAATAACTCTAAGATTATTAGTTTATGTATAGTATTAAAATTAACATGTCCTAGTCTAACATGCCATAAATCTGAACACTCAATCAAGTAAGCAGAAATATTAGTTTTATCATTATTTTCGAGGTCACGTTTTACAGTCACTACATTCATCTTGTACATTCGATTGACGATGTAACATTTCCCAATAAATTGCCCATTCTTAGTGAGCACAAATTTACCAGATTCAAACACTAGTCTAAGCCCACTAGCATCAAGTGTAGAACCATATATTAAATTCTTTTGAATATCTGGAACATGTAGTACATCAATCAGAGTGATCTCTTTCCCCGAAGTAAACTTCAGCACCACTCTTCTGCTTCCGATAATATATGACGTTGCAGAATTCCCCATGTAGAGCTTTTGGTTGTTGAACGAATAGTATGTAGAGAACATCTCTCTGTCACCGCAGACATGGCGGGTGGCACCGATGTCTATAAACCACTCTTTTGGATGGTCCACCATGTTGGCTTCAAAGACAGTAGCTGTGAGCATTAGATCACCCATATCAACTGGAACAGTCTTGTCCTAAACTACAGAAACCTGGTTGGACTGAATCTGGTTGTCTTTCTTTAGGAGTCGGCTGTCTTTGGCCATGTGATTTGCTTTCTACAGTTGTGGCAGTTCCCTTTGAACTTCTTAGCCTTCTTCCTTTTGTTGGCCTCCACCGTTGCCCTGACTCTTCCTCTTTTGGTTCGAGTTGGGCTTGTGTTCCACTACATTGGCTCTAGCCTCCATCTGCATTTGCTTTAGCTTGGCCTCACACGTTCGATTATCCTATTCAATCTGAAGTCTGACTATTAAGTCTTCAAGATTCATCTCATTGCGCTTGTGCTTGAGATAGTTCTTGAACTCCTTCTAGGACGGCGACAACTTCTCTATCATAGCAGCTACTTATAAGGATTCACTAAGTTTCATGCCCTCTGCATCCAGGTCATGTAAGGCCAGTTGCAACTCTTGAACTTGACTCATCACCGTGTTCGAGTTGGTCATTTTGAAGTCCAAAAATTTGCTGACGATAAATTTTTTCAACCTAGCATCTCCGATTTTGTACTTCTTATCAAGGGACGTCCAAAGTCCCTTTGATGTCTTGATGGTGGAATAGACGTTGTCTAGTGTGTTGTCTAATCCATTTAAGATGTAGTTTTTGCACAGAAAGTCACTATGATTCTAAGCGTCAAAAGCAGCCCTTGGACGAGGATCAGTCTCACTTTCTGGCACCGTAGGGGATCCTCGAACAACATCCTTGACAGGTTCAAGATCGTAATGAAGAACAACATCTTCTGTTGCCACCTTTTGAAATCAGTTCCAGAATTTTTTTTCGATTTTTACCCGTTATTATGAACAGGTGAAATGGTCACCATTTTTCTGAAATACAAACAAAATATCTTTTTTAAATTGTTGATCGTAACAGATGTAAATAAGCAAAATAAACCATAATTCGATAGTCGAGGCAATAGTTGAACTCTTTGTCTTTAAAACAATATTTTCTATGCTCGGTGCTTATGGTTTGATCAACAATCGCTTCCCAAGATGCAACGGCTATCTTCTTAATATGGCATCACTTCAAATGTTAAGAAACGTTGAACCAAAAGAATGTTTTGAACTCTCGGAACAAAACAGAAAGAAAGAATATTTTTGATTGAATGAAATTTGAAGAAGTAGGGGGTCTATTTATAGATTATGAAAGTTGTCCTTGGGGTTGACTCACTGGACGGCCACGTCCTTTCTACTTCACAACTTTCCTGCCAGATTCTGCACCATTTCGTGTGATTGTGCACCTATTCAGATGAAATGTGACATTCTTTCTGCTGACGGGTTGTGTAGGTGACTGTTCGCTGACTAGATTTTCCCTTTAGTTCTTCTAGCCACTGGACACATTGATTCGACCAGATTCTGACACCTAATTACATTTAATTAATTATTTAATTCGTTGCTTATTAATTTCTGAATAATTAATTACTTAATTAAACTTTGTCCAAAAAGATTAATATTTGATAGGGAGGCCCAAGTTCAAGTCTAAGCCCAAGTCCAACCCACGACCCACGGTCCCTGACCCATGACCCATGACCCTCGACCCCGTCCCCAGCCGAGGCCAGGCCGGCCGAAAGGGGGTGGCGGCACGCGCGCGCGTGGGTTTTAAAGCATGATGCATAACATCTAGGTCTTCCCCCTTTCAAAGACATGTGGTACCCCAAATGGTCCAAATCCTTATGCAAAAAAACAACTTATTAAGTGTACTAATTTAGCTCAAACTTTCCATGTGGGATTGTGAATTTTCACCTTCCTACCCATTTCCTTTCATTTCTTCAAGATAACTTATTTCAACTAGCTTACTTGTTATTTAATTTATCATTTATCCCATAATGGTTTTGAATAATCAAATTCACTAGATTTATATACACAAAACGTAAATTCATTAAGCTAAAGAAGTTTCACTTTTATAAAGAGGAACCCATTATAAATTATCAAAATCATAAAAAAGTCAAAATTCTCCAACAAATACCCACCCACAAACAACGGGCGAAGGTGGGTAAGGGGCTACGAAGTGTCCCACATGGCTTCACAATGGTCTTGAACTACCTACTTCTACTTCTATTTCTACTCCTACTCCTACTTCTACTTCTGCTTCTGCTTATGTTTCTATTTCTACTTCTACTATACTATAAAAAATGTGATTTTGGTTCAACGTTCTAACTGACTTTTTAATTTGCCTTCATTTTACATAAGGAAAATTAAGAGAGTGGGTGATACTTTTTTCAAATCCCTTCATATAACTTCTAATTTATGGGAGTCAGAATGAAAAAGACAAGAGTAAAAAAAAAACCTAGTTTTTATGTTTTCTCAAAACAATTTTACAGAAAGCCCGTTGAGTGGAAAAGTTTGCACGTAGACCCGTATACACACAAATCGTGGTTGTTTATACGAAGAAGTTCATGCTTAACAATGCCATCGAAGGGAAGAAATATGGCTGCAGTTTATCAAAAATCAATCAGAAGTCGTATTGGATTGTTGCTGGTTCAATTAGTGCAATAATTTGTTGAGCTTATCGAGTACTCTTCAACTTTTCCTAGCTGCATATTGTGAGACCACCAGCTCCATAACTGCCCCTCCTCTTGCGGATTTAATAAGGTGCTTAATCACGATCCCTTATATTAATGTGATTGGAATTATCATTTTTCTATGTCAAAGTTATTATTAGAACATCTAAACACATCTCTATGATATTCAAATGTTTCCCGCAATCTTCACGGAAATATCCGTTAGATCTTTCTAAAATTTATAAATTATTTACTTTTGCATTATAAATTAGACATAATATTTTATTAAAGCTGCAAACTAATATCTTGAACTAAATATTTACATATTGTATTTATAAGGTTTTCGTGGACGATCAATTTTACTATTTATTGATTAAATATCAAAAGAAAAATTGTCTTGAAAATTTACTTTTAGGTTTTTAATATTCAATTATATGTAAACAGAAAGAATTTTCAGCACGCAACAAAAATTTTAATTCAAGTCGCTTACTTTCTTCTTCTTCTTTAAAGGTGGACCTATAAAAGAAAAAGTCGAGTAATAGAAGAATCTAAACATATTAATGATGATGCTACACGTAGTTCAACAAATAGATATTATTAGTTGAACATGATAAATAAATCATATATGGTATAAATGAAAAGCACGGAAAAAATATGAATAATTCTAATAATACAATAAGTCATTGAGTGGACAAATAATATATTTTCACAATAAATAAAAAAGATGTCAAAGTGTTGGGGTTTATTTTTTTGGGTAGGGGTGGGGGCAAGAGGGGAGGGGCACATTTATCGATCGTTAATTACACAAACAAAAGAAACAAGTGATACAATAATCATTATCTTGACACTTAATATTATCAACCAAATGAGTGATAAATGTAAGATCACGGAAAAATATGACTTGTGATCTCGTTTCTAATCTATCTCATATTTTTTAGCTAAAATTTGTCTTTGAAATCAAATGACTACTTAATCTAATTATTTAGACACATTGGTATATCTAGATTAGGTGACAAATATGGGCACAATATTTTCTTACTACTTTAAAGTGCAGTTATTTTTTTTTGGATGACGTGGTGTTATGGGGGGAGGCGCCTGAGCCGCTAGCCGACATTATTTTGAAGGCCTCGTCGGGCCAACCCGGCCGAGGCGCCGCATAAGTCCTATGCGAACGTGGCCATGATTGAAGATTGAAAGAATAGTTGTGTAGGACTGTTTTGTACTTGTAAACTGTTACTATTACTTTGTAAGTTATTTCAGTTTATTTGTAAGTTATTAGTGAGTACTTTGTACCCCCAAGCAGTTAAGAGATTTATGTAGCCCATTGGTGGCAGAAGTGTTAAATTGGCCTTTTGACTATTGTGAAGAGAAGAATAAATTTTGAAAAGCAAAAGCATTTGTATGTAATTGTTATTCAAGTAATATATTTCTTCGTATTGACATCCAGTAGCAATTCCTATTCATGTAGAAATGGTGAATGATTGTTACGCCCTCGGTTGATTTGTGTTGTGGTTAAGTTTGGGTTGTTTCTCTAAAACACCGTCGAGGTGCCAATGCAACGAACAATGAAGGAGGAGTTGTCAGTGGTGGGCTATTAGCCGCACGGGGCACTTTTATTCGTATAATCAAAGATGCCCCGTGAAAGGTGGTATCAGAGCCTCAACTTCTGGTCCATCGAGTTGAGGCAATGTCGGGTGATACGGCGTATTCGTTATAGCCACCCACCGAGAGTACGAGGCTAGACGCGAAAGCGCAACTTGTGGTTCTCAAGGAGTGAAGCGCGCAAGCTGGTTCGAGGATAGAGGTCTTAGAGGGAGAAGTGGAAATTTTGAAGGGCGAGAATCAACATCTGAATTCTCAGCACGAACAGAACAAAGATATTTCCAAGGAGCTTATGGCTGCCTTGGACGCTCAAGGGGCAAGGTTTGATGCCCAAGAGGAGAAGTTGGACGCAGTAAACCAAACGTTAACGACGCTTCAACGGTTTGTGAATAATGGGTAGTCTGGAGCCCATGAATCGGGATCAAGGGCTCGAATTCCTGAACCTCGGCTATTTAAGGGCACAACAGACGCCAAAATAGTCGACAACTTTTTTTTTGATCTAGTGCATTACTTCGATCACTGTCGAGTCAAAGACGAGCGACAAAGGGTGACCACCGCAGTTGGCTACTTGATGGAAGATGCCAAACTCTGGTGGCGTAGGATGTTAGAGGATAAACATGCCGGTTGAATCCAATTGGACACTTGGAATAGGCGGAAAGAACTGTTCAAGCAGTAATTCTTTTTGGAAATGTGGATTATAATGCTCGTCGAGCATTGAAGGAACTGAAGCACACCGGTACGGTGCGAGAATACATGAGATCCTTCTGTGCTCTCATGTTGGTGATACGGGATATGTCCGAAAGCAACAAATTGTTCACTTTTTTGGAGGGTCTGAAGCAGTGGGCGATGCTTGAACTTGAGCGTCAGCGAGTGAACGACTTACGCTTGGCCATGAGCGCGGTCGAGTGCCTATCAGATTTTCAGAGACTGGAGCGAGAGCCAAGGAGGGACAATCGCCCAGCCCCAGATCTCACAACCCCTAAGGCTAGCAGGGGATGTTGGATGCTGAGTTATGGGAGGGGGGAGGGCGCCCGACCTCTAGTAAAACGAGTAACAACAGGGGCAAGGAACCCATGGAAGGGCGTACCTTTACACAACAGCATCCGCCTGTTTTCTTTTGGTGTCAAGGTCTGCATTTTTTAAGGAATTGCCCGAAGAAACAATCTCTTAACGCTTTGATTAGAAGTTTGCCGAGCGCTCCGTCTGAGACGGGGGCTGATAATCCAGTATTTGAGGATCAGGAGGGTGACGCGACTGGCGACACTGAGGCTCCACAGGGAAAGGAAAACCTTGGCGCATTTTTGCACTAGTGCAACACCCTTTCGCACCAGATGGCGAAGAATTCTTAGAAGAAGGTGTATATCCCGCCTCGTAGGCGAAGGGGACTGATGTACGTAGACGTGAAGATCAATGGTAAGCTGCTCCGAGCCATGATCAACACGGGATCTATGCACAATTACTTGGCTAGATCTGAAGTGACACGGTTGGGACTAGTGACTGAGAAAGAGGCCGGAAGGGTCAAGGTAATTAACTCGCCTGCCTAGCTGATCGCAGGCATAGTAAAGTCAGTACTGCTCAGGATGGGTCCGTATGAATGGCGAATAGATCTGGCGGTTGATTTCAAGCTTATTATATGGCTTGAGTTTTTGAAGGATACAATGACGGTGGTGATACAGTTTTCCGACGTATTATTGATGATGGAGAATCGACAGTGCATCATCCCCACCATCATAGACAAGACAGGGAGGGAGAGTTGGTCGGCTATCCAGTTTAAAAAGGGGTGCAAGCTTCAGGAACCATCATTTTTGTGTACCCTTAATCTGGAGGAAGACGAAGAATCTACCAGCCCAATCCCAGAACCGGTGAATCAAGTTATTTAGGAATTCGAAGACATTATGCTGGGAGAGTTACCAAAGAAGTTGCCACCTAGGAGGCTGGTTGATCACGAGATAGAGTTGGTGCCGGGCACAAAACCGCTTACCAAGGCACCGTATCGGCTAGCACAACCCGAACTTGAATAGCTGAGGAAACATCTAAAGGAGCTGTTGGATGGTGGCCTCATCCAGCCGGCGAGATCGTCGTACGGGGCACTGATTCTTTTTTAGAAGAAAACAGATGGATCCCTACGCAGGTGCTGTGACTATTGGGCGTTGAACAAACTCACGATAAAGAACAGATACCCTATCTCGCTTATTGGCAATTATTTTGACCGGTTGAGTCTGGCCAAGTATTTTACGAAGATTGATATGAGATCTGGGTATTGGCAAGTACGGATCAAAGAGGGGGACGAGGAAAAGACTACTGTCGTGACGAGGTATGGGGCATTGAATTCTGGGTGATGCCGTTTGCGTTAACAAATGCCCCAGCTACTTTTTGTACGATGATGAACCAAGTGCTGCAGAGGTACATCGATGAGTTTGTCGTGGTATACTTGGATGATATTGTGGTCTACAGCAAATCCCTGGGCCAACATATCGATCATTTGAGGAAGGTATTTTTCATCTGCATGAGAACGAGCTCTACGCCAAGCTATCGAAATGTTCTTTTGCGTAGTCGATGATTAGCTTTTTGGGGCATATCATCGAACACGAAAGGATTCGGATGAATCCGAAGAAAATACGGGCCATCGAGGAGTGGCAACCCCCACGAGACGTTTCTAGGGCTAGCCAATTACTATAGAAGGTGTGTAGAAAGGTATTCGGTAATTGCGAAGCCTCTTACAGATCTTTTGAAGAAAGCAGAGAAGTGGGAGTGGTCTGCGGAGTGTCAGATCGCTTTTGAGAAACAGAAGAAGGCAGTGACGACGGACCCCATTCTTGCCCTCCCCAATATGTCGAGACCGTTTGAAGTGTAGAATATGCATCTGACTTTTCTCTGGGGCGAGTTCTGGTGTAAGATGGGCACCCCATTGCTTTTGAGAGTCGTAAGGTAAAAAGTAGGGAGACAAGGTATACGGTGCACGAGAAAGAGTTATTGGCCGTATTCCATTGTCTCCAGCTTTGGCGGTATTATCTATTGGGTTGTCCGTTTATCGTGAAGACTGACAACATGACCGTGAGTTACTTCATGACTCACGCCAATCCGATGAGAAAACAGGCTCGCTGGCAAGAGCTATTGGAAAAATTAAATTTTAAGCTAGAGTATCGTGCCGGCTCTAGTAACCAGGTTGTAAATACCTTTAATCGGAGAGCTGACAATGGGAAGATGGGTAGGGCAATGGCTTTGACAACAAGCTCCATTGCCACATAAGTGAAGACTCAAATTCGTGATGCGCTTGCAAGCGATCACTGGGCGGAAGTGATTATGAAAATGGTCAAGGCAAGGAAGGCTCAACAGTTTTGGGTAGAAGATGGGCTTCTGAAGACCGAGGGTAACCGACTTTATGTGCCCAAAGTCGGGAACTTGCAGAAATTTTTTATGGCTGAGTGCCACGAAACCTTATGGGCTGGGCACCCGGGAGAACAATGTGCATTTGCTCTTATTCAACAAGCCTACTATTGGCCCAACATGGTGGACGACGTGAACGTTTATGTCCGCACTTGTCTTGTGTGCCAACAGGATAAACCGGATCGTAAGAAGAAGGCAGGATTGTTGGAACCCCTCATTGTTCCTACAAGACCGTGGGAAAACGTGTCCATAGATTTCATTTCTGGATTGCCTAAGGTGGGAGAGTTGGGTACAATATTTATGGTGATCGATCAGTTTTTCAAATATGCTACTTTTATTCCGGCACCTAATTATGTATTGGTAGGGAAGACGACACGTCTCTTCTTCAAACACATTGTCAAGTATTGGGGCTTGCCGAAGGATATCGTCAGTGATCCGGATTCCAGGTTTATTGGCATATTTTGGACGGAGCTATTCCGACTACTCGGGTCGAAACTTAATATGAGCTCCACTTTTCATCCACAATCTGATGGCTAGACGGGACGCTTTAACTCTATGTTGGAGGAATATCTCCGACACTTTGTTCATGGGTCGCAGACAACATGGGTGAAACTATTGGATGCTGCTCAGTTGTGCTTCAATTCCCAAAGGAGCTCTTCTACCAACAAGAGTGCTTTTGAGATCGTAAACGGGCAGCAACCCCTTCTCCCACACATTGTGGATTTTGATCTACACGCGAGGTCTTCTTTGGCAAGGTAGTTCTCAAAGGAATGGGAGATGAATGTGGATATCCCAAAGGGGTATTTGGAGAAGGTACAAAGGCGTATGAAAAAATATGCAGATCATAATCGTCGCTTTGCCGAGTTCAATGTTGTGGATCTGGTGATGGCAAAGAATCCTAACCCTCGGGCATCCAAGGCGTCTAGAGGGAAAGATCTTAGACTTGCTTGCTACATGCAAAAATTTATCGGGCCAATTCCTATTATCAAATGAATTGGAAAAGTGGCCATCGCGTTGCTCTTCCTTCTTGGTGCAGGGCATATAATGTTTTACATGTTGGGTTGCTAAAGCCTTATTTTGCAGATCAAGAGGATGATTTCCGTAATCAGCCAAACTAGCCAGAGATGAAGCTGAAGAATGTTGCGACGAAAGTTCCAAAAATCATTTTGGATCATCGAGTCTCGAAGACGAAGAAATGCAATGTTGACGAGTACTTAGGGAAGTGGAGCAAATGCAGCAACAAAGAAAACACCTGGGAAAGAGCTAGAACCCTTCCGGTGTTCAAACAACTCATTGACAAATTCCAGCAAGTTGGAGCGTCGAGGATGTCGCTAACTCAAGTGGGGGAGGATGTTATGTGGGGAGGCACCTGTGCCACTCGCCGACATCATTTTGAAGGCCTCGTCGGGCCAACCCGGCTGAGGTGCCACATAAGTGCTATACGAACGTGGCCAAGATTGAAAGAATAGTTTTGTAGGACTATTTTGTACTTGTAAATTGTTACTGTTACTTTTAAGTTGTTTCAGTTTATTTATGAGTTATTAGGGGGTACTTTGTACCCCCAAGCAGTTAGGAGATTTATGTAGCCCATTGGTGGTAGAAGTGTTAAATTAGCCTTTTGACTATTGCCAAGAGAAGAATAAAAGTTGAAAAGCAAAAGCATTTGTATTGTAATTGTTATTCAAGTAATATATTTCTTGGTATTGACATCCAGTAGTGATTCTTATTCATGTGGAAATGGTGAATGATTGTTACGCCCTCGGTTGATTTGTGTTGTGGTTAAGTTTGGGTTGTTCCTCTAAAACGTCGTCGAGGCGCTAATGCGATGAACAACGAAGGCGGAGTAGCTAGTGGTGGGCTATTAGCCGCACGGGACCCTTTTATTTGTATAATCAAGGACGCCCCGTGACACGTGAGAACCCTCAGCCGCGTGAGAACCCTCAGCCGCTACCCTTCGGGTGCATACTGGGTAAACCATCGGGTCGACGAAATAGCGTGCAAACCTCGCCAACAAAGTTAAACCACACTAGGCTAACCATGTGTGACATGCTCAGACTTAGAAGACATAGAATCAATTTTGCTCCAAATGGGATTCGAACTTGAGACCAAGGAGAGAAGACCCTTCATCTTTAACCAACTAGACCACCCCAAGGGGCTTTAAATTGCAGTTCTTAAAAAATTATCAAAAAGAAAAGTTCAGTTATGTAATGGCTTTTTGCAATTTGGGCCAACTAAGTGGAAAGTTTTCCTTGGTTTGATTAATATTCATATAGCCCAACAATATTCGAAGTTACTTGGTGGGCCTTTTAGGTTTTTATCAGTTAATAACATTTGGCACGTCTTAGAAGACTGACTAATAGGCCTGCCTAACTGGGCATGAGCCTGGTTTGTTAAGCCCACTAAGGCCTCGTATTATTTTGTTTTTTGTAGTGGTGTATGCAGGTTCGGATTTTCTTTGGCAATGTGTTGTTACTGTAAATCGGCCAAGCCCATACCAATGTGCACTTTTACTATTTAAAAACATTTTCTTGCTCTTTGGACCTGTGAGGTTTTTTTTGATGAATTAGAGAATGAATTAATAATGCAAATAGTTGGTGATGGGGTAACCCCCATCATAAAATACAGATAACGGGAGGGAAAGTTCGTGGATAATTCCGACCCAATTACAAAAACAGGCCCATGCGGCAAGGTTGTGGGCTGTCTGGTTAGTTAATCTAGGACAAAATTTAAACACTCAAGTTGGCCAACAAGCCCAGAACTTTCGTATTTCTTCAGTGAACGGATTGGCAGACCAGTTGAGGCAAATAAGGGGTTCATGAATCATTTTGATGACGTTGAGATTGTCTGATTCAAAAATAATTTTCCTGATTCCCCTATCATGTGCCAATTTACAGGCCTCCAGAATAGCTCTAGCTTCGGCAGCAGTTGAGTTAATACAAAGTTGGTCATTAGCAGATGCCAAGATAACAGATCCATTGCTATTTCTCTAGACTGGTACTGGATGCTTTTGCTTCGGCAACATTAGAGGTATTGAATGCTGCATCAGTATTGATTTTGATTCAGTTTGGTTTAGGTTTCTTCCAGATGGACTGGGGAGGTTATAGTTTTGAGGCAGCAATAGAGAATTGAGTAGATGCATGTAGTTTAGCCTCCCTGTCAATAATGATAGCCAGCTCATTTGGCTCCAAAGTAGGAATGGTGTGTATGATTTTATTCTGAGTAGCCCAGATGTGTTCCAAGGTGATAGCACAAAGATTCTTGAATTCCAAAGCTTGAATATCGCTGTTACTACCTGGGAATCTGAAATCAAGGAAAAAAATAATCCAGTCAGAAATTGAATAAGTATTAAAGTCAACAATCCTAAAAGACCACTTGCTAGAGAACATAGTTAGTTGAACAAATATGCAATTAATAAAAATATGTTCTAAAGTTTCAGTACTAGTAGAGCAGAGAGGACATGAGTCATCATTTATGTTGAAAAATTTATTAAGCCTGGTCCTAGATGGGAGAATATCAGAAGCTATTCTCCAGAGGAACATTTTGAGCCTATTGTGGATTTGAGCATTCCAGATAGAGTTCCAAATAGGGGGGGATGAGAGGGATTTCTGGTATAAAGAGTGATAGAAAGGAAAGCACTTTTAGAGGAAAAGGATCCTAACTTAGAGGATGTCCAAATGAGAGAGGGTGGGTCAGGGGAGTAGGTAATATGAATTTTCATAATCTCTTTAGAAGTTTCAGAACTGAAAAGCTTGGAGAGAGTATTGAAGTTCCAGGAACCTGAATCCTGAAAGATGAGATCAGAGATGATCGGGGGAGGATTGGAGGTAGGAGAGTAGTTAGGGATGGGATCAGATTTGAAAGAAGGAATGGTTGGGATCCAAGGATCATTCCAGATAGACAAAGCGGAAGTGGAGGTAGTATTGTAACAAGCTCTAGAAAGAATAAGGGGTCTGAGATTGAATAAGTCTCTCCATATCCATGAGCAATTGGGAGTGGAGTAAGTCATGGTAAGAAAATTATTGTTCTTAACATATTTAGATCTCAGGAGTTTGACCCACAATTTATTAGAGTTGTTGGCCACATGCCAAGTGAGTTTAGAGAGCAAGGCATCATTGTAATCTCTCATTTTCCTAAAGCCCTACTCTCCTTGACTTTTGGGCCTACACAAGGCATCCCAGCTTTTAAAAGGAAAAACATTCTGGTTTGGAGTTTCACCCCACCAAAATCTCATCATGATGCTATCCATTTTCTCACAGATGTGGGCAGGAAGAGAGAATATAGACATAGGATAAACATGGGAGGCTTGAGTAGAAGATTTGATCAGAACTGCTTTGCCTGCAAGGGAGAGATTCTTACCTTTCCATCCAAAAGTCTGGAGTTAAGGGAGTCAAGAACAGGAAGCATTGCAGGTTTATTGTAAACTGTTCTACAGAAGTGAATGTCTAAGTGTTTGGCAGTATGGGAGCACTCAGGAATGTTAAGAATGGCGAGAATAATGTTCTTGTTATCCTGAGTAGAGTTATAGCTGAAATGGATGAAAGACTTGGAAGCACTCATGATTTGACTTGTCCAGAGACTAATTTTATCAAAACAGGATTTAATAGAGAGGGCATTAACAGAGTTGGCTTTAGAGAAGATGGTGAGACCATCTGCATAAAGCAGATGAGTGATAGAGGGACCGAGCCTTGAGATTTTCACACCACAAAGATTACCATTCTGTTCCTCTAGAGAAAGAATTATGGAGATGGTTTCAGCATATATGAGGAAGAGATAAGGGGAGAGAGGTCCTCTTGTCTTATACCTCTACTATGTTTGAAGAAGCCATGTTGGTTTCCATTGCTAAGGATAGAAAAAGAGCTAGAGGAGATACATAGATGAATCCAGTTTATGAATGAAGAACATAATCCAAGATGCTGGAGAATGCAGATGAGTAAGGGCCATTCAACTCTATCAAAAGCCTTAACTAAGTCCAGTTTTACAGCCATGAAAGTGTTACGACCTTTCTTAGTATTAAGGTAATGCATTAGCTCGTGGGAAATAATGTTGTTATCTTGGATATTGCGCCCAACAATGAAAGCAGATTGAGTGTGGGAGATGAAGTTGTTTAGGTGTTCTTTTAATCTTTCAGCAATAATTTTAGAAATACATTTGTAAAGCACATTGCAAAGACTAATAAGCCTAAAGAGTTCAGGTTTATTGGCATATCAGATTTAGGAATCAGAGCAATAAAGGTATGAAAGAAAGCTCTTGGCATGGATTTGCCAAGAAAGAAGTTCTTCACTGTGAGACAAATGTATCTGCCTATTATAGGCCAGTGGTGCTTGAAGAACAGGGGAGTGAACCCATCAGGTCCTGGACTAGAGTTAGAGTCCATGTTGAAGAAAATCTGTTTGATATACTTATTAGAGGGGATAGTACAGAGAAGTTGATTGTCATCATGAGAGATAATTGGTTGGAATAAGTTGTCAAGATTGGAGGGGAAATGGGGAGGGGAGTCAGCAGGATGATCAGACTTAAAAATGTTCATAAAATAAGTTTGAAAAGCTAGACCAATATCATTCCAATATATGAGAAGGTTACCTGAATTGTCTGTGAGGGAATGAATCCTATTAACCTTACCCCTGAAGATTGTTGAGAGGTGGAAAAATCTAGTGTTAGCATCCCCTTCCTCAATCCACTTGACCTTAGCTTTTTGCCTCCATAGCATTTTGGATTTCTTCCTGAGGGGTTCCAGGTTGGACTGGAGGGTTTTGATCTGGCATTTGGTGGAAGATGAGTAAACCTGATCCTGCAAAACATCAGTATTTTTGATAGTATCTTTCATGTTAGACAAACAGTTACCAAGAAAGAGTTTATTCCAGATATTCAATGCTTTTCTGGTAGCTTTGAAATTGGACAGGAGGTTAAAAGGGGAAGAAGGGTAACGAAAAATATGCCAGTTGGCTTTAACAGTGGAGAATCAAGATTTATCAAGGGTCCACATGTTTTCAAATCTAAAGGGTTTATGGCCTTGAGGAGAAATGATATCAGTATAGAGAAGAAGGGGTTTGTGATCACTGCCAATGGCAGGAAGATGGTGGATGGAAAGTTTAGGAAATGAGGTACACCAGGGGGTTGAGGCAATGCCTCTATATAATTTGAATTGGATATTATCCTCATCAGGTCTGTTATTATTCTAGGTAAAAGGGGAGCCATTAAAACCAATATCTGTGAGATTAAGGGATAAGAGCTAGGTGGCAAAAATGTTGTTGGAGCAGCTGGTAAAAATATTACCTCCACATTTCTCCTCTTGATTCAAAATAGAGTTAAAATCACCTAATAACAGTCATGGTTCATCACCATCCATATTCAAATTACTAATGAAGTTCCAGAAAAGATGTTTGAGATCCAATTTACAAGGGCAATAGACACCAGTGAAGTGCCATGAGAGGGGGGTGGAGAGGGAAGATATGGAGCAATGAATGAACCATTGATTGATTTTGAGAGGTTTCAAAGAGATATTAGCAGTCCATGAGAGGCAAATGCCTCCTGAAATGCCAATGGGGGGAGAGAAACAAAATTTAACTAGCTTGAAAGACTACAAGACAGAAAAAACAGGGAGAACATTGCTTGTTTTGATTTCAGGCATAAAATGAATATCTGGTTTGTTCAGAGAGAGGAGAGTTTTAAAAGCCCCAACTGCCTCGGGATTTCCTAACCCTTGGCAGTTCCATGCAATAATCTTGAGAGGAATCTTGAGAGGAATCATTCTTACACCGTCACCACCATCGGAACTGTCTCGACTAGGGGAAGATTCTTGTCAAACTTTAAATAAAATTTTCGAAAAATTGCTGAAAAGTGAAAAATGAGGCAATTAGCACATACTATCAAAGTTTAGACCTCACTGGGTCTAAAAACAAATATCTGACCCTAAACCCATAAATTGGCCATAGTTCAGGGGGTTTGATGAATAATCCCTTGTTATCAAATCAAATTGAGAGGGTCCTTTGGAGAGATAGGTAGGGAACAATGTCAAGCATCGTCATATGCTCCATTTGTTTGTTATAAAATCTTTTGTGATGATTATAAAGCAAATCATGTGATGTTTCTCAAAGTTCACCAGCCACCACATATTGACCACTAAATTACCTGAATATCTCAAAGGATTAATGATTCCAATGTTCACTTATAAATACAACAATTCTGAGCAACAAACAGCAACCAATTTTCAAGAATTTTTATCTCTCAACTTTCTCTTGTCATTCCAATATCATCCTGATATTTAATAAGATTCAGCTAAGTATATCAAAGGCGATTCCCAAGATTCTTAAACGGTCTTTATCAGCGGGAAAGAGATCGTCTTCAATGGTAACTGATGTTCCAAAGGGGCACTTTGTAGTATATGTTGGGGAAAGTGAGAAGAAGCGCTTTGTAATTCCGTTATCATACTTGAACAACCCAGAGTTTCAAGATTTGCTTTGTCAAGCCGAGGAAGAATTTGGATTCCATCATCCAATGGGCGACCTAACCATTCCTTCACTACAAGAATCCGGGGTCATTCGTGACCGCCGGCTCGTGACCGCCGGGCGGTCACGAGCATCCGTGACCGCCCGGCGGTCGCGGTTGTTTACCGTGACCGCCCGACGGTCGCGGATGCCACCGTGAACGCCGAGCGGTCACGGTAAACAACGCCGTGACCGCCCAGCGGTCACCGATAGCCCCGTGACCGCTGAGCGGTCACAGACATAATTCTCGTGACCGCCCAGCGGTCACGGGAATCCATAGGCGGGAAACTTCCCGCCTATGGCCCGCCTAGTGGCGTCCGCGACCGCTGGGCGGTCGCGGATGAGTGGCATCCGCGATCGCCCGACGGTCGCGGATGGGAGGGGGGTTTTCTATATAAACCCCCCTCCTCCTCTCTCATTCCTTACCTCCTCCTCTCTCATTCCTTACCTTTGTAAGTCCTCTCCTCTCTCTCTCTTAAATATTTATCTTTCTAGTTTTTTAATTATGTTTTTTAATTATGTTTTATATTTAATGTTTTAGTAATAGTTTTAATTGTTTAATTATAAGTTTATTTTTATTAATGTCAAACTTAGAAATAATGCCTTTAGGAAATCTTTATAATTTAGGAATAGTGCCTTTAGGGAATTTATAACTTAGAAATAATGCCTTTAGAGAATCTTTATATATTAGAACAAATAATCTTTAGGGGTTCTTTATAACTTAGTACAAATGATCTTTAGGGAACTTTATAACTTAGAAATGATGCATTTAGAGAATCTTTATTTAATATGAAATTGTTAGTTTAGGTAATTTAATGTATTATTATTCGTCGCGGTAATTTAATGTTAAACTATTAGTTTAAATGCATGTCAAATTATTGGTTAATGTTTTTTTGTAGAAATAACGCCTTTAGGGAACTTTATAACTTAGAAATAATGCCTTTACAAAATCTTTATATATTAGAACAAATAATCTTTAGGGGTTCTTTGTAACTTAGTACAAATGATCTTTAAGGAATCTTTATAACTTAGTAACGACTGAATTTTAGAGAATCTCTTTGAATCATCTAACTTAGATAATTTCTCGTAGTTTTCTAGCATATATTCGATATGGCAGGCAGTCGTCGTCGTCGGGTTGGCAGTGGTCAACAATGTTCAAATGTTTCTGATGTTCCTGATGATGCGGATGTTCCTGATGTTCCCGATGTTCCCCCTACTGCTAGTGGGCGAGGTAGTCTTGGACCTCGTATAGTTATCACACGTGGCGGTCGTAGTTGCGATGCCGCAATCCCCAACGCGTCTACATCGTTGACGCCTTTACTACAGCGCCAACTTTCTTTTGATGTCGTTGCCGTGCCCGATGCCGCACCGACTGCATCTGGATCTAGGACTAGAGCACCATCTTCCGCTGGTTCCACCGGAGCTGGCCCGAGCGAGAGGCCGAGTGATACTCCAGCATCGGGAGTATTCAATGTCACGCAACAACGCCCACCAAGAGGCACCTCCAAAGGTGCACAACAACCCAATGACGCGAAACAAAGGCAGATCATTAAATTGTGTCCTCGTGGCCTGTTTATGAACCCCTCTAGCAACGAGGTTGCGACTACGATCACGGAGTTGATCATACTGTTCATGAAGGAGTTCTGGCCTACCTACTTGACGATGCCCGAAACTGTGCGAGGCAAAATGTTTGTTAAATTTACGGTGAGGAATTATTTCACAACTATATCATATTATTTAATTTAATATATTCATAAATCGAATTTTATTAATTGGCAGAAAATATATGGTGTTCGTCAGAGAGAAAAACACGCAGTACAACGGGCCTACGAAACAAAGGCGAAGTTGTGTTATGAGAATTTGATTTACAACACGAAGAAACAATACTTTGAGAGGGTTGTGGATCCGAAATGGGCCGGAAAAGACAAAACTTGGATGCACGACGGGTTAGAGGCGGCGGAGATTAAGCATTGGGCCACTGAGGATCATCAAGAGTTGTCGCATAAGTCTAAGAAAAACAGGAGAGGAGGCGAGGAGCCAAAGGAGGGGGTGAAGGCACCTCCCACTTTTTTTGGTGGATCCCGCGACCTAGAGGAGCTCAGACGTCGGCTGGTATGAATTATGAAAATTAACAATATGGGTGTAATTAAGTAATCTTAATATATGCGTAAGCCAATTTTGACGTACTCTTTCTTGAAATGTGTAGGATGAGGAGGACCCAACACGAAAAGACCCTATTCGATATGATGAGGCCTATAGACGTGGTCACACGCAGCGGGTGAAGGGGACGGGCGGTAACACAGGAGTTCCAGCTCGGCGGACTTGGGTAGATGTTGTGGCGAAAGCGCAATATGTAAGTTATTTCAACCGCATACTCCTTTTAAATTATTTATTCCAATATAAGTACTGATTCTTTCAAATGTTACTGCAGAAAAAGTACATGGAACTATTGAGGGAAAGATATCCCCGCCCAGCTAAGCTCCCGGTGTTCGATCCCGACTGTTGGACCGAGGCATTTGGTCCTGTGAAGAAGGGGAAGGCGAAAGGCTTGCCGAGGGATGCACGCCCGGAGGCGTTCATCATTAAATACAGGAAACAAGAAGAGTATTCATAGGCCTGCATCGACGAATTACAAACACAGAATGACCGCACTATCTATCGCAGTGATCAAAGGATGACTGATATGAAAGCCACTATGGAGCTATGGAGATGCTTGTTTAATGAGAAGGTGAACGTGGACCTTCCACCGATATCAGATTCTATATTCATGGGGCATGCACGTAGGAACGGAGCTGTGATTCCACCGGTTCGTATGCCGCGTCGTAGGCCAGATCCATTTGCTCCCAGTTCTTTCGATAGGCCTGCGTATATCGAGGAGTACTCTGATGACGATGATGACGACGATGTCGATGATATTATGGCGTCGTTGCAGACTGACGATTATGTGGAACTGGGTGTTGAGGATGGTGTTGGGAGTGGTGAGGATGATGAGGAGGATGATGGGGAGGATGATGGGGAGGATGATGACGGGAATGGATGTGGGTTGGATGATAGTTCGGATGATGATTAGTTGTATTTTCATTATTGTAATGTTGGACTGTTAAATTTTCATTATTGTAATGTTGTACTGTTAAATTTTCATTATTGTAATGTTGGATTGTTAAATTTTCATTATTGTAATGTTGGACTGTTAAATTTTCATTATTGTAATGTTGGACTGTTAAATTTTCATTATTGTAATGTTTGACTGTTAAATTTTCATTATTGTAATGTCTTTTACAACACTACCAAATCGTTACAAATAAAGTGCGTCACAAAGTAATGTTTTAAATTATTACAAAACACTTGAACTATTCAGTATCACTAGTTAGCTCCACGTTTTCACTTTCTTCGTCTTCCTCTTCAGCTTCTTTTTCTCCTCTATCTTGTACATCTTCGACGATCTCAAACTCATTTGCCCGCCCCAATTGTATACCCAAGGGCCTTCCCTTTCTTTCGAAATAACATCAGTTCATCATCCCACTCTGAACTCTCAAAAGTCTCGTTCCTATTGAGACGGTTATATCTAGTACTCGCGGAGATACCTAGATATTGTGCACACATATTGGATAGCTCTGAAAGGAGGTAGGAATTCGCTATGCATCCTTCTACCCTTGCTTTGTTCATCATTGACTTTTTAAAATCAAACATACGCCTGGGAATACCGAAAAGTCAATAACATATAGAATAACAGTAGCGAATTAAACTCATTAAACATTGTGTACCTCTCGAATGGATACATCCATCTGTAGTGAACCGGGCCGCCTACTTTAGCCTCGTATGGTAGGTGTATGGCCAAATGCTCCATAGAATCGAAGAAGGAATGAGGGAATATCCTCTCAAGCTTGCACATCGTGACTATAATGGATTCCTCAAGACTTCTCATATCGGTGGCCGAAACCTCTGACGCACAAATTGCCCGGAAGAATAAACTAATCTCCACCAATGTTTCCCAAATGTTGGTGGGCAGGAAGTCGCGAAAAGCAATGGGAATCAATCTCTGCATGAAGACGTGACAATTATGACTCTTCATACCAAAGAGCCTATGTTGTTGCTTTTGTACGCATTGTCCCAAATTTGACGCGTATCCGTCCGGAAATTTCAGACCGCCCAACCATTTCAAGACCTTGACCTTTTCATCCCGCTTGAGACAATAGGTTGCCCTTGGCTTCACATATGCGCCTCCTCGTGATTGTTCTAAAAATAGCTCTTCACGGATAGTCCAAATCTTCAAATCATGTCTAGACTTGATGTTGTCCTTAGTCTTAGAGTCATCCAATACTGTGTTGATGATGTTATCGAAAATGTTCTTCTCACAATGCATGACATCTAAATTGTGACGAATCAAGTTTGTGGACCAATAGGGAAGTTCCCAAAATATGCTCTTCCTCAGCCAATTATGATCCGTATGAAAACCCTGTAGATTGTTCACTTTGGCCCCAAAACCAACATCCCCAAGTCCCTCCACAATTTCCCTCATTTCGTCGCCCATTTTCCTGCAAATAGGTTCTTCTAGTGACTTTTCCCCTTTTTTGAATGAATTCTTGTCATGCCGCCACCTATGATTTTTGGGCAAAAAACGACGATGGCAATCGAACCAACACGGTTTACCACCATTCTTCAACGTAAATGAACTCGTATCTCCCATGCAATAAGGGCACGCTAACTTCCCGTGCGTACTCCACTGAGACAACATTCCATACGCTGGAAAATCGCTAATCGTCCACATCAGGGCCGCTCGTAATTGAAAGTTTTCCTTCCTTGAGCTATCAAACGTCTCCAAACCAGTGCTCCATAAAGCATTAAGCTCGTTAATTAGTGGTCTAAGATAAACATCCAAGTTCTTCCCGGGACTATCTGGACCGGAAATGATAAGGCTCAAAAATATGAACTCCTACCTCATGCAAAGATCGGGGGGGAGGTTATATGGGGTTACCATCACTGGCCAACAAGAGTAGTTTTTCCCAGATGAGCCATACGGTGTGAATCCATCCGTACATAAGCCGAGTCGTACGTTCCTAGGCTCAGCTGCAAAATCCGGATGTGTCCGATCAAAGTGTCGCCATGCCTCACTGGAAGCCGGGTGAATCATTCGATCCGTAGCCTCTCGACACTTCAAATGCCAAGTCATATGCTTTGCAGTACCTACGGTATAATACATCCTCTGAAGACGAGGACCTAGGGGGAATACCACAAATGCTTCTTTGCGACCTTTGACTTCCTACCTTCCTCGTATCTATCAACCCCGCATATCGGGCATTTTAGGAAGTCATTGCTCGCCGCAAACCCGTAAAACAGAAAACACTGATTTGTGCAAACATCGATCTTCTCGTACCCTAACCCCAAGGTTCGCTCCATCTTATGCATCCCTTTCGTGTCTTTAGGTAACAACTTCTCAATCTCAGGGTCGAACCCATCTTTAGACATCTTTAAAAAATGGTCAGAAACGATGTTACTCGCCTTGTGAATAGTTTTGTAATTCACCCACTCTCCAATCCACTGCAGGACGGTTTTGCTCTTCTTAGGGTGCATCTTCACCTGACCTAGACGCATCAAGTCGTAGAAATCTCTCGCATCGGGATTCGGATCCTCGTTACGCACAGCGTCCTCATCAAATCGGCCTCCATATGCATCCACGACCATCTGTCTAAACGAATCGTCAGCACGAATAGGGCTGTCAGGAATATTGGCGTGTGATGTGCCGAGAGGTTTGTCGATAAACGTCATAGAAGTGGTGGTAAACTGCTCTCCATGCAAAACCCACTCAAAATATCCAGGCGTAAATCCCGACTTATGAAGATGATCACGGACTTGGTATCGATCAAAAAACTTTGAATTGTTACATTTTTTGCACGGGCACCTAATACGCCTCCCTAGATCTAAATAGCCATCATGTCGCGAAGCAAATTCTATGAATGTGCGAACCCCAACCACAAAACTATCTCGCAAATAACCACTTCTCTCGAATCTATCGTACATCCAATTCCTATCTACTTGATAGTCCATTATTTATCTAAGATGTAAATTTTAAAGGAAATAATTAATTACAATTAATACTACAAACAATTAATAATTAACAATTTAAAATGTAACCATTATCATGCATGATAAGGTTGTAGAGTGATAAATTGATCAACTTACTTCTTGAAGCGTAAAAAAATGATCTTCAAGAATCTTGTGTCCTCTACGAGTACCCTCGCGATGTGTTTACGCCAATATCTATCAAGAAATGAATAAACAAGTTAACATATCATACCAATATTTAGTTTTTAAAAATATAGTTGACCATCTAAATGAAAAAAACGAGAATACCTTAAGAGAAATGGTGAAGATTGTTGTGAATTAGGAAAGTAAGGGAAAGGATATTTATAAATGAAAATCTGGCAGTTCGTGACCGCCGGGCGGTCGCGAATGCCAACTAGCCGTTGGCATTCGTGACCGCTGGGCGGTCACGAAAATTTGATTTTATGGATTCATCTTGATGTGTTTATGATTTTTAACAATAAGTCTCATTACTACATGTAAATTGAAGTAATAAATTAGTACAACATTAGTAATTAACATATTAAAATAGCGAATTAGATGTGATTAGGCGAGTTATGAACGAATAACCTATTTTATGTTCTACAACTAATCATCATATACTTAGTTGTTTTAGATGTAATGTGTAATTTTTTGATAAACTCTCTTTTAATTTACTTAGTAGTAAGTATTTTATCAATTTAACAAACATCGCACCTTAATTAAACAAACGAAAATCAAAACTTTTGAATGAAACTTATTCGTGACCGCTGGGCGGTCACGAATAAGGGTCTTTCGTGACCGCCCAGCGGTCACGAAGTATGTTCGTGACCGTTGGGCGGTCACGAAGTAGGTTTCGTGACCACAAGTAGGTTTCGTGACCGCTGGGCGGTCACGAATGACCCTCATTCGTGACCAATAAGATTCATAAAAGAAAATTTAATTTTATGGATTCATCTTGATGTGTTTATGATTTTTAACAATAAGTCTCATTACTACATGTGAATTGAAGTAATAAATTAGTACAACATTAGTAATTAACATATTAAAATAGCGAATTAGATGTGATTAGGCGAGTTATGAACGAATAACCTATTTTATGTTCTACAACTAATCATCATATACACTAAGTTGTTTTAGATGTAATGTGTAATTTTGTGATAAACTCTCTTTTAATTTACTTAGTAGTAAGTATTTTATCAATTTAACAAACATCGCACCTTAATTAAACAAACGAAAATCAAAACTTTCGAATGAGACTTATTCGTGACCGCCCAGCGGTCACGAATAATATTCATAAAAGAAAATTTGATTTTCGAATAAGGGTCTTTCGTGACCGCTGGGCGGTCGCGAATGAGGGTCTTTCGCGACGGCCCGGCGGTCGCGAAAAACCTTGGAATTGGGGGGAAATTCAAATTTTTTGAAAATTCAAAATTTTCACTAAAATTCTATATATACCCACCATTCCACCCATTAATTTTCATTACACTCACATTATCTTCTCTAAGAAACTTAACACTTTCTCTTCCTTTCCTCATTTCCCAATCCAAAACATAAACACCAACAATTTTTCTTCTCCTCTTTTCATATATCTTCAAAAAACAAAACACCAACAATTTTTCTTCTCCTCTTTCTTTATATCTCCAAAAAACAAAACACCAACTCTTTTATTTTCTTCTTTTCTTTACTTATAACACAAATCATTTTCTTAAATGATGTTTATATAAAAAACCGTCCAACCATAAATTATATTCGCAAAAAACAAATATTTTTATTTCGTTTAATGTCATTCGTGACCGCCGGGCGGTCACGGATGACTTGAATATTATCCATGACCGCCGAGCGGTCGCGGATGACCCCGGGGTCATCCGTGACCGCCAGGCGGTCACGGTGGTTGCCGCGACCGCCGAGCCGTCGCGGATGACACCGGGGTCATCCGTGACCGCCAGGCGGTCGCGGTGTTGCCCGCGACCGCTGAGCCGTCGCGGATGACCACAGGGTCATCTGCGGCCGCCGAGCGGTCACAGATGACTGCCGTGACCGCTGGGCGGTCGCGGATGAGCCCGGGGTCATCCGTGACCGCTCGACGGTCGCGGATGACTACCGTGACCGCTCGGCGGTCGCGGATGACTGCCGTGACCGCCGAGCGGTCACGGATGACCTCCACGACCGAGGTCATCCGCGACCGGAAATGGGTCATTCGCGACCGCCCGGGCGGTCGCGAATGACCCTTTTTTCTTGTAGTGCTTGCAGTGAAGATTTATTCATCGACCTAACTTCCCGCTTGGGAACCAGATGATTTTTAGCTATGTTGTTTAGGACAGATTTGTAGACTAGTTTTTAACAGTTCATGTTTTTCTTTGTCTTGTGTGGAAGTATTGTATCCCTGGACAAAGTTACAGAACTAATACAGAGAAATATTATTCATTTAAAGTGTTCAAGCCATCGGGTTCTTATTGTTGTATCTGTTTGCTTCTAACTTTACCATGACCATCTTAATCATTATGCTCTCGGGTCAACAGAGTTCATACTGTATTACAACTTACAAGAACATTTTGAAATTCACACCGGTTAGAGGCCTCAGAGAGCAGAAAAGATCAACATCCTTGTGACTTGCTGTGACATGCATACTTGACGCTAGTCAGGAAAAGTATTCTCATGAAACTTTCTTGTGCAAATATTTTTTTTTTGTGTACTCACACGACACAAAACTAGTTTTCTAGACTTTTATATATATGTATGATATGATAATTTGTGAATGTGTACGGAATAGAACATTTCGCTCAGCCATTTGCGCGCAAGCCCCATGACCAAATAGAATACGAGATGTCCAGGTAAACCTTGTTGCAGCGGTCACGCATTCACGCTGATCTGTCATTTTCTACAAATTTAGAAGCCACTTAAGATAAATTGAAGAGATAAGATAAGATATCTTGTTTGTGTTAGAACATCAAAAGAAGTGGAACATTCCATTCGAATTAATTGCTAGTAAATACTTAAAGAAGCGCCACGAAGAGTATGTAATAACGATGGATCTTCTAGTTCATGTGTTGGAACAAGAAAATGGCATCTTTCCCAAACCATTAGACCAAATAGATTTTTTTAAACTCTGAAGTAGCAAGATCAAAGGAAACCAGGTAATATATTGGCATTATTAAGGTGTGAATAAGACACTGCAACTTTGTTGGTTTAAATCAAGCTCAGGGTCCTGACACAGTTGGTAGGGAACAATGTCAAGCATATGCATATGCATCAACAGATTGCTATAAAATCTTTTGTGATGATTTGAAGACAAATACATGTGCTTTAGTTTTTCAAAGCTGGGTAATTGACCACTCGATAAAGATAGCGAGATCATTTCCATGTTTGCTTATAAATACAACACATTTCTCAGCTTCAAGCTCCATCCAAATCCTCAATATAATCATATTTCTTAACTACCACTTGCTTCAAAAACAACCTTCTTTTTCTTTCTATATCATCCTTTTATTCGAATATACACCAATGGCAATTTCCAGGATTCTGAGACGTTCTTCATCATCCAGAAAGAGACCGTCCGCCAAAGGAACTGATGTTCCAAAGGACCATTTCGTAGTTTACGTTGGGGAATACGAGAAAATGCATTTTGTCATTCCATTATCGTACTTGAATCACCCTTCATTTCAGGATTTGTTATGTCAATCCGAAGAAGAATTTGGGTTCAATCATCCAACGGGTGGCCTCACCATTCCTTGCAGCGAAGAGTTTTTCATCGAGCTCGCTTCTCACTGGGCCGGAAGATGAATATGGGTTTTTAGGACATATATGTAGACTAGTTTCTATAAAGATTATAGTATGTATGGAAGTTAATAATTTTTATTCATCAAGAGTACAACATATATAAGTTACATACAAAAAGAACTAAGGAAAAAATAATTACAAATAAGGAAAAGAATATATTTTAATAATAATGTTATCTAATACGCCCCCGCAAAATGGACGTTCCATCAGCAACAGAGATTTTGGAACGAAGAAGGCAAAACCGAGAGCGAGAAAGGGGATTGGTGAGAAAGTCCGCAAGTTGATCGAGAGTGTTAACATAAGAGACTCGAATAAGTCCTTTGTTAACAAGGTCCCGAACAAAGTGGATATCAACAGAGATGTGCTTCATCCGAGAGTGTTGAACCAGATGGAGAGACAGGCGCCCATGTTGTCACAACGAATAAGTGGCGACGAAGGAAGCGAGAGACCAATTTCGCCAAAGAGATGTTGTAGCCAACGTACTTTGGCCGAGACAGTAGCGAGTGCACGATACTCCGCTTCAATGGAAGAACGACAACGACCTTTTGCTTCTGAGAAGACCAAGAGATCGGATTGGGACCAAGAAAAATAATATAGCCCGAAGTAGAGGTGCCGGTTCGAGTGTCACCGGCCCAGTCCGAATTCGAGAAGGCCCTGAGGGCAAGAGACTTTTCTTTCCAAAAAAGAATACCGAAAGCAAGAGTACCCTTAATATAGCGAATGACACGTTTGAGATCGGTCCAATCCGTGTCAGACGAAGAAGTCATACGTTGAGCCAAGTGGTTAATGGAAAATGCAATGTCGGGGCGTGTAATAGCAAGATACTGTAGACCCCCGATAACTTGCCGAAATTCTTAACCGCAAACTTGGTGGCAAGTTGTGACACAAGAGAAGCTATCATAGAATCACAAGAGCCAATCACAATAATGTCGTCCACATATACAAGCACAAACAGGCGAACAGAGGCACGAGAGAACACGAACAATGATGTATCAGATTCGGTTTGAACAAAACCAAATGAGATGAGTGCAGCACTTAGGGCGAGATACCAGGCCCGTGGGGCCTACTTAAGGCCATATATAGTCTTATGAAGAAGACAAACATGATCGGGAAAGGCCTTATCAACAAAGCTGGATGGTTGGCGCATGTAAACGATCTCAGATAGATCATCATGTAAAAATGCATTACTAACATCCAACTGACGAAGAGACCACTGATTCATAGTAGATAAGGAAAGTATGGTGCAAATAGTTACCGGTTTGACGACTGGGCTGAACGTTTCCTTATAGTCGATGCCAGGACGCTGATGAAAGCCTTTCGCCACAAGGCGTGCTTTGTACTTGTCAATAGTCCCATCAGGATGCTGTTTGATGCGAAACACCCATTTGGAGCCAATAATTTCACGATCAGCAGGTGGCGCAACTAAGGACCAGATGCCATGCTTTGTGAGCGCAGTGATTTCCTCTGCCATGGCCGCTCGCCACTTCGGATCAGTCATAGCCTGAGTCGCACAAGTTGGTTCAATGGGACCAACTACTGGATGTTTGGTGACGAGGTGAAGGACCTTAGGCTTGAATATATAATTGTGAGACCGAGTGACCATAGAATGAGTGCATGCCAGTGGAAGAGGGGCATCCGAAATAGGGGATGGTACATCAAGAGCCGGGGAAGGTGGCTCCGATGGAGGTTCGGGCTCAACACAGGTCGAATGCACCGATGAGGCAGGTGGCGGAGCAACCGAAGGCGGGGCAGGCATCGTGGGAACAGTGACAGGGCGCGGTGAGGGCAGCGGAAGTGATATCACGGCAGTGGTAGGACTGATGGTGGGAGAGGCCAGGGGCAGAGTTCCCGGAAAAATAGTTTCCACAAAGCGAACATGTTGAGAAATAAAAATTCGGCCAGAACTTGGATCAAGACACTTATAAGCCACATGTGAGGTGGAATAACCGATGAAGATGCAGGCCCGAGATGATGGAATTAATTTGTTCGAATAATATCGACGTAAATAAGGATAACAGAGGTAACCAAACACCCGAAGCCGAAGATAATTAGGCGCACGACCATGAAGCATCTCAAAAGATGACTTATTATGCAATACAGGAGTAGGAAGCCTATTGTATAAGTAAGCGGTCGTAAGAAACGCATGATCCCAATAATTAGAAGATAAGTTTGCACGCGTGATAAGGGTGCGGCCTATAGTGACGATGTGGCGATGACGACGCTCACTGTACCATTTTGTTGAGGTGTATGTGGTGCCGTAGTTAACCAACTTATGCCATTCATTGATAAATATGTACGAAGTGCCAAAAATCTCCACCATTATCAGAATAAATTTTTTTAATTGGCATGCCAAATTGCTTTCCAACAAGAGCACGGAATTGTATAAAAATCCTGCACACATCAGATTTTGCAGATAGCATATAAACCCAACAGTATTTCATAAAGTGGTCAACAAGTATCAGATAATAGCGAGCACCAGAAATAGATACCACAGGAGACGGACCCCAAACATCACCATAAATATAATGCAACACATAATTCGAAATAAGTGACGAGCTATTAAAAACTAACTGTTGACTCTTGTTCAAAAAACATGAACTACAATGCTCAAAGTCCATATTATTCGACGGCAAAAAAGGTAAATTGTACTTGTGAAAAATCAAAGAACTAATCTTCAAGGAGGGATGACCAAATCCCTCGTGCCAACACTTTTTACGAACCCGTTCTCCAACTAAGGCTGTCATAGGCGGGCGTAAGTTGCACGGAATACAAACACAATACACCCCATCCACACAATTACCACGCATCAGTTTAGCCCCCGAACTGCGATCCTTAACAAAAAAATGTGACGAGTAAAATTCAATAGAAACATCATTTGCCTTAGTAAATTGATGAACATATAAGAGATTTCGCCACGAGCGAGGCACACATAATATATTATCAAGTTTGAATGTTCTATCGGCATAAACAAAACGAGAAGTGTCTGTGTGGGATATACGCAAACCTGTGCCATCGTCAGTGTTAACCTCATCGGGCCCCTCATATTCGGAATGAACCGAAAGATTGTTGAGATTGGATGTCAGCGAGTGAGATGCACCGGAATCAATGAGCCACTCGTTGTTAGATATGGTCGGGGCCGAGGGCGAAGCGGCAAAGTTAGTACTCGGATTCGGGAATTTTCTGCACGTGCGAGCACCGTGCCCATAAATGACACAAAGTTGGCAGGTGATCGGAGGCCTATTGTTGTTGGAACCGGAGGGTCAAGGTTGTCCGTAGGACGGTCCACGGGAATGCTGGGAGAAGTCAACCTCAGGGGACCTTTTCAAGTGTTAGTAAGGAACATATGTGAAACATTATCAGTTATTGCTCTTAAGTTTTTTCGGATGAATGGGAAACAAATCCATGTGATTTCTAATGTGTTCATGATTCTCAAAGTTCATCAGCCACCACATATCCACCTGAATATTGATCACTCAATCTGAATTCTAAAGGATTAATCATTTACAAGCTCACTTATATATACAACTCATTTTTGGTTTCTGAAACAGCAACAAGTCTTCAATAAAATCTTCCACACCTCATTTGCTTCACAAATTTTCTTTGGTTCCTTATACTTTGTCGAATATTAATCAATGGCCATTAACAAAATTCTTCGACGGTCTTTATCTGCCGGAAAGAGATCAAATTCATTAGCAACTGATGTTCCAAAAGGTCATCTTGCTGTTTATGTTGGAGAAAGTGAGAAGAAATGCTTTGTCATTCCGTTATCGTACCTTAACCACCGTGAATTCCAAAATTTGCTATGTCGAGCCGAAGAAGAGTTTGGATTCCATCATCCAATGGGTGGTCTGACCATTCCTTGTAGTGAAGATTTATTCACTGAACTCACGTCTCAGTTGGCCGGAAGATGATCTATAGCTGTGATTCTTAGGACAGAATTGTAGACTAGTTACACAACTTTTTTTCTATCTTTTATCTTAGAAAAAAATTGTATTCCTGAACAGAATGAATACATGATACAGTTGCCATTTTGAGATGCTAAAGTCTTTACACGGTTCGGAGTTGTTAATCGAGATTCTTTACCAAACTTAGAATTCAAGTTATTCTGCTTTTAGTCATGACAAAATATTTATTATTGAGAATAACAAGTACAAAAACACAATGCAGGAAACCTTTTCCAAGAAAATCTATTATTTGCAACGTAAATAAATAACGGAAAGCGATAAATAAATTATCATTACATGGTGATACCAATATATTATATTCTTATGCTATGTCAATCTTTTGCGTTCTTCTTACACAGACATAATACTTTGAAACATTGAACGACATACTTACATGTTTTATTGATCTCAGATAAGAGTCGACACAACGGATATAACTACGAGTTAAGGTTACGTGCGTACTTGAAATACTCAGTTAAGCTAAGTATGTGACCTTTTCTGTCTCTATAAATTTTTATCAGTGTTTCTCGTAATAATATACTGTGGACTCAGTTTTTGCTTTGTGCTCAAACCACATGACCTCATATTAACTCATACATAAGCAGACGAAAATATGCACTACAAAGGTTGCAGGGTCTTTTGCAACCGCATTTGCGGTTGCAAAAGGCCCAAATCCGGTTGCAGATAGTCATTTGCAACCGCGATGCGGTTGCAAATGACGAGGTCTCGTAAAGTCTCGGTTACTTGTCATCCGCGACCGCATCGCGGTTGCAAATGCGCATCTGCGACCATATAATCTGCAACTGCATTGCGGTTGCAGATTTTGCAACCGCGAATCAGTTGCAATTTCTTATTGGACTTTCTGCAACCGCCTCGCGGTTGCAGAAAGTCGAAAAGCATCTGCAACCGCAACACGGTTGCAGAAAATATTCAAACCATTTGCAACCGCGTTGCGGTTGCAAATGACCTGAGTACGAAAAAAAAAAACCAATAATATTCCGGCAATTTACCGAAATATTATTGGTTTTTGTTAAAATTACAAATAGATAATGGCAGCAAATCAATATAGTGAATATACAAGAACAAATGTAATTAAATAACGAAAAACAATGAATAAAATGAAATGAAAAATGAAAAAAGTTGAACAAAAAAACATAAAGAAGAAGAGAAATAAAAAAGCAAAAAATGAAGTGTTAGGAGTTATTTGTTTTGGATTTGAAAAAGAAGAGAAGTGTTGGTGTTTTTTAATTTTTTGGATTTGGAAAAGAAAAGAAGAAAAGTGTTGGTTTGTTTTTTATTTTTTGGATTTGAAAAAAGAAGAGAAGTGTTGGTGATTTTTTGGATTTGGAAAAAGAAGTGAAGTGTTGGTGATTTTTTGGATTTGGAAAAAGAAGAGAAGTATTGGTAATTTTTTGGATTTGGAAAAAGAAGAGAAGTGTTGGTGATTTTTTGGATTTGGAAAAAGAAGAGAAGTGTTGGTGGGTATATATAG
The DNA here is from genome assembly GCA_948329865.1 of Linaria vulgaris. NCBI lineage: Eukaryota > Viridiplantae > Streptophyta > Magnoliopsida > Lamiales > Plantaginaceae > Linaria > Linaria vulgaris. The sequence continues at coordinate 37,061,664 of OX415251.1, read as the reverse complement.
AAAATTGGGTGAAAATTTGAATTTTCGCGAAAATTCAAATTCCCCCCCCCCCCCCCTAGGTCGCTCAAATTTTCAAAAATTTTGAAGTATTTGCAACCCCTAAGCGGTTGCTGAAAGATTTAAAAATTTAAAAAAATAGTATCTGCAACCGCAATCCGGTTGCAGAAAGTATGAACACTTTCTGCAACCGCGACGGGGTTGCAAAAAGTATGAATCTTTTCAGCAACCGCATTGCGGTTGCAAATACTAGCTTTTGCAACCGCCATGCGGTCCCAATACACACTTTTCAGCAACCGCAGAGTAGAGAAAAATTGGTCCGCGGGGACCAAGGAGGAAAGCCCAAGTCAATAGAGGTGCAGTCAAGAAGGCACCGTGAGACAAGGAGGATAGGAAAGAGAGGAATCATCAAGAACAACCCGCAAGGAGGGAAGAAAAGGAAGACAGGAGACGTGAAGAGAGTCACAACTCCCGAAACGAATACGGTGAGATGAGAAGGACAATGGAAAGGCTTGAAAGAGAGAAAGCCACGGTTGAAGGCCGAATGCAACCAGGAGGAAGCGTTATGAAGGGTATTCCGTTTTTCGAAGAGATTGAAGCGGTGATCTTGGGATAGGGAGAAAAGATCCCTGAATTGAAAACCTACGATGAGAAATCAGATCCCCACGATCATCTATTTCACTTGGACAGGAAACTGTCTTTGTATGATTTCAAAGAAGTAATGCAAGCAAGGATATCCGCAAACACCCTAACTGGGGTGGCAATGGATTGGTTTACGCGGATTGCACCGGGATCGATTAAAGATTACAAACAGCTGAGGGGAATGTTCAAAGATCAATTCTCGAGTCAGGTCAGATTGGTTTTGGATCATTCCCATCTTTAAGCCATGAAGTAGGGGACCAACGAGAGCTTGAAGTACTTCATGAGACACTTCAATGAGGAGCTACTAAGGGTGGACAGCCCAAGTGGAGAGATGGTGATGAGTATTCTCTTCGAAGCGACTAACAACACCACATTCGGAGGGGATTTGATCAGACATAAACCCACCACAATTGAAGTTATCAACAAGATAGCACAGGGTGTGGTTCACTTGGAAGAAATGATGGCGACTAAATCGCCCAATGTGGTACCTCCGAGAGAAAAGGAGCTGGGAAGAGAAGACCAAAGTCGCAACTACATCAACAACAACAGGAGCAGGAACAACAGGTACCGGGACGCATCTCCCAAGCGGTACACGCCTCTGAATGCAAATATCATGACAGTATTCGAGGGGACAAAAAGAAAGGGGTGGCTGAAAGAGCCCAGACAGATGAAGGACTCAAAAGCAAGAAGATACTCCGCCCACTACTGCAAATATCACAATCAGAAGGGGCACGTCACAGAATATTGCAAGGGTCTCAAAGAGGAGATTGAACGATTGTTGAAGGATGGCAAACTGGTGGAGTTTGTCAGAAAAATGAAAGAACAAGACGATGGTACGGGCAGAGAGAGGACACCCTCCCCCAGAAAGGACAAGCAAATGATGATCGAACATCCGCATTCGTTCGAGTATCCACAAATTAGAAATGGAAATATCAGAAAGGCCATGATAAACGTGATATCGGGAGGTCCGGGGGGGGGGGCAGATTCCACCAATGCCCGAAAGAGAATTTCGAGGCTCGTTTTATCAGATAAGTTTGTAAACATGGTAAATATACTGAGGATCGAGGAAATGTCGCACCAAGAGGTCACCTTCTCTACCGCGGATCTGCGAAAGCTGAAACCCGAGGCCATTCAAATGGAAAATTTGGATTCGCCATTGGTGATAACGGTGGATATAGCCAATTTCGACGTTACCAAGATGTTGGTAGATGCAGGCAGCTCAGTCAACATTTTGTTCAGTTCTACTTTTGACAAGATGGGGCTGAACGGCGAAGCTCTGAAACCATTGAGAACTTCTCTTAGCAGTTTTGGAGGTCTGGAAATTTTACCCCGCGAAATGCTTGTGCTTCCAACTTCCTTGGGAACCACGCCACAAAGAAGAACACTCTTGGAAAACTATCTAATTGTCGACATGCACTTCGCGTATAACGGCATCTTAGAAAGGCCCGCTCTAAACGCATTCCGGGCACTGCCCTCGACTTACCATCAGATGGTGAAATTTTCTACTCTTGTAGGTGCAGGCGAAGTGATCGGAGATCACATTGAAGGATGGAAGTGCTACGTGAATTCACTTCGTTCACAACCACTACAGGGGGAAGAGGCGGTAGAGGCGTTGGCCCACATACAGATGGAGCACATCAACTAAGTGGCTCCGATTTAATATTTTGCAAGTTGTTAGTGTCCCGAATATTTTTGAACAACATTTATTAGTCCTCTCGGCCATGAAAAGCTTGAAGAGCAAAATATGTAATAACTTAAAACAGGTACACTGAAGACTTAAGCCTGGGGGCCAATATCGGGAAGCACAGCTGGCCGAGCTATTAAGTTTAGCTCCGCTCTACTCCCATTATTTAAATACGTCTCCGAGAGAGATACTTTTGAAAAATTATCTCAGGTCACATAAATTACTCCATTGAATCTCCACAAATTACTCAATTAAATCTCCACGTGATATTACATCATTAAATGTTATTTAAAAAGGGACGGAGACTTTGTCTAAAACGGCACGAGATATCGCACTCCCTCAAAAATTAAAAAGGGACGGATACTCTATCTAAAGCGGCATGAGATGCCGCACTCCCTAAAGGGACGGAGACTCTGTCTAACACGGCACGAGATACCGCACTCCCTCAAAAATTAAAAAGGAACGGATACTCTGTCTAAAACAACACGAGATACCTCAACAATTAAAAAGGGATGGAGACTCTGTCTAACACGGCACGAGATACTGCACTCCCTGAAAAATAAAAAATAAAAGCGATGGAGACTCTATCTAAAATGACACGAGATACCGCACTTCCTCAAAAAGTAAAAAGGGACGGATACTCTGTCTAAAACGACACGAGATACCGCACTCCCTAAAGGAACGAAGACTTTGTCTAAAATGGGACGACATATCGCACTCCCTCAAAAAAAAATTTTAAAAAAGGGACGGAGACTCTGTCTAAAATGGCACGAGATACCGCACTCCCTCAACAATTAAAACGGGACAGAAATTTTGTCTAAAAACCACATGAAACACCGCGACCCCCTAAATAATAATGAGACATATAGAAATAACGCTCTTTTAAATGATTCTTATTCAATCGAGTCGAACGATAGCCGCACACCATACAGCGAAACAAAACTATTATGATTGTGAAAGGTTGCACACGTTGTCAAGTAAAAAGCGAAAACAGCAATTGAAAGAAAAGGCAGCGATATGCGCCACAGATCAAGCAAATATTATAAAAGGTCAAAGTGAAGGAAAAGCATACAATTATTACGAATAGTTCAAACACATAAAAGGCGACGCAGTGCCATAAAAAGCAAATTAAATATTGTTCATAACAAAGCGAAACAAATACGGAAGCCCTCAGGAATCAGCCTCAGTTTCATCCTCGTCCTCCGAGGAAGGATACGCTGCAGGCATGGGGGGCGGTGCGAGAGATCACGAAGGACAAGGTTTTTGTCCTCAAGGAGCACGACGAACTCGTCCGGAGAGCCAGGCTGAGCACTGGTCGAGGGCGGCAGATTTTCTAGGTTAGGCCCAGAGTAAGATCCAACCAATCCGACTTGAAACCACCGCGGACGTACTTCGTCTTATAGAATTGGTGGACAGTCAGGACCTGAGCCTTGCTAGCCTCGCGAGCACACCGACGAGCACTAATCTCTTGGAAGGTGCTACTCCAAAGGAAGTCATCGGCAATTTCCACCCTCTTTTGACCGGAAACCTATACGAGCATAGAGGAAATTAATAAGACATAATATAAGAAAGAATACAAACATACAAAGAGTTAAAATTCTTCACCTCGTCAAGGCCGCGAAATATCCAACACCTTCGGCGTGATAAGCTTTCTCTTTCTCCACCGCCACCTCTATCTCGAGCTCGGTCACTCGTTTGGTCAGCTCCTCCTTACTGGCCGAGAGATTGGATACTTGCAGCTGGAGTTGGTCAACAACCTTTTGCGCCTCATTCACTGTTTCTCTATCCGTATGGGCTCTCGCAGCATACTCCTTGACCTTTTGCAAGGCCTTCTCTTTCACATCAAGAGCAGCCTTTAAGGCTTTAGTGTTTTCACCAGGGAACTCGCCTCTATTCGGTGGTTATCCACTCGTAGCTGCTTCATAAGCCTGAATCAGGGCCGCGAACATGGCGTCCACTATTCTGCCACCCTAAAAGATAATAAGCAAACAAATCAACATTTGCACCGCAAGTCCAAAAAGCAATTTACTCAGGGAGAAGCTTTATTTACCGCCGTCAATAAATGAAGAGCGTTGCGCTCCACCATTTTCCTCTCTTCGACAGAGATCGGATGAGGCACAACAAGGTTGGGGAAAAAAGTCTTCGGTTTTGTCACCAAGACCAGCGTCAATAGATGCAGCCTCTGATATTTCATATCCCCTAACATGGGCACGTGGACCCTGGCTAGATCCAACGCCAGCATTTGGCCCTATTGCGTGAGCAGGGCCACTCCCAGTACTCGGACCACCAGCATGAGCAACAGGTGGGATAGCCTCTCCAGTTTGAGAGCGGGTCTGGTGGACTCTTCTTCTTTTGGTCTGGGTAACGCCTTCGGTTTTGTCACCAAGACCAGCCGCCATACTTTAAGAAGCCTCATCATGGCTAAACTCAGCAGCAGCTGAGGTGCAGCCTATAAAATAGAATTAATTGGGCTTGTATCCTGGGAACGATTTAATCTCCAAGAAGACGCCTGCATATTGGGGATATTGTTTTTTTTAAGAAAATATTTTGAGTGGTACGACTGCCCAATTTTGATTTCTATATTATATTTTTTATGTATTTTACTTTTGAAGTAATTTTTCCAACACTTATAACTGTTCAAACTTAAAAACAAACATATACACCACACATTTTCGGAATAATGCGTCCAATAATATTTCCTCAATTTTACTATACTTGAATACTAGATCATGAAGTCTCACTTGCATAAAACAAACGGCATTGTTATCAACATTATATTGTTCCTCATTTTCATCACATAGTAAATTCCATTTGTTTTTCTGAAGTAAACCTCATTTTCTTCAAATCCAAAACACTATGTGTTTCTCCTCAATTGGTTCTTGTATTAATTATACTAAAATCATTATCTATCTGTTCTTGCCAGGAAACTTACTTCCCGCATGCATATTGATTTTTATTTATCGTCAACCGTTGATTGTTTATCGAATAGATTGTTCTTAATTTGAACGTATCTTAATCGAACTAATATTTAACGTCAACACCAACTAAATGGCTAATATTCTTGGCCACGAAAACTATATATACTGCTACATATAAAATTCATGACCATTGCACGCAACTTTACGTTACAATGCAAATTTATCCGGATATGCAAGGCTATAGTTTCTTTGCAATGATCAATATACTTTTTCTCCTTTTCTTTCTTTCTCTTACAACTTCTTATGTTGACAGAAGTAATGTTGTCCAAATTAACGAAACCTTGGAGCGTAACGAAAGCTTGGTACACATTGGTGTAGTTATTGACTTAAACTCACCAATGGGTTCAATGGCGGATTTGTGCATGGAAATGGCGATTTCGGATTTTTATTCTGCAAATCCGAACTACAAAACACGATTGATGTTGCATCGTATGAGTGCAGAAAGCGTGCTTGATGCTAATCTTGCTGGTGAGTACGTACATCGTATTTATTTATTTATTTTCTTGGTGTGAGTAAATTCAAATTTCTGAAATAAATAGGGTTTATTAGTGTATGTGTTATAGAAAAGTTAAAACTATTTGGGGTTTATAACAATATATTTAAAAAGACATAGGGAAAGAAGAGCAAATAAGGAGTATATTACTTATGAATTGGTGTTTTTCTCTTCATCTTGATGGCTCCTTATATAGGGAAGAATTTCCAATGTTTTATACCATTTACAACAACTACTACTATTATAAAATAATATTTGTACATAATTTTCAACAATGGCCACTTGCCATATTCCACTTGCCATATTTATAACACTCCCTTGGCCATTTGAAGATTTTGTTCTGTATATGATCCGTCTTCTGTACACGTCTTATGCTGCCTCGTTAAAAACCTTATAAGGAAAAACCCAGTGAGATAAAAAAAAAAAACCTTAATAAGGGAAAAAGAGTGCAGCCGTGTGAACTCCCCCTCAAGCTGGCATCTCCAATTCTTCATAAGTCTCGTAGGTGACGCATCCCAATACTTTGGACATGTTTCTTAAAAGTTACATTAGGGAGTGCCTTTGTAAAAAGATCTGCCATATTGTCACATGATTGAACATATTGGATATTAATTTATTTGTTCTTCTCGAGTTTCTGAGTGTAGGCAAAATATTTTGGGGGTATGTATTTGGTTCGGTCACTCTTGACATAGTCTTCTTTCATCTGTGTAATACATGCAGAATTGTCTTCGTATAATGTTGTAGGACCCTCTCTAATAGGTAAGCCAGATGTACTTCTTATATGATGTGTCATTGATCGTAACCATACACATTCCCTGCTAGCTTCATGGAGTGCAATAATCTCAGCATGATTCGATGATGTTGCAACAAGTGTTTGTTTCTGAGAACACCATGAAATAGCAGTGCCACCATACGTGAATACATATCCAGTTTGAGATCTGGATTTATGTGGGCCTGATAGAAAACCTGCATCTGCATAACCAATCAAATCTTGTTCTGCATTGTTAGGATAAAATAGACCAAGATCCACAGTTCCTTGCAAATAATGGAATAAATGTTTAATTCCTTTCCAGTGCCTTTTTGTGGGTGATGAGCTAAACCTGGCTAATAAATTCACAGTTAATGATATATCAGGTCTAGTACAATTAGCTAGATACATTAAAGCTCCAATGGCACTTAAATACGGAACTTCGGAACTAATAATTTCTTCATTTTCTTCACTTGGACGAAATGGATCTTTGACTTTAGTTAATGATCAACCAATGACAGGATGATTTAAAGGAGTTGATTTATCCATGTTAAAACGTTTTAAAATCCTTTTCGTATAATTAGATTGATGCAATAATATACCATTTTTAGTATGCTCAATCTGTAAACCAAGACAATATTTGGTTTTACCAAGATCTTTCATTTCACATTCATTCTTTAAATAATTCATAGTTGAATGAATTTCTTTGTCACTGCCAATGATATTTAAATCATCTACATAAACCGCAATAATTGCAAAATCAGATGATGTTCTCTTGATAAAAATACATGGACACAAATAATTATTTATATATCCTTCTTTTAATAAATATTCACTCAAACTATTGTACCACATGCGACCTGATTGTTTTAAACCATATAACGATCTTCCAATTTAATTGAGTACATTTCTCTAGGTTTAGAACTAGATGATTTAGGCATTTTAAGTCCTTCAGAGACATTCATATAAATATCATTATCAAGTGATCCATAAAGATAAGTTGTGACAACATCCATGAGATGCATATTTAAGTTTTCATAAACAGCTAAACTGATTAAGAATCGAAAAGTAATTGTATCCATTACTGGGGAATAAGTTTCTCCATAATCAATCACATGTCTTTGAGAAAAACCTTGTGCAACAAGTCGAGCTTTGTATCTTACAATTTTATTTTTCTCATTTCTTTTTCAAACGAAGACCCATTTGTGACCTACAGGTCTCACGTCTTTAGGTGTGAGGACAATAGGTGCAAAAACCTTTCGTTTGTTGAGAGAATTCAATTCAACTTGCATAGCTTCTTTCCATTTAACCCAATCGTCCCGATTTTGGCATTCATCCACAGATTGTGGTTCGGGATTATCATTTTCATTCATAAGATCATAAGCAATATTATATGAAAATATTTCACTTATATTTTTCATCTTATTTCGATTCCAAATAACTCCTGACTTAACATAATTTACAGAGATCTCAGTATTGGGATTTGGTTCGGTGATCTCTTGAGTTATCTCATTTGTCACATTTTCTGTTTCATCATGAATAGTTTCCGCGATAATGGAGTTAATAATATTTTCTCATTTTCTTTTTCGAGGATTCTTGTTTTTTGAACCAACATGACGACTACGTTTCTTACGTGCATTTATTTTATTATTGTTGGATATGTCCTTCGGAATTTTAACTCGAGCAAGAACATTCGCAGCTGGTGTATGTGATTTGGTTACTCGTTTTATGTCAGTAAATGCATCGGGTAATTGATTTGCAATATCTTAAAAATGTAAAATTTTCTTAACTTCCAAATCACATTATTTTGTTAAAATATCATAGTGTGATAAAGATGGATTATACCATGATATATCCTTTTCCAACTGCTTCTTTTCTCCCCCTAAGGTTGGGAAGTTTGCCTCATTGAAATGGCAATCGGCGAAACGTGCCGTAAAGACATCACCTATTAATGGTTCAAGATACCTGATTATAGATGGTGAGTCATATCCAACATATATTCCTAACCTCTTTGAGGTCCCATTTTTGTTCGTTGTGGTGGTGCAATCGGAACATAAACTGCACAACCAAAAATCTTTATATGGAAAATATTAGGTTCATGACCAAAAGCAAGTTGTAATGGGGAGTATTCATGATACGAGCTTGGTCTAATGCGAATTAGTGATACAACATGTAAAATTGCATGACCCCATACAGAAGTTGGTAATTTAGCTTTCATTAACAATGGCCTAGCAATTAACTAAAGACGTTTAATTAATGATTCGGCTAAACCATTTTGAGTATGTACATGTGCAACACTATGTTCAACAGTAATTCTAGTTGACATACAATAATCATTGAAAGCTTGAGAAGTAAATTCACCAGCATTGTCAAGTCTGACTTTCTTGATCGTATAGTCAGGAAATTGGGCTCTTATTTTAATTATTTGAGCCAAAAATCTCGCAAATATCATATTACGAGTATATAATAGACAGACATGTGACCATCAACTTGAGATATCAATTAATACCATAAAATATTGAAATGGCCCACATGATGGATGAATATGTCCACAAATATCACCTTGAATTCTTTCAAGAAATATTGGTAATTATGTCTTAATTTTAACTGGTGAATGCTTTATAATTAGTTTTCTAAGAGAACATGTTTCACATGAACTATTATTGATTAAATTGAGTTTTGATCCTTTTATTGAATGTCCATATGTAGTTTCAATTATTCTTCGCATCATTGTTGAACCAGGATGACCTAGTCGATCATGCCATAAAGTTAATAATTCAGGATTTTCATTGACTACCATATTTGACTCGATAGCAATAATATATGTATAATGCAATCTTGATGAGAGTTTTGGTAGTTTTTCAAATATATGTTGTTTTCCTTATATATACTTAATAATAATAAGATATTTAGTTTTGTTTTCAGTTTTTGAGTTGGTATCATATCTATGAAGATATATATCATTAAAACTCAACAAATTTCTTCTGGATTTTGGGGCAAATAAGGCATCGTTGATGATAAATAGCGTTCCATTTGGTAAAATAAAACTAGCTTTACCAAATCCTACAACCAGGTCAGTGGGACCTGATATCGTATTGATTTTTGCCTTTGTTGGTTTTAGATATGTAAAATATTTCTTACTTGTGAGAATTGTGTGAGTTGCACCGCTATCAAGGATGCAAAAATCACTGGTATGCTCCATACTAGCTTCATAAACAAGTAGAGTTAAACATGATATAACAATAAATGAAGCATATATTTGAAAAAAAGAAATAGTTTAATTAAGATACATAAGGAAACACAATTAATGAAAACATGGTACATTACAAGCAGAAATTGCAAATACATATCAATTCAAAAATTACACAACAAGGAATCACATAATGCAAATCAAACCAGGAATCACGCAGACATGAATCACATAGCTCATATCAAGCCATAGTAACATCATGATCATCCGTGAAATTAGATGCTCCTAAATATGTGGGATTATTAGGCATTTGCTCAACAAGGTTCACTTCCTTTTCTTTGCCTTTACTCTCTTGGTACAATTTACAAAAATGTTCAAGTGTACGACACGTATTGGCCCAGTGTCCTTTCATTCCGCAGTTAAAACAGTAACCTTCAGATTTATTATGAGCATTTTTTTTATTATGATGGTTAAAATTATGGACTGTATCATTGGTCGAAGGGTTGTGATAACTACCTCGACCACGTCCACGACCACAACCACCTCTATGGCCACGATCACCTCTAAAAACATATCCTCCTCTATAACCACCCCGACCTTGATATTGGCCTCTGCCTCGACCACCAATATTGTAATTTCCTCGCCCACAGAAGTTTGAGAAATTTATGGCATGTGCTTCTGGCAATGCATGTGCTCCAGTTGGGCGTAACTCAGAATTCTTAATCAATATATTATTATTATTTTTTGTCGTTAACAACACCCTCTCTAGTTCGTGATACTTAGTGTATCCGACTAGTATGTGTTGCATTTGGATGAGTATACGACTGACATGAAAAGTAGAAAGAGTTTTTTCAATCATTACCACATCAGTAATTTCTGTCCCGCAAAATTTTAGCGTCTGTCGGATATTATGAATGGAAGAGGAGTAATCATTTACTCATGTAAAATCTTGGAACCTTAATGTGTTCCGCTGATGTATGGCTTTTGGAAGCATTGTTTCCCTTTGGTGGCCATATCTTTCATTCAGATTAATCATAAGGATCTGTAATATCGAGATATTTCGTTTGCAGGAAATTATCTAAATGTCTACGCAGGAATATAATTGCCTCGCATCGTTGTTGGTCAGTACATTCATTTTCCTCATCAATTGTTTCCGCGAAGAATTTCGCAGTAAGATACGTTTTCACATTTGATTCCCATTGCATATAATTTTTCCCATCGACAGTGAGTTCGGTAAAATCTACTTTCGAGATATTAGACATATTGCAGCTAAATGAACATTTAAATAAACATAATTAGGATCAAGACATTTTATTTTAATACGCAACCACACAAGCACAATTATTACAATAGTATGATGCAATTATCTCATCTCTAGCCAAATTATGCACTCGAACATTGCTACGACAAAAGTGAGGAATATAATAGGTAGAAACATAGGATTTTCCTCAGCTGCTAGCATAAAAATAAAAAATAAAAGGTAAACGAGCATCAAGATCATTGTTGACGTGCGGAGCATTTTGCAAGATGAGAGAAAAAAAAAGATGAAGATTTGTGTGGAGTTTGAGTTATGGAATCTGCATATTTATAGAATAGAGATATCTATAAGTAGCCGTTTTATAGCCGTTAGAAAATAATCATTTTTCTTTGTTTTGTTTAATTTTGCATAATTGATGAATGATAATATCTTTAACAATCGAGCAACAAGGATTAATTGTATGACAAGTAAATAATTTCAACCTCGTTAATAAATTTCAACGGGCATAAGAAATAATATTACGATAAGTAAATACATATAGATATTTCCGCCACATTACTGTGTAAAAACTTTCATGAGCTTGTGGAATAAACTAAGTAATATAATAGGAGCTAAAACCTTCCATAATAATTAAGTGTTAGTTGTAATAGGAGGTAAAACCTTCCATAATAATAAATTGTCAACAATAATAGGAGGTAAAACCTTCCATAATTATAAATTGTCAGTAGTCGTTTCTAGCTTGGGGTTAACTCAAGCATCAACGAAAGTTAAAATTAGCGTTAGTGTTAGAGTTAGATGACAGTAAAATATAAAGAGGATTTTCATCTAATCATAAAATTATAGATATGCGGTAATCCGCCTTGTCTATAATAATGGAGATAGATGAACAAGTAAATATAAACTTTCGTACCTTTTAACATTGAACGCTTTCTTTAACGAAGAAACTGAATTCTTTCGGATCGAGCACTATTGTGCTGATAACGTGTTATAAAAAAGCTAAAACTATTTGAGGTTTATAAGAATATATTTAAAAGGACATAGGGAAAGAAGAGCAAATAAGGAGTATATTACTTGTGAATTTGTATTTTTCTCTTCATCTTGATGGCTCTTTACATAGGGAAGAATTTTCAATATTTTACATCATTTACAACAACTACTACTACTATAAAATAATATTTGTACATAATTTTCAAAAGAATGACCACTTGTCATATTCATATTTATAACAGTATGCATGTATATCGCCTATTCGGGGTAGTGTTTATTGGTGTCGTCGGCATGTCTAAGAATATTTATTTAGTTAACTTTTTCTTTTTTAATAGGTAGTCAGAATATTTGACTTAGAAAAGTATATACTATACAGTTGTAACAATAGACCAAGTCGTTTATGAGTTAATTATTGCTTATTTCAATGTAAGTACGTCATATATATGGTAAATTATTAAAATCTTAACTCACTAGAATCGGGACAACTTTACATCATTCTTTCAAGAAGTTGCTCACTAAAAAATTTAGTTAGGTGCTCAAGTTAAAGGCTTTAATTAGAAGTTCAATCACAATTTAACATGACTAAACCTTGAATTCACTTTGGTGACTTGAGGACCAGGAAACTTGTAAAGTCACGTGTAATTATGTTTACAAGTGGAACACAAAGCACATAAGTGAGAGAGAATTAAGATCCATTGGCATTCATGACACTTATAACTTTTACATAGTAAACTCCTTAAATTTCAAAATATTGGTACTATACCATAAATGATGCCTTTTACAATCAACATGTCTGACACCAATGGGCCTTCTGTTATTCCTAGAATATTAATTTGGTGGCAAATATAGGAACATTTCGAGTTTTTGAAAACATAACTTCTCATGGTAATTTGTCTCTAATTCATAGAATTGTTACTAATTTAAAGTTAGTTATAAAGATGATCTTGTTAAAAACAGAGAATAGAAAATGGTTGACATGAGCTACACTAATTGACCATTGCAAACATTGATATGATGCAGTGCTTGACTTGTTGAAACATGAACAAGTGCATGGGATTATTGGACCAGAAGAGACATTCCTTTTAGAACTAGGAAAAAAAGTTCATGTCCCAATAATTTCCTTCAGTGCAAGAACTTCCACTGATCATGCCATTACAGACAACAAATACTTTGTAAGAACAACGCTTGACGACGCAGATCAAGCAAAGGCGCTTGCAGCCGTGTGCAAGGGATTCGATTGGCCTGAGGTTGTTGTTTTATATGAAGACACAGATTACGGCAACCGGTTCCTTTCTCATCTCAATAGGGCATTCTATGAGGTAGAACTTCGACTAGCGTACATGATTGCGATTCCAACCTCAATCGAAGATAGGGATCTTTCAAATGAATTGGCAAAGTTGGCTACGAAACAGACAAGGACATTCTTGGTGCACGTGAACTCTTCACTAGGCGACCGATTGTTCGTTCTTGCTAAAAGGGTAGGAGTAATGAGCGAAGGCTATGCTTGGATCGTCTCTGATAGCTTATCAAACTTCTTGAGTTCGGTGGATTCTGTTACTCGTGACTCAATGGAAGGGGTTATAGGCGTAAGGCCTTATATTAAACGCTCAAAGGAGCTCGACAGTTTTCAAGGAAGGTGGAAAAGAAACATGCTTCTGAAGAATGCTACAAGGCCAATGATGGAGCTAAATGTTTATGGTTTGTGGGCGTACGATGCGGTGACTGCGTTGGCAATTGCAGTAGAAAAGATTGGAACTTTAAATTCTACCTTACTTTATTCGAACGCCACAGATAACGATAACTTGAGAATCTCCACATTTGGTCCGAGAATTCTCAACGAATTGTCGAGGACTAAATTCAGAGGTTTGCCTGGAGACTTTGAACTAGTTGATGGGAAATTGAAACTATCAGCATTTGAGATATTCAATGTGGTTGGATCTGGAGAGAAAACTATCGGATTTTGGACACCTAACAGAGGAATAACAAGAGAGTATGAACTGAATTCAGAAGTCGAAAGACCTTACTCAACTTCAATGAAAGAACTCAGAAAGGTCATGTGGCCAGGAGATTCTACTACCCGACCAACGAGTTTGGCTATTCCTACTACTGGTAAACTCAGAGTTGGAGTTCCTCCGAAAAATGGATTTACAGATCAGTTTGGTAAAGCCACAATTGATACTACAACGAACCGCACAAATGCTACTGGATTTGCAATAGATATCTTCTTGGCAGCATTGAATGCATTACCATTTAACCTCGATTATGAATTTCATCTTTACAATGACACTAATAGAGCCAATTGGACTTATGACGATATGCTGCAAGGGATACCTGATAAGGTAACTATATCTTCACTCATAGTCTCTTTTTTCTGTTTGGGTTGTTTCATTTAGCTTTTTCTTTCACTGCCAAAACTAGATCTTCGACATGGTCGTGGGAGATATAACCATTTGGGCGCCAAGAGCAGATTATGTTGATTTTTCGTTACCTTATTCTGAACCAGGAGTCGTTTTAGTGGTGAGAAATAAGAAGCCCTTTGACATGTGGATCTTTATTAAGCCATTGAGGTGGGATCTCTGGTTGGCGATTTTTGTGTCGTGCTTTCTGATGGGAATAGTTATGCACATATTGGAACGTCGAGTGCGTAAAGATAATGAAGATCCCTTACGATCAGACAAGAAGAATTCTGGACCAGTTTATTGGTCTCCAGTAACAGTTCTTGTTTTCCCTGAAAGTAAATATTCTTACTTTGCTTGTGCTGTATGAGCTTTTCCTCCTCTAACTATGAGAAACTTGCCGGATTAACATCTTAATGCTCTTAAACTAACTATAACTTGGTTGTATGAAATGTTTTTTGACAGGAAATATGGTTGCAAATAACTGGTCATTGTTCGTGATGGTTTTTTGGTTGTTTATGGCGTTCATACTGATGCAGAGCTATACTGCAAACCTCTCGGCTATTTTGACAGTCGATCAGTTGAAGTTTGCGTTTTCAGACAATTACTATGTTGGTTACCAGGAGGCTTCCTTCATGAAACGTTTTCTGACAACACAACTAAACATCAGTGAGAATAGGCTCAAAAGTTATATTTCAGCCGAAGAATACCATGAGGCGATGACCAAAGGAAGCAAAAATGGAGGCGTAGACGCGATATTCGATGAGATTCCTTACATGAAAATCTTCTTGAACAAATATGATTCTCAATACAAAATGGTTGGACCAACGTACAGAACCGGTGGTTTTGGCTTCGTAAGTCTTTCTTGTTTCTCAACTATCAGTAAACAACTAAGGTTCTTTAGAGTAAGCAACAATGATGTATTTGTCATTTTATTTCAGGCATTTCCACGTGGTTCTCAGTTAACTGCACATTTCTCCAAGGCGATCTTGGATGTCACTCAAAGCTCAAACATGACTAGTATCGAACAGCACAATTTTGGACCGGGATACTCTTCGCAGGACCCGCTTTCCTCCACGATTTCGCAAGGGACGTCCAGCCTTACTTTATATGATTTTGCAGGTCTGTTCCTAATTGTAGGATCAATTACTATATTTTCACTGTTCTGCTCAGAAACACCAATCGGAAGAAAAATCACTAAAAAGGTCAGTGGGTTTGTACAAGCACGCTTTAAGAAATTGGAAGCTGTAAGTCCAACAGATGTTGCTAGCACTAGTGGAGACTCGACAGAAGGACTTGGGCAAGAAACTTTGCCGAATAATGTGACTGAATCCTCACCTGGAGAAGTCACGGAAGCACAAAACACTGAACATGAAATGCATGAAATAGGTCCAAGTAGTGAAACTTCTGCGGCACACAATATAGGAGTTGCGACTGAGAACAACGGGGAGAGGAGTTTGTAAGAACCAGCAGACTTCATTATTGCCGCATGAATAAATGTAACGAATAAAGCATGTACCACTAGCAAAGTCATTGCGAAGGAAAAATTACATCTATGGGGAACTGAGACAAGAATAAGGTTAACTTTTGATCAAGGTTCCTAAATAAGTTGATTCACAAAAACGGAACAACCTAATCAAATATTTTGTTTCTGATAATGTTAGAGAAAAATCGAACCTTAAACCTGGATAACTGGTGCAAGGAGTGAAGAACCATCCTTGTTTGCAACTGTATCCTGAATAAATAATCTGCATTTGACAAGCGCACTTACTTCAGAGTGGAAAGTGAAAGCCATGCATCCAAAACATGAATTATAAAAGCTTACAAGAAGATATCTGATAAATGCACAAAAAAGATCAGAAATAGTCGCAGCAAGCAGCAACAAGATGAGAACCAATACACATGGAATGCAAAAGAAGTACATAGACGAAAATTTCAATAACCAGAGAAGATCTTACAATCTTACATTCAAAATAATGATCTACAAGACTTGAACAGTTGATACTGTATTAGGAGTAATATATTTTATTAGTTTGGACTTTTATATGAGGCAAAGTTAGGCCAAAAGGAGGTAGGGGGAGAGAAGGGTACAAGAAGCAAGCCCATGACTGCTCATTGGCACCCTGTGCACGCCAAACCTAGTCAGATCTAACTAGTATAAACTGAACAGATGCAAGGCAAAATATGATGTTGTTTCGCTCCGTAATATTTACCAACGTAATAACTGATGAGAGAGCATTGAAGGTAACAAAGACAGACCAAGCAAAGATTAAGGAACAGTTCAAATTTCAAATTTTTCAATCGCTCCATATAAGCATCATTATTACAGTTAATGTCAAAACGGGTGGAGAAAAACCTAGGAGAAACAACCATATATTATAGATACGAAGAAAAACTGGAACCTTGTTTGAGATTGGACCCTGAGCAAGGTAGGGTTTTTCATTTCGAAGATGGTGGAATCCGTACGCCACTTGGGCATCCATTCCTTCATTCAAATAAAATCATTTTTTTTTTGGTCTTCAAGCAGAATTGGGAAAAAACGACAACTATGCCCCAACTATTACCACTTTTTCGAAACTATACCCATCCTTTTATTTTTAACGAAACTATACCTGACCTTTGACATTTGACCGAAACTATGCCCGAACCTATTTTACGGCGAAAAAAAATCATTTACCCGGCAATTGACGTAAGCACACCGCAACCCTCGAGGGTAAAAAAGTCTTTTCAGGGCTATTTAGGTGGGAATATGTCGATTATGTGGTATAATTTAGCGGCAAAATTCATCCTTCTTTCGAAACCCTAAAATCCCAATCGAGCCCGATCATCAAAATTCACCCAAATTTCACCAAATTCTCTTACGATTCTTGTGAAATCACTCTATCCAGTTGACACGAAGAGGATGTCGTGGAAATTAGGGATGAAAACACTGTCATTCCCCAAGGATCGATGATTCCCGACTATGGTGAGTGTTTAGGGTTTGACCCACGCTTTTTTTGTTTTGTAAGTATGAGGTATATGGTTTTTGTAGATTACTGTGATGTTGTTATCTCGTTGATGGTCCGGTGTGTCCCCCACTGAACAAAAAGGCTTGCCTTTAACCAATATTATATTGCATGTACTAAGGTTTGACCGATTAGTGTATAATATACTAATTGTATTGTTAATTTTTAGGGTTTATGTTGTTTGTACTTACTTGACAGTGGTTTTAGGGTTTTTTATTTGAGTTTTGTATATGTGCAGGTACTGAAGAGGAGTTTTTTACCATTATGATACATCATTCGGGTAAATTGATGTTATTATGGAATCCTTCCTATTTAGAGGGAAAGATAAACTATATAGACTACTGCAATGCGGACACCATGTCCAGAATTGAGTTGATTAGTATGGCCAAGGATCTTGGTTTGGGTGATGAATGGAGCGTGTTCTACAGAGATACTCCTGATGATCCCTGCTTGTGCTATGACTGAGATTGGTACTCGGAGGAGGTTGGTTGAGGTATACCTGATTAGACCAAATGCTCCAACCAATGCATCTATCACAGATGATGATGAGGAACAGGTTGCAGAGGATGATGAAGTGCAAAATGTGCCTGATGTTCCTGTTGGGGAGATAGACCATCTTCCACCTGTGATAGAACCATTTGACTATGTTGGTGATGATGAGGGGTGCGATGAGGGGAATAAGCTAAAGGGGAAAAGGAGAAGTAAGGCAACTATAAATGCTTTCGGTGAGAGGATTGAAACCACATATTCTGATGAATTATTCTTTGAAATGGATGAAGCTGGTACTTCAGGGGTGGCTAATGAAGGAGGAAGTGGAAGGGCTAGTAGTGTAACAAATGCTAATGATAATGGTACTAATCCTGGAATGGAGGAAGAAGTTAAAGACCTTCCAAGTTTTATTCTGGAAAACTGTGGACCACTGGTGGCATCCATTATTGATCTTGTTAATAGTGATGACAGTGATGGAGAGGTTTCTATAGGGTCTGACTCTGAATTTTCTGATGGGTATGTAGATGGTGACAATGACGCAAGGGAAGAAGATGAATTAGATGCAGCCATTGTTGAGCCAGAGGTGAATACTACTACTGCAAGTGCTTCTGACCATGGTACTGCTAATACACCTACAACAAGTGCAAATCCCAGTACAAGTTCAAATGCTGGTGAGTGTACTAATGACAGGGCAAGTGATGCTGGTGATACAGTGCATTCTGGTGATGCAAATACTACTTCCACTCAACAATGGGTTTCAGATGGTCCTGTGGCTGCCTCAACAATTATGAGGGACAATACTGTTAAGAATAAAAAGGTTGTGGAGGTTCCTAAGCCATCAAGGATAATGTACAAAAACTATGATGTCTTCAATCCCATACTAGATATGGGCAAACATTGTATTTAGGACTCAGATGTGCTTCCTACATCCTGATGATCTGAAAGCTGCAATTGTCAAGTTTGCTATTAATGAAAGAAGACCCATTAGGATGATTAAGAGTTCCAGTGAAAAGATAAGTGCAAGGTGTGTAGATGAAGAATGTCAATGGTGCTTCACAGATTCCAAGGGAAAAGACTATGATGATCAAGACTTTAGTAGCACCTCATGAATGTGCTACTCAAGAACATGTAACTCAAGCATCTTTACATGGCTGGCTAACAGATTTTATGATAAATTAGTATTTGATCCCAATTGGCCAGTTGAATCAATGCTGACAGTTTTCAGAAGAGAGTGTAACATAGTTTTTTCCAAGTCTTAGATGTATAGAACCAAGAAGAAGGTTTTTCAAATGGGCCATGGAGCAGATGTGGAGCAGTATGCATATCTTTGGAGATATACTGAAGAGATGATGAAGTCCAACCCTGGTACTACTGTGAAGATAAAATGCAAACTCTTTGGTGATGTTTGCAAGTTCAAAAGGATGTATATATGCTTGGGGGGGCCTGAAAAGGGGATTTATGGATGGATGCAGACCAATAATATGCTTGGATGGTACCCATTTGAAGACCAAGAATGGTGGAATACTGCTCACAGCAGTTGGTGTTGATGCAAACAATTGCACATATCCTTTTGCATATGTAGTTGTGCAGAAGGAAAAAACTAAGACTTGGAGATGGTTTCTGAAACTACTGATTGAAGATCTGAACATACAGTATTCTTGCCACTTGACAATTATGAGTGATAAGCAGAAGGGACTAATAGATGCAGTTGAACAACTCCTACCAAAATGTGAACACAAATTCTGTGTGCTTCATCTGTGGGCCAACATGAGGCAAGTACATAAGGGGCTTACATTAAAACATATTATGTGCAATGCCACCAGTTCAACAAGGGTTGCTGACTATGAGAGACACATGGATGATCTCCTTGCACAAGACCCTGCAGCTCATGCTTGGTTATCTGAAAGACCTTCACAACACTGGTGTAGAGCTTATTTCAAGGATCACTGCAAGAGTGATTTAATCCTGAACAACATGTCTGAAAGTTGGAATGCTCGGCAGCGGCTGAGGGCTCAGCAATAGCTTTCTTACCCTTATTCTTCCTTTTTTTCTTGGAGGGAGAATCTCCCAAGCAGTGGTGGTTTGAGAGCTTGTATGCTCAGCAACAATGGGTCGGTTCATGCTGGCGTGGCGATCCATAATAAATTGGCCTGCAAGAATATCATGTCATTAGGATATTCATATTATTAACAAAAATCAAAATATCAAAAAAGATGCAAAATTATACCAAGAGTAAATCTCCCGTTATACGGAATCGAGGACAAACCAGCTAGAGATAAGACTCGACTTTCTACCAGTTTTTTAACATGAAACTGTTGATGTCGCACTAAATTTAGGATAAAATTACAATCCCATGACGTCGCGGTAATGCCAGGGGGTATCGCCATCCTTGATTCGGTATACCACTCACGACGGTATTGCCTAAATTTACCCTCGAAGCTCTCTTCGATGTAGAAATATCGCCTTTTCCAATCTTTCCCGTACCCAGTAGCTTCGCCGTTCAGAAATTTACAGTACCGTTGCGCTTTGATGTGATAAAATCCTTCCTCTTGCGTAGCGATCTCAAACAGAGCACAAAACTCGTTGGGACTTTGAGGTTCGTGTAGCGCTTTCAGCACAATAATGAAACCTATCATATGGCAATACGAATTTGGTGTAAGTTGTCATGACACGAGGTCAATAGTCCTTAGGAGCATTCTAAGCTCAGTGGGTATTGGGAAGCGAAGCCCATTCAACAGTTGGCCTACAAATACATTCATATGCCCGGGCGGCGGGGTATGCATGCGGCAGTGATGCACCGATACCGATACCAAGACGGCTATGTAGTACCCGATACATATCGATATCGATTCAGATACCGATACCAGTTCTGACGTATCCGATACGCCACGTGGCGTATCCTTTAATTTTGAAATTAAAAAAATCTTGATACATATCCGATACGTTTTTTTAGGCGTATCGGAACTATTATGGATCTGTTTTATAAAATTTTAATATTTGATGGTTAAATATTTAAATATACATTCCACAAAATATAAAATAAAATAAAATAATGAAAATCCCTTAATCAAGGGCACGATTCAGGTCTCGTTATTTTTACAATTATACTTTTCTTTTTCTATTCATAATCACCACCACCACCATGCGCCACCACAATTATACTTTTCTTTTTCTATTCATAATCACCACCACCACCATGCGCATCTTCAAGCTTGTTATGTTGTTGTTTAACTTATTAGTTTTAAATAACTCACGTTTATATGTCTTTTTCATATTTGATGCATGACTTTTTTTAATGTTAAACCCTTTTTGTGTATTTTTAATTTTTCTAGTTTATGTTTAAATTTTATTGCTTGTTAAAAATAAAAAATGTATATAATAAATATTAATAATTATTTATATATAGACGTATCCTTGCCGTACCGGTATCGGCTGTTTTTAAAAAATATCGTATCAGCGTATTCGTACCATACCGTACACGTACCGCCGTACTCGAACCCGTGCAACATAGGCATGCGGTCATTTGGCCCAAGAAGAATGATTTTATACCTATTCGGTATATCAAATTTCTCGCGAAGCTCCTTACGGCTATGTTGGAGGTGCGATACATACATATGGTACGCCATCCCTGCAACCTCGACGTTATCATCAAACTCCATGTTGATATATTCTATACATCTTCTTCGGCCGCACTGGAGGCACGGTTATCCAAAGATGGCGATGTTTGTGAACTATCGCTTTCATTTTGAGGCGCCGCATGCTCAGCGTTAGTACTGGGATTATTACCCGCGAGTGAACCAGTAGCTTCTATGTCAATTAGCTCGTATTCATTTACTACGACTCTATTCGAGCCTGCGGGAGCACTGGATGGGTCCACCACAGAGTTTCTCGAACCAGAGCTCGAGCCACTACTCGACTCACTCCCAGAAGTTGACTCAGAATTCACCATCGTGGACGAGAAATAACTGAAATAAATTAAAAAGAAAAAGCTGACTGCGAGCGAATACGTCACTTTCGGCTATCATAACACTCTCGCAACATACCTAAAGTGGCTACTTATTAAAAATATATAAACACCTCACAAACGAGAGCATATTAATTACCTTGATTGAGTATAAGAAAGCAGCGACGTTTGCTCGATCGATTGGCTTGAAAAACGAAAACAAGGTGAAAAATGTTAAAATTGCAAGAATAATATCAATATATCAAGCTAAAACAGTAAAAATATTCTAAGGCACTACATCGAACGCTTTTCGTTCGATGCCAATAGCATCGAACCGAAGGTGTTCGATGCAGGCCGCATCGAACAAGCCCTGTTCGATGTTGCTTACCCGAGAGAGTAAGTTCGCAAAGAGGAGAAATGAGCCTCTCACAGCACTCTCCCCTTTATATAGGCAGCGGAAAGCCCATCAGGCCCACAGCAAGTCAAACAACGAACGGGCGCATCGAACACATCTCGTTCGATGTATTGCACAAGCGCATTGAACGCATTTGGTTCGATCTATTATCACAAATAACAAATTGAGCATCGAACGGCAATCGTTCGATGCGCTTGCTCATCGAACACACCTTGTTCGATGCGCACCATCATTTTTCAATGAAAATTACAAACTATATAAATTGGAATCCGTTCAGAAGTAACATATGATTAAGAATATCTCAAACCAGTGCAGAAACCTTATCAAGGTGGTATGCAGCCGACCACTTCCAAGTCAAGGACTTATTTTTTATAAGTTTGGAAGCCGCTCTCTACTCGACACCGTCTCCCAAACTGGGGTGACTATATGATGGGGATATTTTAGGATTGGCCCAATATCGCAAATTGGGCCGACCCAGCAGCGACAACCTGTTTTATAGTACATCGAACAGGCCTTATTCGATGTTTGATGTGCATCGAATGACTCTTGTTCGATGCGGAGTGCATCAAACCGATTCGATTCGATGTATATTCTACAGATGTCAATGGGACCCGCGGGACGGTGGCTATTTATACCCCGTTCCCTTGTAGTCTGTACACGCATTCATTCAAGATACATTCTGAGCTACTCAATATCGAACATAGAGTATTCGATACTTACCTAGATCGAACTCACTGCATTCGACACTCACCTAGATCGAATATACTGCATTCGATATTCAACTGGATCAAACCTTGAACATTCGAGACGGTATTGAACGAAGGGTACTGAATTCGATACGTAACACAACATCGAATCTATTAGATTCGACACATCCTAATTCGACATAGGACCTTTACTGTACATCAAACATCGAACAACGGCGATTTGACACGTCAGCATCGAATGCCCTAGATTCGACACGTTGTATTAATTTTGTAATTTACTTGTTTAACCTAGTAAGCTTGTATTAGGTGTTCCAGATCAAGCTAGTCCAATTATTAATTGATTAGCATTATTTTGGCTATCTGTACTTCAATTGTATTATTTTACAGTGTTCTGTTACCTCGACGAAATAAGACCAAAATAATGTATAAAAACCTTCAATTGATATGTGATACAACATATTCAAAACATCTTATGATCTCTGTTTGCTGATATTTTGCATTGATGATATGGTGGTCCTAAGTTGTCCTGCTATCCAAATTGCTTAACTTGTATGCACTTGTTGTTATATTTCAAATCAATAACTATTGATAATTAAAAGACCAATGCATGTGATTCTTCATATGATAGTGTTTCTGCATGGTTTGTATTTGTTGCCAAAACTGGTAGGGAATATATGTTGCTCAATGATTCCCTGTGTTACGTTCAAATCTGTTCAGAAGTAATGATAAAACAAAATCCATGTGCTCATGTTTCAAAATTTCTCCATCCACCACATATCCATTTGCATCTTCACCACTCAAATTACACAGTGAAGGATATGGCATTTACAGGTTCATCTATATATATTAGACCAACACCATTTACAAGTCACAGCAAGAACAAAGCACTAAACCAATTCTCAGCGTGTATTTTCAGTGACAAAAATAAATTCAAGTACTGATTCAGGAAAACATACTTTAGTCCAAACATGTCCATTCACAAAATCTTAAGACGTTCTTTATCCGCTGGAAAGAGGTCATCTTCAATGGGTACTGATGTTCCAAAGGGTCATTTTGCAGTTTACATAGGGGAAAGTGAGAAGAAGCGCTTTGTTATTCCGTTATCATAATTAAACCACCCCGAATTTCAATTTTTGTTATTTCAAGCTGAAGAAGAATTCGGATTCCATCATCCAACGGGTGGCCTTACTATTCCTTGCACAGAAGATATATTCATCAGTCTCACTTCTCACTTGGCCAGAAAATAATGTATACAAAGTTCTAGGGGACAGATATGTAGAATAGCAAATTTTTTTTGTTATTTTTTTATTTTCTCTGTATCTTAGGAACAAGTGTAAATATGAAACAAAATCAGAAGGAATACAGGATACAGTAGCCATTTGAGATGCTAAAAATTATCTGGTTTAAGGGATTAGTCCGAATTATATACAATTTTGAGAACTTTACTCATTCTGTTTTTAGTGTTATTTTCTATTGCTGTCATCACTAGCTTTCCCATCGAGAATATTAAGTATTGAAACACAACGAAGGGGAAACTCTCTTGACAATTAATGTAAATGAAATTATAATGGAACGTCCAGAACCATGATTCATTATGGCTACAAGATTATCTTGTGAGTTGAACAACTTACTTCTTACTCTCCTTCAATCAGTATCCTTTGTACCAGAAGTATTAAAATATTGAAAGATGATTCGTGCACGACTGCATGAGTGATTGTCGCAAAGAACAGAAGCCTCACTTTACTATTATGGATATTCCTGTGACCACTCAAACAAAGTCTAGTTTTGAGGACTGTCTATGAGTAAAGAATACGCCTGGCTATGTTATTCATGATTTTCAGATTCAATGCTAACGTTTAATGTTACTTTCATATCTTTTCAAGATTAATGATAAGACAAATCCATATGATTCATCACGCGCTTGTCTCGAAATGCCTCTAATGACCACATATTCACTTGCATCTAAGAATATCTCATTTACATGTTCATCTATATATACTACACATACATTCCTGAATTCACAACAAGAAACAAGTCTTGAAAAAATATGTTTTTTAAGCTCTTATTCTCTTAACAGAAGATCAACTTTAGTCCAAATATGGCAACTGACACAGTTTATTTTTGTTTTATCAGAATTCTCCAAATTCTTAGACGGTCTTTATCAGCGGGAGATTGAATTCAAAAAGAATGATGCTCTGGAATGGAAGTTAGCTGTTTATGCTGGAGAAAGTGGGAAGAAGCAATTTGCAATTCCGTTATCATACTTGAACCACCCTGAATTTTAAGATTTCTTATGTCAATCTGAAGAAGAATTCGGGTTCTATCATCCAACGGGTGGCCTAACCATTGCCTGTAGTGAAGATTTATTCATCGATCTAACCTTTCAATTTGATGCAGATGACATACAATTTGGTATTGTAGAAATGGAGTAATTACACATTTACAGATTTTTTCTTAATTTCTTCTTTTCATTGGCTACAAAAATTGTGTCCCTGGGCAAAGTAATAGAGACGATACATGAAAAAGTAGAGATTTTGCAAAAGTACATTTCTTTGAGTTGTTAGCACAAATTCGGTGCAAACTCACTAATCCAACTTATTCTTCATCTTTTTTTTTTCTCCTACTACGCAATGACGAGCTTTTTACAATTGAGAAAGTTAAATACAAAAACGAAAATGTGGGAGGAACTTTCTCAGGAAAATATAATCTTTAAAACGTAAATTGTTCGGCCAGGTGACCAGCTGGTCCCAACTGAATTAACTCTACCGAAGTTTACTAGACGATCCTCGAGTTTCAACAATCCTTGGACTAGTCTTACAGTACTGGTTATATGGACTTTTACATCAGAAGAATCGTAAAGCTGTTTCCATAGGATTGAGTTTAAACGGAACAGAAAGTTTAGTTCAGACGACGTACAATGCATTTGTAGTATGCTCAAGCCGCGTGATGGTTTTAGGCAGGTTTCACGTGCACTCCTAGCCTTAAACAGCTAGATTTAACAATATTAACCATGTAAATCATAAATTCTTTCGCTTCTGGGATTAGAAGTTTATTCCCCCATGTTTCTCACACATTTGAGACCAGTGTTTGATAGCATTTTATTTTCTATTATTTGTTTTTTGTCTAAGGGATATATGGAAAGATTAAAAGGAAGACTTGCCAGGTAATGAGACACAGTAGAGGATCAGTACTATTTATTTTCTATGGCATGTAAATATATTTTGCAGTTTTAGCAGTTTTATTAAATTGACGTAACGTCTTTATAACCAAATGCAGGATTCGTAATAGGGATGAATCTACGAGTTGATACCATGGACAAAGATAATACCTTTTTATTCCACAAACCATAAGACCAGATAATTTTTTTGGAGTAACGTTGCAGTTTATCATGATTCTACATAATTTATTTGTGAGGCTGATATGAAATATGAAGATCATCCAGATAAATTTCTGCATATATGTTTGTGAAAAGAAGATATCATACATTTGTTGTCCAATCAAATTCAAGGGTCCTTTTGTGAGGGTTGGTGAGGAACAATGTCAAACATATGCATATGCTTCATTTATTTTGCTACAAAAGCTTTGCTTTTGAAAGATCTTAGTATCTGCAATACTCGTAATTGTGTCCAGTTGCCCTTAGCAATAGTTGCAACTGTACACTTAAGTACAACAGACGACAGTCCTTTAATGTTTGAAGACAGATTTTGCAGTTGCAATTGTGAAAAACGGTAAAGCACAAACAATAAAGAACACAGAAGGTTTTTAACGTGGTTCGGTCCAAATGGTCCTAGTCCACGGGGCTTTCACCCAAAGTTTGACTCAAACTGTTTCCTACTTAAGAATTACAATGAAGGATTTATATCAACTCATATACTAGACTCCCTCTAACATATGCAGTTGCAACACCTAACCCTCAACTTGTTTTCAGAAACACGATTGAATCGAAGACACACTAAGCTACTCCAGAGACCCTCTAACTTAATGTTCTTCACTAATGACTCGATACAAGACTGACTGCTTAAATCCTTTTTAAAGTGCCTCATAATGATCTCGAGTCATCTCTTTATATAGGCGCACCAGAATCTTCTCTCGAATCTTCAGTTGCAATCCACTGGCGATCTTCTTTCCAAGTAAGAAGATTTCGCCAGCTGTTCGCAAGACTGTCCTTCCATATCAAGAGGATTCCATCCGATCTTCATGGATCTTATAATGAATCTGCACGCTTATTAGTCCAAGTACAATAAAGAGATAAGGAAGGTATATCAGGATTTAGATGATTATATATCTTTCAAGATAAGTAAATATTCTTCAAGATAATTACCATATTAGATTTAACTAAATCCTAAGAATTTTAAACAAAACAATATCAACAAGGATAATGAATGGGCCGATCGCATGGCCCTAACAATCTCCCCCTTTGATTTGTTTTGTCAAAATTATTTACCAATCTGCACAAAGGTTAGTCTGCATATAAAACCAAGTAAACGAGCAGAAGAGTAAAGTGAAGAGTAGAAAAGTACTGGTTGCAACAGCAGTGCAACCTTCCGCCAAAACCAAACCAAAGGAAACGTTTTAATTGTTTAGAGCAAATTTAACAACTCCCCCTGAACACAAAATCTCCCCCTTTTTGAAACAACAAATCAAGGGGTACCATGTCCGGATGATTCACCAGGCCCAGAGCGGAGACCAGCGTGTTGCAACAGGCAGTCAAGTTTGGAGGCTTGCAGTGCCATCGAAGTGCGCAGCTCCTCATTGGCTTGGACCAGCTCAGCTACCAGGTTGCTCAACCTGGATAGTTCCAGATGCACTCCATCAAGACTGGCATTGGCGTCTGGAATGGAGCTGGACTGCTTCTTGGTGGATGGTCCAGTTGCAGCTGGTGGCGGTTTGTTCAGAATCTTAGTGCTGGCACGCATGACGGGACACTCGAGAAGGTCTTCTTTCTCCAGCATAATGGAGGGATGCTTGGAGGCAAAGTACCTGTAAATGAGGGCAGGGAACCCAAGTGAGAGATGGAAATTTGGAAAGGTACCCCGATAGATGCGCTCGAACACAAGTGTGCCCAGGTCAATTGCAACTCTCGTGCCAACACGAAACAACACACTGGCAACCTCAGGGCAGATGTTGGAGGTTTGCGTGCAAGGAAGCCAGTGGCTGACCAGGATGCGGAACAGCAGGTTGTAGCGGTTGGTGAGGGAGCTTGTAGGAAACGGGTCTTGGGGCCACACACGGATTGATCCCCCAGTCAGCTCATATGCAACTTTGTCCATGTTGCGCTCTAGTCGCAACTCAGATTTCCCGGCTGTGTCCACGATGGGTGCCTCCATGGCCTGGGAAAGTAGCTCAGCTGTAAAAGGGCAGACACTTCCCCGGAGATAGATGACATGGCACTGGAGTGACCCTTCCGCATCGAGCTGGGTGGTGAGGTTAGCATAAAATTCTTGCGCCAGGGCTTTGTTGTAGTTGGTGGCGTTCTGAGTTGCAACTAACCACCTGCGCTTTTCAAGGAGATCCACTACCCCAGTCTCTTCATAGGACTTTAGGTCCAACGGTCGTTCCACAACCATAGGACGCTTGCGAATTTCCAGCATTCTGGTTTCTGCGTCAGTAGTGTAGAATCGCTGAGAATGAGCCCTAGCAGCTTTCAAGGAGGCAGAGGCAGGAGCAACATCTGGAAGAGCGAAGGTAGACTCGGCCACAGTCGGTGTGGATTTTCGTTGAGGGGCAGAGGATTGGGTTTTCTTCTTGGTGGGGGCATTGGACTTAGCCTTCTTTTTGGGAGGCTCAGGGTGCGCCTCCCGAATCTCTTCATCAGTGGAATCCTCCTCAGAGGCAGAATGTTCAGAGAGTTTGTGCAAACAGCGGCGTCGCGGGGGCTGACGGATGGTGGCCTTGGTTCGCTTTCTGGTTGTAACCCCAGAAGGAGCGGCAGCAGTGGGAATTGGCCGTTCTTCAACCGGCTGCTGTTGAGGAGTGGAGGAGGGACCGGTTGTGGCCGGCGCAGCAGCCTGTGGTGGTGGAGTGGTCTCCTCAGCAAACGGGGAGTCTGCTTCATCATCGTCAGTCGCACGTGGTGCCTGGGGTGGTGACGGAGGAATTGTTTGTAGAGGGTCCATGTCAATGGGTTCCTCGGAGAAGGTAGCGGCAGGCTTTCTGGCAGATCCACCCATCTGAAAACAAATTGATGCTAAACAAAACAGAGAGAGAGAGTGAGATCTGTGGTGGGTGAGCAAGTAGGAGGCTAAGTAAATAAATAAAGAAGGAATGTGAAAGCCCTAGAAATATTGGAGGGAAAACAGAGGCCCATTAAGACGAAATCTGCCCTAGATACACTTTACACACGATAATGAATCATGAATAAGGGAAGGATAGGGATAAAATCAACACAAGATACGCTTATGATACACTTCCAAACAACTTGCAAAAATAAAACTTGGACTCACAATGTGACACCTAGTGGGGCCCAATCACAAGTAATTAGGGCTCCAACGTATATGTATAATTAGAGACAGTAACACGAGAACCCAGGTGACCAGTGGAGAGAATCTGTCCATTTACCAATCCAATTCAGTCTCGCCAAGGGAGTTTCACACAACTCAGTTGCAACTAAAGTACAGGGGTGAGAACGACTGGTAGCTTTCACACTGACACATTTGTGAGCAAGGTAGCTCTTTGCAATGAGAAGTCGCGTGGGATATGAATTGCTAGCTTTCACACTTGCTGCTTCTAGGTCAGGTAGCTTTTTCCAGTTGCAACTTATGGGCGAAGCCCTTCGTTCCCCAATTTTTTTTTTTTTTTTTTTAAAAAAATTCACCATCCAAGCATGAGGAGACTGTTTGAGATCAGTAATAGGTAGAAGGTCAGACACTGGTCATCCTCAGTTGCAACCGGGTTCCTGTTGCAATTCACAGAAGGCAGAGCCCTAACGACTTGCGAAGGTGCTCAAAACGTGTCACATCCAGAGCTTTGGTAAAAATATCTGCAAGTTGAAGGTCAGTGCACACATGACGTAGCTCAATAGTTTTAGCCTCAACCAGTTCCCTAATATAATGATATCGAATATCGATGTGTTTAGTGCGAGAATGCTGGACTGGATTTTTAGAGATGTTAATAGCACTTGTATTATCACAGTAGAGGAGTATTTCGTTTTGGGAAATACCGTAATCTTCTAGCATTTGTTTCATCCAAACCAGTTGGGTGCAACTGCTCCCAGCAGCGATGTATTCAGCTTCGGCGGTGGACAACGTGATTGAGTGTTGCTTTTTGCTGAACCAGGACACAAGATTTGCTCCTAGGTAGAAGCATCCTCCTGTAGTACTCTTTCGATCATCCGCACATCCTGCCCAATCTGCATCACTATATCCTGCAAGAGATAGATTATCGTTGAAGTTATAACTGAGCCCGAAATCTGATGTACCAGAGATGTAGCGAATAATGCGCTTGACTGCCTTGAGATGAGACTCTTTCGGGTTGGCCTGATATCTTGCACATACTCCAACGCTGAAGCAAATGTCAGGTCTGCTAGCAGTGAGATACAGTAGACTTCCTATCATGCTTCGGTACAGACTGGGATCCACCGAGTTGCAACTATCATCTTTGCTAAGACGATCTGTAGATCCCATGGGGGTTTTCATAGGTTTGGCATTTTCAAGGCCAAAACGCTTGACAAGATTCTTAGCGTACTTTGCCTGTGATATAAATATCCCATCATTTTGCTGTTTTACCTGCAAACCAAGAAAATAGGTGAGTTCACCAACCATGCTCATTTCAAACTCATTTTTCATAATAGAAATGAAGTGTTGCAACTCATCCAGAGATGTAGACCCAAACACGATATCATCTACATAAATTTGGGCAATAAGAATGTTTGTTCCAAAGTGTTTATAGAACAAGGTCCTGTCTACACTCCCTCTTGTGTATCCTTTTTCAAGGAGGTACACGGTGAGTCTTTCATACCACGCCCGTGGGTCTTGTTTCAAGCCATACAATGCCCTTTTCAATTTCAGCACATGATCAGGGAAATGTGGATCTATGAATCCTTTAGGTTGTTCGACGAACACCTCTTCGTTCAAGAATCCATTTAGAAACGCACTTTTAACATCCATCTGGAAGAGCTTGAAGTGCAAACCGCATGCAACTGCGAGAAGAAGACGAATGGACTCTAGTCTTGCAACTGGGGCAAATGTGTCGTCATAGTCGACTCCTTCGACTTGCGTGTATCCCTGTGCCACTAGTCTTGCTTTGTTGCGCACTATATTTCCCAATTCGTCGGTCTTGTTTTTGAATATCCATTTGGTCCCGATGATGTTCACTTTGTCTGGGCGAGGGACAAGTGTCCACACATCGTTTCGTTCAAATTGATTCAGTTCCTCTTGCATGGCTTCTATCCAAGCTTCTTCTAGCAGTGCTTCCTTTATGTTCTTGGGTTCAATCTTCGAGGTGTAACTCACAAAACGCACCATTTGGTCATATCTCTTTCGAGGGATGTCTCGCGTTCTTATCCCGTCACTTAAGTTCCCAATGACCGCTTCAGGTGGGTGGTTCCTCCTAATGTGTAGTGGTGCTTGTGGGTTTTCTGTTTGTACTGCAATGGTAGGGTCCATCTCTGTTGGACCTGTATCTGTCGGAGTATCCTCAGGTTGCTGGTTAACTGTATCAGTTGCAACTGGTGGTGAAGACTTATGCGGGCGGTGTGATTCTTCCTCATCATCAGCAGATGTTAGTTCGGTGATCCGAGCTTCAGATGATGTGGTTGCAAAGTCCCTGTAATCGTCAAACTCAACATTAGATGATTCAACTACAGTTTGAGTACGCATATTGAACACACGATAAGCATGATTGTACCGTGAGTACCCGACAAAGATTCCTAGATCAGATTTGGATTGAAACTTACCTCTAGGTTCCCTATCATTTAAAACGTAACAGGCGCAACCAAAAACATGAAAGTGTTGAACATTTGGTCTTTTACCTTTCCAGAGTTCATAGGCAGTTTTGGTTGTACCTGGTCGTAGGTAAACTCGGTTGGTGACATAGCATGCAGTATTCACTGCTTCCGCCCAGAACTTGATGGCTAATTTTTTTGAGTTTAGCAAAACTCTTGCCATTTCAACTAGTGTCCTGTTCTTCCTTTCAACAACCCCATTTTGTTGTGGTGTGATGGGGGACGAGTATTCATGAAATATACCCTTGTCAGAACAGAATTCAACGAAGCTTGAGTTTTCAAACTCTCTACCATGATCACTTCTAATTCTTTTAACAGTTAGATCCTTCTCAGTTGCAACAGTATTGCACAGGTTTTTGAAGAAAACAAAGGATTCATTTTTTTCTTTTAGGAATTCCACCCAGGTGTATCTCGAGAAATCATCTACGCATACAAAAATGTAACGCTTACCAGAGATGCTTTCCTTTTGGATGGGTCCCACAAGATCCATGTGTAGTAGTTCCAGAATCCTTACCGATGGCATGTGTTGCAACTCACTATGGCTCGCTCTTGTCTGTTTTCCTTCAATACATGAGCCACACCTTTCAATTGGTTTTGCTCCAAGTTTTGGTAATCCTCTCACACTCTGATTGTTGGAGAGCCGTGCCAAGGACTTGTAGTTGAGATGGCCAAGCCGTTGGTGCCATAATTCTGCAACAAATTCTTTGCTCGAGTTGCAAGTGAGTGACCTGAAGGTAGCTATACAGTTAGTCATAGTATAACAATTTTCAGTGCTTCTTAGTCCTTTCAGGACTATATTCTGGAATTGATCTACAACTTCACATTCATCTTTGGTAAAGTGAACAAAGAGATCATCGTCACACAACTGACTAATACTAATAAGATTTGCACATAGTCCATCAACATAGTGAACATCTTTTAGTTTGGGAAAGCCTTTAACACTAAGGGTTCCTTTCCCCATTATTTTTCTTCTGTTTCCATCCCCGAAAATAACATCCCCTTTTTGTTCATGCACAAAGTTGATTAGGATGTCCTTATTTCCAGTCATGTGCCTAGAGCACCCGCTATCAAAGTACCAAGAGTTAGAATAGGATCTTTCTTGAGAGGTAGAGTTGCAAGCAGTAAGCCAAATAAGAGGGTTAGAAGATTTCTTAGCCCAGACTTGTTTTGGTGGTACGACGGTTGCAACTGTGGGTGTGTCTAGTATGATTTTCTTCTTTCTTTGGTTTCTCCTTTTCTTCTTCTGTCCTCTGGGGACAATGCGGGAAGGTATGCCCTGAGGTGTCCATCGCTGATAGCAATAGGGACGAATGTGTCCTTGAACTCCGCAGTGGTGGCAGGTAGGAATGAATCTTCCTTTAGCATACCTGTAACCAGAATTCCGATCAGATACTATTGCTGGCATATTACAATTAGTACGTACCTGATTGTTGGTATTGAGATAGTCAAAGGGAATTTCAACTCCCTTGGGTGTCCTCTTCTTTTTGGAGACGGATATCTTGGTATTGCCAAGGAATTTTGGTGAGGTGGAATCAACATATCCTACTCCTGTTTTTCCAGTTACAACTTTCTGGGTGTCCAGAACTTTTTCCAAATTCTCTGTTCCTGGTGTGAGCAACTTCACATTCTTAGCCAGTGTGTCCAATTCTTTCTTGGTGAGATCACATATTTCAACAAGGGCTTTGTGAGCTTTAAGCGCCGATTCCAGATCAGCGGACACGAGATCTCTCTCCAAGGTGAGGGCGAGAACCTTTCTTTCAAGTTCGAGGATTTTGTTGTTCATTCTCACAGGGCTGCCAAAGGTAGAGACAATCTTGAGTTGGGCCTCCAATTCGGAGTTTCTTCTGCAGATTGCCTCCATATCCTCTGTAAGTTCCAACTCGTTAGTTTCAACTGAGTTGCAATCAGAGTCAGAACTGCTGCGAATTGAAACTCCCATGTTGGCTCTAAGGGGAGTGAATGATGAAAATGCAACATCATCGGCTTCTTCTGTGTCATCTTCACTGTTACCAGATTCGTCCTCACTCCATGCGAGTAATGCACGGCTTCTGTTTTTTTCGAGCAGATTTGCACAGTCTGCCCTTATGTGTCCGAAGCCTTGACATTCCCTGCATTGAATACCCTTTCCAAACCTTTTGTTGTCAAGTCTATTAGCAGCGGAAGGCTTATTATTAGGTAGATCAGAGGGACTTACAACTGGGTTTGAAGAGTTACCTCTACTCCAACGTTTGTTCATTCTGTTGAACTTCTTTGTGAGAAGTGCTAGGGATTGCTCTAATTCTGAGTTGGAACTGTTTTGTGGAAGGCTGGCCTGAAGTGCAACTCCTTTGGAGATGGTGTCTCCTTCTCTCTTGAGTTTCATTTCCCATGCGGTTAGAGATCCCATGAGATCAGCCAGAGGTAGTGTGTTAACATCTTTTGCTTCTTCAATGGCTGAGACTTTCATCGCAAACCTTCCAGGAAGAGATCCTAGAAGCTTAAGCACAATCCTGGATTCAGGGAAGTCCGCTCCAAGGATGGTGGCTTCACTCGCGAGATGCCTAAGTTTGGAATGGAACTGAGCGATGGTATCCGTTTCTTCCATGCGTACATAGTTGAACTGGTCATTGAGCAGTTGCAACTTGGATGTGCGCACTTTGTCATTTCCTTGATGTGCATTCTCGATAGCCTGCCAAGCATCTTTTGCAATTTCACAGTTAGATATACTCTTATATTGGTCATAGTCAACAGCCACTAAAATAATGTTTAAAGCTGTAGAGTTGTAGTTTGCTAAGAGTTCTTCAGCATCGGTCCATTCCAGTTCGGACTTCACTCGTCCTTGATCATCTGTCGGTGGGGTCCACCCTTTTAGAATGCTCTTCCAGGCCTTCTGATCCTGTTGTTTTATGAAGTTTCGCATGCGATTCTTCCAGTAGGAGTAGTTTGTGGCCGTTAGCATCGGTGGTTTAATGGTCGACAGACCTTCCCTCATTTCTTCCATAGGGAAAATAAATTAAATAAACAAAAGATCTTTTAGACCAGAATCTACACTATGTAAGTATAGTGACCCGCTCTTGATGCCAATTGAAAGATCTTAGTATCTGCAATACTCGTAATTGTGTCCAGTTGCCCTTAGCAATAGTTGCAACCTATGATGCACGGATACACCAAAAAAACTAGCGTACCCGTATCGGATACGTATCCGATACTGATACGCTACAGATACACTACCGATACGAATCCGATACGCCACGTGGCGTATCGGTTAATTAAAAGAAAATAAAAAATTCCCGATACGTATCCGATACATATTTGAGGCGTATCGGGAATATTTTGGGTCTTTTTTATAAGTTTTTAAATTGATGGCAACATCAATAAATATCACGTACAATTAAAACTTAAAACAAAATCTTTTAATCTAATTAGTAATTAACTAGCTCATGATCATAATTCCACTTTTCTCACTTCTAATCAATTTTTCTTCTTTCTCAACCCACCTCCACCAAGACACCAAATCCATGGTTGTGGCCACCTTCTACTCGCTCACCACCACCTTCATAATTCACTATATTGTTATAATCACTTTTATGAACTAATGCTTTTTGTATCAATTCTTACTTACTATGAACGTGTCATTTAATTCTTGTAATATTAATATTAATATATTTATATATAGGCGTATCCTTGCCGTATCCGTATCGCCTATTTTTTGAAAATCCGTATCGTCGTACCCGTACCGTACCGTATCCGTATCACCGTATCGCGTACCCGTGCAACATAGGTTGCAACTGTACACTTAAGTACAACAGACGACAGTCCTTTAATGTTTGAAGACAGATTTTGCAGTTGCAATTGTGAAAAACGGTAAAGCACAAACAATAAAGAACACAGAAGGTTTTTAACGTGGTTCGGTCCAAATGGTCCTACTCCACGGGGCTTTCACCCAAAGTTTGACTCAAACTGTTTCCTACTTAAGAATTACAATGAAGGATTTATATCAACTCATATACTAGACTCCCTCTAACATATGCAGTTGCAACACCTAACCCTCAACTTGTTTTCAGAAACACGATTGAATCGAAGACACACTAAGCTACTCCAGAGACCCTCTGACTTAATGTTCTTCACTAATGACTCGATACAAGACTGACTGCTTAATATCCTTTTTAAAGTGCCTCATAATGATCTCGAGTCATCTCTTTATATAGGCGCACCAGAATCTTCTCTCGAATCTTCAGTTGCAATCCACTGGCGATCTTCTTTCCAAGTAAGAAGATTTCGCCAGCTGTTCGCAAGACTGTCCTTCCATATCAAGAGGATTTCATCCGATCTTCAAGGATCTTATAATGAATCTGCACGCTTATTAGTCCAAGTACAATAAAGAGATAAGGAAGGTATATCAGGATTTAGATGATTATATATCTTTCAAGATAAGTAAATATTCTTCAAGATAATTACCATATTAGATTTAACTAAATCCTAAGAATTTTAAACAAAACAATATCAACAAGGATAATGAATGGGCCGATCGCATGGCCCTAACAGCTTTTGTTTTGTTGTTGGAAGACAGATCCATGTGGTTTTGTTTCTCATAGTTCATTAGCCACCACATAGTGATAATTCTATCTGAATTTCTCATATATATACAACACATTTCACAGCTTCTAGCAGCAACAGCCAATCCTCAAGAATCTTATTTCATAACTTTCATTTGCTACAGAAACAACTTCTCATTTCTTTCAATAGCATCCTTAGATTTCACAAGATCCATTCTGCTACATAAATGGCGATTCCTAAAATTCTTAGACGTTCTTTGTCAGCCGGAAAGAGATTGTCTTCAACAGGAACAGATGTTCCAAGGGGGCATCTTGCAGTTTATGTCGGGGAAACTGAGAAGAAGCGCTTCGTTATTCCACTGTCATACTTAAGCCAATCTGAGTTTCAAGATTTGTTATGTCAATCAGAAGAAGAATTTGGGTTCCATCATCTGATGGGCGGCCTAACCATCCCTTGTAGTGAAGCTTTATTCATCGACCTTACCTCCCGCTTGGGAAGCAGATGATTTGTAGCTATATTTTTTAGGACATATTTGTACATTAGTTTCATAGTTTTTTTCTTTGTCTTGTGGAAGAATTGTATTCCCAGACAAAGTTACTGAATGAATATAAATAGAAGTGAGACATTTTTTGTTGCAAAAACTATGTATGGTTTGTGCTGCTAATGTTTTACAAACTCGACAATTTGTGTATCTCCTTTTACGAAACTTTGTCAGGACGAAGCTTTCTTATTGAAATACGAAGTGCAAAAACATATGGAAGAGCTTTGGTTTCTCTTTTTATCACAAAAATAATCTCTATACATTTAAACGGTCACTTATAACGGTAAAGGATAGAGTCCACAAACAATGATTGTTATCAATAAACAATCAATGACTCAACTACAGAGTACCCAATAAACATCATAATTATTACTCCTTCATTAACTATCTTTCTCAATCAAATAAGGTTTATTGGTCCTAAGCAGAGCAAAACTAACGGGATCAACTTCAATTAACGTGCATTATTAATGCTATTCGAGAAAAGTAGGCTTATACGAGAAACATTTGTAGCATTAATCGAGGATCTTGTTCCGTTCTTGTAAATTGTGATTGTACTATTATTTTCTATTAACAGATCATTGCAAATGAAGCAGATCGAAACAATGTTACAATTAAGCGAGGAAAACAATAGCTTGCTATTCAGGACTTGGCGCCTGAAATTCGATTTCTCTAGTCAATGAAGTTCTCCACTGAACTAATTCACGAGTTGCGAGTTCAACATTTCCATAGTTTAATCCTCAACATCAAAAAGTTTGAAATACTGTGTTGATTAACTTCAAGCCCACATTTGAAAGCATGGTACAGAACTTGTGTAATGGAGATCAAATTCCAGTTCTTTTGATGAAAAAATTTAATGTATTGTTGACATAACAAACAAGACCAGGATTTTTTTTTTATTTTTTGGGGGGGCAGGAAATCATGTTTATACAGATATTATGTGTGATGTTAATCTGCAGTAGAAAGATCAAAATAAAACCAGATAAATTTCTGCTGTATCAAGGTGCATTGAAGTCAATGAATATTTGTTGCCAAGTCAACTTGAGGGGTCCTCTTGAAAATGTTGGTGGGGGAACATATGTGAAACATTATCAGGTATTGATCTTAAGTTTTTTTTTTCCTGATAAATGAAGGACAAATCCATGTGATCACTCATGTGCTTCTGCTTTTCAAAATTCACCAGCCACCACATATCCACCTGAATATTGATCACTCAATCTTAGTTCTAAAGAAAATATCATTTACAAGCTCACTTATATATATATACACAACACATTTCTAGCATTTCAAACAGCAACAACCAGTCTTCAAGAAAATCTTTCTCACAGATTTCATTTGCTTCACAAAACTAAAAACTTCCTTATATTCATTCGCCTTCACCTTCTGTGTATTTGACCACATATACCAATGGCCATTAGCAAAATTCTTAGACGGTCTTTATCAGCTGGAAAGAGATCAAATTCATTAGCAACTGAAGTTCCAAAAGGGCATTTCGCTGTTTATGTTGGTGAAAGCGAGAAAAAGCGCTTTGTCGTTCCATTATCGTACTTAAGCAGCCCTGAATTTCAAGATTTGTTATGTCAATCCGAAGAAGAATTCGGGTTCCATCACCCCACCGGTGGCCTAACAATTCCTTGCCGTGAAGATCTATTTATTGAACTCACGTCTCACTTGGCCCGGAGATGATTTATAGCCATGTGTTTAGGACAGATTTGTAGACTAGTTACAATTTATTGTTTTCTTATTTATTTTTCTTTGGAAAAAATGTATTCCAGAACATATGTACAGAATGAATACATGATAAACCATTTTTGAGATGTTAAACCTTTATCTGTTTAAGTTACTATCACTGCCGATAACAAGTACATAAACACATTGAAGGCCATTTTTTCCAGGAAAATATTCTCTTTGGGATGCAAAATACTTTATAATGATTAAATCCACAAGGAATAACCAATAATGATTACACGACTATACGAACATCTTTCTTCTCACGCGAGCAGAAGGCTTTGAAATATCGAAACAAGTAACTCACATGGTTTAGTAATCTCCAGGGATAGTCGACCACCAAGGATATCTTTATACTTTAAGTACTCAAGGTAGTATGCATAAACAATGAAACTAGTCATGAGTTTAATTATTTGTTTGCCTAATTGTTAATCAGTGTTTCTCAAAATGATATAGAAACACGGACAATTTGGTTGTACTTTGAGTTCAAGCCACATGACATCATATGTTATCAGATTATAAGCTAGTTTTTTAGGCCTGGTGCTAATTTATCTTGTTTAATTTAGAATTAATGTGTGTGTTCCTGACCTCAAATAGCTAGATCGAAAGAATTCAACTAAAGTAATAAACATACAAATTATCACTGAGGTCCTACATATTATGGCAACAAACAGCAGAATGTCACTGACATTTAGTTGATTAGGATGTATAAGAACCTTCCACTGATATGATCCAACATAATCAGAACATCTTATTATCTGTGCTTGCTGATATTATGCATTGATGATATAGTGATCCTATGCTGACCTGCTATCCAAATTGATGGGTGTATCTTTATTTCTTTTGCAACTATGCCATTTTTGTTGTTATACTTCAAATCAATAACTATTGATGATTAAAAGACAAATTCATGTGATCCTTCAATGTGATAGTTTTTCTGCATGGTTATATGAGTCTTAGTAGGGATTTGATGTTTCTCAATGATTCACTATTTTACTTTCAAATCTTTTCAAGAATATTAATGATATGATAAATCCATGTGCTCTTGTTTCCAAATTTCTCCATCCACCACATACTCACTTGCCATCTTCACCACTCAAACTACACAGTGAAGGATATGGCATTTGCAGGTTCATCTATATATATTAGACCAACACATTGTCAATTTCACAGCTAGAACAAAGACTTCAAACACCTCTCAGCTTTTATTTCATAACAAATATAAATTCAATAATCTGCTTCAGGAAAGTCTACTTTAAGTCCAAGCATGGCCATTCACAAAATTTTAAGACGTTCTTTGTCAGCTGGAAAGAGAAAGTCTTCAACGATTACCTTGATGCACCGATACCGATACTAAGTCAGCTATGCAGTACCCGATACATATCGATACCGATTCATATACCGATACCCCGGTACTAACGTATCCGATGCGCCACGTGGCGTATCCTTTAATTTTAAAAATAAAA
This sequence comes from Linaria vulgaris, assembly GCA_948329865.1. Classification (NCBI taxonomy): domain Eukaryota; kingdom Viridiplantae; phylum Streptophyta; class Magnoliopsida; order Lamiales; family Plantaginaceae; genus Linaria; species Linaria vulgaris. The sequence goes on along the minus strand of OX415251.1, from coordinate 37,021,523 downwards.
AATCTCGATACATACCCGACACGCTTTTTTAGGCATATCCGAACTATTGTGGATCTTTTTTACAAACTTTATGTATCATTAATCGTCGAGTATCGAACATCTTGATTTTGTAATATTACAACAAGCTTTTTTTTTTTTTTGATTTTGTAATATTACAACAAGCTTGTTAATCAACCTGTTGTTTAACTTGTTAGTCATAATTCACGTTTGTATATTTTTTTTTAGTTTTGATGCATGACTTTCTTTAATGTTAAACATTTTTTTGTGTATTTTCAATTTTCTTGTTTAAGTTTTAAATTCAATTGTTTGTTAAAAATAAAAAATACACATAATAAATATTAATAATTTATTATAAATAGACGTATCCTTGCCGTATCGGGGTCGGCTGTTTTTAAAAAATTCCGTATCGACTATCAACGTATCTGTACCGTACCGTACCCGTACCGCCGTATCCGAACCCGTGCAACATAGACAATTACTGATGTCCCCAAGGGACAATGTGCAATTTATGTAGGGGAAAGTGAGAAGAAGCGATTTGTTATTCCATTATCATACTTAGACCACAAGGAATTTCAAGATTTGTTATGTTACTGAAGAAGAAATCGGGTTCCATCATCCAATGGGTGGCCTGACTATTGCTTGCAGTGAAGATTTATTCATCAGTCTCACTTCTTACTTGGCCAGAACATAATGTATACTAAATTTTAAGGGACAGATATGCAGAATAGGTTCACATATTTTTCTTTTTTCAATATCTTAGGAAAACTTGTAAATCTGAACAAATCGCAGATGAATACATGATACAGTAGCCAGTTCAGATGCTGCAGCATAATCTGATTTGAGTTATTAGTTTAGTCTAGAATATATATAAACTTTGAGAATTTGACTCAATTCTGTTTTTGCTGCCAAATATGTCATCACTACACTTTCTATACGAAAACTCTATGATGTATAGACTTTGGCTTTGTGATGGGCAACATGGATATGATTATGAATGTCGTAAGTCATATGGTACGGATAACCATCACAAGATAGAATAACACAGCATTACATTTCAAAGTTACAAATAGCTAAAATTAATCATAAACACCAACTAATTTAGCAAATTAGATTATATTTTGTTCACAATTCAGACTATGATGTACTAAATTTAAGACACGCGTCATAATCACAATTACATGGGAACACCTCTGACTGAAGACTCTTGCCGATCCTATACATATGCACATCTGTCAAATGACTTGAGTTCTTTTCTTGAATTTGGGAAAAGAACAGCTTCAAAACTTAGGACTCGCCCTCAGGATACGATTAGTACGCACTCACAAAAACTAGCCATAAGAGTACGCTCATCTTCTACTAATAGTTTAGTGATACGCGATTCACCCCAGTACTATAATGTGGCAAAATGGTCATGCCTGGCTAAGCTTCACATAATTAGACTATACATGCACAATACATATAGAACTATCCTCAGATGAGAGTATTTTCAGAAGGTGGTGTGCCAAACTTCACTGTCATCTTCGCCACAATGCTGATGAACGTCTTTCATCCGCTCAACTGACTTGCATATCCCACTACAACTCCAATCAAATGATGCGCCACATGGGTTTCCTGCCTGTGCCTTCCACTCGCAATCTTGCAAACATTAATGATAAGAAACTATATAGTCAAATTTCAAGTTGATCGAACATTCATATTTATTATTTTTATTTTGCTACAAGGAGAGATGCTCACCCAAGCATCCCCGCCCAACTTTTGGATGGAAGGGAGAGAAAACTTAGTAAACTTTTGTGTAAAAAACAATCACCTAATTTCCCCCCTGTTCAACTCACTAGAGAAGTAGGTTTCTATAGCAGACATGATCGGAAGCAAGGGATGCTAGTGAGGCATGGTGTCCACAGATGAAAATTTGCATGTACAATAATTGGAAGCTCTTTCGCACACGTAACAAAGGGTTGACCTCACTTGACTCGTGTATCTAGTAATGACTACATAATTCAGAGCTAAGACTGTAAGCTGATTGTAGTTTTAAATATCATAAAGATCCACAAAATGTATGCTAAAGTTAGGTCTGACAGAAGTATCTTTTATGAGTAGGTGATAAGGTCTGAATCGTAGAATTATAATTTAAAGATCCCATAATGAAAGACCATTCATCAATAATCCTGCATTAGGCAAACAACATGCATAACTAATTAACTTGGGAATCCCATTAGTTGGATACTAGGAATTTACAAGTAATGCAGCAGATTCACCAGGGAATATGTTTGTCTAATACAAGTGGGAGTCAATAATAGAATTATCCTAGGACGTAAAATGTGAGCACCAATATCAGGGTTGCTAGTTTATGACTGACAAACACTTGAAAGGTTAGCGATATTAATAAGTTGCAATTATGAAGATTTTTATATGAAGGGAATATGTAAGTGGAACCAAAAGGCATCGGGGTACTATCTTACCAGGGGGTGTCCCACAGCAGAGGCTTCGTTCGTCAATATGCTCAACATCGAGTCCAATGAACCAAGATCCAAGGGAGACATCTTCATTGGCATACCTATGAAGTATGTGTCTGCAAAGAAATATGATATTTAGCACAACTACTTTCTTGCAATGTGGTTAAAATATCCCCTTTCAGAAAAAGCTCATTGTACCGGTTAACCGAAATGAACGTGGCCAAATCTTTGGATATGGCATAAATTTGCCCTGTTGCATGCCTAAAATACTTATTTCCCACCTGGCCGAATTTCCAGAATTCTGGTTCATGGTATTTGGCTCCCCTGTGTGGATAAATAAGGTGAGTTCAAGGTTTTAGAAAATCAAAGTAGAATAAAAATTGAAAGAACAAGTGAACAACCCATGTATTCTTCTTAATTGGGAAAATATGCTATATCGTATTTTGTCAATCAAGGTACCTACGGCATGAAATTTGGACCAAAAAGAAGAATTGAAGGAAGAAGAAACTTAGTGTAGTTTACGGTGTTAATGAACGACGCTAGCATAGAAAAATATTCATACATAGTAAACGACAACTATGCATAAACAAACATATGTCAATCTTAAGTTTGCTAAATATTATAGTGACAAAAGTTCATCATAAGCTTCATAATTCTTACTTCTCTGTTAGAACTGGTCCGGATTTCATACAACCCATGTAAACACGAGGTTTTGATTGATGACGGGCTAACAACGAACCAATGACACCTGTCAGGGAAGATTTTACAAAGGCAGCTCATAGCATCAGAGAAATCAGTGTTTTTAAGAGCTCAAGTGAAATGTAATTTGGTGGTAAAATCATTCTAACCAAGATTGACATGCACATCATCATCGACTTTGATGTAGAACTCAGCATCCCATGTTGCAACGGCAGTTGTAAAATAAGTTTGAGTTTTTGAAGACAACTCGTGATACCCTTCTACGTGGTTCTGCCACATTAAAAAGGTTTAACACTTACAATACATTGAGAGGCGAGATTAAAAAACTTATACAAACCAAGGGAGAAGAGTTGAGTCCAAGAAAAAGCCAACTATCTATTCTTAATTCTGCGGGAAAAAAAATCTTTCATAGTTGATACCGCAGTGTTCAAAGTAACAAAGCCAAATTACAAACTCTCCCAGAATCAGACTTTAGTAAAAGCCCACAGTTTCTCAACTTTAAATAGTATAGTCCTGTAACAATCTCAGTAAGAATGGCATGAGGTAATGCTGCAATACCAAAACCTCAACTCAATGACAACATATCAACATATTTAAATCCCGGATTCTTCTTTTGGTTTGCCCTTCTTCTTTTCCTTGGTTGTGCTAGAGGAGATTTATGGGACAGGGAAAGCAGTCTATGTTGAGGTCTTGAGGAAAAATAAGGCAAATTATCATAAAAAAGGAGAAGGTTCCACTATTTTATTTAACCGTCTTCCGGAAATACATACAAAAATCATTCGAGTCACAAAAATATGCAAACGAAATGGTAAGACATCAATATAATTTCCTCAAAATCTGCACATTACCAGTCGGAAGAAATCTTTGTGCTGTGCATCTTCAGCATCAATAGCTCGATCTAATATTCCTCCAGGTGATGCACTGATCAGAAGATAAATGAACATGAGGTATCAACAAACGAAGCAACTAACGTGTGAATTTTACAATGACAGTATCTCGGTTCCAAGAATGATTTACCTGTGCCCAATCACAAATCTAATAACAATTCCTTTCTCTTTTTCCAGCTTCTTTAAAGCTTCCCCTGGTAAATACATAACTAACTGTATAAATGATTGAACTGTATGAACCATTATAAGGAATTATAGGAGCACCTTGAGGCATCCATGTTTCTCTAATCGAATCCCTCCGCTTTCTGCTGCTGAATGCAGTAATGATTCCCATGACAAAGAACACCTTTGGACGGTCATTTGATGGCAATTTTTCTATATCTGCTGCTGAATGTTTTTCTTCATTCTCGATTTTAGCCGCTCTTGCAGCGGCAAGCTGCATTTCTAGGGAAGATATGGTTTTGTCCAGTGTCCTGAAGTATTGATCCATGAAGAAAGTATAAGAGTATTGTAAAAACATACTAATGAAAAAACTCAGGACAAGATTGCATTTTTAAAAATGAGAAGTGACGGATAAATAAAAGCAAAATTACAAGGCCAATGCTTTGGGGAGCTGCCAAGAACTCTTACATCAGTATATCGTGAGTTTGTGAAACTTGAGAAACTGCATTTCCTGTCTCGGAATTTTCCTGCAGTCAAGGTCCTCTATTTATATTGATGGGGTTTATGAATCTAAAGCAAAAACACCCCCATAAAATAAAATAAAAACTAAATGTATTTACAGTGACTTGCCTTGTTTTCACACTTAATATGTGGATGATTATCTCTAGGTCCATATTTACCAACAAATGTGGTTGTATTGTCTGTATCTACCATATCAGGCAAGGTCCAGAACCTGAATAAAAAGATGCTTATAAGACGAGGAACAAGTTTTAATGATTTTCAGTTCTAAGTAAGCTAAGGTATCGTGTCCTCAACCTCCTCAATTGATGTTGGTTCAGCAAGTTTAATAATAAAAACTAATATGTTAAGTATAAATCAAGAGTATTGAATGAAAAACATGTCTGGGTGTTATATGCCGTCTAGAATATCACACCAAATTGAAAACACGTAGGTTCTCCTATGCGGTTAGCAAATCAACTGAGAATAAATAAATGATAGCAGCCATTGAGCAAGAAAAGAATCCGATAGAGAGATGGAGAGTGATACAGCCAAATTCTTGTTATATGAAGTACTCAGTTCAGTGGAAAGCCCTGAAGTAGTAACTTGAATTTTTAAACACAAGGACAATCGATGTACGTAGTGATAGCCTTTTTCTATTTAGATTTCGGTTTATTTGATGACAAAGAGAAAATTGATTAATGTCTAGGTGGTGCAGTTGCCAAATAATAATTTTAGTACCATAATTCCCAACGGCATAGTTCAACAAGAAACAAACTTTCACACACCAGTGAAAAACAAAAGAGCACCCATGATTTACCATGGGCAAACTAGTTCATACATACCAGAGAAAGAGGCAAGAAACAGTAATGAGTGATTTCGAGAAAGCAAACCATTATCAATTGGATAAATAATGTGGTAAACTATCAGAATTTACTTGGTATTGCCTACATTGTTGCTGAGAGGATGGTTACATAAATACCAACCTCAAACTTTAGGCCATGATATCAGAAAATCATGAAATTGCATCATAAACAAATAGAAATACAAATGGCATTACTGGTCTCTTCCAGCATTTCATAAACAATCTTCCTTGTATAAGAGATAGATTAGCGAGTAGAAACTTCGTTTCACTAACTATATGCGCAATTTACCATAATCGTAATTCATAAAATTATCCCACTGGAAAACACCAAGATAGCTTTAATTAGCACTGAGATTACCCCCAATGATCCATGGGAATTACCCAACTTATCCAAACAAGCGGTTAAAAGACCAAAGAGCAGAACTAATTAGGTAACTTATGAAGCTAACAGAGTGCATTTATACACTTGATCTTTCCAATGGGAACAGAAAAATCTAATCTTGGCAATAAGTGGCATCAATTAAATCCGAAAAACAGACACGCATTACCCTGTAATACTACAATTGACTTAATACAATCAAAAACAGATAAATGTAAATGGGAGTTCAACTACAAAAATTCAAAATCATCAAGAAGAATTAAACACCTGTTGACTACAAGGATTCCCAAACAAAAACTAGCAATGCAGAAACAAGAAACCCATTTTGCTGAAATACCACCAAACTTGTGCTGCAGTTTGCTTCCAACCCTCAACCCCATTTTCAAAACCCACCAAGATTACTACAGAGAGAAAGAAAAAGAATCAAACTTTAACACCACTTTTTGTTTAATAATGGTAAGGAATGATGTGGGCAACTATTAAATTTATTTTCAAAAAATAAAAGGTGGTAGGGGTATGTATGGAGAAATGTAGGTAAGAAAATGGCAACCGCAACAGCAACACACACGACTGATGATATATCTTGGCTGGAAGTGTGTAAGATTTATTTGAAAATATTGGATTCTTGTCGGACACTTCATTATTTACATGGGAAAGACAAAATAAAGTGTCATCAGCTTTCTCGGCATGGAGTTTTTTGTCTTCTTTTTCTTGAAATCAAATCCCATTTAAAATTACATGTTTTTCCCTTGTCACTTATATTATAAATTTTAAACGAGACTTGGGACTTATGTTGCACTTTTAGGATCCCAAAACATTAATTTACAGTTTTGTGAGTGTTGAGTTATAAGGACAAAATTTTTGTATTACTTTATATATAAGAAAGGCCAAAATTTGTGTTAGGGTTTGACTCGTGTTCAACTTGGTTCAAGGAAACTAAAATTCTAATTCGTACATTTAAATAAAAATAATTATGAATATAATTGGTATCATCACGTATAAAAACATGGAGTTTCTTAGAGGCATAGCCAACTAAATGACTTACGTTGCAACCAACTTCATACATAATAAGGGATTCTATGTTGTTCCTTGAACACTATTAAGGTTACTGTAAATATAGAACTGACAGATGTAATTGGACCGCCTATATTTCACGACATAAATTATATTATTTATCGATTCTGTATATAATGATACGTCATCAAAGGTCATTCTAATATTTACATGGTGTTATACCATAATTTTGTGTGATTCTCTTAGTGGGCCTATCAAGACACTCTTGTTCTACAAATGTACCGGTCTAAAAGACTCATTCACGAGCCAGCTTAGCCCAAATAAACCGTCCCAATAAAGGGGCCAAAAAGCCCATTATGCCAACCCGATATACCATATAAGGGTTTGGCCCATCAACAAAGGCTCATACATGTTACTACAATCAAGGAGGTTGATCATCTATAAATATCAGACTCCTTCTCATTTACAATGGGACTTTCACAATCACTCTCATATGACATATCACATATGAGTTATTTTCATATGAGATATAGTATATGACATATAGCATATAGCTTTTCCATATGAGATATAGCATATGACATATCACGTATGAGTTATCTTTCCATATGAGATATAGTATATGACATATCACATATGAGTTATCTTTCCATATGAGATATAATATATGACATATCACGTATGAGTTATCCCACATGACTTATAGCATATGACATATCACCTATGAGTTATCCCATATGACTTATAGGATATGACATATTGAATGCGATCTATAGCGTGTCTCCTATAACGTATGACATATAACATATGACATATAGCATATAACATATCCCCAATGAGTTATCTCATATGACTTATAGCATATGACATATCAAGAACAACATATCGAGATTACTCTACAAGACTTATAACATGCTTATAGGCTCGTCCCTCAACCGGAAAGTCGCACAATACTGAGCCTACAACTTCTATTCTATGTGCAAAGGCTCGACCTCAGAAGTCAGCCCTTCACCTTCGACCACGATCGGGCATCGGCAGCTACAAAGAAACAATGAACTACGTTCGGCGTGATTCCCTACACGGGATACGTAGGCAGTTTGGCTTAACCCAAGTTCAGTCTGAAATCTACAAACTCCCAAATCCACATCAGTGACTTCTAGCCTGGCCTAGACGTGATTAACGAGCATCAGCTGACTCAGCATCACAACCCTACTCTGGGTCAGCCCCAACCTAGTTCACGTGACGTGTTTTACAGTGCAGGTTTCTTGAACTCAAAACTAACTCGAGACCAATAAGGAGCTTGGGTTAGTCTGAAGTGGAGTGATTAGTCAGTAGACGAAATTACCCTGCATCAGTGGCGCCGTCTGTGGGAAACTACTAAGTGCACTGTAGAAGAAACACATGTGTTCATCACTATGGTAAGGTCTACAAGAGCAACCAAAAGAGGCCAACGCCACCACAACTAATCAACAATGTCGAAGGTTCTATCCAGAGACTGAACCTATTGACCCCCAATACAACGATAACAGAACAACAACTTCAAGAGGAATAATGTCACTTGTTGCGCAATCAATCTACCGAGGAAGAAAGAAGTTCAAGCTCATAACACACGAACTTACAACAATCAACACTATTTGCATCACCAACTGAACCACCTTTACTAGAAAAGGACTCGCTATTGTTCGACTCGCTACCACCACTTTCAGACTCTGACTCATCACTTAAAGAAGACATATTCATAAATGTGAAGTCTAGAACAGATTGCATATTCAATAACTTGGATTCCATATTGCTATTATTCCCGAGAGAAGACGCCAAGATGATCAAGAATTAAACAAATGCATGTTCTGTAATTCCCATTGCCGAACACTAGAAGGAAGCAAACAATCAATTTAAGTATTTCATAAGGAAGAACTCTTTTCTTGTGAACTTACTGGAACGTGCGAACTGATTTTGAGCAAACTCCTCACTCGAAACAAGCAACGGCGCAAGCAAACTCCTGCAACACGCAATCTTCATCGCCAAACAGATTTGCAGTGTACGAACTCCTCACTGTGACTCGAATGAACGCCAACGAACAGCAGCTTTGCCCGGAACTCTTTACACGAACATCAACCTTAGTGATCTCCTCGGGGAACAGCTATACGACTACTCCTCGCGCTAACGTTGCAGCAAGCCCAACCTCATTGCGCCAACAAACAGCAGTCGCGCGATCTCCTTATGTCGATGAACAGCAGTTGTGCGATCTCCTTGCGTCGACAAACAGCAGCAAACCTAACCTCCTTGTGCCGACGAGCAGCTTTGCAACTATCTCCCTTGCGCCAACGAACAGCAGCCCGCGCGACCTCCTTGCGCAGCCTACGAACAACAACACGCCTGAATCCCTCGTGTCGACGAACAGCAGCTATACGATTTCCTTGTGTCGACGAACATCAGCAACACGGTTTCCTTGTGTCGACGAACAGTAGCCGCGTAACCTTCTTGCGCCGACGAACAGTAGCAACGCGATCTTCTCCGTCACAAATTCACCATGCACGAGCAGATCTACAACTGAACTCCCAACGTGCGAACTTCGAGAACAGCTGCGAAACTCCGACGAACGAGAAATCCTTGCATGCACGAGCTGGTCCTCGAAGGCTTGAAGGCGGCTAAAATTGACGGGGAATAATGTAAAGGTCAACCTCATATATATACATTAATGTTAAGGTCAAATCAGGAAGTACTAAACTACCCTCTTCAATGTTAATAATGAATGGCCTTGTGTTGGAGAGAATAGACTTCCTAAAGTGCTTTTGACTCAATGATGGTGAAAGGCCCAGTATATTCATGAAAGACATGACTCTTATTTATTTAAAAGGAAGAAGTCAAAAATACTCTCAACACCGTGAATTTTTTATTTGAGGAAAAAAGTTGAAATATCTTGTGCACATGCACTTTGTCCATCACATTTTTTCGGAAAAAGACAAGGACATCCCTCAAAGCAACAAACTCATTGTGGGAAAAAAGAAAGGACGCTTTTGCACCCAGAAAAGACGAATTTAGTTCTATGTCACCAAGCTAAGCCGGAGATAAAAGGACTGAAATCTCTACCACATGAAGCATTGTATTATGGACACTTATGAAGTTTGCAACGAGCTCGACTGCGACAACCCCGCTACAAATTGGGGGACTTAATGGTGCGCCATAGTATGGATAATGACACGTCAACCCTATCATGTCAACCACGTTAGTCCTAGAGCTAACGTCCCTCCTAATGCACATCAACTGTTAGGGCCAACATGGAAGCCCAACCTATCAAAGGAAAGCCCATTGCACTCCTACAACTAAGGAAATAATCAGCTTATAAATACCCCCATTAATCACAATCAAAGGGTCAACCCATGGCACCTGCTTAGGGCTAACCTGGGGCACCCCTTAGTCATAACACACAATCTAACAACAATCAAGAGGCGTTCCACTACCTCGTCACTCTACACAACGTGGTAGAGCGTAGTCACATACACTGCACAAGGCACAACATGGACCATATGACCTTTACAAAAGGAATGGCGGACGAAAACCTCTCACAAACTGTAGAGATGATAATGTCCTGACACTTTCATCATTGTCAACTCAACTGCAATATGAAACTGAGGGACTCACTATATGATTGAAACAACTGGCACAATTTGTTATAGCTATGCAAGTGACGATGATAACACATTCAACAAACTTTGTCAAGCATCACAACAACTATTTTAAATATCCAGTCACTGCACTCAACAATGACAAAAGAACACTTCTATGCCAACATTTCAGTCGCCGCTCACCTACAAAGGGGCATGGTGGAAAGGTGAAATAAGGCATGGCTGACAGAAAATTTTTAGGCTACAAGTTCCATAAATTGGAGTCATACGCACTCGAAAAACACAACAAGCAATGAGCACAAATGCACAAATGCTAAAACTCTCCTGCAAACAAAGCTACACTGATGATCGCTAGCTTATCAGAACAAAGCATCGGCAATGAAATTAAGGCAAGACCCATACAATTGAAGACACAAAAACCACACAAGATGATGAAAATAAACTAGGTGAAGAGCCTATTGGATGAATATCCCATAAAGTAGGCCATTATCGTAAGCCCTACCGAAATAATCTAGGTGAAGAGTCTATTGGGTGAATATCCCATAAAGTAGGCCATTATCGTAAGCCCTACCGAAGTAAACTAGGTGAAGAGCCTATTGGGCGAATATCCCATAAAGTAGGCCATTATCGTAAGGCCTACCGAAATAAACTAGGTGAAGAGCCTATTGGGTGAATATCCCATAAAGTAGGCCATTATCGTAAGCCCTACCGAAGTAAACTAAGTGAAGAGCCTATTGGGCGAATATCCCATAAAGTAGGCCATTATCGTAAGCCGTACCGAACTAAACTAGGTGAAGAGCCTATTGGGTGAAAATCTCATAAAGTAGGCAAGTTGCAAAAGCCCTACCAAATTAAAAAAACTAAAGAGCGTGCATGAACTCGTATACAAATTGAAAAGCAAAATCAGGGAATGAAGAACCAAAGTCATGGAAGGTAGAAAGCAGTCTTCTACAAATTGAAGAACAAAAAATCAAGGAAGGAAGAAAGCAAAAACAAGCAAGGAAGAAATCAACCTTATGCAAATTGAAGAACAAAAACAAGGAAGAGAAGAAAGAAACAAGAACACTTCATTAACAAAAGCAGAGATCCAGAAAACATATGTCAACCAAAGCAAAGTACCAGGCATAAAAAACAAGACCATACTTATTCCAGAAAAGACAAGAAAGAAATATCCAATGTACTAGAAGTTGAAGAGCAAATCACATGCAACAAAAAGTAAGGCCAACATGCCAGCTTCAGCTCTCAAAACATCATGACCAGCTATGGTAGCGGCATCATGCCTCATCTTATCTCTCCTTGTTCCTCAGCAGTGAAGCCATGGACAACAACATGATGGGCAACATTGTCCGGTCCCTCAACTTCGGTAGGGGGAAGGATGACATCAGCAACAACGTCGTCATGATCATACTCCTCTCCCTGAACCCAAAGATATAAACAGATGCGGTATCACACGCAAAATAGACAACAAGTTATAAATCAAAGAGACAAACACAACAATTGTTAAAAATTCAAAACAGGACAAAGGTCCATCAAAGGCAAGGCACAAGAAAATGTACAAAAGCTAGAGAAAAGGATAAGCGCCTAAAATAAATCCAACAAGAGCCACATCTCCAACAGATCTCTCTTTAAAAACAAAAATTTTAGTTGTAACCACTGAATGGCTATTGCGCCACTTTTCAAGCGTGTCGTCATAACTCTTATCATGCTCAGTCATGGCCGCCTAATCGTGCGTCACAAAATTGATCTTTGTTTGTGCTTTTGCGGCATCCACTGCTACCCTCTTCTGGCCTCTCACAAAAGCCTCTAAGAATAGCCCTTTCTGCTCCTCAAGTGCTCTTTATACAAGAAGCTTTGCCTCTTCGAAAGACTGTTTGACATCAAGACTAACGGTAGTGTTTTAACTAGTATGGTTTAAAAACGCAAATTATGGCTTTTTGACTGTATATAAGTTTGCAAGGCGCCCGTCTGCTACGACCACCTTACAAACTGGGGGACTTATGTTATACCATAATTTTGTGTGATTCTCTTAGTGGGCCTATCAAGACACTCTTGTCCTACAAATGTACCGGTCTAAAAGACACATTCACGAGCCAGATTAGCCCAAATAAACCGTCCCAACAAAGGGGCCAAAAAGCCCATTATGTCAGCCCGATATACCATATAAGGGTTTGGCCCATCAACAAAGGCCCATACCTGCTACCACAATCAAGGAGGCTGATCATCTATAAATACCAGACTCCTTCTCATTTACAAGGGACTTTCACAATCACTCTCATATGACATATCACATATGAGTTATTTCCATATGATATATAATATATGACATATAGCATATAGCTTTTCCATATGAGATATAGCATATGACATATCACGTATGAGTTATCTTTCCATATGAGATATAGTATATGACATATCACATATGAGTTATCTTTCCATATGAGATATAATATATGACATATCACATATGAGTTATCTTTCCATATGAGATATAATATATGACATATCACATATGAGTTATCTTTCCATATGAGATATAATATATGACATATCACGTATGAGTTATCCCACATGACTTATAGCATATGACATATCACCTATGAGTTATCCCATATGACTTATAGCATATGACATATTGAATGCGATCTATTGCGTGTCTCCTATAGCGTATGACATATAGCATATAACATATCCCCAATGAGTTATCTCATATGACTTATAGCATATGACATATCAAGAACAACATATCGAGATTACTCTACAAGACTTATAACATGCTTATAGGCTCGTCCCTCAACCGGAAAGTCGTGCAATACTGAGCCTACAACTTCTGTTCTATGTGCAAAGGCTCGACCTCAGAAGTCAGCCCTTCACCTTCGACCACGATCGACAGCTACAAAGAAACAATGAACTACGTTCGGCTTGATTTTCTACACGGGATACGTAGGCAGCTTGGCTTAACCCAAGTTCAGTCTGAAATCTACAAACTCCCTAATCCACATCAGTGACTTCTAGCCTGACCTAGATGTGATTAACGAGCATCAGCTGACTCAGCATCACAACCCTACTCTGGGTCAGTCCCAACCTAGTTCACGTGACGTGTTTTACAGTTCAGGTTTCTTGAACTCAAAACTAACTCGAGACCAATAAGGAGCTTGGGTTAGTCTGAAGTGGAGTGATTAGTCAGTAGACGAAATTACCCTGCATCACATGGCATATTATATCATGTATCTGTTAGTGAAATTAATCTCTACTTTCTTACAGAACAACTCTCTTGAACATCTTAATTCTAAACACTGGGAAGTTATTCAACACAATCGGTAATGATGTCATGCTGCATACAATCAATTGTTGGTATAAATACACAGTTGAAGTGAAATTGGTTGTTAATGTTTATGATTTATGGTACGCGGAATTGTTAAAAATGTACAATAATATCTTTTTTTAACTTTAGTTTTTGTCCTCTAACTTTTTAAGCCTGAGTTTATGCCCGGTAACTTTGTCAAAAATGCCCGAAACAGTGTTCATTGCCCCGTGGCCGCCAAATCATCAAATTGCGTCATACGTGGCAAAAATATGGCTACCATGTCATCAAATTTATAATTTTTATATTTTTTTATAATTAACTATATTAAAAAATAAAAAATAAAAGTATATTATAAATCTGATTTTAAAATATTAACTTTTAATAACTAATAAAATTTACGAAAAATAGAAAAATAAAAAAAGAAAATGGCCAGTTTAATTTTTGTGTTAAAATCTCTATAACTAACTTTAAAAAAATATATATATTAAAAACCAAAACGATGTTAAACTTTTTAAAAACAGAAAAATGAAAAAAAAAACAAAAAAAGAGAAAAGCAACCCAGGTTGTAACGCCCCAAAAATTAGGAAGAAATAAATTTATACTTTCGTCCTTAAACTTTTGAAAATTTCTATTGTTAACCCTAAATATTTAGAAAAAATTGCACTGGAGCCCCTGAACTTAAAAGTAAGTCTTTTATTATATTTACAGGTCTCTAATCCTAAAACATATATTTCAATTTCAAATATTAACCAAGTTAATTGAATTATCTAGAAAAATTACATAAGTAGATATGTATGTAACAAAGAAATCTAATTATACTTATTTGAATTTTAATTATAAATAATTGAAGGACTTGATATGCAATTAATCAATTAATTAAGTAAGCCATGACATGTTTTTGATGAGATAAGCCATGACATCCTTAAGATCATGATTAAATTCATATTTTTTGTGATTTATTATAAAATAATCAAAGTGGAACCTTAATTAAAAGTATTTTAACATGATTTTTTGCCTATAAATAGTAGGCTTTCTTCCAACAATTGTCACATCCAAAATCATTTCAGTTTTTTCTTCTTTCTTCCTATGAATCTCTAAGTTAGTGAGTCTACTTTCAGAAAAAATTCATCCCAAATTCTTATTTCATCATTTTCTACCCGAAAATACCCCAAAACTTTTATTGCACAAAAATTATCCATTCGGCCCTGCTTCTTAGAAAAATCATAACTAATTATAGAAAAATCTTTTTTTGATCAAGGCCAACGGTCAAACACTCCTCATTATGTCCTCTAACTTTCATATGAGGAAATGTTTTTCAAATAATGTGATTTAGAAGGTCAAAATTCCTAAATCGTAGACTGCTGTCTGAAAATCCGAAAATAGGTTCTATGTTTTCAAGAATTATTTAGCATATCAAACATTTGGATTTTCCTTCCCATTCTGGTACACATGTTCGTAGTGATGTTATGGATCATTTGCCACAAAAATATTTCGAAACAAAGTTCATTTGGATATCCGATCAAAGGATTGACGAACTAATCAATGCCATCAAGGTTTCCCGTACAAGTTAAGGTGAGGTTCCATTTCTGATTTGTTCTAGCCCCGCTTGGCAACCGGCCTTAAGGAACTTGGACAGAAAAGCCACTACTCTGTTACCAAACCTCGAACAACCTATATTTCATCATAATTATGTTTGGCATCTCATCTCATAATATGATTTTCTTACTAATCGTTAAATCATATCTATTGATCATCATGATAATTCTCCAATATTATAATCTCATCAGCTGGTTCTTGAATTGTGCAAAGATTAACGAACTATGTTTGGGACATGTAGCTCAAGGAGCAACGGATATTATCCAATTTACTAGCTTATTTGTTTATTCGTTATACCCAGTGGGACGCCTTTGGGAAGTTGGGCCCAGGGGATTGAGTCGAGTTACTGTCGGACATAAGTAATTTTGCTTGATACCCATCTATCTAGGTGTCACTTTGCAGTCAGAAGTTGACTGTAACCCGCGTGCTGGATCGACATGTACTCGAGCATGTCTCTTGATTGTTTGCGAGGCCGCTCCTCATCGGGAGGTATAAGGTAGAATAGTAGAAGTCATAAGACTGGATTTGTTTATTGTTAAGCACAAGTTCATTAACTATTCTATGAAAACTCCAGTATCATTTTTACATCAAATTGTCTAGTTGAAATGTATCTACTGGTAAGATCACTCCCGAAATGTATCCAGTAGGTCAAAGTTAATTCTTGCATTACCAGTTCTTTTATATGAATCTCATTAAATCTTAAAGACTTATTCCTCGTTTCTTCTGTCCATTCCTCAGGATAAAATCAACATGGCAGCATGGACCAAGTGAATAATTGTTCAAGCGTGCATTTTGGAATATTCGTGTTTTGTCACTAGTCATAACCATTAAAATAGTCACATTATTTGTAATACCAAGATTTCCGCTGTATATATATCAAATATAATTTATAAAACTTGTATGGTTTTGATCTTGAACAAGTGAGACCCCTTCCTATGAGTTGCGCTTTAGTCTGGATTGGGTAAAGTGGTTGGCCACCACTAAACCAACTCGGATCGGAGTACGGCTCGTGGAGCGCGGTCATCACATAGGTCGTCAAGCCTCCCCCCCAGCCCACCACCACCATCACCTCAATCATGGCTCACCTCCATCACCATCACTCCCGCACAAATGCGCCGAAAAGTGATGACCTGGGTTGGATCAAATTGGTGGGGGTGGCGGCGGTGGGGGCGAATCGGTGGTGCGGCGACGGATCTCGAATTGTGGTGTGGTGTGGTGCGGCGGCGGTAGGTCAAATTGGTGGCGGTGCAGGCGGATGTGATGGTTGGCTATGGGGCGGAGGGGGGGTGGAAAGTGATGACTATTTTTTATTTCATTTTTCTGTTTTTTTTTTAAGTTTTTTAATTAGTAAGAAATTTATTGAAATTAGATTTATATATAAAGATTTTATAATTTAAATAAATAAAGTTAATTATTTAAAGGAATATATTATTAAATATCTATTTTTCTTTATTTTTTATTTTTATGTTTTTTTTGTTATTAAAAATTAAGTTTTTTAAATTAGAATTATAGAATAGGATTTTTACATTTAAATAATAAAGTTAGTTATTAAGATTTAACTTTTTTATTTTACTATTTTAAAAAAATATTAGTTATTAGCATGTTAAAATGAGTTTTATAATTTATATAATAAAGCTAATTATAAAGAAATATAAAAATTATAAATTGGATGACATGGTAGCCACTTTTTACCACATATGCAAAACTTGATGACATGGACAGCCACATGGCAATGAACAGTATTTCGGGCATTGTTTGCAAAGTTATCGGACATAAACTCAGACTTAAAAAGTTAGAGGGCAAAAACTAAAATTGGAAAAAGATATCAAACATTTTTAACAATTTTTTCTTTATGATTAGATTTTAATTTAGATCATTAGTTGCACTAGCTCAATGATACAACAACTATATAAAAAATGAATTACTGAAAATAGGATTTGTCACTCCTCCCACCTAAGAAGATTTTTTTTCTCTCAATTTGTTGTCCTACATCTCATGATCTCTCGAGTCTCACCACTATGAGCCATCTCGGATTTCACGTCTGCAACCCGCATATACCTTTACATTACAACCCCTCAAGTCTCACTATTATGACCAATCGCTCAACACGACTCCATGAATTTCATCCTAAAGACCCCATTACGTCAATGAAAAATAATCTCTCTCGTGAATTATGATAACACTTGATTTTTCATGTGACAACGCCCGCAACTTGGATCTTCTCCAAATGCACTCGGACCTATCAACTATTTGTTGGAGTGTAGGTTTTTTCGAACCAAAATCGAGAGTTTTGGATGTCATGATCGAGCATAACAATCACCGCGCCTGGGACGCGAGATCTGTCTATTTTTTTTTTTGCTCTGCGCAGAGTCAGTGTTTTGGAATACTGACTTCCGATGCTTTCCAATAGTTTATTAATTACTCAATTAGTCTAGGTTAAGTAAATATCTCAAGATAGAATAAAAAATTAAGAAAATGAAACTTAAATATATAATAAAATATTAATCATATTTTTGAATTAAAGAATATATATTATATTAATCTCCCTTTTAAGTTTCTTAAAAGTTTAAAGATAAAATTATAAATATTTTTCGAAATTATAAATATACAATAAAAGAGATTTTATCAAACTTAGCCCACTAAGTTGGCATATTTTCAAACTACACCCACTATGTTGGCACACGCCAAACTTAACCCTCTATGTTGGCTCTGGTGTCAATATTCACCCACTAATGACATGTGTCACCAAATTTGACCACATGGACAGAGCGTGGTGCCACGCGCAATATGTGTCCAATTTGAATCTATTTTGTTGTAAAACTAGTTCTTTCTCTTTTCGCGTTCTGATTGGTGGAAAACTTCAATTCTGAATAGATCGATTTTAAATGTAGCTACAGGGGATTGAAATGACTTACTGTATGACTCCCATTAGCTTTATGTATACCACAAATTACAAAATATTATAGCCTACGTATATTTGTACTGAACTAAATGCCAACTTCCATGGTCCGTACTACAGTTACATTGTCCCCATAACCACACCAATCACACAATTTCTTATAACAGTAACGCGTATCTTTGTTGCCATAAGTAGCTCGTTTTTTCTTCTTATTTTGCTCAAGAGAGATCGACGTGTCACGAAAAAGTAGCTAATTCCCCAAATCAAACTAAATCCTAAAAATTCATGTTTGATTTGGAGAATTAGGGTTCAGGATTAGTGAATTTGGGGGTGAAGTGCTGGAGTGTTATGGTGGGAGAGAGAGAAATGAAGAAATGGACTTGTGATTTATTAGTTTCTCTCTCCCCGTAAGTTATTTCTCCTTTTTTTTTTCCTTTTTTTGATTTTTTTAATTAATAAACTAAATATGAAAATAGAAGAAAAAAATATAAAAAAATATTACGTGGCAATGTAAAAAATATATATATATAAATGCCACATAACACGCACTGTCCATGCGGACAAATTTGGTGACACATGTCATTAGTGGGTGAATATTGACACCAGAGCCATCATAGAGGGTTAAGTTTGGCGTGTGCCAACATAGTAGGTGTAGTTTGAAAATGTGACAACTTAGTGGGCTAAGTTTGATAAAAACCCTACAATAAAATAATTTTCGTCTTATATTTTATAATTGAAGGATTTTTTTTAATGCGATATTCAGTATTTATGTGTTTAAGTTTATTATATATATATACCTTTTTTTAAAGTGAATATATAACACATGGGCCTTTTTACTAATTATAAATAACACATGTGGGGTTTATTTGCTAATAAATATAACTAATTGTGGACACAACCGTGATACATGATTATTTTCGTAAGGAGGCCACAATAAATGACTATTTCTGCAGAAACCCCTCAAATTGGTCAAAATTCCCAAATTGAATCGGCACATGACCTCACATGCAAAATCTGGCGACAAATTTGATCGAAGGGCCGAAATTTGATAAAAGCTCACGATAAATGATTAAAATTGGACAAAACCGCAATAAAGAACTATCTGCATAACGAGGCCACAATAAAGGACCAGTTTTAAAAAAAATCATAGAATAGAATATATTTCAGCACATAATTGTTATACCTAAATTCACTATGTCGCAAGTGCAAGAATTAAGTAATAATAAAATGGCAAGTATAACTACGAACCAAGTATTGCATCCCAAGGGAGTGATGGTTGAATGTATGAATCACTTAAATGGAAAACACTAATTATTGTCGCTATCTTTACTCTTGTGTTTACAAAATGTAATGAATTCTTATGAATGATTTCGAAACTAAAGATACTTTGAAGGATTTTTATGCTAAGAATGATTAATTTATTAATCTATAATTCTATGGAATTAATCTAAGGATTCAAGAATGATCAAATATCTTTTTAGGTTTTTGGTTTTGAATGCAAGAAAATAATTAGACTACTTAGTCTATTGAATGCAATTATATTAAGAATGTTGGGAAGACGAGAGTGATTAACTAAGCTAAGCTAAACTAGACATTCAAGATCATCAAACACACATCAAGTAAAACAAATAAATATATTCATAATATCAGAGTTACTCCCCTACTCTAAACAATGAGCAGGTTAGCTCTTCCTAGTAATGAGTTCCACAATTAACAAAATTTAAATATCATATTCAAAGTAAAAAGGTAAAAAAAAGCTTCTCGGATCTGATGGAATGTTGTTGTTTGACCCTCTTCGTATTCCCTTTTGTTATCTCCTTCTCCACTAATTATCTTCTCTCAAACAATGACTCGAACAAGACTTCGATGATGTTTTCTCTCTTGTGAGAAACTCTCAAGGTTTCTTCTCTCAAAAAATAGTTGTAAAGGCTATGAAAATTATTGTTATGATCCTAATTGCAAGGTATGAGACTTGGATCCCACATTGATATTGTAAGATATTAGTGTGGGGTTTATATGGACTTGGGCTCTTCTACCTTAACAGTTAGCTTTTGGGGTTGGGTTCTCCTAAGCCCATATCAATTGGTATCAGAGCCAGCTATTACTCCCTCCCAGTTGCAATTGTGCGGCGCGAGTGGTGACGTCGGTATTGCAGTGTTAGCCCGGGGCTAGATGAAACTAGTGCAAAGCCAGCCCGCGTGGGCGCCGGGGCTGCGGAGCGTGGTGGAATGTTATGATCCTAACTGCAAGGTATGGGACTTGGATCCCACGTTGATATTGTAAGATATTAGTGTGGGGTTTATATGGATTTGGGCTATTCCACCTTAACAACTAGCTTTTGGGGTTGGGTTCTCCTAAACCCATATCAATTATTGTGAAAGTTATACCCTAACTGCTCGATTTTTGTACCAAAACTCATTGTTTCAAATTATAAGAGCGAGCACAATTCTCAGTGTGCATGATGAATCCAAGTAAGTAACTAAAGAAGATACACACCACCGTTCTTTACACAACACTATAGTTCATTCACAAAGTGGGTAGTGTATATGAAGTTACAAGAAATACTACTCCCATCATATTTTGATAACAATATCTTTTATTATTAAACTTGCCAGTATAAGAATTATTATAATTAAT
Organism: Linaria vulgaris; assembly: GCA_948329865.1. Classification (NCBI taxonomy): domain Eukaryota; kingdom Viridiplantae; phylum Streptophyta; class Magnoliopsida; order Lamiales; family Plantaginaceae; genus Linaria; species Linaria vulgaris. Next base: position 37,000,504 of record OX415251.1, on the reverse strand, counting down.
TCTTTAATTTTATCATAGAAAAATCAAAATCACCAACGAACAATGACAAAGAAGATTATTCTTGTTTTAGTTTGTGTTGGTGGTTAACTACTCTTAACTCAGAATATTTTAGTTTTTTTTTTCTAAGTACACAAAAAAATACAATTGGAAAACTGTAGTGGAGTTGCGTTTGCCTTTCGAAAGTAAATAAAAAACTAACTGGAAAAGATGTTAAAAAAAAAAAAGAAGAAAGAAAACTAACTGGAAACCTGTGATTTTGCTATTAGCTCTACTAAAAATTCTGGCTCCACCATACCATGGATGCAGCGATCCTGCCAAAGGACTGGATTGTGGTGAAAAGTGGATATCTTCACGGCCCAATTTAATTTAGATATGGTCCCCTCCTCATCCAGCATTCTTGTTGTATCTTTTTTTCTCTCTTTTTTTTTTAACATAAGAAAAACTTCAATACCGATGCAAAAACGTCAAGCTGTCAAATACATCTCCACATCAACGACCCTACCAATCAATAATCTAACAACTTCAACTAATGTACCGCAAAAATGAGATCATGAGGCCTCAAAAATATCGCCACTCACTGCTCATGCTAATTCATGTGGCAAACCATTAGCCTCGCGTCCCCACCCACCGAATTGAAAAACCATTCCGTGTCTCAAATAAACGAAGAAAACTCAAGACAAGATGAACGTATCGCGAATAATCTTGGGTTCGATGGATAATGTCATGAATGATGGTAAGTCAATCTCCCTCGAAAATCACATGTCGCCACCCCATACCAACCGCCAATTTAATCGCCCACAAAGCCGTTAAAGCCTCAATGCACACGGGATCAAGAGTTGCCGTCCATATCTTTCGCACTTGTGCGATAACAGTCCCCACATGATCGCGGACCACTACACCAATCCCGACAACTCGCTCCTCCTCAAATTTGGCCCCGTCAAAATTAATCTTCAACACTCTCTCGCGCGGTGCTTCCTGAATATTGTTGTTCATGCGAACAGCGGAGGCCGAACGTAAACCCATTTCATGCCACTCCCCCGTAGTTTGTAAGACGAACTCTACGATCTCCATCGGAGTATGGACCCTCTCACCCACCAACTTCAAATTTCTATTTGTCCAAAGCGCCCAACATAAAGTTACCGCCATACAGCCCGCCACTTTCCCTCCTCTCGCAGTACGAATAGATCACTCAAGTAATCCCTCTTTCTCCATTTGTGTCGTGCGCAAAGAAAAAATTGCCAATACCCATACTTGTCGTGCGAGGGGGCAGTCGAAGAAAACATGCTGCAAATTTTCCTCCACCTCGCCACACGTTACACATTGCGCATTATCAAAAATCCGTCGCTTTGCTAAATTCACACGTGTGGGTAAAATATTGAGACAAGTGCGCCCAAAATAATTTAATTTTGTTAGCGCACTCCATTAGACAAAGTTTTCGCCATCCCTCCGTTGCATTCGAACTCCCCACATCCCAATCACCCCGCGCCGCCAAACCCTACAATCCAATCTCTCTCTTTTTGATAAGTTTGTTGTCTCATTTTGTCTCTATTATTCTTGAGGTTCTAATGTATCTCTGCTTTACAATTATGTAAGAGAATCACACTATATATTTAATTTAACAATAGATCGTATATAGAGAGTAAGGTCGGTTACAAGTGTGGTACAACGAGTCTAACTATGCTAGTGTCAAGTAGGTCTGGTCCGAAACACCTTGAACTAACGTTAGATGCAATGGCGGATGTCGAATGTATATCGGGGATGACGTCAAAGGTGATATCGAAGACGATATCGGATACCTTCCACGTTGAGGATGATATTTTGCTGACGTCGGGGGTGACGTCAAATATGATGTCGGATGCTAGGTCGGTGATATATCGGAGATATATATCGAATGTTATGTCGAGCTCTATATTGGGTATGTTCGATATAGGTGTACATTAATCGTGGATAATTAAAGCTTGCATTGATTACCAAAATGCGGGTATTTATACGGTTATGGTGATTTTGTGTTGGGGTGGGAAAGCTTCGCTTTTATTATCTATGCTATATATTTATCATGTTTTAGAGTTTAGTTATTTTTTAGGATCGAGTCATTAGATTCAAGTTTGAAGCATGGAAGCATAGGGATCAATGATGATACATGCATAATATGGTTTGAGTTTGAGAGGCAAAGAGTATATGTGCATGAACTAAGTACATCTTTCGTAATAGTGTCGAAAGCGTGATTTATTTCATATACATCATTCACGATGGGCATAAGTAAAAGATATTGAGATAATTATATTGAATTTATGAACAAACGAGGAATTACATAGAAATTATAAATCTTAAGTAGTTTACTCTATTGCCGTTTGAAAGAAGTGTAATTTGAATTGTTGAGGAAATAAAATAGGCCATCTTTTCTATCACATTTGAGCCTTTCAAATTCAAAACCCTTTACAAATAAAATAATCCTCAAGACCCCATTGAAGCCTTTTCTATGTAAGCATTTTGTTTATTTACCTACATTTACCTACCCTTTGAGCCGGATGATATACTATCCCACCCTTTTCTAGCAGTGTATTGATTAAATCTTATTAAAGAAAAGAAAATGAGAAGAATGAGGGGTGTAGAAAACAAAAGTGTTCAATCCTAAAAGAAAAATAAATTAGGCTGAAAAAATCTAAAGGATGATGAATATAATAGAGAGCACATAATAACCCCCATGTGAAAATATAAGTGTGGAGGAGCGTCTCTAAACCAATGAAGTAGAGAGTGAATTGATACTTGGGCAAATGAAGACGCAGGGAAAAGATGCAAAAGAGGCTAAAATGTATGGCCAATAAAAATTGCATAAATGAGGGAGGAAAAAAATATGAGTAGTTTAATACGTGTATCTCTAAAACTCATAAATGTGTTTTTCTATTATAGCCCATACTCGAGCCTACCATTAAAAGTCCTATGATCCTCAACATGAAAAGTTCTATGTATGGAGAATAGTGAGAAAAGTAGAAAACTAGGGTGAAGTAACTATATGTGAAACTCTATGTAGTTATGAATTCGATATGAACGTCTTGTATTCTATACTTATGCATACATGAGCACACCTCCTCGCACGATGAAATTTTGCATGACAATGACTTTAATAAACTTGATGTACACTGCTCATCTTTTATTCTACTAAGCATATGTAAAAAAAATTGATATTCTATATCTGAAACCTTGATAGATTTTCCATGTGGTGATATTCTTTCTATGTGGAAAATTCTACTTCGCTCCAATATTTCATGATTTTGAATACCGATTTTGCCAATGAATATCTTATTCGTCAATATACCAAAACAAAGACATTACTTTTCCAACAACGTATAATATTTTGTTATATTAATACATAATTCATTATCAATAATTTTCAATATATTATTATTTCCTACGGAGGACGAGGAGGGGTGAAAGGTTGTCATGAGAGCCATGAGTAAAGTATTAAGTATAACAATTTTTATAAAGTTAATGGTATTACTCATAATATGCGCCGAATAAAAGAGTATGGAGAATAAAGGCTTCGCGATGATAAGTCAGAGCGTATGTTGCACGGATACTGTCAAAAGTTGTTCGTATCCTTGTCCGATACATATAGGATACATATACACCTCATATACAACTCGGATATGTATCCAATATGCCACGTGGCGTATCTTAATTTAAAAACAAATCTACATACTCGTTACGAGGACATATCTGATACATACCCGTCAAATAATAACATGCAGTTGATTAATAAAAGTAAAATTGTGATGTTAGTTTAACTACATTAGTATTATTATTGTTAACACTCACTTTGTTTCACTTGGATAATTGAGCAAATAATGTATTTTTGTCTGGAACGCCCTTACCCAAATTTTAAAAAGAAAAACGTAAAACAGCTTAAGAGAAAATATAAGTTGATAAGTTTATTCAACTTATCCCCTAGCTATGGAGTAAACTCCCTATTTGTAAGGATATTTTGGAAACATGTGACTTTGTGCATATAGGATACATTGACAGGCGTTTATTCATGCAACTATTGGAGAGTAACCTAATTATTCTTCTGACAGCTGGTCCCTTCCTTGTGGACACGTGTCATGATATGGTATTTCGTCACGTGGCTTTTTGTGAACCATCGTATCCGATAGCCTTCTTGTAGAGATGATACCTTTGGCATCGTGTGATCCTCTAAGCTCCTTTGCCATGTGAGGCACCGTGACATCATTACTATTGAAGGTGTACCCTCGGAGAGTGGGTTTATGCTCGTAGTATTCTGTTATGATCCTAATTGCAAGGTATGAGACTTTGATCCCACATTGATATTGTAAGATATTAGTGTGGGGTTTATATGGACTTGGGATCTTCCACCTTAACAGCTAGCTTTTGAGGTTGGGTTCTCCTAAGCCCATATCAATTGGTATCAGAGCCAGCCACTACTCCCTCCCAGTTGCAATCATGCGGCGCGGGTGGTGACGTCGGTATTGCAGTGTTAGCCCGGGACTAGATGAAACTAGCACAAAGCCAACCCGCGTGGGCGCCGGGGCTGCGGAGCGTGGTGGAATGTTATGATCCTAATTGCAAGGTATGGAACTTGGATCCCACATTGATATTGTAAGATATTAGTGTGGAGTTTATATGGACTTGGGCTCTTCCACCTTAACAGCTAGCTTTTGAGGTTGAGTTCTCCTAAGCCCATATCATATTCTGATGCGTAGCATGTATGGTATTATAGATCCTATGGGGCATCGTAGGATCCTCCAAGATCCGTAGTGCTACGCGTGAAATTTGTACCATGTAAGCTCCATCGTGATACTGTGAGACTTATGAAGCATCGTGATGTCCTCTGGGTATCACCAAATCATCTAAAATAAGTGTTCCCATAAGGATATCGTGATGTTCATGCCATTCTTCTGGGGTCATGTTTATGCCTTCCAGATCTTAGTTTGTCAAATATGATTAGCCTAGTATAATTTGTTTTTTTAGTCTGCTTTGTAAGCTATTGCGTCAACTCAGTAATTTATCTAGTGTACACCTAATAGTAGCTGTTAGGGGTTTCTCGTGATAAAAAAAATAAAAATTTAAAAGCCATAAAACACTTTATGTTGATAGCCTCTTGTGCAATTTTAATAATCTATAGTGCAGTGCAATTATTATTCCTATATAACGGACGCTAAAGATGCTATAGGATTTAAATTAATTACTATTTATAGATTAATTCATATGTTCTAGACATTATGGAAAATGGTCTTTACCTTTGTCTACAAAACAAAAAATGAACAATAAAATATGGCTGCTAAAAACCCTTTTGTAATAATTAGTACACAACATAGAGAACCTTATCATAATTAAGTCGTGTTACTTTAGAATACTCCGAATTGTCTCTTTCATCGTGTACTAACTGCAGTCTAGGAATATCGTAAGAATTATTTAAGAGATAGTTGAGCTCTCTGTCTATTGCTTAATTTGTCTTTAAGGAATCTCGTAAGCTTTCCCATAACTATTTATATAGACAAACCACCAATTCTCCTAGACATCAAAAAAAAAAACCCACCAATTCCCCCATAGGTAGTTTCATCATGTGAAGTTTATGTGTTTAATGAATTATCTGAACGCTAGATGCAACGTTAAGTACAACTAGAATTTCCACGCCTTGCCTAGAGATCGAGCTACTCAAGTGCAATCAATCCAAAAGAATTAAAGTTTGGTAACCAATTCAATATTCTTAAGTCAAAGACATGGATCCGTGTGATCTACTTATGTGCAAGTTACTTTAGTCCTACTCTATGTTGCACGGATTCGGATACGGCGGTACATGTACGATACGGTACGGATACGCCGATACGACATTTTTAAAAAACAATCGATAACGATACGGCAATGATACGTCTATATATAATAAATTATTAATATTCATCATGTGTATTTTTTATTTTTAACAAACAACGAAATTTAAAACTTAAACACGAAAAATTGAAAATACACCAAAAAAAGTTTAATATTAAAGAAAGTCATGCATCAAAACTAAAAGAAAACATACAAACGTGAATTATGACTAACAAGTTAAACAACAAATTAACAAGTTTGTTGTAATATTACAAAATCAAGATGTTCAATACTCGACGATTAATGACTACATAAAGTTTTTAAAAAAGACCCACAAATAGTTTCGATACACTTAAAAAAACGTATCGGATATGTATCGAGATTTTTTTTTATTTTCAAATTTAAATGATACGCTACGTTGCGTATCGGATGCGTTAGTACTGGTATCGGTATCTGAATCGGTATCGATGTGTATCAGGTACTGCATAGCCGACTTAGTATCGATATCGGTGCATCACAGGTCCTACTTCTAGCCCATAAATAAGACATGCAGTTTATCTACGACGCACGTTAATGCCCATCAAGTGTATCAATCAAACATGTGAAATATAAAATGAGTCACATCTAAGCACATAAAACTCCACATGAATTCATAACTAAAAGTTCATTGTGCATAAATAGTCTTTACTCCCTTCTCCAAATACGGAGAAGATTAGCACATAACAATAACAAGTTCAACAACAAAAGAAAGAGAACAGCATAATAGAAGAGTAAAAGATAAGAATAATCTCCCAATCTCCGTTGTACTGCTTATGTTGATTCCCTACTTTATGGGATATTCGCCCAATATGCTCTTCACCTAGTTTATTTTAGTAGGGCTTACATTGGGCCTACTCTAGTTTATATTGATTACTTTCTTCATTTTGATCTTGCTTTCTTCTTCCTTGATCTTGCTTTCTTCTTTTCCTGATTGCTTTCTTCTTTGTTTTCTCCTTTCTTGATTTTGCTTTTCAATTTGTTTAATTCGTTAGGGCTTACATTGATTGCCTACTTTATGGGATATTCGCCCAATAGGCTCTTTACCTAGTTTATTTCGGTAGGGCTTACGTTGATTGCCTACTTTATTGGATATTCGCCCAATAGGTTCTTCACCTAGTTTATTTTGGTAGGGCTTACATTATTGGCCTACTTTATGGGTTATTCGCCCAATAGGCTCTTCACCTAGCTTATTTTGGTAGGGCTTACGTTGTTGGCTTACTTTATGGATATTCGCCTTCACCTAGTTTATTTCAGTAGGGCTTACATTATTGGCTTACTTTATGGGATATTCGCATAATAGGCTCTTAATCTAGTTTATTTCGGTAGGGCTTACATTGTTGGCTTACTTTATGAAATATTCGCCCAATAGGCTCTTCACCTAGTTTATTTCGGTAGGGCTTATATCATTGGCCTACTCTATGTGATTTTTGCCTAATAGGCTCTTCACCTAGTGTACTTTCATCAACTTGTGTAATTTTTGTGTCTTCACTTGTCTGTGTCTTGCCTTAACTTCCTTGTCGGTGGTTTGTTCCAATATACTAGCAATCATTAGTGTAGCTTGTTTGTAGATAGAGTGTTGACATTAGTGCATTTCTAGTTGTTGCTTGTGTTTGTCGAGTGCGAGGGGCTCATATCCAGGGGAGTTTTAGACAAAGGCTTATCACATGTATATTTGTCGAGCACTTGTGCCTCTAAATCTTCTTTCGTCTCTATTGTTACTTATTTGCATGTCTTCTCGAGATCTGATGCCTTAACATTGTTTGACGTGCTATTTGTACGCTTTTTAAAGGTAATCAACAATGATTGATCCATCTGGTGATGAATTGAAAAACAATCATCTGCACATTCTTAAGTTAAATATCAGTACTACGAAAAAGTTTTTATATATATATATATATATATATATTAAGACTGCACTTGGATGCTTTTCGATTAAGTCTTGTAGATAATGATAGCCTCAGTAGGGACGTTAGCTCTAGGGCTAGCATGGTTGACATAATAGGATTGGCGTGTCATTATCCATATTAAGTCCCCTAGTTCATAAGGGGGTCTTCACAGTCGAGCTCGTTGTAAACTTCATAATTGTCCAAAATTTAAAGCCTCACGTGGTAGAGCTAAAGTGTTGTTGTCCAAATCATGGCTCACCATTAAGTCACCCAGTTTGTAGCGGGGTCGTCACACTCGAGCTCGTTGCAAAATTCATTTGTGTTCATAATTTAAAGCTACTCGTGATAGAGTCAATACATTGTTGTCCAAAAGAATACATGGGTTAAAGGGTATTTTTGTCGATTCCTTGTAAATAAAATTAGTGCATCCAAGGGAGGTATTTCCTTGGGCCCGGAATAATTTTGTAGTTTGGGTCGTCCACAATTTCATATGTTGGGCCTAATTCTTGACAACCCTTCACGAACACCTTGAGTTCTTAAGGAGAGAGCAATTTTGTAATTCGCAGTATTGACCTTTAACTATTATTTAAACAAGTTGACTTCTTTTCATGGTCTCACATAATTTCAGCCGCCGTCAAAGAGCAGTCCGTGCATGCAGGGATTTTGCAACGTTCATTCAGCGACGGAGTTCAGGTGTGTTACAGTTTGGGGCTTCTGTTTGTGATGGAGTTCGGGCTTGTTGCTGTTCGACGGAGTAAGGTTGTTGCGGCATTGGCGTGAAAAGTTAAATCGCGTTGATGTTCATCCACGCAAGGAGATCGTGCGGACTGCTATTCATCGAAGCGAGGGAGATCGTCGCAAAGCCAGTGAAGAGATCGGGCAAGGAGGTCATTTCGCATGTAGGGGTGTTCATAAACCCGCTCACCCGCCCGACCCGCCTAAACCCGAACCGCTCAACCCGCCACCCGCATGTTTTTATTTTTGTAACTTGTATTGCAGTTGGAAAGAATGACAACCCGCCCTTGAGCAGGCGGGTTGTGGATTGAGTCGTACACCCGCCCGCTCACCCGCATACGAAAGAAAATAATAAAAATCTTAGTTTATTTCACTAAACACTATAACAAAAATGAAAAAAAAAAATAGTTGTGCATTATTAGTCAAATAATAAAGATAGCTAGACAACATTGTAGTTCATATATAACTTGACAAGTTAATAATTAGACGCGAATGGAGGAAAGACTTTATATACGTATAGATGAAACTTAATATTCGTTAATATGAATTTACTTGAATATAGTATGAGCATATGAAAAAATAAAAAATAAAAAAACAAGAGAAAAAAATGAGAACATATTTCTTTAATTTGAGAATATGAGACTATTCTACTATCTAACTTGTATGTCCTAGAACATGAAAAAACTAAAAACTTCTATTTTGTGATTTGATGTGTAACATAACCCGCTAACCCGCCTGCCAATCCGCCCGCACCCGCCTAAATCGCAACCCGCATGGTCTTAAAAATAAATTCACCCGCACGGGGTGAGAAAATTGGTAACCCGCAAGTATTGGGTATGGTGTCTTTTTCGATGACAATCGCATGTTTGTAGGTCTGGAGTTTGCGCATGGGTCAGTTTGGCGGCGAAAATAGTTTGCACGTGCAGGCATTCGGGTAAGGTACAGATTTGCTCATGTACGGGAGTTCAGTTGTCGGTGAGAGGAGAGTTCGAGCGTGCAGATCTGTTTGGCGCGGGATCATTTTGTGGGCGAAGAGGTCGTGAACTGTTTATCGGTGCGGAGTTGCTATTTCATTCAAAGAGGCGGAGCTGCTGGTCGTGCAAGAAGTTCCAACGGAGCTGCTGGTCATGTAAAGAATTATGGTGGAGTTGCTATTCGTGCAAAGAATTATGGTGGAGGTGTTGTTCGTACAAAGAGTTCGAGCGTGCAGATCTGTTTGGCGCGGGATCATTTTGTGGGCAAAGAGGTCAAGAACTGTTTGTCGGTGCGGAGTTGCTATTTCGTTCAAAGAGGCGGAGCTGCTGGTCGTGCAATAAGTTTCAATGGAGCTGCTGGTCATGCAAAGAATTATGGTGGAGTTCCTATTCGTGCAAAGAATTATGGTGGAGGTGTTGTTCGTACAAAGAGTTCGAGCGTGCAGATCTGTTTGGCGCGGGATCATTTTGTGGGCGAAGAGGTCAAGAACTGTTTATCGGTGTGGAGTTGCTATTTCGTTCAAAGAGGCGGAGCAGCTGGTCGTGCAAGAAGTTTCAACGGAGCTGCTGGTCATACAAAGAATTATGGTGGAGTTGCTATTCGTGCAAAGAATTATGGTGGAGGTGTTGTTCGTACAAAGAGTTCTTGCAGAGCTATTGTTCGTGCAAATAATTATGGGGGGATTGTTGCGACATTGGTGCGAGGAGTAGGATATAGCTGTTCGTCGACCCAAGGAGATCATGTGGATTGCTGTTCGTGAGAGAAGTTCCTGCAGAGCTGCTGTTCGTGCAATGAATGATGGCGGGGTTGCTGCAAAGTTGGTGCGAGGAGTAGGATATAGTTGTTCGTCGACCCAAGGAGATCACGCGGGCTGTTGTTTATTGAAGATAATCAAAGATTTACAAAATAAATCAATGATTATACAAAAGTTATCAAGGAGATTGATATACGAGATTAAAGGCACTGATTACGGGATTATATTCTTTCTTCCTAGAATAGATTCTTTCTATATTCTATATAAACCATTCCAATCTTTGTATAACAACAACAATCAGACAACAATAATCAATAATATATTATGAATTCTTTTCTTCTCCAATCTTAACATGGTATCAAGAGAAGGTTCGAGCGAACCTTCGGCCCCGTCCAATCAAACACCACAAACTGAAAATATGTCTCAAAAATCACCAGACAATGATCTCACATCCCCATACTATCCCCACACCTCTGATCAACCAAACCAACCCCTCGTTGATGCACCGCTCACCGGCGATAACTACACAACTTCGCGTCGAGCAATCACTCGCGCCTTGAATACCAAAAACAAACTGTGTTTCGTTGTCGACACCATCAAGTGCCCAACAGACAACAATGATTCTTGTCGGAAGTTTGCTTCTCTACGAAACACCATATGATTTATGGGTAGAATTAGAAACCAGATTTCAACAAAGCAATCTTACTAAAATCTTCAAATTGAAGAATGATTTAGCAAACCTCCACCAGGATCAACAATCTGTCACGACGTATTACGGCAAATTAAAGGAAATATGGGATGAACTATAAACGCTGCAAAAGTTTCAACCATGTACCTGTGGCGCAGCAAAATCGATCTCTGAAATTGAAGAATCTGATCGTGTGTACCAGTTTTTGATGGGTCTCAATGACAGCTACCATCAACTCCGATCACAAATTCTCGCATATGAACCTTTGCCATCATCCATCAAGAAAAAAGCCAGAGATTAGTAAATCTCCCCCATCACCGCTGATGCCGCTGCGTTTTTTACCCGAAAATCACTTCCGCCTCCAAACCCAGTACGCAACCGCCGTGAACAACCATCTTCAACAACCCGATGCAACCACTGTGGCAAGGAAAGACATATCAACAAAATATTATGGCCGCCTAACATATGGGACGGAGGTATGGTAAACTCGGCAAGGAAGGACATATCAAAACTAACTATTTTGAACTCGTGGGATACCCGAATTGGTGGCCGTCGAAGAACAAACGCAACCAGCCATCCGCCGCTTCCAATTCTGTGAATCCAGGGAGTCGCCCCTTTTCTGCCGCCGTCACGCCGCCACACCACCAGACAGCCGGTAACAATGTCAATACTATTGTTGGACTAACCACTGAGCAATACTCTCGTCTTCTTGAACTTCTCAAATCTCCTTCTCTACAATTTCAAGGTGATGAGAAACGACCCCTAAATTCCCAAAATTGGATTATTGATAGTGGTGCAATACACCACATTACATGATCCCACCCCCATTTTACTAATAAAACTAATTTTCCCTCATTTATTACACTTCCTACGGGAGCACAAATTTCTGTTACAGACACGGGTGATATTTCTTTGTCTCGTGATATTTACCTTGCTAATGTTTTATCCGTTCCTAATTTTAAATTTAATTTATTTTCGGTTAGTCAACTTACCAAAATATTAAATTGTTTTGTTACTTTTTTTCCTAACTTTTGTATTTTCCAGGATCTAGCCACGAAGAAGCTGATTGGAGTGGGTAGAGATCGTGATGGTCTATATCATTTTACAAATATTTTTGCCACCATATTTCATTCTTCCGGCACTGTTTCTTTCGAAGTTTGGCACCAACGATTGGGTCATCCGTCTTTAAAATAATACACCTCATTCTATCCCCTGAAACTCCGATTTTCATCCATGTACCACGTGTGCTCGTGGAAAACATACGAGGTTACCCTTTAAAAATATTTTGAATAAAAGTACTTTTCTTTTTGAACGTATATTTTGTGATATTTGGGGTGGTTATCCTACTCCTCCACATCTGGTGCACATTATTTTTGAACTATTGTTGATGAGTACACTAGGGCTACATGGTTATACTCATAGATTAAAATTTCGCGCTGTTTCGTGCGAAATGGCCGAAATATTTCGGATTTGATGACGAAGGAAACGGTTCGCTTATATACTTTCAAAACACATCCTAAATAATATTATTATTATATTATATTGTTCTCTGTGGTAGTGCATTCGGTGCTATTTGATATACATATATATATATATATATATATAAAAGATTAGCTTTATACATATAAATTAACTCTTAACCTTTCAACAAAAACGGCTTTGACTAATGAATAGTATTTTATGTTTAATCTATTTGTATATTATTTTTGTAGTATTTAACTATCTCAAAAGAGATTTTCTTTTATGTTTATTAGTTCTTTATGGATAACTTTTTTTGTAGTTTCTAATTTATATTTATAGATATTGGATTCTAATGTAAATTCCAAAATAAAGCAATTTATATAGTAACAATTTTAAATGATGTTGTTTTAGACATGAGTTTTATAACATATTTTATACTTTTGGGCAACGTTAACGAAATATTCACGAAACTTTTCGAAACGTTTCCGAAACTTTTCGAATAGTTTCCAAATTTCCATCCATCGAAACACCATCCGAAACCGAAATTTTTATCCATGGTTATACTTGATGCGCTTTAAATATGAAACTCTTACTTGCCTTCGTAAGTTTTATAAAATGGTTAATACTCAATTTAATGTAAAAATTCGCCACATTTACACTGATAATGGTCAAGAATTTCTTGCTCACAATACCCAACATTTTTTTTCTGGTAATGGCATAATTCATGAACGCACTTGTGTGGAAAGTCCTCAACAAAACGGTGTTACTGAACGTAAACATTGTCACATTTTAAACATGGCTAGGTGTCTACGTTTTCAAGCTCATCTACCTTTATCCTTTTGGGGAGAATGCGTTCTTACACCTACATACTTAATAAACCGTACACCTTCTCCATCCCTAAACAACATATCTCCGTTTGAACACCTTTACAACATGTCACCTCGATATGACCACTTACGTGTTTTTGGGTGTTTATGCTATGTTCAAACTCTATCTGCGCACCGCGATAAATTCCAACCACGCGCACATACTTGTATTTTTTTGGGGTACCTGTACACTCATAGTGCTTATCGCGTATATGACCTAGAAACAAAATCTTTTCACATATCACACGATGTCACTTTCATTGAAAACATCTTCCCTTTTTCTCAACAAGTTTCCTCGAATCCATCCAACGCAGTCTTACCTTTACATATTTCTTAACAAACTACCTCTCCCAATCAAAACACTTTAGCTCCGCCTACTACCTCTGAAACCACACGCCCTCGTCGAACACAAAAATGGCCTACCCATCTTAATGATTACATATGCCTACACTAGACCGCTCATCCGCTGCCACGTCCTTTACCGCTACAATCAATTCTTCAGGTACACTCTATCCTCTCACTACTTTTATGCCTTATACAAAATTTTCTCCTAAGCACTTTGCATTTCTTTCTTTATTATCTGCTACCTCTGATCCTACAAGATTCTCTCAAGATGCAATGCATTCTCACGGTGTAATGCTATGCAAAACAAGATTATCGCTCTCTAATCTAACAGTAATCGGGTCCTTACTTCTTTACCTCCGGGGAAGAAAGTCATCGGTTGTAAATGGGATTTTAAAACTAAACTTAATGCAGATGGAACAATTGAACGGTACAAAGCCCGATTGGTTGCAAAGGGATATACTCAAGTTGAAGGTCTGGATTACCATGATACTTTTGCACCAGTGGCAAAATTGGTTATTGTTCGTTGTGTTTTAGCTATTGAGGCTGCCCGTAACTAGCATCTACATCAACTTGATGTAAATAATGCCTTTCTTCATGGTGATCTTCATGAGGAAGTTTATATGACTCTTCCTCCCGGGTATGCAAAACAGGGGGAGACCCGCGTCTGTCGCTTATTAAAATCCATCTATGGATTAAAACAAACATCTCGGAATTGGTATTCTAAACTATCAACGGTCCTACTGTCTAATGGATTTTCTCAATCCAAAGATGATCACTCTCTTTTTACTCATACTATAGGGTCATCTTTTACTTTAGTTCTTGTGTATGTTGGTGACATTTTGGTTACAGGTAATGATTTAACTGCTATTAACAATGTTAAAAGCTTCCTCGACAACAAGTTTAAAATCAAAGAGTTGGGTGAAATGAAATACTTCATCGGCCTCGAAGTTTCCTGCTCGCCGGCTGGTATTATTATCTGTCAATGGAAATATACATTGGATATCTTGGCAGACTCCAGGATATTGGGATCTCATCCCTCTTCATTCCCTATGGATCAAAATCTCAAACTAACAAATGAAGATGAAAACTTTTATGTGATCCTAGCAGTTACCGATGATTGGTTGGACGCCTCTTATATTTGACTATCGCTAGCTCAGATATCTCCTTCAGCGTTAATATGCTAAGTCAGTTCATGCAAAATCCTTGAGATACTCATCTCTATGCAGCACACTGGCTCCTTCGCTACTTGAAAGGCTCTCATGGACATGGGCTCATTTATCCTACCAATTGTGATCTTCTACTGTCTGCATATTCAGATTTTGATTGGGCAAGTTTTCCCATGACTCGCCGCTCTACCACTGGATTATTCATTTCAATCGGCGTCAGTCCTATTTCTTGGCGCACCAAGAAGCAACATATTATTTCTCGTTCATCTGTTGAAGCTGAATATCGTGACATGGCTGCTACTACTTGTGAACTTGCTTGTCTTAAATCTCTTCTACACGATCTTGCTGTTTTGCACCCTCAACGAATCCCTCTCTTTTATGACAATGAAGTGGCGATCCACATCACAAGAAATCTAGTATTTCATGAGCGTACTAAACACATTGAGATCGATTGTCATGTCACAAGAGAAAAATATGTGTCTGGTCTTATTCAACCTACTTTGTTTCAACTAAACTTCAGTTGGCGGATATCTTCACCAAAGCCCTCGGCAAGGACCACTTCACTTTCCTTTTTGGCAAGTTGGGCATGACGTATCTTCATGATCCAACTTGAGGGAGAGTATTGAAGATAATCAAAGATTTACAAAATAAATCAATGATTATACAAAAGTAATCAAGGAGATTGATATACGAGATTAAAGGGATTGATTACGGGATTGTATTCTTTCTTCCTAGAATAGATTCTTTCTATATTCTATATAAACCATTGCAATCTTTGTATAACAACAACAATCAGACAACAATAATCAATAATATATTATAAATTCTTTTCTTCTCCAATTTTAACATTGTTCGTTAAAGGAGTTCCGGGCGAAGCTGCTGTTCGTTGGCGTTCATTTGAGTCAGCAGCGAGGAGTTCGTACGCTGCAAATCTGTTTGGCGGTGGAGATCGCGCGTTGCGGAAGTTTGCTTGAGCCGCAATTTGTTTCGAGTGAGGAGTTTGCGCAAATCAGTTCGCAGGTTCCCGTAAGTTCACAAGAAGAGAGTTTGCTTCCTTACGAAATAGTTAAATTGATAGTTTGCTTCCTTCTAGTCTTCGGCAATGGGAATTACATGCATTTGTTTAGTTCTTGATTATCAGTATGAATAAGTTGTAATTGCAGCAATCTTCTTAATCATCTAGAAGGTAATCATCATTATGGACAATGAATTTCGGCATGTTGAAGCAATCTTCTTTAAATAATGAATCCAACTCCAAGTTGTTTAATTGGAAATTCATTGTGGACATGATCATATTTGCATAATTTGCCATGCTGAATAAGATTCAGATAAAGAATTCACCAATAATACTCCCACTTAGTATAATTGATGGTCTGCTCCTTGTTTAATGACTTAATATTGTCATTTTTGAAAATATTAACATAGAATAAGGCACGCATGCCGCTGGATTTAATATTTTCCCTGTTTTGCTTCAGATTATTGTAACGGCCTGTTTAGGTGATAAACGCACGCACCATTCTTCCTCGTCTCGTCCACGTTACTTTCAAAAAAATACAAGGAACTTTTCACCTCATTCTTGTACATTTAGGTCATGTGATAGAAGAGAGCGTCGAGTGAGCAATCAGAGTTCTTTGAGAGACGATAACTCGTTGACTTAGCTTCAGTTTTACTTTCGCATTTATGAATATGTCTTCTTTAAGTGATGATTCAACTGATGATGAGAGGTCTGGATCAGAGGGCTCTAGTTCTGAGTCAGAGTTTGAAAGTGGAGGTAGCAAGTTCTAAATTGGCTCTGCCTGCACTTGCTGACTTGTAGCGGGTGTACGTTGTTGCATAGGAATCGTTGCATCAACTCTCTCACCAACTCTATTTGAAGATTCTTCTCGTTGTTGAGTAGATTGTAGCAGTGTTGGCCCTCTTAGTTGATTCCGTAGACCTTGTCATGGTGATGAATACGCGTGTTTCTTCTACAGTGCATTGCGTGATTTCCCGCAGACGGCACCGCTGATGCGGGGTAATTTCGTCTGCTGGCTAAGCACTCCGCGTCGGACTAACCCAAGCTCCTCATTGGGCATAAGTTAGCTTTGAGTTCGAGAAACCTGCATTGAAAAACACGGCACGTAAACTAAACCGGGGCGGATCCTGCATAGGCGTTGCGATGCCTAGGTTAGTTGATGCCCGTTGAGGTGTATAAATGGGTTATACCTCAAATACGAGTGTATAGAAAATAGTTAAGTAAGTCAAACATATCTGGTAGGTTGGGCAAAAAACGGCTGATGCGGATTGGGGGTTTGTTGATTTCGGACTGAACTTGGGACTAAGCCAAGCTGCCTACGCATCCCGTTTAGAGAATCAAGCAGAACGTAGTTCATTATTTCTCTGTAGTGGTCGTGTGACTCGTATCACATTGGACCTAGAGGGTCGGACCTAATATGTTAGCACGTTGGCAGGTTAACACATTGGCACGTATGATTGATGTGTTGTAGGTGACACATTAACTCTAGGGCTAACGTGGATGACGTGGCACATCTGACGTGTTGTAGGTGACACATTAGCTCTATGGCCAACGTGGATGACGTAGCCCAGCTGACTAGTTGTAGGTGGCACGTTAGCTCTAGGGCTAACTTGGATGACATGGCACAACAGACATGTTGTAGGTGGCACGTTAGCTCTAGGGCTAATGTAGATGTCGTGGCACAACTGACGTGTTGAAGGTGGCGCGTTAGCTCTAAGGCTAACGTAGATGATGTCACACAACTGATTCTGGTTGACGTGATCTCCTGATACTGGTTGACGTGATGACCTGCTAGTGGATGACGTGGTCACCTTATACTGGTTGACGTGGTCACCTAATACTGGTTTAGGTGAGCTCTCTCCAGAATCCTCCCCCTTTTAAATGATGATTAATGGGGTATTTATAGGTGTTTATTGGGCTTTTAATGATGGGTTTGGGCTCTCTTTGTCAATTATGTGTGAGTTCACTAATTTTGATCATAACTTCTTTAATATTCATCGGAATTGAGATTCGCCTTTTGTGTTAGAAACTAGACACCCGTGTCTTTCCAACGGCATATAGCTCATGGCTTGATTTGTTCAACTCATGCTGTCGTGGCTTGTTGTTATTGGAAGTCCACACGAGCATATGACATTACACGCGAGTAATACAAATTATGGTACAACAAAATTATTATAATTTTCATAAAACTAGTGAAATATCTCAAGTTTTTTCGTTGAAAAGCATTCTAAAACAGAAGTCCAAGAAACTGCACAATGAGATTACACACCTCAAAACTCATTAATATGTAATAATTCCACTGACTAAAAAAGTAAAAATCAAGTGACAACAGCATCCTGTTGCACCTCATTAATCGAATGATTATTTTCTTCAAAACTATTATTATTAGTATATGATCTTGTAATGGAAAGCAAACTTGTCTTCGGAGGCAACAACATAGATCTACACAAAGGACACGTCACCTGTCCCTCATCAATCCACGTGTCCAGACACGCCCTATGAAAAACATGCCTACAATTGCAGAGCTCTCTGATCTCATCACTCAGTTCCATTTGTTCCAAGCAAATACTGCAACAACCCTTTTGCTCTTCTTCTTCTTCTTCCACAATCTCCGATTCTTGTTTTCCGGCGCGGTGGAGGAGGTGATGTTGGTACTGTACAATGGGTACTCTGTTTTTCACGGCAGCGGTGACGAGGTGAACTGGAACGGGTACGAGAGAAGGAGAGGTGCCGTCAAGTATGAGAATATAACCGTTGTTGTTGTTGTCTCTGGAATTAGTTTCTTCTTCCGGCGGTGGTTTGTAAAGGCCAAACCGGGTGAGGGCTCCGACGAAAATGAATCTGGCATGAGCGAAAATGTTGAGGAACATTGCATTGGGTATTTTTACGGTTTGGTACAGAAAACCCATTCTTGCTTGAGGAGAGAGAGAGAGAGAGAGAGAGAGAGAGAGAATAAATGTTGCTTTAGCATTTAGCATGGCAGAGGAAGGCGATATGTACTATTATATGATTATATCATTGCATGGTGGGTAGGACTAGGAGGGGTGGTAGTGGTGGGACCAAGAGATCATTTTTTTATAGACGACCATAGTGTAATTAATTACGAGCACTATACATCCATTAAAAAAATAAAAAAGTTACGAACATTGATACTTCTTTCTCTTGATATATATACACCTGTAAATCCATTAAGCATGCGTTAATCACTTTACCTAGGCAATATTACTTTAGTGATGTGCCGTAATTTGGTAATAAAATGTGGCTCCAATCTCAAAACATCACTGACAGTTTGGGTTAACATATGATATGACCGTTTTAGATTAACAAATGAAATGAGTGTCCAAAAGTTTGAGAAAGTCATAATGCGTACATAAACAAAAGTTGTCTAATTCACTACTATGCTTTTATGTCGAACTAGGAATTATAGATGAAAAGACATTTATATCTAATTTTCAAAGTAAATAGCTTATTACAAATACGACACATAAAGAATAAGTTGTAGCCCAAACACTAAGGTTGCGCAAAGTCTAACGGATAATTAAGTCGAGCATAACCATATTCTACCGTGAGCTCAAATGACCTAAGATTCCTGAATTCTATCAATACTAGTTAAATGTGTTTTATTGGACTCTTATTTGTTTTGTAGAGTCAACCTTTATAGGTGAATTATTTAATTAAAACAATGCTCGACTTTGATTAAGATATAACAAACTACATTCAACTTGATTCTTCAAGTGCGATACGTAGGCACATTCAACTTGATTCTTCAACTTGAAATTAACAAAAAACACGAACCTTACTTAGAGTAGTTCTATAATTCGGCTACTTTGAGTAAATCTTAACGACTTGTGCATTGAAGGTCTATGTAGAGCCCATCTTGACCTCGTTTACATATACTACTTGGAGTGTAGGAGTGCAAATGATAAAGTTGGTTAAAGTCACTGGACCCATCGGTTGTGAAGTGCTCAATCACCCTTTGAGTCAACCGAGGACAATGCCCCGCATCATTAACACCACATGCATTGGACTTGAAAACAAGCACACAATCTAAGAAGACACACATGATTAAATCAAATCATAACCAATGGAATAGTGATCAAAGGTGCACAATCAGGATAAGAGTGGAAGCATGACTAGATGTTTTGGCCCATCCAACATTTTGAGTGGCACCTTAGCAACTTTATGGAGTATGGATTCTCCATATTACCAATTCAACTAGCATGGATTATTTCAGCTATGCAAGTAGCAATGATAACAAAAGCAACATTGGTGCTGATGACCGCAATAACTATTTTAGAATAAGCACAAGCGCTAAAGAGAAATATTGGACTATCTCTACGCTCTACTCCAAATTATGTTCAATAAGTTATAACATGAAGCCTACGCACAAGAAGAATCATAGTTAAGTACTCAAAGCCTCAACCGTCAAACGCATTAGTGATGCCAAGGCAGGAGAAGTATTGTAGCAAAGTGCTCGAGGCTCTGACTACCTAAAAGTATTGTTAAAAAGTGAGAAGCTCATGCACGAGAAACTTTAGATTCAAGCACCCTAAGCCCAACTACCTAAAAGTATTGGTGAAATATGTCAAGTTCATGCAGAGAAGCATGCATAAGCCATGAATTGCACAAGCATACATTATAATCCCACACAAATTAAGCCTAAGAAAATATTAAGGATCCACATAAAGCAACAACAACTGATGGAAAAATGAAATCCATAAGTAAAGTCAAAACATTAATATGAAGATAAGTCAAATCTGAGTGTAGTACCTAAAGTAATTGAAGTGTTCAAACATAAAGTATGGTAATCAAGTTGTTTAGAAAACATAATAGACACATATTGCCACAATTTGAAATTATTACTTCGGGCGAGAAAGGTTATTCAAGGTTCGCTTCAGTACCAATTTCTTTACTAGCTTGAATTATGCGCAACACAACATTTGTAGCATCCAAACTATATGAGGCTTGCAAGTCCTCACATTAGAGCGTCAAAGGACCCACCTGATCTACCCAAAATAGAGGAACTTATAAAAAGTTTGTTAAGACTCGTAATTAGAAAAGAATAATATAGATGAGAAAAAGCTATGTGGGTAAGGAGAATCTCGATCCCGCCAAAGCAGTAGTATATGTGGCAACCCCAATGGCATCAACTATAGTTTCATAGTCGAGAAGATGGGATGCAACCTTGTCATGTTATCCCCATGGAGTCGCCCTTCCTCCATGCCCTCATCAACTCCATCCTCATTATCCTCATCATCGTCAACAATGACGAAACCCACAGGAATCAACATCATCAAAATTAGGGGTGTTTGCGGTTGAAATATCACCAGACCCAAACTCTAAAAGAAGTCTAGCCTTTCAATGAGAACACTTCTCGAGAAGACATTTGAAGGATTCCAACCCCACACAACATAGTAACGTCAAATAATTGAAAATTTTCTCTCTCAAGAGGATCTTAGTTTGCAAGTTGCAACGAATGACACCGATGGACATTACTAGAGAATATGTAGAACTTCTAAGCTTTACAACATGGTAATAACAATTTACAATGGTGTTGAAATAACTAGAACACCTCTCAATGCACTAAACGTCCCTAAAACACCTTTTGATGCACTAAAAGCTTCTGGAGGCACTAAATGTTCTCGGGACTCGAAAATACATAAAAAATATTTCAAAAGTCATAACGTCCTAAAAGTTGTTTATCTGGAAGCAACATCTAACCATACAAGAATCATTAAGTGAAAATAGTTGAAAAATCTCCACCAAACTAGACACACATCAACAAAATGACACAGATCACACGAACACCAAAACCAACATCCAACCACGCAAGAATCGTTAAGGTGAAAATGGTGGGAAAATGTCCACTAAACTAGACATACATCAACAAAATGACATTGATCAAAAGAACAACAAAAATAGTGCAGGAAGATTACAAGAATGGACTAAACCCAGAACACCTTAGACAAGTGGTTTTGATTTCCAATGAAGTCATTAAGCAATATAAATTCAAAAAATTTGAGAAAGAAAAAAGGAGAGGCATAAATTGTTGACTGGGTGAATGTAAATACTAGGGGTGGGAACGGGTAAGGGAATTTCCCGTTCCCGTCCCTTCCCGCGGGAAAAATTCCCGCGTTTTCCCTTCCCGGCAAGTTGCCGGGAACGGGAATTCCCGCCGACCCGTGGACGGGAACGGGAATCCGTTTCCGATTCCCGCGGGAACGGGAATTCCCGCCTGTTTAGTATATAATTTTTATTTTTTTTATATATGTAATATGTGTTATAACTTATAAGTAAAAAAACAAAAAAAAAACTAGGGTAGCAAATTGCCACAGCCCACACGCAGCAGCCAGCAACCCAACACTCTCAACTCTCAACTCTCAACTCTCATCTCTCATCTCTCTCTCTCTCTCTCACTTCAAACCCGACGTTCACGCCACCCTCTGTCGTCGCAGCTCCGCAACGCTGCCCGAGCAGACGCAGCAGTCGATGAGCAGCGCCAGCACGCACGGACGAACAGCACGCAGCGGAGCAGATCCCGCCACCACCTCACCGCCGCAGCGCCACCCAGTAGACGGTATTTCTGAACCCCTTTTGTCAGAAACTTATAGTTGTTACAGCTTGTGAACCGCCTTACAAATTGTTCCGCCACCACCTTACAACTTGTGAAGCGCCTGGAAAATGGAGGGATTCCCGCGCGGGAATCCCTCCAAGACGGGATCCCGTCTCCACGGGATCCCGTCTTCTCGTGGACGGGAACGGGAATCAAAATCCCATTCCCGTCCAGGCGGGATCCTGCGGCGCGGGATCCCGGGGAACGGGATTCCCTCCCGTTTCCACCCCTAGTAAATACTATAATTGCAAATAAAATAGGAAAAAACGGTAATTAATAACTAGTAATTATAAATGCATAAATAATGATTATATCTTCAAATTAGGAATACTTTGCTACAACGAAAATTATAGGAGATTGATTTTGCACACTGTCCCTTCAAATAATAAGGATGAGATTTGAAAGAAAATGTTTAGCGCCACAATTCAGATCATCGATCAATTTAAAAAAATTTATTTTTCTTTTCTTTTCTTTCCTCTCTAGGAATTGACGATTAGCGGGCATGTGGTGATTGATCAAATTGTTGTTATTTGATCATCTTGCACAGAAAATTACGTATAATTACAAAAACCAAAATAGTAATAACCATAAGATAATGACCATATTATATATATATATATATATATATATATATATATATATATATAACCTCCGTGATTTAGTAAGACAAATAGCCCGTATTCAGTATCATATACTTTTGCCGGGAATGATCCCACATGACTTACGAATTAATCTTACGCTACTGTATATAAATAGATTTCTGATTGTTTGTCTATAACATTACAGAAAAATAAATTAAAGTGGCTGAAGATCCAATCAAGTATTCTTCGAAATTTCTAGAATATTTAATTATTTGCTATTTGTTTAACGTTTACTATTTTAAAAAGAAAAAAACTTAGCTTCAATAAATCTTTTATCAAAAGTACCTGAATACTTTACGACCTACTGGATGCGCATGATACCATATACAATGTACAAAGTACTGGGTGAATTTAAAAAAGTTTGAACAATAAAAGGAACTCAATACGTAATACACAGAGATTAAATTAAAGGACTTTTAACTAAATTATAAAGTGCACAAGACTTAACGATCCCTTAACTATTTTTTTTATTTATGGAAATAATAATCCCTTAACTAGACGCTTAGGAGTTAGGACATAGGAAAGTTGAATAAGTCACAACCATAACAACTTGTTTTTTTCCTGAAAATTAAAAGACTGTTGCCCTTAAAAAGTGTCTTTTTTTTGTTGACTATTATTAATAAAGACTTCTGTCCCCGTAGTTAAAAGATCGTTGCCTGACAAAAGTGTGCTCTTATTGTTATTGTTGGGAAAGAGCTCAAAGAGTTAAAATCTACTTTGGATTTATTACTAATTAAAATTGTAACATGGTTTATAGAGTAGCAAACACTCGGAAGCCGCCCACTGCAAAAGGGTGTTATTTTTTGCGAGTATATTTATAGCAAAATAGGCAAGCCAATGTCAAGAACAAATCATAAATTATATGAGCTTGCTTCTAGAAGATGTGCACGTCGTAGATGATGATTGGTGCATTTTTTATGTGATAAAGATAGAATAGAACAATAAAATTAGCTAATTCATGTCTCCGTCTAAGTTTTATAAAGATAGAACAATAAAGTTGATTCCATCTAGAAGATGTCCACGTCTTTCAGCATCTACTGTACGTAGTGTCCGCCGCCCCGTTGTCTCATATAAAAAATGTCAATTGTTTCGTTTGCAGGAATATATATATATATTTTTCCCAATATTTCACAATCAAATAAATGTTTTACATAATCTAATGTTGTCTTAATATTAACACGTAATGTTTCATAATTAATTCAAGCACGAGTCCAACAGTAAAATTACATGTATTGACGTTAGTCAATTACCACCACTAGTGTTTATTTATCAAAATATTATATTTACCCACTAGTGTTTTTAAGCTATTTCACTAGATTGAAAGGCCACTTGGCTTTTCTATATTGAGAAAAGAAGCGACCAAAACAAATAACTGGGGCCCATAACTGTTAGAAACAAATTTGATCTAAGCTCCAAAGGGTACTTATAAAAGTAATTATTACAAAACTCTTTTATTTTTCAGTTTAGAACGTCAAGTAAAAATCTCTTGATTAATCTCTGATGGTGGTGGGTCCTGTTAATGACCTCCAATTTTGATTATTTTTTGATTTCGCTTTCACAATACTTGATTAAGTTCACAAGTCGTCAATATAATATATTACGGATTTTAGTTGCTGAAAATACTTTAAGTAATTAAAGACTTGATTTTAATGCAATATAGTTGCATATTAACAAGGTTACGCGGTTGCATTCTAGCAATGTAACAAGGCTAGATCGTTGCTGGATCATTGTACCACAATTGCATACTAGTAAGGTAACACAGTTACATGCTAGCTTGGTTGCACGTTTGAACTTGGATCAAACCTCTACAATGGGTCAAGCCTATCTTAGCCCCATGATGTATCTATAAATACCTACTCCCTAAAGGTAAATTCACACACAATTCACTTTTTACTTTCTTTCTCTAAGTCAAAGCCCTCTCTCACTAATTTTAAAAGTCTAGATTCTTATTTGACATGAGCGTCATAGTGTCTTCGTCAAGGCCACAAGATAGTTTACTTTTTCGTGTTTTTCAGTGTAAGTCTCTCGACCTCAAAACTAACTCAGCACCAGTAGGGAGCTTGAGTTAGTGTTACGTGGAGTGCTTAGTGAGCGGACGAAATCACCCTACATCAGTGGCACCCTTTGTGCGAACCCACCATGTGCACCATGAAGAAAATACCTGAATTATTCAACCATGATACAAACCACCAGAGCATCCGATAAGGCTAACCAGCAACCTCCAACCATGCAATAGCAGAACCTTCGCCATGGGTCGATAAGGCGACTAATAATGTCCCAAGTCAACGTAGGGATGAGATATTTGTGGTTGTTTCAGAGCAAGGACACGGGGCACGAATGTTAACCCATATGGAACAACTGATCCAAGCACTGCAGAAAACCTTTGAAGGATAGGAGGAGTGATACCTTTCATCCTAGTGGCACCCACTACTTAGCCTGAGGCTCGAGCCATGACCCAACATCATGCAAAAGACTCTCGTTCACGTGGTGCTCATACACGGGGCGAACTCAAAGTGTTAACGGGTTTGGAATTATTCCCTATTTAATGGAAAATATTTATTTGGGTCGGAACGCCCTGTCCGTGATTCAGAGGCAATGACAAGTGGAAATAATAAGAATAGCTGCAAGAATATTCCCTTCCTTTATTCACTGAACTTTTCCTCCTCTTTTTTTTTATGTATTTGAATGTCAAGTAGTAAGTAAACTGAGTTATCTTAGGTTGTTTTTCTTCTACGGATCACCTTCCCTTATATAGACTCTGGTAGGGACAGGTGTTATTGTGCATGTGCTTTGGTAAGGACATGTGTTGTCGTTACCTTGATACAGGTGTTTAAAATAAGGATAAAGTTTATCTTTTATCGACTAAGCGCTGACTAGATTTAATCTCCATCTCTTTTGATAGCTCCGAGGGCCTTTGATGTGGATTGTTTTGATAGAGCTATTCTTCCGAGGGACTCTTTTTCTCTTTCTTGATTTGGGTCCGTTCTTCAATGATCAGGAGTAATCTCCGAGGGCATAACTTGATCTCCGAGGGCGTGGTATAATCTCCGAGGGCTGAATTTGCTCATTTTGAAATGGTATTTTTTCATCTAAGTCCTCGGAATATGTTATGTGGGCACTCTGTTATTTACTTCTGATTTTTCTCCGAGAATGAGTCCTTGGGCGATGGTCCGAGGGTCGTCTTTTCCGAGGAGTGTTCAGCAAGGAAGTTTTCTTGTAAGTTCATGGGACTCGGGGTCCGTTGTGGTCCCTCTTGGCGCATTGGTGGATATCGGAGTCGTACGAGTCCATCGGGGTTCGCTCTTTTTCCGATGTCGTGCTGATATCTGTTTTTTTATTCACCGTTTGACTTTCCAAGGGACACTTATGTTCCTCCTCGGGTGCTCTTGTAAACCTTTTCGGGTCAGTGACTGAAAGGTAGGGCAATCCTCCGAGGGGTTTTCTTTATAGGTACATCTCATCGGAAGTACTCGTGACAATAGTATTGTCCATTTATTGTTTTCTCCGAGTAGTAGTAATATTCTTTATTTTATTTTTAGGGTTAACACTAGCCCCCCCAAATTTCGATTGTCCTCGTAGAGACAAACGGAATTTTAAATCATCGTCCTCAGTGAGGTGAGGGGTTATTTTTTGTCCTAGTGTCCCTATGTTTATTTTTTGATATTTGTCAGAGAGATAAAAATATATAAATTCAAAGTTTTGCAAGGATTTTACCTGATTACCCTTAGGGCATCATCGTTAAGCACGCGAGGATCTCGGAGGCGCAGGTTGCGGGTTACCGTTTGACCAGTTTCGAAATTTGGAGTATCTGACCGTTGGCAACGGTCAGAATCTTGACGGCGTGGCGTGAGCGGGCGACGGTTACGTGGAGTCTTGAATATATGCCACGTCTTTATGGGCATCTGACCGTTGTAGCCTTTGGTTATAAATAGGACACTGTTGCCTCTTCTTTTCTTCATTCACTCAAGTATAATCTGCGATAATTTTCTCTCAGAGCCACAAATTTCTTCTCTTATTCTCTATTCTCTTGCAACTCTAAGTTCCAGTAGGTTTACCCACTAAAAAAAACTTTCCTCTTTTTATATCCATGGCTTCTTCTGCCAACGTGAACCCTGTTGCTGCTGTTACCTCCTCGGAAGTCACTGCTCCGATTGACACTTCTTCGAGCGTGAGGAGTATTCCGGTGGGAGTTGTTACTCGTAAACGCAAGGGAGAAATTGCTGCTGCTGCTGAGGGCGGTGCCACTTCCTCGAAGAAAGCTAGGGTTCCCAAATCAAAGGAACCGCCTCTTCGGACTTTCGCTAAGGTGGAAAAGATGCGGAATATTGCTACTCGTAAGCAGGTAGCGGATCTGTTTACCTCAACCGGGGTCCTTCTGAAGAATATGGTATTCCGAATCCCGACAAAGGATGAGAGGGCATGTTATCCTCCTCCGGGTATGTTGACAGTATTTTTTGCCCAGGTGAAGTACAGGTGGCGTTCATTCATGTCACCTTTTTTCTGTGAGCTTTTCAAGACTTGTAATATCTGCCCGAGTCAAATGGTGCCGAACGGGTTTGCCGCTATTTGTATTTATGTTTTTTGGTGCCAAGTGAATGGGCTAGAGTGCTCGGTGAATCATTTTCTTTCGATCTTCGATGTGGCGGTATCACCCGGGGGGTATCCGTTCTATAATGTTCGTCATCGGGACAACACGGGGGATTCCACGAAGAGGATCTTGGGTGCTGCTATTACCTCACATAGCGTCTGGAAGAATAGATATTTCTTCGTGGGACCTGTTAAGGGTGAGTGGGATGTGCCCTTCGATTGGCGAGAGGGTACTACTCCTGTGCACGCTCTGGACCAGGAGGTGGTGTTATCTCCTATAATTTCTCAGCACAAATTGATGGAATCAGAGGATTTCACAATGTTGTACGAGACCTCCGGTCTTCACTACGTAGTGTTTACTGACGACGCCGTGGAGAGGCCTTTATCTTTGTCTCCCGATGCGAGGAGTCTCTTTCGTAAGTCCCTTTATTTATTCTTTTATTCTTTTATTCTTTTATTCTTTCTCCGAGCACAGTGATAAATTGTGCTTATACACATTATCGGTGGGTTGATGCAGGGGAGGTCATGGCGAACTACTATCTGCAGTCGAGTCCGAGGGAGCCTACTCCTAGTGGTGTTTCTGAGATACCAGAGGAGGGTGATCACGAGGAGGAGGAGGTTAATGCTCCCGAGAGTAGGCATATGGGTTCAGAGAAGGGTGAATTTCACGAGGACCATTCTCTTCTATGCATGGATATGACGGGGGTCGTGAGGAGCGCTGTTCCCTTGCGTCAAGTAGCTCCTTGGGATTTGGCTTTGGTGCCCGTTTCCAAATCCGAGTCGGGGAATTTACCTGCTTCTGAATCTAATATAGGAACTTCTCCGAGAGTTTCCGAGGAGGGGATCTTTCCGAGTGTTACCGAGGAAGAATCTGCTCAGAAGGTTATTGAAGTAATAGACTTATCTTCCGAGGGTCCTTCTCCTCAGCCTCCGATAGTTTCCGAATCCGCTCCTCGTGGTGAGTTTCTATGAGATTTTAATGAGATTTTCATACCTTACTCGTGACATTCGCTGATGTGTTGACACTTTTCCTTTTGATGTAGTAGCTATGGATAAAGGAAAGGCTCCGATGGTAGAAGAGCCTTCATTATATGGTGAGTATCCGTTATTCGCCCTTTTTCCATAATTTTTTCTAGTTTCATTCTTTTTCTCACTGGCAGTGTGTATCTTTTGTAGAGGAAGAATTTCTGGCCCAATTCAACATTCCCGAGCAGGAAGGTTTACGAGGGGATTCCGAGGATACTCAAGGGGAGTTCGATCCTTCTTCCGAAGACAGAGATGTGAAGGAGGGGATTCTTAATTCACTGTTGGGTAAGACTAGCCCACCCACAACAGTTGGTGGTTTTCGGGCCGTTTTTACGAATTCAGAAGTGATGACTCCCATAAAGGATGCGACTCCTCCGAGGGGGCATGTTTCGGTGACTTTGTCTCCGAGGGGTCATACATTCCAGGAGGCCGTTCCTCCCAGTGGATCCGGAGGGCAGTTCTCGTCTCGGACGGTGGGTGAAGCTTATCAGGATATTCTCCGATTTTTCGCCTCCTCCAGTTCAACACCTGCCGAGGGGTACCAATTTTTGTACACCAGTCTTAACTGGCTGGGGCTCATGGTAAGCTTCTCTAAATTAATCCTCTGAAATTACATGATATCTCTCTGTTAAATTCTTTATTGTTGACTTCTATGTAGATTGGAAAGACTCGGGAGGCGGTCACTGCCGTTGAAGAGCACGGTCGGAAAGACCTAGAGGAGTTAGAAGTACTCCGGGCGCAATTGGCACCTCTCTTAGTTCGAGACAAAGAGAGTCAAACTAGGGAGGACCTTCTTCAAACCAGGATTTCCGACTACGAATTTGCTCTTAATGAAGCAGAGAAGACGAGGGCGGATTTGCAAGGTAACTTAAACGCTGCTGAGTCCGCTTACAAAAAGATGGAGGCGTCCGAGAAGGCTGCAGCAGCTAAGATAGCTCTTCTGGAGAAGGAAAGGAAGGAGTCCGAGGGGGTCTTTACTGCTCGTATTGCGGCTCTCGAGAAGGCGGTAGCGGACGGGAATGAGAGAGAGAGGGTTCTCCAGGAGACATTGGGCCAAGTTACTGATAGGGCTGAGTCAGCTGAAGAGAAGTTGGTAAACTTTCTATCTCCCGAGGACGTGCAAGCTAAGGTGGATGCAGCCGTTCAATTCGCTCAGCGGGAGATTTCACGACAGCAATCAGGAGTATCCGAGATGCCTTCTCACGAGCTCTTGACAGGCCACCTTTTATGGGGTTATCTGGAGTGTGCTAGGTTGGCTAAGTCTTTGATAAGGTCGGAGGTTGACTTCTCAAAGTCTTTTGACCTTCGTAAGCTGAAGAGGCCAACTCCCGATGATTGCCAGTACTTTGTGGGGAGATTTGGGGGTTTACTATCTTCTCGGGATTCTCCAGCACCTTCTCCGATGAGATTTGCCACTAGTCCGAGTCCGAGGGCTAGTGGTTCCGGGGGGTATTTTCTCCAATTTCTCGCCTCGCTCCATTGGGTACTTCTGCTGAAGAGACAATTTCTCCCCTCCCTCCTTCCACGAGAGCTTAGTCTTGCTCTCTTTTTGTGTGTGTGTGTTTTTTTTTTTTTTTTTTTTTTTGCAAGAATGTTCTTTGTATCTATTACCCTTCCGAGGGCTCTTCGGCTTAAATAAATATTTTTGTTCAATTTCCTTTTTCTATTTTTTGGTTTTATAATTAAAACTTAACTAAATCAGATAATGACAATTCTTATAAGGTTGATGACTAAGTAAGCTTTCTAAGTAGGAGGTGTTGCTTTGCATGGTTAAGTAGGGTACGTGTCATTCTTAATTAAAAAAGGTTTCAACACGTGTCCCTTTTTTAACATAATAAGAATCTAAACTTCTTCTTTTAACCACGAGTTTAGAGAGTATATATATACTTAAGCTTTTTACCAATTATGCACTTATCTCTACTTTTGTAATCATAATTAACCATTGATTTTCTTTCATAATTGCAAGTACGAAGATAATACTTACCTGATACGATGATGCCTCCTTATTATAGAAGAAGCGGTTCAGCTTCGTCTTGTAGTTCTTCTCGAGATACCGCTCGGAGTCCTTCTGGATCATCAAGGGTTCCCCCGAGGGACAATCCATCCGAAAATCAAGCGACACTTGGTGCTAGTTCCTCTTTTGGAGTGGCTCGTAGGACTCTATCTACAAATTCACGTAGAGTCAACCATATCAGGGAGATATTCATGAGTAGGGAGCCCTATCCTTTGGCGGATGAGTCTTCGGAGTTCGATTTGATTCCTCTTAATCCATCAAGATTGATAGGTAGAGGACGTGTAGGATCCACTATGAGTACAGAATGTGAGACCTCGGTAAGATCTCTTTTCACTGGTTATAACTTAGATTTCGAAGATTATGATATAATAGTGCCTTCCTCGGGCCAAAGGGCTTACGCACCCCCCTCGGGTTACATGACCGTTTACGCCGAACAGATGCGTTGCGGGTTGCGGATGTTTTTTCACCCCTTTTTCCAAATACTTTTTTGGTATTGGCAGGTATGTCCGAGTCAGTTAACACCAAGTTCTTATAGCCATCTGGTGGGGTACATCCTTCGTAGTGAGCTTTTAAACCTTCCAATGTCCCCCTATCGGGTGGGAACAATATTCACCCTTCGACCTTGCTCAGATGGGACTCCCTTTTTTAGCTTGACCTATAGGGACAAGGAAAATATCTTCACTCGTGTATCCAGCTCCCATTCTTGTAGAGGGGATTGGAGGCGGAGATTTTTCTTCGTCCGTCCGAGAGGTCAGTCAGCCAGATCATGGGGGGTACCCATCCGATGGGGTCTGGGATATATTGCTCCCAACCTTGAAACACAAGGGCAAGTGAGGGAGATATTGCTTCACTCGGGACTTTTCTCTGGTTCTTATGATATATCCGGGCTACTGGATTTCCCCGAGGCCTTGATTTTGGCAGGTTTACAAGAGGGGGTGGAGGGATATACTCCTGTTTCTCGTCCTCTTCACAGTAACTTTCATTTTCGTAAGTTCTATTAATCATTCTTTAACTTGTAAATTTTATAAGTGCCCTCGGACCATTTTCCTACTAATATCTTTTGAAGGAGCGGAGATGGGAGCATTTTCCCTCGGGTCTTCTACCGACGTTTTCCTTGGGAGAGCATTGCATGGTAGTCCCGGAATGGTGGAGATTGGTAATTCCGTTCCTCTCGTGAATGAGGGCATGGTTGAGATTTCCTCGGAGGAGGAGAAACCTGTAGCAGCCCCCCCAGTCAGTTATATAATTCCTCCGGGGCCGTCAGATACGATAGCGGTTCTTTCCCCAACAGATTTTCACGGGAATCCTATAGTGTCACAGCCTAGTCCTCGTAGCCATGCCATGGTGAGCGTGTTAGAGGAGTATCTTCTCTCCCCTGGCACAGAGGTCTTGCCGCCCCGGGAAGATATCCCTAATCGTATTCCTGTACCACCGCCCGAGGAGCACCCTTCCCTCGGGAGAACTCTTCCCCCCGGGGATAGTCGGGATATTTCTCTTCTTGGATCAGAGGTGGGATTTTGCCGAAACTTTCTCAGCGGTTTATTGAACGTAACAGATTGTGAACTGATAAAAACCCTTTCGGTACCCGTTCTCCAGGATTTAGCCTGTAAAGACCTGTGTGAGGTATTTATTCATTTTATTTAATACTAACCTGTCTTCCGGTCTGATGCCCCTTGCTTTGTTTTTTGACCAGATTTATATGGTGTTGGATGCTCTTGGTTCTTACCGAAGCTCTTCTTCAGATCCAGGTTTGGTATACCGTCGTCGGGACGAGTTAGAGCAAGGTCTCTTGGAGGCTCAAGTGGAGATAACTCATTTGAAGGAAGTTCACGAGTCCGCTCAGGAGACTCATATCCATGCATTACAATCCGAGAAGGATAAGGCGTGGGAATTAGAACGCCAATTAGTGCTTGAAAGAGCTCGTGTATTGAATTTAGGGAGGAGCATTGAGGTGTTACGTGGCCAAATGCGGTCCTCGGAGGAGCAATTAACACAGGTTACGATGGAGAGAGATGCCTTGAGTCAGCAGTTGCTAGGAATAACTCGTTCTCATGCGGTAGAGGTGGTTATGGCCCGAGTCCAAGCTGTGCTGGAGGTGGTGGGTTCATCCAATCCCCGTGAGTCTCTTCGGGGTGAGATGCGTGATTTAGTGCATATAGGCTATAAATTGTGCCAAGACGTCGTACAAGCTTTGCCAGAGTTCCCTTCGGGCTTGCTCCTTCCGGAACTCAATATCCGTCAAGTCTCCGAGGAGTTTCTACCTTCACCTAGTGGAGATTTTGCGATCGGAACTGTGTTCTGTGATGACCCATTCTCTCTTTCCGAGGAGCAGCGCAGAAGACTCATCAGAGAGGGGAAACGTCCCATGGGAGGGTCTTAGCTTGTAGATGAATGTTATATAGTTTAGTTCATAATACAGAGGGTTTTTTTTTATTATTACCGGGTTGTCTCGATGTCTCATATATAGAGCCATCATTCTGTCGGACAACTCTTTTTTGTACTATATCCCCTCGTATATGAACACTCTTTTTATTCATGCATGATTATTACATTAAGCATAATACTTCTTAAGATTGCTTGCGTTCCATGTGTTGCGAAGTATTGCCTCCTCGGAGGTGGCAAGCCGATAAGTCGCCGGTCCCACAATTTCCACTATATTGTAGGGTCCTTCCCATCGTGGATCTAGTTTACCCACATTCTTAGAGGCCCCGACTCGTTTCATCACTAAATCTCCAACTTGAAAGGTTCGGGGTTTTACCTTGGTATTGTAATATCGTGACATCCGAGCCTTGTATTCTTCCATTCGGAGGGCGACTCGGGTTCTTTTTTCTTCGAGAAGATCAAGGGCAAGGGCTAAGTTTGAGCCATTGGCCACTTCCTCGTATTCTTTGACTCGCCAGCTTTCTATGGAGACCTCCGAGGGCAAAACAGCTTCACACCCGTAGGATAGACTAAAAGGGGTTTCGCCCGTAGCAACACTTTGCGTGGTCCGATAGGCCCACAATATCCCGGGTATCTCCTCAACCCACTTAGCTTTATGCCAATCAAGCCGGGCCTTCATGTTCTTCAAGAGGGTTCTGTTGGTTCTTTCTACTTGGCCATTTGCTTGAGGGTATCCCATGGAGGCAAAGCGATGTTTTATCTCCCAATGATCGCACCATTTTTGTAATCATTGGTCAGTAAACTGCAAACCGTTGTCACTTACCAGGCTCCGAGGGACACCAAAGCGACAAATAATACTCCTCCAGAGAAAATTGATGACTGCCCCTGCAGTTACTCTAGCCAGGGGTTCCGCTTCCACCCATTTGGTGAAGTAGTCAACGGCTACTAATAGAAATTTCTTTTGACCGGCATCGGGAATAAGAGGTCCCAGTATATCAATACCCCACTTGGAGAATGGGCAAGGGCTCAAGTGGGGTTCTCAAGGAGCTGTAGGTTGATGGGTCCGAGGGGCGTATGCTTGGCAGGATTTACACCTTTCGGCATGGATTTTGCTGTCTTTGGTCATTGTGGGCCAGTAATAGCCTTGTCGGATCAAGCGTCCGACCATGCTTTCACTGCTGGTATGGCTTCCACATACCCCCTCGTGAGTTTCTGCTAAAGCTAGTTGTGCCTCCTCTTCATTAAGGCATCGAGCATGGGGGCATGAGTATGTCCTTCGGAAGAGTATCCCGTCTTTGAGGAAGTATCGGAGGGTTTTTCTGAACATCATTCTCTGAATATTCTTGTCCGAGGAGTATCCCTCGAGATTCTGCAAATAGGCTTTGATAGGGGTCACCCAGCTAGATGAGGGATCTGAAATGGCATTCACCTCTTGGCCTTCGCTCTTTTCAGATTCATTGACATGCAGTAGAGTAATCTTCCGAGTATGTATTGCAGCTGTTTGTGTAGCCATTTTGGACAAAGCGTCCGCCTCTTGGTTTTCTTTTCGGGGAATTTGAATTATATCATACTCTTCAAACCATTCGGATCTTTGACGAACAACTCGGAGGTACTCTTGCATTCTTTCTTCCTTTGCCTCATATGACCCCTTAATTTGCTGAACAATCAGTTGGGAGTCACTATGGAGGAGTACTCTCTTCATTCCCCCTTCCCTTGCTAGTCTCATACCGATAAGGAGAGCTTCATACTCGGCTTCATTGTTAGAAAGGGGATAATCTATTCTAACCGCAAAATGAAGTCTTTTCTCCTCCCCTTCTTGGTTTACCAAAACTATTCCAGCACCCCCATGTGTACTTACCGAGGATCCGTCTACATATACATGCCATCGTGGCTCCTTTTCCTCGGGTCTTATGCTTGTAAGCTCTGTTACAAAGTCCGCCAGAACTTGCGCTTTGATTGATGGTCTCGGAGCATAGGAAATATCGTACTCAGTAAGCTCTACGGCCCATTTTATCAGTCTTCCTGATGATTCAGGCTTGTTAAGAATTGCCCTCAGGGGGTGCTTAGTTAGCACGGTAATTGGATGAGATAGAAAGTAGAGACGTAGCTTACGAGCCGTAGTAACCAATGCTAGAACTAGTTTCTCAGTTAGGGTATATCGGGTTTCGGCTCCGAGGAGGGTTTTGCTGACGTAATATACCGGGTGATGTTCCCCCTCCTGTTCTTTGACTAAGACAGCGCTAATAGCCTCTTCTCCGACTGATAAATACAGAAACAACTCTTCTTGGGGTATAGGTTTTACCAGCAAAGGTGGTTTCAACATATATCTTTTCAATTCTTCGAGAGCTTCCTCGCATTGAGGGGTCCACTGAAATTCCTTGACATTTCGAAGTATCTTGAAGAAGGGAAGCCCTTTCTCTGCAGACTTGGAGACAAATCGACTCAACGAGGCCATTCTTCCAGTTAATTTTTGGACATCTTTCACCGTCCTAGGGGTAGGCAATCCCATGATAGCTTCTGCTTTTTCGGGGTTTACTTCGATTCCCTTCTCCGTAACCATAAATCCCAAAAATTTTCCTCCTCGGATACCAAAAGAGCACTTCCGAGGGTTAACTTTCATGCCAAAGTTGTTCATAATGACCAACGCTTTCCGTAGGTCCTCGGGATGTTCTTCGGCAGTGTTACTTTTAACTACAGTATCATCTACGTAAACCTCTACTGATTTCCCAATAAGTCCTGTGAACATAAGACTTACTAACCTTTGGTAGGTAGCTCCCGCATTCTTCAGCCCAAATGGCATAACTAAATAACAAAATGTGCCTGCATCTGTGATGAAGCTGGTCTTATCTTGGTCAATAGTCGCCATTGGGATTTGGTTATACCCTTGGTCTCCATCTAAAGTTGATAGTAGCGCGCACCCTGCGGTAGAATCAACTAGCTGATCTATGCTCGGTAAGGGATAACAATCTTTTGGGCAGGCTTCATTAAGGTTGGTAAAGTCAACACACATTCGCCATCTTCCTCCATGCTTGGGTACTAGCACGACATTAGCTAGCCATTCGGGATAAATGACTTCTCGAATTTGCTTCAAACTAAGAAGGCGTTGTATTTCCGATCGGATAATCTTGTTGCGCTCGGGTCCCATTTTCCTTTTCTTCTGTTGGACAGGTTTAGCCCCGGGCTTTACGTTAAGAAAGTGTTGGCATACCTTATTGCTGATTCGCCCGGGTGGTCCACCTTCCCATGCAAAGAGGTGATGAAACTGTTTGAGGAGAGAGATCAGTTGATCTTCTATGATTGGAGCCATATGGGTGCCGATTTTGATTACTTTCTCGGGGCTTCCTTCTACTAATTCCACCATTTTTAACTCTTCCACAGGTTGGACTCGTGTTTCCTCGGTTTTACACTTTTTGTTCTTTCCGAGTGAGTGTTCGTTCTCTTCTGAGGGAATGGCATTCATGCAGCATTCTCTGGCTTTCGACTGACTTCCTCGGACTTCTCCGATTCCCGAAGAAGTGGGGAATTTCACTTTAAGATGCAGAGTGGAGGGGATAGCCTCAAAGGCCCGAATAGATGGTCTTCCGCAGATGACATTATATGTTCGTGAGGAAGCTTCCACTACCCAAAACTTAATAGATTCCGTTCTTCGAAGGGCTCCTTTCCCCCATGACATTGGCAGAGTAACAGTTCCGAGGGTTTGACAGGCTTCTCCTGAGAATCCTACTAGCGGGACCTCAACGGTTTCCAATGTTTCTTGTTTCAACCTCATAGCCAGATAGGTAGGTAAGAAGAGTACATCCACGGAGCTACCCGTATCTATAAGGATCCGTTGGATCTCATACCCGTAGATGACAGCAGAAATAACCAATGGATCTTCATGAGGGTATATTACGTCCATAAGATCCTCGGGCCCAAAAGTGATGCTAGGCAGATTTGATCCTTGAATGGAGCAGACAGACAATCCTTGTTCTGCTCGTCGGGCTTCTTTCAAATATTTCTTCTTTTTACCCTGAGGTGTCATGGAAATTTCACCCCCTTCAATCATATTGATCGTTCTCCCTGTTGGGGGGTTGTTTTTATAAGAGTTAGGTGGAGGAGGCAAACTCTGATACCCTGTCGTTTTCTCTCGTGAACTTTGCCGACGATCTTTAATTCTCTCTTGGGATCGGAGACGTCCAGTTGTCCCTTCTCGTGACTTCCGACTAAGTATCCTTTCTTCCCTTTCTTGTTCTTCCTCCTCTCTTCGTGATCTCTTCCAAACATGAGCTTTGGGCTCCTCGGGGTTATTTTCCTTGAGGTAATTCTTCAAATACCCTATTTCTAACAGGCGGAGCACCTCTAAACGAAGGGTAGTACATTCTTCCGTAGTGTGCCCGTAAGTTTTATGGTACTTACAATATTTCCCCGTGTCCTTGTCTCGGTTAGGGAATTTAGTCGGTCTGGGCCAGTGTAACTCGTTGCTACCCCTCATTATATTGAGCACTTCTGGTGGGGTAACAGTCATCGGAGGTAGGTGCACGGGTCGGAGGAACTTCTTAACCACTCCTCCTTCGTCCTTGCGCTGAAGAGATTTTCCTTCCTTATTCTTTTCTTTAGCCTTTGCCTCTTTCTCGACGCGCTCTAGGTGTTCATTATCCTCCTGCTCCATTTGCTTTTTTGTTCCCTCTGCCTCTTCCATCAAGATATGGATTTCTGCCTTTTGCATTAGTTCATTCATGTCCGTGATCCGATTTCCCATAAGGTATCTGAAGAATTTCCCCGTTCGGAGTCCCTGAGTTAATATGTCCGCCATAATGGTCGGACTAACGTTGGGAACATCAAGTGCTTCATCCGTGAAGCGCTTTATATACTCTCGTAAGGTTTCATTTTTTTCTGTTTAATAGTGAATAGGTGTGTGGCAGATTTAGGGTACCTTCGATTGCAGGCGAATTGTCGCACGAACAAATGGGCTAATCGATCAAAGCTCGTAATGGAACAAGGTGGAAGGTGAGTAAACCAGGCTTGGGCCCGCCCTCCGAGGGTAACAGGAAACACGCGGCATAACACGTGGTCAGGGGCAGAAGAGAGGTCCATTCCGGCCAGATATTGATGAATGTGATCCTGTGGGTCCTTTCCATCAGCTTCTCCAGTGTATAATGGGATATTGACAGGTCGCATCCCCGAGGGGATAGAAGCTGAAGCGATTTCGGGAATGAAAGGAGTGGTCTTGAATGTAGGGTCCTCTTCAGGGACCATGGTCTTCTTTAGGTCACCTAATTCTTTTCGTAAATCATCCATCATTCCCCATAAGGAATGTTCAACCTCTCCTCGATACTCCGAGGGGCGAGAAATTTCTTCTCTACCCCTCTCTGGAATTATTTCCTGACACACATACCTTCGAGGCATCTGTCGAGATTCTCGTTGCCAAGGATTCGAATTTGGGTTCCACGCCATCGGAGGTACACCTCCCTCCGAGGGGGAATTCCCATTATCGAAGAGCACAGAAGATGCGTGTCCGATAGGTTCATTCCTCCGGGGTGTTCGTGCAGCATTTATAAGTCTTTCGTAAACAGATCGGGGAATATTAATAAAATCTCTAGTACCTGGTTCGTAATTGGACAAAGTTTCTTCTGAGTCGCTGTTCGAGAAAGGAAGGTTGTCACTTTCGAAAAGATCGTCCATCCTAGCCGACATCTGCTTGAATTCTCTCGAGGACAGATATTATGGTGTTCCCACAGACGGCGCCACTTTGTTAACGGGTTTGGAATTATTCCCTATTTAACGGAAGATATTTATTTGGGTCGGAACGCCCTGTCCGTGATTCAGAGGCAATGACAAGTGGAAATAATAAGAATAGCTGCAAGAATATTCCCTTCCTTTATTCACTGAACTTTTCCTCCTCTTTTTTTTTTTATGTATTTGAATGTCAAGTAGTAAGTAAACTGAGTTATCTTAGGTTGTTTTTCTTCTACGGATCACCTTCCCTTATATAGACTCTGGTAGGGACATGTGTTATTGTGCATGTGCTTTGGTAAGGACAGGTGTTTAAAATAAGGATAAAGTTTATCTTTTATCGACTAAGCGCTGACTAGATTTAATCTCCATCTCTTTTGATAGCTCCGAGGGCCTTTGATGTGGATTGTTTTGATAGAGCTATTCTTCCGATGGACTCTTTTTCTCTTTCTTGATTTGGGTCCGTTCTTCAATGATCAGGAGTAATCTCTGAGGGCATAACTTGATCTCCGAGGGCGTGGTATAATCTCCGAGAGTTAAATATGATCTCCGAGGGCTGAATTTGCTCCTTTTGAAATGGTATTTTTTCATCTAAGTCCTCGGAATATGTTATGTGGGCACTCTGTTATTTACTTCTGATTTTTCTCCGAGAATGAGTCCTCGGGCGATGGTCCGAGGGTCGTCTTTTCCGAGGAGTGTTCAGCAAGGAAGTTTTCTTGTAAGTTCATAGGACTCGGGGTCCGTTGTGGTCCCTCTTGGCGCATTGGTGGATATCGGAATCGTACGAGTCCATCGGGGTTCGCTCTTTTTCCGATGCCGTGCTGATATCTGTTTTTTTATTCACCGTTTGACTTTCCAAGGGACACTTATGTTCCTCCTCGGGTGCTCTTGTAAACCTTTTCGGGTCAGTGACTGAAAGGTAGGGCAATCCTCCGAGGGGTTTTCTTTATAGGTACATCTCATCGGAAGTACTCGTGACAATAGTATTGTCCATTTATTGTTTTCTCCGAGTAGTAGTAATATTCTTTATTTTATTTTTAGGGTTAACACAAAGGCATTGACTTATGCTAGAAACAGTTATCTAACGATCATCTAGAATAACACGTCGATGATCGTCTGATGTATGTGTAGAGTCTCGACACATAAGGTGAGACGATGATGGAGAACCCTTGAACAACATCGGAGGTGTGTTGATAGATACGATGAGGTGAATTCATATGATAAAGCTCGAAGAGGAGAAGACACTGAAATGATTGAGAGGTATGATAGAAGATATCCTAGTCCTACCAAAACAAAGCATCAACATAGCTATCGTGAGCCAACTCCCATGAGGTACGTGGAAGAAGATCGGTTGGTTATAATCAGAATGGTGATAGAAATTACTGAGCCTTTACCTTTCAGTGAGGAGTTACAAAGGGTTGTCTTGGGGAGAGGCCAAGATATTACAAAGAGGCTCAAATTATAATGGTATTGCTAATCTGGCATCACATATGCATGTACAAGATAGTATTCTAAGCTTGGGAGGCTATGATACTAGAGTTCAAGCACGACTATTTTCCATTACGCTGGTCGGTCTAGCGCATGAGTGGTTTGCGCGCATACTACCAGACATGGAGCAAGTTAGGGAATGAATATAGACATTGTTTTG
Source organism: Linaria vulgaris (assembly GCA_948329865.1). Classification (NCBI taxonomy): domain Eukaryota; kingdom Viridiplantae; phylum Streptophyta; class Magnoliopsida; order Lamiales; family Plantaginaceae; genus Linaria; species Linaria vulgaris. Next base: position 36,960,125 of record OX415251.1, on the reverse strand, counting down.
ATGTTCTAAGAAAGGCAACTAAAAGCAGATAATATAACTCAATCAATCATCTCCATCTCCGCCGATACCAACACAATCAGAGTCACTTCGTCTTGCTTTCAAGGGGTCTTCAGTGACTCCACATAACATAGTCAGGCTTCGCGATGATTGCCTATCACCTCTCCCGTGCCGGCGGAGTTGAGAACTTCATTTTCTGGTGATACGTGGACACTACGTCTCTGAAGGCATTGAGTGATGGCATGTTCATGATGGTATTGTATGGGAAAGGCTCATCCACGGTCAAGTAGTCGACATTCAAGGTTCTTTGTTGTGGAGTTGTGCCAAGTGAAGTTGGCAGTGCTACTTTCCCTCGTAGGAGCACCTCCGATCCTCCAAACCCGTGCAGTGGAGTTCAACTGCTTCAACCACGCCGTTTCCCAATGCCATCTTCGGCCAGGTTGATGTGAACATAACATTGGCAGATATTCAATTGTCAATTAGTACCTTCATTATCCTTTCGTTAGCGATATCAACAGTTACCACTAGGGACAATCCAAGTAATCCGCATGTATGGTCTGTGGGGTGAGGCTCATCAAATTTGATTAGGTGAATGTGATTTCCTCAGGTGCAATTTCTTCAAGCTCCATGAGCTTTGTGAAACCCACATATCGATCATCATCCATGTCCCTTGTCACTCGCTTGAGACCTCTCATCGAGTTTGCTCCGACGAGGCCTTCTAAGATCATGCTCCCATCCTTGGCTGGTTATCCATCAGCTACGGGTGTTCATAGGAGTGCATGCTCTTAATATTTTTCTGCTTATCCTTGCGGAGCAACCTTGATCGGTCTCTTATCGGCCTATTTGCCTCGTCCTTCAAGGCCCTCACTTATTCAACCAACTTCTCTTCCTTTATCAGACGCTCTATCTCATCCTTTAAATCTTCACATTCCTCGGTGACATGGACATGTTGCTTATGGTACTTGCAGTAACTGTTCGATAACTTTGTGGCCAACAAATCCTTCAACTTCCTTGGTTTATTCAACCAACCCTTTCTCTTTGCCGCACTGTAAACCGTCGTGATATCTGCATTGAGAGGCGTATAGCGCCTCAGGGATGAATTTATGTGCATGTTGTTTTGTTTCCTATTCCAACTCCACTAGTCATTCGCTTTACTCATTCGGGGATGTTCTGCGGTCTTTACCGTCATCATCTCTTCAAGGTGTATCACTTGGTGCGCTACTTCGTTTATTTCTCTATGGTTTTGGGCTTCATCTTCAAGGCCTCGGCATAGAAAGTTCGATTTCTTGTGGCATGAAATATTATATTCGCCACCATTTCCTTCTTTGGGTTATGAATCTTTAGGATCTCCAAATTAAACCTCCTCATGAATTCTCTTAGTGTCTCTTTCTCCCCTTACTTGACCGAGTATAAATGTGAATGGTCCATGGCATTTCTTTTTTCAGCTTGAGAACAGGCCCTCAAAACTCTTCCTCAATTCCTCATAACTCCTTATGGCTCCTTTCAGGATTCTGGAAAATCAACCCAAGGCTACACCTGTCAACGTGGTGGCGAATATGAGTGCTTGGACGTTTTCGGTGAGTCCGTAAAGGGACAAGAACCCATCTAAATAGAAGATGTGCTCCAAATGATCCTATTTCCCATCGTAAGTCTTTAATTGCGATATCTTTTCTCCTCGATCTAGTACCTCAACCTCTATCTCAACACTAAACTGAGTGTTTCTACGTGGCTTCACCACCATTGCCATTCGGGCTGCACGTCCTCTCTTTCCTTATTCAACCTTTCCACCCTTCTAGCAATCTTTGTGCCCTCTGCCATGGATCCCTCAGCTTCAACATGACTACCTTCATGTCTCACCCTTCCGTGATCTCTTCAGGATTCCACCTCGCTCGACTCAGACCTTGCCTTCGCATCATCCAAGGCTTGCATGTTCCTGAAGTCCTCACGATGATGCCTTGTTGTCGAGGCTTGAGCCCTTGGTACTTTTATATGGCAACCTTGCAGCGGCGCAGCCGTGGGCAGTGCAGTTGGTAACGCGGTGGCTATCGCAGTGCTAACCATCTCCATTATCTCATCCTTCATAGTTGGTGGCACCGCGATAGTCGGTGCGGCAGTTGCATCCGGATTTGGCAGTTGCTGATCTTTAGTTGTTGGAATCATGGGTTCCTGTCGTGTTGGTTGGGCTACATGAATAGGTGGCGGTGATGGCACACAGGCCCTATTTTGCGGGAGCCACTCCTACTAGGCGACGCACTTATACGTTCAAAAGTTCTACTGCTCTACTCTGTGATCGAGTTACCCTAAACATCATTGCTTCCACGACCATGCTTATGGTGCTCCCACAGACGGTGCAAATAATTTGATATTATTTTCTCTGGGTTACAAGATAATAGAAATGCATTACAAATGGTTCTAAAATATACCAAACTATGTTAATCTAGAATCGACTAGCTTTGTCTAGAACATCTATTATAAGAAGCCTAAAATGACAAAAATTACCATTGAGAGTCGAAACTAAGAACTATCTAATCGATGCGGTTCTGTGCTGAAATAACTATTGAGTTATAGGACAATTGAACGGTCCTGGGTTCGATACTGAAAACTCTCAGACGTGGAGGTTGATAGAATAACAGTCAAACAATGGGGACTGCATGATCAAATAGAAGAACTCTCGAACCGAAATAACAGTCGAACGCTTGATTCAATTCTTGTAGAGTTGATGAACAATAATTTATGATCTGACGTGAATTATGGGGTCCGTGGTATTTATTGTTGTAAAGTGGACCCTTCTGATAGAGCGAAAAATACGGCAATAAATGAAAGACGAAAAAATAAACGACTCACAGATTTTACGTGGAAAACCCCAAATTACTTTAGGGTGAAAAACCACGGGCAAGGTAGAAGAACTTCACTATGAGTGTAAAATAGGAATTACAACACTCCGACTCTTACCGTAGTAAAGTCGTACAAACTCTCTATTTTTACCTCACACTAACAACACTTTTAACCACTCTTTTATATATTAATTATTTGCTTAATTAAAGATAAGAGAAGAAGATGTTTTGGGATGATCTGATTGCTGCAATTCCCTCCTCTATTTATAGCAAGAAGTTTGGAGACACAATTGCATCAATACCGCGTACAAGGCTGGAGGAACATGGCATGAATAATTGTTTATTCAAAATGATCTGTGAACAATGCCTCCCACATGCACTGATTAGCATAATTCAGCCGCACAGCTCATTTGATGTTTAATGCCCCATGTGAACACATGAATATTAAATGTTGTGTGACATTTAATAATCACTGCCAGCAATCTCCCACTTGAAGATTTGATTATGGATTAATCGAATCTTCACACACAGCTCTTTCTACCTCGCCCTTCATGTTGCTTACGTCTCCACCAGACCACAAGAGGACCGACACTGAAAAAACTTGTCAGCATTAACACTCTTCGTCATGAAATCAGCTATGTTATCTTTCGTGTGAATCTTCTGCACATCCATAGTACCCTCCTCGACTTTCTCACGAACAAAGTGATACTGGACCCGAATATGTTTTGTCTTGGAATGAAACGCTGGATTCCTTGCAAGATGCAACGCACTCTGACTGTCACAGAATAGAGAAATACTCTCAAGTTTGTGCCCGAGTTCCTCCAGAACCATTTTCAACCAAATCGCCTCTTTACTGGCCTGCGTAGCTGCCACGTATTCAGCCTCTGTTGTTGATGTTGCAACAACTGACTGTAACTTCGAAACCCAACTCACCGCACCTCCATCAAGAGTAAACACATATCCTGTCGTGGACTTGCTAATGTCAAGATCACCTGCATAGTCAGAATCAACATAGCCCCTGACTGTAAAACCCGATCCTCCATAACATAATGCAACATCTGAGGTTCCCTGAATATATCTCAGAACTCTCTTTACTGTACTCCAATGCTCTCTTCCCGGATCCGCCATGTATCGACTAACCACTCCCACTGCATGTGCAATGTCTGGTCTAGTACAGATCATAGCAAACATTAAGCTTCCCACTGCTGATGCATACGGTACTCGAGACATCTCCCTCATCTCTTCTTCACTGCTAGGACACATACTTGAGGATAACTTGAAATTAACAGGAAGAGGGGTAGATATTGGCTTACAATTCTGCATACTGAACCGCCGCAAAATCTTCAACAGATAGTTCCTCTGAGAAATCCAAATCTTCCTGCAATTTCTGTCTCGGTGGATTTGCATCCCTAGAATCTTGTTTGTTGGTCCTAAGTCCTTCATTTCAAATTCCCTAGCCAGTTCAGCCTTCAATTCTTCAATACGAGCTTTGTTGGGGCCTGAAACCAACATGTCATCAACATACAACAGTAAAATAACAAAGTCATCACCAGATCTCTTGAAATATGCACAAGGATCTGCATTCAGTCTGTTGTATCCAAGGCTCATTATGAATGAATCAAATCTTTTGTACCAACACCTCGGCGCCTGCTTGAGACCGTACAAAGATTTGGTCAACCTGCAAACCAAGTTCTTTTTTCCTTCTTCAATAAATCCTTCTGGTTGGAGCATGTAAATCTCTTCTTCAAGATCACCATGAAGAAAAGCTGTCTTTACATCTAACTATTCAAGATGTAAATCAAATGTAGCGCACATCGCCAGAACCACCCGAACAGTTGTCATTTGGACCACCGGGGAAAATATTTCGTTGAAATCAATCCCTTCCTTCTGAGCATATCCTTTCACCACCAATCGTGCACGATACCTCTCCACTTGGTCATCACTGTTACATTTGATTTTGTGCACCCATTTGTTGCCAATGGGTTTCCTCCCTTGTGGTAGACACAAGTTCCCATGTCTTATTCTTATGGAGTGCTTCGATTTCCTCCTGCATTGCTGTCATCCACTGAGCTGCATCTGAACTACTCATTGCTTCCTGGAGAGTTGATGGCTCCCCGTCCTCAGTTAAAAGACAGTATGCAACATTGTTCTCCATAGAATAGTCTGAGTGCCAGTCTGGTGGTCTCCTGACACGTGTCGATCGACGTATCCCCGGGACTCCAGACTCCGTTGTCTCCTCAGGTTCATGCTCTGGTTCAGCAGGACCGTCCTGCTCAGCATCATTCTCGACTACTACTGTCGTAGTTCCTGGATCTTCCCCTGTGCTGCTATCATTTCCTTTCTTATCTTCCGTGAAGATAACATCCCTGCTTACAACAATCTTGTGGGCAGTGGGGTCCCACAAGCGATACCCCTTCACTCCTTTAGCATACCCTAAGAACAAACACTTCCTGGATTTCGGGTCCAGCTTTGTTTTCTCTTGAGTATTAAACATAACATAAGCGGGACTCCCAAATACATGGAGATTAGAATAATCAACTGGTTTACCTGTCCACACCTCCATCGGTGTTTTCAGCCCCAGTGTTGTTGATGGAGATCGGTTCACCACATAACATGCGGTATTGATTGCTTCTGCCCAGAACGACTTTTCTAAGCCTGCAGCCTGCATCATGGCTCTTGTTTTATCCAACAAGGTCCTGTTCATCCGCTCTGCCACCCCATTTTGCTGCGGAGTGTATGCCGTAGTAAACTGCCTCTTAATCCCAGCATCTTTACAGAAGTCGTCAAACTCCTTGCCAGTATATTCCCCTCCATTGTCAGATCTTAGGCACTTGATCTTTTTCCCAGATTCAAGTTCCACCAGCGCTTTGTACGTCTTGAACATCGAGAACACCTCGGCCTTACTCTTGATCATGTACACCCAACATCTCCTGGAATAATCATCTATAAAAGACACAAAATACTTTGCACCTCCTAGGGATAGTACTGGTGCTTGCCACACGTCAGAGTGAATCAATTCTAGAATGACTTTACTTCTAGAATCTGAACTACGAAACTTTATACGATGTTGCTTGCCAACAACACAATGATCACAAAAAGGTAAAGATACCTTAGTGAGGCCCGGAAGTAGTTTCTTCTCTGCAAGAACCTTCATGCCTTGTTCTGACATATGCCCGAGCCGTTGATGCCAAATCATTGATGATTTCTCAATTGACTCGGATGAAGCCACTGACGCTTCTCCCACTTGCAGAGCCCTCCCTTGTACCTTGTATAAGTTTCCGGCAATCTTGTCCGCCTTCATCAGTACAAGCGCACCCCTTTTAACTTTCATGATCTTGTTTCGCGACCCAATCTCACAACCAAGATCATCCAGTTGTCCATGAGACAAAAAATTCTTGCATAATCCCTCCACGTGTCGGACATCTCGAATGGTCCGAACAATCCCGTCATGCATCTCCAGCTTGATCGTACCAACGACAACAACTTTCAAAGGTTTATTTTTACAGCTATACACAGATCCTCCAGCGATCGGTGTATACTCATGAAACCACTCCCTCCGGGGAGTCATATGAAAACTGGCTCCTGAATCAATAAGCCATACATCATCGAAGCCACGCATACCTCGAATAGCTGTTGCTGCTTCACAGCATAGTACATCACCATCATCTGAAGTGCTAGCAACGTTCCCCTGAGGATTAGAACTCTTCTGGTTTGAATCCTTAAGATTCCAACAGTCCTTCTTCAAGTGACCTTTCTTGCCACAGTGCCAACAACTGCCCTTGGTCTTTGACTTGGATCTCCCCTGTTTCTTACTCCCACTTGCACCGCGCTCCGTCGTTCTCCCTCTTGTCACCGACAAGGCACCTGCTTGTTGCGTACCTGCCTCCCTGTCTTCTCTGTTCTTGTGCCGACTCTCTTCTTCCAGAATAGCGGCTGCAATCTCGTCGAAGACCAAATAATCCGTGAGGACATTATTTGTTAAGTTGATGACAAGCTGGTCATACGAATCGGGCAGACTTTGCAGCAAAATTTCAGCACGTTCAACCACTTCTATTTTATGACTCAACGACGTCAATTGAGAAAATAGAGTATTTAAAACATTGAGATGCTCAGTTACCGGGGTAGATTCCGCCATCCTCAGTGTGTACAATTTTCGTTTAAGGAAAATTTTGTTGTGTAGGGACTTCGCCTCATACAGCTTGTTGAGATGATCCCATATCTCCTTAGCTGTCCTCTTCTCCTCAACATTTGACAACACGCCATCACCTAACGCCAGGTGAATATTTGCGATAGCGTTGCCGTCCATCTCGTTCCACTTCGTATCATCTGTAAGCTCCACCGACCTGTCGTCGATCGCAGCGAGACACCCATCTTTTCGCAAGATGGCTTTAATCTTCAGCTTCCACAACGAGAAATTACTCCCGCTGAATTTCTCGATCTCGAATTTTGCCGTCATTGCTTCTATCACGTACCACCGTCACTGAAAAATAATTTCAGCACGACACCCACAGATATCACCGAGACCCCGGATATGAACCGAGGCTCTGATACCACTTGTTGTAAAGTGGACCCTTCTGATAGAGCGAAAAATACGGCAATAAATGAAAGACGGAAAAATAAACGACTCACAGATTTTACGTGGAAAACCCCAAATTACTTTAGGGTGAAAAACCACGGGCAAGGTAGAAGAACTTCACTATGAGTGTAAAATAGGAATTACAACACTCCGACTCTTACCGTAGTAAAGTCGTACAAACTCTCTATTTTTACCTCACACTAACAACACTTTTAACCACTCTTTTATATATTAATTATTTGCTTAATTAAAGATAAGAGAAGAAGATGTTTTGGGATGATCTGATTGCTGCAATTCCCTCCTCTATTTATAGCAAGAAGTTTGGAGACACAATTGCATCAATACCGCGTACAAGGCTGGAGGAACATGGCATGAATAATTGTTTATTCAAAATGATCTGTGAACAATGCCTCCCACATGCACTGATTAGCATAATTCAGCCGCACAGCTCATTTGATGTTTAATGCCCCATGTGAACACATGAATATTAAATGTTGTGTGACATTTAATAATCACTGCCAGCATTTATAGACCTAGGGATGCGAGCCCTGTTCTATAAAAGCCAATAACAATCAAACAGTAGCGTTCAATTTTCCTGTAAGTGTTGAACCGCCCTAGTTCGACTCTTTTCTGCTTGGGCTGCTAATGGGGCGGGCTGACCCAGTTTATTGTTGGGCCATCTATTTCACCCCTACCACACATGATAACATTGGCACTCACTTTCTTAGTCACATGTATCTCGATCTTTTACTCCCCGTATGAAGCATATTGCTATTAATTATCAATTAATTGCAATTTAGTTCAGAAAGGTCTTCTTCGTGTTTCTCATATGCCTTCAAAACAGCAACTAATTGATGTTCTCATTAAGTTATTGGGTCGGACCCGATATAGTACTCCATTATCCAAGATTGAAATGTTCATACAAACCCATCTTGAGGAGGCCTATTGAGAATAATTGTTATATTTCGTATGTTTATATTATTAAAATTTCTCTTCTATTAGGAATTCTCTTAAAATAAAGAATTGTATTTTATATACATTCACCTAATAAGTATCATTCATTATTCTCTAAAAAAACATATCTTTCTCATTCTCTCTACAATAAATATAGGTGATTGACGAATCTTAATACCTATTTCTCTCTAAAACTCATTGCGAATGTCTAATTGCTAGAATAATTAAGGATGTTCGGATTCCACGGTTTGGTTAAACCGTGGAAATCGAACCAAATAAAGTAGTTTGGTCTGAACTATAGTAGATTTTTGTAACACGGTTTGGTTTGATTTCAAACCGAAGCTATTTTGGTTCTGTTGCAAGAAAACCGAATTAAACCGAAATAGACCATACAAACCAAACCAAACCAAACATTTATTTTTTAAAAAATTAAAATGTTAATAAAAACTAAATTTTAATTTATTGTTTTCAGTCATCCCATGATCAAGCTAAGTTTTATTCCATCTAAAAATTGCAAAAACAATCCCACAGAAATAAAAAAAAATGGCGTTTTCAGCCTGAAAACGTTGAAATTCGCCGAAAATCACGTTTCCGTAAAGACTTTTTACGTTATGCTTAGATAGTCGTTTCCACTTGAAAAAATGGTATTCCTTGTCGAAAACGAGTTTTGTAGTCAAAAAGGTCCAACTGAAAATAGAAAAATGGTATTTTTACGTGTATCGTATATTTATTTTGGTAAATTTTAGTCGTAGTATGTGTTTTAGGTGTAGTGTGTATCTTCTTGTCTCTTTAAGTTTTGTATGTATTCTTTTTTAAGGGTTAAACCAAAATCCTGAACTCATGCCTCAAAGTTTACAACACAACATTTACATAAAAAGAGGGTAATACAATATTTCTTTAAAAATTTTTTTTTTTCCAAAACCGAACAGTTTCTCGCATTTGATTTTAATTTATTTTTTTTGTTTAACCGAACCGAATTATTAAACCGTTTAAACCAAATTGTACTGTACGGTTCAGTTTATGATTTTCTTATTTTATTTGGATTGATTCGATTTATCTGAAAAGCAAAAATACATGGTTTGATTTGAGACTCATGAACAGTCTTACATGGAATACATATTGGAACCATCTATGTCTACAAAGAATCAAATAGCATACACATCTATTTAACAAATGGAGTTGACTATAGTTCAAAAAGTTATAGACCCCTGAGTTTGGACCTGTAATCCGCGGCCCATGATACATAATGAAAGCCCGCCAACAAACGACGTCGTTGCACTTCACCTTGTAGATTATGTATGTTATGTTATCCACTGTCACTGTAAGCTCTCTCTCATTCGCAACAGCAAAAATGGCTTCTTCATCATCTCTTTCCACTCCAATCTTTTCTACTTCCACTCACAGTTTCACTAATGCCAGACTCCAAACCCCACAATTCTTGAATTTATCATCTTCAAGCCAGATTACCAATATCCAACTCCTCAAAAATCAGCGCCAACTGCCCTTCTCTTCCACTCCACGCCCTCTCACCGTCATCGCCATGGCTCCTCCTAAACCCGGTGGAAAACCTAAAAAAGGTTTACTCTTTTTTCTTTGTTTTTTTTAGCTCAGTATTGGTGTTGGGTTTTTGTTTCTGATTTTATTATGTGTGGTGTTGTTGTGTGTAATTTGGCAGTGGTTGGTGTGGTGAAGTTGGCTCTGGAGGCAGGTAAGGCGACACCGGCTCCTCCCGTGGGGCCCGCGTTGGGTGCCAAGGGTGTGAACATTGCCGCATTTTGTAAGGATTATAATGCTCGTACTGCTGATAAGCCCGGTTACGTTATTCCCGTTGAGATTACCGTTTACGACGTGAGTTTGAGTTCTCGTATTTTAATTCGATCCTCGACTGTGTTCAATTGGGTTTTTGGTTATTGTTGGTTCTCAAATGTTGAAATGTTAAACAGGATAGGAGCTTTACTTTTATCTTGAAGACTCCACCTGCTTCGGTGTTGTTGCTAAAAGCTGCTGGTACGACGCTTTCTTTGCTTGTCCTCCCGATTAATGCAAAACACTTATATCTGTTCTGTTTTTGGATTTCAGTATAGAAAGGAAATTGAATGAACGATAAGGCGTTAAGTTTACAGGAAAACTGTTTGTTCAATAGTTAAAACGTTTGTTTATTAGGATAGCAAAATTTTATGCGCCGTATTAGAAGGTCGGAAGTCAAAGATGCCTTGAAGAGGATGAAGACTCGAAAAGCCGTTGGCCCAGATGGTATCCCTATTGAGGCTTGGAGAAGCATGGGAGAGATAGGGGTGACCTGGTTGACGGACCTCTTTAACAAAATATGACGAACAAATAAAATACCAGAAGAGTGGAGGAAGAGTACGCTAATACCTCTATATAAGAACAAGGGCGATGTCCAAAACTGTTCTAACTATCGTGGGATAAAGCTTATGTCTCATACCATGAAGCTATGGGAGAGGGTGATCGAACACCGATTGAGACAAATTGTTCCCATATCTGAGAACCAATTTGGATTTATGCCCGGAAGGTCGACCATAGAGGCCATCCATTTGATTCGTCAGCTCATTGAGCGCTTTCGAGAAAATAGTAGAGATTTGCATATGGTCTTTATCGACTTAGAAAAGGCATATGACAAAGTACCTCGAGATGTATTATGGTGGACCTTGGTGAAGAAGGGGGTACCCATTAAATATATCAACATCATAAAAGATATGTATGAGAATGTGGTGACAAGTGTCCGAACTTGTGGCGGTTTAACAGACGCCTTTCCAATTACAATTGGCTTACATCAGGGGTCAGCTTTGAGCCCATTTTTGTTTGCCATTGTAATTGATGAAATCACCAGAGCCATCCAAGACCGAGTCCCATGGTGTATGTTGTTTGCAGACGATATTGTCCTCATCGATGAGACGAGAATGGGAGTTAACACTAAATTAGAACGATGGAGACAAACATTAGAAGCACGAGGATTTCGACTAAGTCGAACAAAAACAGAGTACCTCGAATGCAAGTTTAGCAAACAACGAAGAAACAACGATGGCACGGTTCAGTTGGATGGCCAAGAGATACCGAGAAGTGCGCATTTTCGGTATTTAGGCTCCATACTGCAGATGGATGGAGAGTTAGATGGAGACGTCAACCACCGCATCCAAGCTGGATGGACAAAGTGGAAGAGTGCGACAGGGATTCTGTGCGATCGTAACTTTCCTTTAAAGCTTAAAGGAAAGTTCTATCGTACGGCTATTAGACCTGCTTTGCTTTATGGCTCCGAGTGCTGGGCTATTAAGCAAAGTCATGCACAGAAAATGAACGTTACAGAGATGCGCATGCTTCGGTGGATGTGCGGTAACACTAGGAGAGATAGAGTGCGCAATAAAGATATTCGGCATAAATTGGGTGTGGCGGCCATTGACGAGAAAATGCGAGAAAATCGTTTAAGATGGTTTGGGCATGTTAAACGCAGACCCATAGATGCACCGGTACGACGAGTTGAAGATCTCGACTTAGGACAGACGGCTAGAGCTCGTGGGAGACCGAAAAAGACGTGGATGGAGGTCATACGAAACGACATGAAGCTAAAAGATCTAAATGAAGACATGCTCGTCAACCGAAACCTATGGAGGCAGAAGATTCATGTTCACGACTCGACGTGATTCATTCATGGTTCATATAGCCTACCCCAATTTAATTGGGATTACAGGCTTGGTTGTTGTTGTATGTAGAGCTAGCTAATACATTGTCTGCTGTCGTTTCATGGTTTTCTTTTCAAATGCAAAAAGTGGAAAAATGTACTTGTGTCTGTTATTCCGTATCATCCAAACGCTAAACTGAATTTGGTCCACAGTCATCCATATCTTATTGAGTTTGATAGGGAGCCTCTCTTCAGAAAATACTATACGTGTCGGACCATACTGTATTATGTTTTCATGATAACGTACTGCAGTATTTACGTCAATACAGTCTCTCTTTTGCTCCCCTAACTGCATCCTCTGTAGAAACAGAGGTGCCATGTCAGGTTTCTAGGTTTGTTGCCATTGTTGTAATCTCTCAAAAGAGTTGTTTTAGTTGGAAGGATGAGAAACCGTAGGAATACAATGATGTCTTCCTAACTTCGCATTATATATTCATTTGAGACAATGACTGATCTCTGCTTAATGTTTTTGGGCTGACTTGCTTTAAGTTATCTGAACTTGTTTCAAGCTTGCTTTTGTGGCATTCCCGATCACTGTTTATTTTTCCTGGCCTTTATGCTAGCAATATAAAGCCTTGTTTCTTTGTTGGGTCTGAAGTCAGAACTTCAATTGAGATCAGTTTTAACCTTCTAACCTGACTTCATTTATATCTGAAACCGAATTCTCATACAGATGTAGTTCTTTTGAGTTGTGGTTGAAACTTGAAAGACACTCTCATTTAATTCGTGGTATATGAACTTCACAGGCCTTTTTAGTTCTCCTCAAGTTTGTGTCTGCTGAATGTTTCTCAGCTTGGTCTGCTTCCGAATATAATTGTGTTGCATCAGATGCAACACTACTTGAGGAGGAAAATGAAACATTGAGCAGCACCATTCTTGACGTCTTGATCGATCACTTTTGTTACATGTGCATATATTAACTATTATTCGTTGAAAAACAAAACACATGGAATCACTGAAAATTAGTACTGATATTTGCTTCTAGTTATAGTAATTTCTTGATTAACTTTCAGAGCAGTTACTTAGATCCAACTTTTTCAACACTAGAAGAGAATAGACAGTTTTATTGAGTTGAATAACCTTACTATAAAATCTGTAATTTGATAACCAGTTTCGTAAGAGATCTGGAAAGTTACACCTACACCCATCCTGTACCTTTTCACCTTTATATGATTTTCTGCTTGTAAGTGATTGCAATAAAATTGACCAACTTTTTCCTGGGTCATAAGGTCCCTGTCTGGATCCTTATGGTATCTTAGAGACCCTCACTTAATTCCTATTTGTTTAGGTTTGTCCTGGAAATCTAATTCAACTTTGTCAATTTTCGAAGCTATTAATTCTGTTTTTATGGAAGTTGATAGATAATCTGTATCGTTATCTTTTTACTACTCAGGTGTTGAGAAAGGTTCCAAAGATCCTCAGAGGGAGAAGGTTGGGAAGGTCACCATTGACCAGCTACGGACAATTGCGCAAGAGAAGTTGCCAGACTTGAATTGCACAACTCTGGAGTCGGCAATGAGAATTATAGCAGGTACGGCAGCAAATATGGGAATCGATATCGACCCACCAGTTCTTCAACCAAAAATAAAGGAGCTTGTGTAGGTCTGTACTTTTTCTTGTTTTTTTGGCATTTTCAATCTTTCTAGTATTGAATTAAAGGTTTTTTTTTTTTTTGCCTCAACTTGATTGTAATTATTTTTGGAAGCACTTTATTTATTGGTGACCCTCTATTCAAGTAGTTTGGTCGTTTGCTCCAAGATCTTCTTCTACGAATCATGCCCACGGATTTATGGACAACTAAATGTGGAACTGTTGTTGATATGAATTGCTATAGGATTTTAGGACTAAACATTTCACACCCAGAGAATATGATCCTTTGTCAAATTGCACCCTAAAGTTGTGATTTTGGCGCTTTGGACCACAGGAACGTCAAGAGTGCCCCCTGAAAAGTTGGGAATGGCAAAATCTTAATTTTAATTCCGAATTTTCAAATTTCAGAGTTTGAAGGAAAAGTAAAAATGAAGCTCCAGTAGAAAGCTTTTTAAAAGAACGTTTGAAAAACATCCAGGCCGTATTTATGCAATCACATAATCGCCTTCCTTGAAATCCAACTTCCTACGATGTATATCATCAAACAGTTTATTTGTATTGGTGCAATTCTTAGTTGGGTATCATCATGCAAATAATGAATACATTGTGCGAAAGTTTCAACAAATTCATCAAGCTTGTAATTAATAGGCAGTGACGCTGAATATGAAGAACACTTTAGAAGTTTTATTTTTTTTCTTGGACCATTTTAGAAGCAACTCCACACAAAATGAATAGTTAAGGAGGATTGTTAAAGTGTCAAAGATGGGTTCATTTTTCCAGACAAAAATGCATTTGCCTCGAACATGTGCCAGCATGTACGTTGTACTTCGGGCAACGTTTTTTCCCTGAAAGTGAAACGGGGGCAAATCGCACAAACCGAATAGTTTGGAAGGACAAGGGACGAATTTTTTTGGTGTATTTGGCAAATAACTCCATAGTTGAGGAGGTTTTGTGCATTTATTCCAATTGTTATATATATGCGGTGAACTTAAGTAAACAAATTGGATGCAGGATATAACAAACTAAATTAATAACTTAATACTCTGATAAAAAATAAATAAATTAATAACTTAATACGAGATCTAATGTATATATATACATTCGTTGTGGTAGGGAACGTAGTTGTCTGCTCGTCTTCAGTTTTTGCTGGGATACTAATATATTAATAATAACTATTAGATCCAAGTTACAATTTGTTTGGAAAAGAAATACTTAATTAGGTTTGCGTTTTAGATAAATGCTTCCTCCTGAATACTTAATTTTTTAATCTGCAATTCTGTCAAATTGAGGCATAATAGTATATTATAAATTACAATCATGGAATAAAATTTCATTATTACTACGTGCGTTGACTTCTTGAGAAAATTTAAATCTCATGTACATATTATATATGTACATACGTCAAAATTCACTACAAGATAACAGGGTCAATATGAACCTAAATTAGGTCCCTATTGACCCCTTCAGCGGTCGCTGAAGGCCAATATCGACCGCACGTAGGTCGTTATTGTGCGGTCCCTATTGACCTCGGTCGCTTGCCAACAGGGACCGCAATTAGGTCCCTGATGAGGGCAATAGCGACCGAAGTATCAGGGACCGCTTTGTGGTCCCTGATACTTTAAAACCAATAGCGACCTAAATTAGGTCGCTATTGTTGCTGAATTAATAGGGACCGCCATTCGGTCCCTATTACTGTTATTAGGGACCACGGTTAGGTCCCTAATAATATTCATAGAGTTCTATGAATATAAGTAGGGGCCTAACTGCGGTCCCTATTACTATTATTAGGGACCGCAATTAGGTTCCTAATAATATTCATAGAACTCTGAATATTATTAGGGGCCTAACTGCGGTCCCTAATAGTCTGCGAGCAAAATAAAAGAAAACAATAATATTCCGAAATATTATTATTTTTTTGTAGAAATATGATTATAACACGATCAAAACAATAAAATAATGAAGAAAAGGTTAATATAATGACATGAAAGTATTAATGAATGTAAAAAAAATGAATGAAATATGACTAATAATAGAAAATAAAATATGAATGAAAACAAAAAGATGAATGAATAAAAAAACAAGTGAAAGAAAAGAAATTGTAGATCCAAAATAATAGAAAAATAAGAAAAGAATGTGCAGATCCAAAATAATAGAAAAGTAAGAAAAGAAAGTGTAGATCCAAAATAATAAAAAGTAAGAAAAGAAAGTATAGATCCAAAATAATAGAAAAGAAAGATTGAGTTAGTGATTTGTTTTTTGTGTTGGGTGATTTTTGTTTTGGATTTGTGTTGGTAAAAAGAAGAAAAGTTTTTGTGTTGGGTGATTTTTGGAGAAAAGATAAGTGGTTTTGTGTTGAAAAAGAAGATAATGTTTTTGTGTTGGGTGTTTTTTGAAGATTAATAAAATTTGATGTGTAAGAGTGGTAAGTATATATAGAGGAGAGGGTGAAATTTTCAATTTTTCGTCAAATTCAAATTTCCCCCTCAATTCCGCCTAAAATTTTTGCCAAAATTTCAAAATTTTGGATTTCAGTGACCTAAGTGCGGTCTCTAATTATTAATAGTGACCGAAGTTAGGTCACTAATTTTAAATAAGGACCGCAGTGCGGTCCCTGTTGCCTTATTACGGACCTAAGTGCAGTCCCTACTAATATTTATCCTTGAAATTTGATTTTTTTATTGATATTGGCGTGTTTGTGATTCCTAGCAACTAAACTCATTGCAACATGTGAATTGAAGTAATAAATGATTGCAAAACCAACCTCATAGTAGTTTAGTTGAGAAATAATAGATTGAATGAGATTGATCGAGTTATTAACGTTCAACATATATTTCATGTTCTACAACTAATCATCACTAGTTAGTTGAAGTGAAATAACTCAATGGATATTCTCATAATTTTCTTATATCTTTCTCTGAGAAAACTCAAATATATCCAAGGAAGGTTTAAAAATAACTACAAGAAAACATATCAAGTAGAGCCACTTTTTTTTAAAGGAAATTTAAATTCGGACCCATCAAAGCCCAGTTTCAACCCATAAAAGGCCCGCAACGCAACATTTGGATGTAGCCATTAGGCTGCGACGATATTTTTCGCTGCTAGCGTGGCAGCAAAAAATTATATCGCAACCTACAAGGTTGCATCGAAATGTTGCCACGCAAGCAGTACTGCGTCGAATTGTTTCGATGCAACTGCCACGCTGCGTCGAATAAATTCGACGCAGCCCTAACATGCATTGTTTTTAGACCCGGACCGGACCGGTCAGTCCGACCAGTCCTGCCAAGAACCGGTGCCCTTACCGGTCCGGGTCATGCCCAAAAATGGTCTACTGTGCGTCTGTGGGCGAACCGACGATTTTGGCCGATTTGCCCGGTTTGCCCGGTTAATCGGACCGCTGGCGAACCGGTTTTGCTCAACTTCTCTTTTTTTTTTTTTTCTTTTTAATGTTTGTGCCAATTATACTTATGGCCCATACACTTTGATGGAAATCTCACTTCGAAATTTCGAATTCACCATTCATGTACCATAAAAAATGAAAATTCCTCCAAAACCCAAAATAAAAGCATGCCAAGAAAAACCTTACCTCCAAAATACGATTTTCTAACATAATTAAAAGTTTTAATTAACTTCAATTCACAACTCTAGGTAAGGAAAGAGAAAGAAGTGTTATGAAAAAAATATAAAATGATGTGTGAGATACATAGTTTGAGTAGACAAATAGTATATGTAAAAGAAGAATTGAAAAGAGAGAGAGAGTGAAGCATTCGTAAATAAATAAATAAAGAAAATAGAGTGAGAAGTTGCACTTGAGCGGCTGCTGGAGATGATGAAAGATAGGTTTTTTCTTTTTTTTTTTTTTGCTTTCTATGTTTTCATTTTAAAATATTATAATATCATTTAGTGGGCTTGTGTCATATATGGGCCAAACTCCATCTTATGAAATAGAGATTGGGCTACATATTGTTTGATATTTTTCTATTTAATTATATGAGTATAAATTACTTATAAATAAATACAATTTATTAACTTTTTTTAAGTAAATGCATATTCATAGTAGAATTGTTTTTTTATGTATAAGAATATAACAAAATAATGACAAGAATTTGAATTTTGGATTTGGATTTGAAGTTGTTTAATATTTTGTTTGCTTATTTAATGATTAGTTGTGATAATATAATAACATGATATATTTATTTAGATATTTTTATTGAACGTTGACTAAAGTCAACAAACCGGTCCAACCAATGGTCTGACCGGTCCGACCTACTGACCCCACTAACCAGTAACCTCACCGGTTCTGTGACCGAGCCGGTTCTAAAAACACTGCTAACATGGTAAGAATCTGCTTCACGTGCAAACAAAATACATACAACACACACATGGGCGCGATCATCTCCTTCCATTGACCCCCACTCCGCCGTCGTGGGCCGCCGCCTTCTTCAACAAAAACACCAGGAATCAACTCCTGCCTTCCCAAGGATCATTTTGATGTCCTTTAATTCGATTTTCATCCGCAAATTTCGTATTCCTGAATTCGGATTTTTGTATTTCGATTTTGTTTTCTTGTATTGTAATTATTGTTGTTGTAGTTATTGTTTATTGATTACATGATATATGATTATTGTTGCATTAGGTTCGATTTTAGAATTATTTTGGGGTTTTTTTTAAAGAAATATTAAGCTTTTAGGGGTAAATTTGTAGTTGGAAGAAAATGTATTATTAGTTTTGTTGAGAAAATATAGTTAGTTTGGGTTGAATTGTCAAGATCAAAGTTAGTTTGGGGTTGAATATAAATTCTTTAAGAGTTCTTTTGTAAGAATTTGGTATTTAATAAGCTCTGGGCTATATTGCAATTAATAGGTAGTATACCAAAAATTATAGGGTATAAATTATAATTAGATGCATTAATTTAGATTTAATTATCAGTATTGAATTTATGTGTGGTCGAAATGATGATTAGAAAAACTTTAGGTACGTTAGGAAATATTTAGTTAGTTAAGAAATTTATAGATAGGGTAGAAAATCTAATTACATTTTTGATTAATTAGGATTTATTTCTATTGTGATATTAATTGTTGTTATTGGTGTTTATCAATTATATGGATTTATTTATGTTGTTTTATGTTGTTTTTTAAATATCATTTGGCTATGTTTAGAAAGTTGTGCTTTTATGGGTTAATTTGTAGTTTAGAAACGGTGTAGTGATTGGTTGAAATTTTTTTTGAATTAAGTTGTCAACTTTTAAGTTCTTGCGGGGTTGAAATGCAATTTAGTGAATCTTTTAGTAGGAATATGAATGTTTAGAAGATTTGAGCTCAGTTTGTTAATATTTAGTTAGTTAAGAAAATTATAGGGTAGAACATATAATTAGATATCTTATTTATGATTCAATTCTCAAGATTATACTTTTTTAGGTATAATGTCATTTAGTGTAAAACCCTGATTTTTTTTTTTGGAATTTTGTTCTATTAATTTAAAATTTTATTAACTACTTTGAGTACATTTTTATGAAATTGGGTCATCAAAAGTTTAATATTTATTTTAAGAATTGGGCTAACTATACATTTTGTATATATATTGTTAACGGGTTTGGAATTATCCCTATTTAACGGAAGATATTTATATTGGGTCGGAACGCCCTGTCCGTGATTCAGAAACAATCGTGGATTGAAATGACTGGAAAATAACAGGAGATACAAGAATATTCCATTCCTTTATTCACTGAGCTTTTCCTCCTCTTATATTTGTGTATTTGTGTTAAGTTGTGCTAAGTTAAGCTTGGTCCTTTTCTTCTGTTGATCACCTCCCTTTATATAGACTTTGATAAGGGCAGGTGTCATTGTGCATGTGCTTTAGTAAAGACATGTGTCATTTCACTAATACAGGTGTACAAATTAGGATAAGATTTATCTCTTAATCTACTGGATGCTGACTAGACCCGATTTTGTGCTTTCCGATGGCTTCGAGGATCTCCAATGAATGATTATTTTGGGGACGCTATTCTTCCGAGGGCTAGGCTTTTGTTGACACATAATAAGAATGCTCGTATGAAAGTAAGAACTGCTGTATATACTTTCCGAGGGGTTTTACTTCTCTTTCTTGACTCGGGTTCATTCTTCAATGATCTGGGGTGATCTCCGAGTACATAATGCGATAGCGTAACAGGGTCTCTGATGGTATAATGTGATCTTCGTGGGCTTGAGTTGATTTACGAGGGCTTGATTTGATCTCCGAGGGCTGTATTTGGTCTCCGAGGGCTGTATTTGATTTCCGAGGGCTGTATTTGCTCTGTTTGAAATGAGATTTTTCCGTATGAGTTCTCGGAATACATTTATTGGGCGCTCTATTATTCATTTCTTGTTTTTCTCCGAAAACGGGTCCTCGGATGATCGTCCGAGTGCAGTTTTCTTCGAGGAGTGTTCAGCAAGGAAGTTTTCTTGTAAGTTCATGGGACTCGGGGTCCGTTGTGGTCCCTCTTGGCGCATTGGTGGATATCGGAGTCGCGCGGATCCATCGGGGTTTGCTCTTTTTCCGATGCCGCGTTGATATCTGTTTTTTACTCACCATTTGACTTTCCAAGGGACGCTTATGTTCCTCCTCGTGTGCTCTTCTATGTCTTTGTTAGGTCAGTGACCGAGAAGTAGGGCAACATCCGAGGGGGTCTCCTTATTAGGAGTGGGTACATCTCATCGGAAGTACTCGTGACAACTGTATTGTCCATTTATTGATTCTCCGATTAGGATTAACCTTCTTCTTTTCCCTTTTTTTTATGATTAACACTAGACCCCCCAAATTTCGATTGCCTTCGTAGAGACAAGCGAAATTTTAATCATCGTCCTCAATGAGGCGAGGGGTTAGTTCCTGTTCTGGTGTCCTCTATATTTATCTTTTGATATTTTTCCGAGAGATAGGTATATATATTCAGAATTTTATAAGGATTTTACCTGAATACCCTTAGGGTATCGTTATTAGGCATGCGGAGATCTCGGGGCGCAGGTGGCGGACTGTTGTTTGACCAGCGTTGAAAATTGAAATTTCTAACCGTTGGTAACGGTCAGAATAGGGATGGCGTGGCATGATCAAGTGGCAGTTACGTGGAGCTTTAAATAAGTTCCACGTCTTCAAAATTCTTGACCGTTGTCATCTCCGGCTATAAATAGGGACACTGTTGCCTTTTTTTCTTCATTCTCTCAATTCGTTTTTGTGGTAATTTTCTCTCAGAGCAAAAAATCTCTTTCCTTAACCTTTGTTCTTCGTCTTTTACACTTCAAATTCCCAGCAGACTTACTCGTTCTTTTTCTCTTTTTCAAAAACATTCCTCTTTTATTATTGTATCCATGGCTTCTTCCGCCAACACTGACCCCGTTGTCGCTGCTACCTCCTCGGAAGTTACTGCTCCGATTGATTCTTCTACAAATGTGAGGAGTATTCCGGTGGGAGTTGTTACTCGTAAACGCAAAGGAGAGATTGCTACTTCTTCTAAGAAAGCTAGGGTTCCCAAACCGAAGAAGGCGCCTCTTCGGACTTTCGCCAAAGTGGAGAAGGTTCCGAGTATCGCCACTCATGAACATGTGTTAGATTTGTTCACTTCAACCGGGGCTTTTCAAAAGAACATGGTGTTCCAAATTCCGACGAGGGATGAGAGGGCATGTTATCCTCCTCCGGGTATGTTGACAGTTTACTTTGCTCAAGTAAAATAT
Organism: Linaria vulgaris; assembly: GCA_948329865.1. Classification (NCBI taxonomy): domain Eukaryota; kingdom Viridiplantae; phylum Streptophyta; class Magnoliopsida; order Lamiales; family Plantaginaceae; genus Linaria; species Linaria vulgaris. Next base: position 36,938,777 of record OX415251.1, on the reverse strand, counting down.
GGGTGGCGTTCATTCATGCCCCATTTCTTTTGTGAGGTCTTTAAAACTTGTAACATCAGTCCGAGTCAAATGGTTCCGAACGGATTTGCTGCCCTCTGTATTTATATTTTTTGGTGTCAAGTGAATGGGTTGGAGTGTAAGGTAGATCACTTTCTTTCAATTTTTGATGTGGGGGTGTCGCCCGGGGGGTATCCCTTTTATAATGTTCGTCATCGGGACAACTCAGGGGATTCCACGAAGAGGATCCTGGGGGCGGCAATTACTTCGCATAGTGTTTGGAAAAATAGGTATTTTTTTGTGAGGCCCGCACAAGGTGAATGGGATATGCCCTTTGATTGGAGAGAGGGCACAACTCCAGTGCATACATTGGACCCGGAGGCAGTTTTATCTCCCGTGATTTCTCAGCATAAGTTGATGGAGTCAGAGGATTTTACGATGTTCTTTGAGACGTCCGGTCTTCATCATGTGGTGTTTACCGATGACGCTGTGGAGAAGCCCTTGTCCCTGTCTCCCACTGCGAGGAACTTTTTTCGTAAGTTCCCTACTCTCTTCTTTTATTTCTCTTCTAGGTATAATTGTGAATTGTACTTATATATTCTAACTTTGGGGTGATGCAAAGGAGGTTATGGACAACTATTACTTACAGTTGGGTCCGAGTGATCCCACTCCGAGTGGTGTTTCTGATGTGCCAGAGGAGGGCGATCACGAAGAAGAGGAGGTCAATGCTCCCGAGGGCGAGCACACAGCTCCGGAGGTGGGGGGAGTTCACGAGGACCACTCTCCTCTGTGTATAGATATGACAGGGGTTATCAAAAGTGTTGTTCCCTTACGCCAGGTAGCTCCTTCTTCCTCTTGGGCTTTGGTGCCGGTCTCTAAGTACGGTACATGAGATTTGCCTGCTTCTGGATCCGATATAGGAAGTTCTCCGAGGGCATCTGAAGAAGGGGTGTTTCCTAGGGCGGTTGAGGAAGAGGCTGTTCAGAAGGCTACTAAAGTGGTTGATTTGTCTTCTGATGATCCTTCTCCTGATTCTACTGAGCTTACGTCCTCGGAAGCTCCTGAACCTGTTTCTCGTGGTGAGTTCTTATGAGTTTTTAACTAAAATTTTCATATTTTCACTGTAGACTTCCTTCATATGCTGATGTTTTCCTTCTTGATACAGTGGCTGTGGATAAAGGCAAGGCTCCGATGGTAGAAGAGCCCTCTTTATACGGTAAGTGTGTTACCCGTCCTCTTTTATTAATAATTTTTCTAGTTTCATTCTCTTTCTTACCTACAGTGATTATCTCTTGTAGAGGAAGATTTTTTGGCCCACTTTAGTGTTCCCGAGCAGGAGGCCTCACAAGGGGGTTCCGAGGACATTCAAGGGGAGCTTGATCCCTCTTCCGAGGACAGAGATGTGAAGAAGGGAATCTTGAATTCGCTCCTGGGGGAGACGAGCCCATCCGTAGTAGCTGGCGGTTCTCGGGCCGTATTTACTAACTCGGAAGTGATGACTCCAGTACTCGGAGCTACTCTTCCGGGGAGCCGTATTCCAGCATCTTCCTCTGTTCCAGTGACTCTTTCTCCGAGAGGTCACACCTTTCAGGCGCCCATACCTCCTAGTGGACCTGAGGGGCAATTCTCGTCTCGGACCGTGGGGGAAGCTTATCAGGATATTCTCCAGTTTTTTGCTTCCTCCAGCTCAGCACCCGCCGAGGGGTATTACCAGTCTTAACTGGTTGGGGCTCATGGTAAGTTTCTCCGTACTAGTCTTCTCGGGGTTATATGATGTATTTGTGTTAACTTTTTTCTTATTGATTTCTCCGTAGATTGGAAAGACTCGGGAGGCGGTTACTACCGTGGAAGAACGTGGTCAGAAGGACATAGAGGAGGTGGAGGTTCTCCGAGCACAACTAGCACCTCTCTTGGTCCGGGACAAAGAAAGTCAGACGAGGGAGGATGTTCTCCTCACCAAGATTTCTAACTACGAGTTCTTTCTTCAAGAAGCTGAGAAGGCGAAAGAGGGTTTGCACTATAAGTTGAACGCTGCTGAGTCTGCTTATAAGAAAATGGAGACATCCGAGAAGGCTGCAACAGCTAAGATAGCTCTTCTGGAAAAGGAAAGAGAAGAGTCCGAGAGGGTCTTCACTGCTCGTATCGCTGCTCTTGAGAAGGCAGTGGCAGAAGGTGGTGAGAGGGAAAGGAGTCTCCAAGAGACATTAAGTCAAGTCACCGATAGAGCTGAGTCAGCCGAGGGAAAGTTGGCAAACTTTCTTTCTCCCGAGGATGTGCAGGCTAAGGTTGATGCAGCAGTTCAATTTGCTCAACAAGAAATCTCAAGGCAGCACTTAGGAGTCTCCGATACGCCTTCTCACGAGCTCTTGACAGGTCACCTTTTGTGGGGTTACTTGGAGTGTGCCAGACTGGCCAAGTCTTTGCTAAGGCCGAACGTGGACTTTTCCAAGTCTTTTGATCTTCGCAAGTTGAAGAAGCCAACTCCCGATGACTGTCATTACTTTGTGGGGAGATTTTGGGGCTTGCTATCCCCTAGGGATTCTCCCGCACCTTCTCCGATGCGTTCGGCAAGTAGTCCGAGTCCGAGGGCTAGCGATTCCGGGGGGGTATTTTCCCCAATTTCTCGCCTTGCTCCGCTGGGTACTTCCGCCGAGGAGACGACTTCTTCACACCCTTCTACCACGGGGGCATAGTCTTTTCCTTGTAATTTTTCACTTCTTGTTTTAAATAAATGTCCTTTGTACTTATCACCCTTTCCGAGGGCTCTTCGGCTTCTTAAATAAATATTTTTTCCATTTTTCATTTCTCTACCTTTTGTTTTTATTGTTAAAATTTAATTAAGGTGGATAATGATAAACCATACAAGATTGCTGACTAAGTTTATCTCCTAAGTAGGAGGTGTTGCTTTGCATGGTTATGTAAGATACGTGTCACTTTTAATTAAGAAAATTCTTCGACACGTGTCCCCTACTTTATGCAATATGAATCTAATCCTCTTCTTTTAATCACAGAGTAAATAGTATATATGTATTTAGGCCCTTCATCAATTATGCACTTATCACTAACCTTATAATCATAACTGTTCCTTGATCTCTTTTTCAACTTTGTCAATAGCAACTGTAAGCACGAGGACAATACTTACCTGACAAGATGATGCCTCCTTACTATTGAAGAAGTGGTTCAGTTTCATCTTGTGGTTCTTCTCGGGACACTGCTCGGAGTCCTTCTGGACCATCAAGGGCTCCTCCTATTTCTCGTGAGAATTCCTCTTCGAGGGATAATTTATCCGAAAACCAAGTGACACTTGGCGCTAGTTCCTCTTTGGGAGTAGCTCGTAGGCTTTCATCTACAAATTCACGTAGAGTAAATCATATCAGGGAGATATTCATGGGCAGGGAGCCATATCCTTTTGCAGATGAATCTTCAGAATTTGATTTGATTCCTCTTAATCCGTCCAGATTGATAGGTAGGGGACGTGTAGGATCCACTACGAGTACAAAGTGTGAGAACTCGGTAAGATCTCTTTTTACTGGGTATAACCTAGATTGCGAAGAATATGACGTGATAGTGCCTTCCTCGGGTCAGAGAGCTTATGCGCCTCCCTCGGGTTATCTGACTATTTACAACGAACAAATACGTTGTGGGTTACAGACGTTTTTCCACCCCTTTTTCCAAATACTCTTTCGGTACTGGCAGGTATGTCCGAGTCAGCTAACACCAAGTTCATATAGTCATTTGGTGGGATATGTCCTGCGTTGCGAGCTTTTAAACCTCCCAATGTCCCCTTATCGGGTGGGAACAATATTTGCCCTTCGACCTTGCTCAGAGGGGAATCCCTTTTTTAGCGCGACCTACCGGGACAAGGAAAATATCTTCACTCGTGTATCCAATATCCACTCTTGTAGAGGGGATTGGAGGCGGAGATTTTTCTTTGTCCGTCCGAGAGGTCAATCAGCCAGATCATGGGGGTGCCCATCCGATGGGGTCTGGGATATATTGTTCCCAACATTGAAACACAAGGCTAGGTGAGGGAGGTATTGCTTCACTCGGGACTTTTTTCTGATTCCTATGACATGTCCGGGCTGCTGGATTTCCCCGAGGCCCTGATTTTGGCGGGTTTGCAAGAGGGGGTGGAGGGGTGTACCCCTACATCTCGTCCTTTTCACAGTAACTTTTATTTCCGTAAGTTTTGCTGATCATCCTTCACCTGTTTAACTTGTAAATTCTCTGGGTGTCCTCGGACTGTTTGCATACTGATGTTTTTTGCAGGCGCAGAGATGGGGGCGTTTTCCCTCGGGTCTTCTGATGATGTTTTTCTGGGGCGGGCTTTGCATGGTAGTCCCGGGCTGTTGGAAGTTGGTGGTTCTGACCCACTCGTAAAGGAAACGATAGTTGATATTTCTTCAGAGGAGGAATTGGAGACATCGCCTATAGCAGCCCCCCCAGTAAACTTTATAATTCCCCTCGGAGAGCCGGATCCGATAGCGGTTTCCTCCCCAACATACTCTCACATGACTCCAGTGGTGTCACACCCTTTTCCCCGCAATTCTGCCGTGGTGAACGTATTAGAGGAGTATCTTCTCTCCCCCAATACGGAGGACTTGCCGCCCTTTGAGGGTGTCCCTGATCGTGTTCCCGCACCGCTACCCGAGGGGAACCCTTCCCTCGGGAGGTCTTTTTCCCCCGGGGATAACCAGGATGTTTCTCCTTTAGGATCAACGGTGGGATTCTGTCGAAACTTTCTCAGTGGTTTATTGAATGTAACGGATTGCGGGCTGATGAAAACCCTTTCAGCATCCATTCTCCAAGACCTTGCTTGCAAAGACCTGTGTGAGGTATTTTATTTATTTTATCTATTCTATTTACTACTAATCTGTCACCAATGTCTGATGGAATTTGCTTTGTTCTTTGAGCAGATTTATATGGTGCTAGATGCCCTCGGATCTTACGGAAGCTCTTCTTCTGATCCTGGTTTGGTATACCGTCATCGGGACGAGTTAGAGCAAGGTCTCTTAGAGGCCCAAGCGGAGATAGCTCAATTGAAGGAAGTCCACGAGTCCACTCAGGGAATCCACAACAATATGTTACAATCCGAGAGGGATAAAGCGTGGGATTTGGAATGCCGACTGGTGCTAGAAAGAGCTCGTGTATTGGCTTTAAAGAGGAGAATAGGGGAGTTACGTGATCAAATGCAGTCCTCGGAGGAGCAACTGACGCAGGCCTTGAAGGAAAGAGATGCCCTAAATCAGCAAATACTAGGGGCAACTCGTACCCAGGCAATGGCGTTGATTATGGCACGAGTCCAAGCAGTGCTGGAAGTAGTGGATCCATCTAGCCTTCGTGAGTCTCTCCGGGATGAGATGCGTGATTTAGTTCATATAGGCTATCGGTTGTGCCGAGATGCTGTACAAGCTTTACCAGAGTTTCCCCCGGGCTTGCTAATTCCGGAACTTAACATTCGTCAGGTTTTCGAAGAATTTCCTTCTTCACTTGTTAGAGATCCTTCAGTTCCGATGGTGTTTATTGATGACCCAGTCTCCTTTTCCGAGGAGCAGCGCCGACGACTTATTCGAGAAGGAAAGCGCCCTATGGGAGGGGTTTAACTTGTGGAGGGACATTATGTAGCTTAGTTCATAGTACGAGGGGCTTTTTTGTTGGGTAGCTAAGATGACTCATATGTAGAGTTATCCTTTTGTTAAGCAACTCTATTCCCTTTTGTAATGGAACCCTTCGTATATGAATAACTTTTTTTATTCACGCATGACTATTACATTAAGCATAATATTTTCTAAGGTTAATGGAGTTCCAGGTATTACGAAGCACTACTTCCTCGGAATCGGCAAGGCGATAGGTTGCTGGCCCCACAATTTCCACTATCTTATAGGGTCCTTCCCATCGTGGATCTAGCTTGCCTACATTCTTGGAAACCCCTACCCGTTTCATCACTAGATCTCCGACTTGAAAAGTTCGGGGCTTTACCTTGGCATTGTAGTATCGCGACATCCGAGCCTTGTACTCTTCCATTCGGAGGGCTACTCGGGTTCTCTTTTCCTCGATCAGATCAAGGGCGAGGGCTAAATTTGAGCTGTTGGTTACTTCCTCGTATTCCTTGACTCGCCAACTTTCTATGAAGACCTCCGACGGCAGGACAGCTTCACATCCGTAGGATAGACTGAAAGGAGTTTCGCCCGTAGCGGCGCTTGGCGTGGTCCGATAGGCCCATAGTATACCGGGTATTTCCTCAACCCACTTGGCTTTATGCCAATCGAGTCGGGCTTTCATGTTTTTCAAAAGGGTTCTGTTGGTCCTTTCAACTTGACCGTTTGCTTGAGGGTATCCCACAGAAGCAAAATGGTGTTTTATTTCCCAATGGTCGCACCATTTTTGTAACCCTTGGTCCGTAAATTGCAGACCATTGTCACATACCAAGCTCCGAGGGACACCAAAGCGACATATGATACTTCTCCAAAGAAAGTTGATAACGGCGCCTGCGGTTATCCTAGCTAGGGGTTCCGCTTCCACCCATTTGGTGAAATAGTCAATGGCTACTAGTAGAAATTTCTTTTGACCGGAGTCAGGAATGAGAGGTCCAAGTATGTCAATGCCCCATTTAGAAAACGGGCAAGGGGTCAGATGGGGTTCCCACGGGGCCGCGGGTTGATGGATCCGAGGGGCGTAAGCTTGGCACGATTTACACCTTTCGGCGTGGCTTTTACTGTCTTTAGCCATCGTGGTCCAATAGTAGCCTTGTCGAATCAAGCGTCCGACCATGCTTTCTCCGCTAGTATGGCTCCCACGTGTCCCCTTGTGAGTTTCCGTCAAAGCCAGTTGGGCTTCTTCTTCATTAAGGCATCGAGCATGGGGACACGAGTACGTCCTTCGAAAAAGTATTCCATCTTTGAGGAAGTATCGAATAGTTTTTCTGGACATCATCCTCTGGATACTCGTGTCCGAGGAGTATCCCTCAGGATCCTGCAAATAGGCTTTGATAGGAGTCACCCAACTAGATGAGGAATCTGGGATGGTATTTACCTCTTTGCTTTCCTTTTTTTCAGACTCGTTGACATGAAGTAGAGTAATCTTCCGAGTGTGTACGGCGGCTGTTTGAGTGGCCATTTTGGATAGGGCATCTGCCTCTTGGTTTTCTTTTCGGGGAATCTGAACTATATCATATTCCTCGAACCATTCGGACCTTTGACGGGCAACTCGGAGGTACTCTTGCATTCTTTCTTCTTTTGCTTCATATGATCCTTTGACTTGCTGGACAATCAATTGAGAATCACTATGGAGGAGTATTCTCCTCATTCCTCCCTCATTTGCTAGTCTCATACCAATAAGAAGAGCCTCATACTCCGCTTCATTGTTAGAAAGGGGATAATCTATTCTGATTGCAAAATGGAGCCTTTCATCTTCCCCTTCTTGATTTACAAAGACAATTTCTGCCCCCCCATGCGTGCTTATCGAGGACCCATCTACACAAGCGTACCACAATGGTTCTTTTCTCTCGGACCCAATGCCCGTAAGTTCCATTACAAAGTCCGCCAGGACTTGTGCCTTGATGGAGGGTCTCGGAGCGTAAGAAATGTCATACTCGGTGAGTTCTACGACCCATTTTATTAACCTCCCCGATGATTCGGGCTTATTAAGAATTGTCCTTAGGGGGTGCTTCGTTAGCACTGTAATTGGATGGGAAAGAAAGTAGGGGCCCAGCTTGCGGGCCGTAATAACCAATGCTAGGGCGAGTTTTTCAGTTAGGGTATTCCTGGTCTCGGCTCCGAGGAGGGTTTTGCTGACATAATATACCGGACGATGTTCTCCATCTTGTTCCTTGACCAACACGGCGCTGATAGCCTCTTCTCCAACCGACAAATATAGAAATAGCTCTTCCTGAGGTAAAGGTTTTACCAGCAAGGGTGGTTTCAACATGTACCTTTTCAGTTCTCCGAGGGCTTCCTCGCACTGGGGGGTCCATTGAAATTCCTTGACATTTCGAAGTATTTTGAAGAAAGGAAGCCCTTTTTCTTCTGACTTGGAGACGAATCGACTCAGTGATGCCATTCTACCTGTCAGCTTTTGAACGTCTTTTACTGTCTTCGGGGTAGGTAACCCCATGATGGCCTCTGCTTTCTCGGGGTTTACTTCTATTCCCTTCTCCGTCACCATAAATCCCAAAAATTTTCCTCCTCGGATACCAAAAGAACATTTCCTAGGGTTAACTTTCATACTAAAGTTATTCATAATGACCAATGCTTTCCGTAGGTCCTCGGGATGCTCCTCGGCCGTGTTACTTTTGACTACCGTGTCGTCCACGTAGACTTCTACTGATTTTCCAATAAGTCCGGCAAACATAAGACTTACTAACCTTTGGTAGGTAGCCCCAACATTTTTTAGCCCGAAGGGCATGACTAGATAGCAGAAGGTGCCTGCATCAGTAATGAAGCTAGTTTTATCTTGGTCTACTGCCGCCATCGGGATTTGATTGTATCCCTGGTCTCCATCTAAGGTTGACAGTAGTGCACATCCAGCGGTTGAATCAACTGACTGATCTATGCTTGGTAAAGGATAACAATCCTTCGGGCATGCTTCATTAAGATTAGTAAAGTCAACGCACATCCGCCATCTCTCTCCATGCTTGGGGACTAATACGACATTAGCTAACCACTCGGGATAGATAACTTCCCGAATTTGCTTCAAGTTGAGAAGGCGTTGTATTTCTGAGCGAATGATTTTATTACGCTCGAGTCCCATTTTTCTTTTCTTTTGTTGGACAGGTTTAGCTCCGGGCTTTACATTAAGAAAATGCTGGCATACCTTGTTGCTAATTCTCCCGGGCGGTCCTCCTTCCCATGCAAAGAGGTGGTGGAACTGCTTGAGGAGGGAAATTAGTTGAGCCTCTATTGCTAATGTAATGTGGGTACCCATTTTGATCACCTTCTCAGGGCTTCCTTCCACCAATTATGCCATCTTTAATTCTTCCACAGGTTGAACTCGTGTTTCTTCGGTTTTGCGCTTTTTATTGTTTTCGAGGGAAGGCTCGTCTTCTTCCTAGGGGATGGAATTCATGCAACATTCTCTGGCTTTTGATTGACTTCCTCGGACCTCTCCGATTCCCGAGGGGGTGGGGAATTTCACCTTAAGATGCAAGGTAGAAGGAATAGCTTCAAAGGCTCGAATGGATGGTCTCCCACAAATGGCATTATATATTCTTGAAGAAGCCTCCACTACCCAAAATTTGATGGGCTCCGTTCTCCGAAGGGCTCCCTTTCCCCATGACATTGGAAGAGTCACAGTTCCGAGGGTGTGATAAGTTTCCCCAGAGAATCCTACCAAGGGAACTTCAACGGTTTCCAATTTCTCTTGTTTCAGCCCCATAGCAAGATAAGTAGGCAAGAAGAGTACGTCCACAGAACTGCCTGTGTCTATGAGGATCCGTTGGGTTTCATACCCGTAGATAACGGCAGAAATAACTAACGGGTCTTCGTGGGGGTATATTATACCTGTAAGGTCTTCGGGTCCAAAGGCAATGCTGGGCAACTTTGACTCTTGGACCGAGCAGATTGGGAATCCTTTCTCTGCTCACCTGGCTTCTTTCAAGTATTTCTTCTTTTTACTTTGGGGCGTCATTGAAATTTCCCCTCCTTCAGTCATATTGATGGTTCGCCCTGACGGGGGATTGTTTTTATAAGAGTCAGGTGGAGGAGGCAAACTCCGATACTCCATGGTCCGTTCTCGGGAGTTTTGCCGATGGTCTTTGGTTCTCTCTTGAGGTCGTGGGCGTCCAGCTATCCTTTTCTGTGGCCTCCGACTGAGTGTCCTTTCTCGCGACCTCTGCCTGGGCGTCCTTTCCTCTTCTTCTTCCTCTTCTTCTCTTCGTGACCTCTTCCATACATTTGTCTTGGGATCCCCGAGATTATTTTCCTTGAGGTAATTCTTCAAGTATCCTATCTCGAGGAGACGAAGTACTTCTCTTTGAAGAGTGGTGCATTCTTCCGTGGTATGCCCGTATGTTTTGTGGTATTTGCAATATTTCCCTGTGTCCTTATCTCGATTAGGGAATTTAACTGGTACGGGCCAGTGAAATTCGTTGATGCCTCTCATTATATTGAGCACTTCCGGGGGAGTGATAGTCATGGGAGGTAAGGGCACGGGTCGGAGGAATTTCTTAACCACCCCTCCCTCGTCTTTACGCGGAGGAGGTTTCCCCTCCTTACCCTTCTCCTTAGTCTTTGTTTCTCTCTCGGCGCGCTCTAGGTGCTCGTTATCCTCCTGCTCCATTTGCTTCTTCGTTCCTTCCGCCTCTTCCATCAAGATATAGACTTCCGCTTTTTGCATAAGTTCATTCATGTCCGTGACTCGATTGCCCATAAGGTACCTGAAGAAATCCCCTGTCCGAAGTCCTTGAGTCAATATGTCCGCCATGATGGTCAGACTAATATTGGGAACATCTAGGGCTTCATCCGTGAAGCGCTTTATATACCCTCGTAGGGGTTCATCCTTTTTCTGTTTAATAGTGAAAAGATGGGTGGAGGACTTGGGGTATCTCCGATTGCAAGCAAACTGTAGTACAAACAAATGAGCTAGTCGGTCAAAGCTCGTGATGGAACTAGGCAGAAGGTGAGTGAACCACGCCTAGGCCCGTCCTCCGAGGGTAACAGGAAATACGCGGCATAACACATGGTCCGGGGCGGAAGATAGGTCCATTCCGACTAGATATTGATGGATATGGTCCTGCGGATCTCTTCCGTCAACTTCTTCGGTATATAACGGGATGTTGATAGGCCGCATCCCCGAAGGGATGGAGGCTAAAGCAATTTCGAGAATGAAAGGAGAGCTCTTGAATGTGGGATCCTCCTCAGGAGCCATGGTTTTCTTAAGATTGCCCAATTCCTTTCGTAAGTCATCCATCATTCCCCACAAGGAGTGTTCAACATCTCCCCGATACTCCGAGGGATGGGAGATTGCTCTCCGACCCCTCTCCGGGGTTCTTTCATACCTTCGGGGCGTTTGTCGGGATTCCCGATGCCAAGGGATTGAGTTGGAGTTCCGCACCGCCTGGGGTGTATCTCTTTCCGAAGGGAAATTTCTGTCCTCGGAGGATATAGAGGACATGTTTCCGAGATGGTCCCCCCTCCGGGGTGCCCATGTAGCATCCACAATCACAATGGGTACCCATTTTGATCACCTTCTCAGGGCTTCCTTCCACCAATTATGCCATCTTTAATTCTTCCACAGGTTGAACTCGTGTTTCTTCGGTTTTGCGCTTTTTATTGTTTTCGAGGGAAGGCCCGTCTTCTTCCGAGGGGATGGAATTCATGCAACATTCTCTGGCTTTTGATTGACTTCCTCGGACCTCTCCGATTCCCGAGGGGGTGGGGAATTTCACCTTAAGATGCAAGGTAGAAGGAATAGCTTCAAAGGCTCGAATGGATGGTCTCCCACAAATGGCATTATATGTTCTTGAAGAAGCCTCCACTACCCAAAATTTGATGGGCTCCGTTCTCCGAAGGGCTCCCTTTCCCCATGACATTGGAAGAGTCACAGTTCCGAGGGTGTGATAAGTTTCCCCAGAGAATCCTACCAAGGGAACTTCAACGGTTTCCAATTTCTCTTGTTTCAGCCCCATAGCAAGATAAGTAGGCAAGAAGAGTACGTCCACAGAACTGCCTGTGTCTATGAGGATCCGTTGGGTTTCATACCCGTAGATAACGGCAGAAATAACTAACGGGTCTTCGTGGGGGTATATTATACCTGTAAGGTCTTCGGGTCCAAAGGCAATGCTGGGCAACTTTGACTCTTGGACCGAGCAGATTGGGAATCCTTTCTCTGCTCGCCTGGCTTCTTTCAAGTATTTCTTCTTTTTACTTTGGGGCGTCATTGAAATTTCCCCTCCTTCAGTCATATTGATGGTTCGCCCTGACGGGGGATTGTTTTTATAAGAGTCAGGTGGAGGAGGCAAACTCCGATACTCCATGGTCCGTTCTCGGGAGTTTTGCCGATGGTCTTTGGTTCTCTCTTGAGGTCGTGGGCGTCCAGCTATCCTTTTCTGTGGCCTCCGACTGAGTGTCCTTTCTCGCGACCTCTGCCTGGGCGTCCTTTCCTCTTCTTCTTCCTCTTCTTCTCTTCGTGACCTCTTCCATACATTTGTCTTGGGATCCCCGAGATTATTTTCCTTGAGGTAATTCTTCAAGTATCCTATCTCGAGGAGACGAAGTACTTCTCTTTGAAGAGTGGTGCATTCTTCCGTGGTATGCCCGTATGTTTTGTGGTATTTGCAATATTTCCCTGTGTCCTTATCTCGATTAGGAAATTTAACTGGTACGGGCCAGTGAAATTCGTTGATGCCTCTCATTATATTGAGCACTTCCGGGGGAGTGATAGTCATGGGAGGTAAGGGCACGGGTCGGAGGAATTTCTTAACCACCCATCCCTCGTCTTTACGCGGAGGAGGTTTCCCCTCCTTACCCTTTCCTTAGTCTTTGTTTCTCTCTCGGCGCGCTCTAGGTGCTCGTTATCCTCCTGCTCCATTTGCTTCTTCGTTCCTTCCGCCTCTTCCATCAAGATATAGACTTCCGCTTTTTGCATAAGTTCATTCATGTCCGTGACTCGATTGCCCATAAGGTACCTGAAGAAATCCCCTGTCCGAAGTCCTTGAGTCAATATGTCCGCCATGATGGTCGGGCTAATATTGGGAACATCTAGGGCTTCATCCGTGAAGCGCTTTATATACCCTCGTAGGGGTTCATCCTTTTTCTGTTTAATAGTGAAAAGATGGGTGGAGGACTTGGGGTATCTCCGATTGCAAGCAAACTGTCGTACAAACAAATGAGCTAGTTGGTCAAAGCTCGTGATGGAACTAGGCAGAAGGTGAGTGAACCACGCCTAGGCCCGTCCTCCGAGGGTAACAGGAAATACGCGGCATAACACATGGTCCGGGGCGGAAGATAGGTCCATTCCGACTAGATATTGATGGATATGGTCCTGTGGATCTCTTCCGTCAACTTCTCCGGTATATAACGGGATGTTGATAGGCCGCATCCCCGAAGGGATGGAGGCTAAAGCAATTTCGAGAATGAAAGGAGAGCTCTTGAATGTGGGATCCTCCTCAGGAGCCATGGTTTTCTTAAGATTGCCCAATTCCTTTCGTAAGTCATCCATCATTCCTCACAAGGAGTGTTCAACATCTCCCCGATACTCCGAGGGATGGGAGATTGCTCTCCGACCCCTCTCCGGGGTTCTTTCATACCTTCGGGGCATTTGTCGGGATTCCCGATGCCAAGGGATTGAGTTGGAGTTCCGCACCGCCTGGGGTGTATCTCTTTCCGAAGGGAAATTTCTGTCCTCGGAGGATATAAAGGACATGTTTCCGAGATGGTCCCCCCTCCGGGGTGCCCATGTAGCATCCACAAGCCTTTCATAGACAGATCGGGGAATATTAATAAAATCTCTCGTACCTGATTCATAGTTGGACAGAGTTTCTTCCGAGTCGTCGTAATGAATCGAAATATTTTCACTTTCGAAGAGATCATCCATCCTGGTTGATGTTTGCCGAATTCTCTCGAGAACAGGTATTATGGCGGTTCCCACAGACGGCGCCACTTTGTTAACGGGTTTGGAATTATCCCTATTTAACGGAAGATATTTATATTGGGTCGGAACGCCCTGTCTGTGATTCAGAAACAATCGTGGATTGAAATGACTGGAAAATAATAGGAGATACAAGAATATTCCCTTCCTTTATTCACTGAGCTTTTTCTCCTCTTATATTTGTGTATTTGTGTTAAGTTGTGCTAAGTTAAGCTTGGTCCTTTTCTTCTGTTGATCACCTCCCTTTATATAGAATTTGATAAGGGCAAGTGTCATTGTGCATGTGCTTTAGTAAAGACAGGTGTCATTTCACTAATACAGGTGTACAAATTAGGATAAGATTTATCTCTTAATCTACTGGATGCTGACTAGACCCGATTTTGTGCTTTCCGATGGCTTCGAGGATCTCCAATGAATGATTATTTTGGGGACGCTATTCTTCCGAGGGCTAGGCTTTTGTTGACACATAATAAGAATGCTCGTATGAAAGTAAGAACTGCTGTATATGCTTTCCGAGGGCTTTTACTTCTCTTTCTTGACTCGGGTTCATTCTTCAATGATCTGGGGTGATCTCCGAGTACATAATGCGATAGCGTAGCAGGGTCTCTGATGGTATAATGTGATCTTCGTGGGCTTGAGTTGATTTCCGAGGGCTTGATTTGATCTCCGAGGGCTGTATTTGGTCTCCGAGGGCTGTATTTGATTTTCGAGGGCTGTATTTGCTCTGTTTGAAATGAGATTTTTCCGTCTGAGTTCTCGGAAGACATTTATTGGGTGCTCTATTATTCATTTCTTGTTTTTCTCCGAAAACGGGTCCTCGGATGATCGTCCGAGTGCAATTTTCTTCGAGGAGTGTTCAACAAGGAAGTTTTCTTGTAAGTTCATGGGACTCGGGGTCCGTTGTGGTCCCTCTTAGCGCATTGGTGGATATCGGAGTCGCGCGGATCCATCGGGGTTTGCTCTTTTTCCGATGCCGCGTTGATATCTGTTTTTTACTCACCATTTGACTTTCCAAGGGACGCTTATGTTCCTCCTCGTGTGCTCTTCTATGTCTTTGTTAGGTCAGTGACCGAGAAGTAGGGCAACATCCGAGGGGGTCTCCTTATTAGGAGTGGGTACATCTCATCGGAAGTACTCGTGACAACTGTATTGTCCATTTATTGATTCTCCGATTAGGATTAACCTTCTTCTTTTCCCTTTTTTTTTATTTTTATGATTAACATATATGAAGAGTTAAATATTACAGGTATCTTAGTTTTGGAAAACAATTAGAGAGCGTTTGCTTGGGGTTATGCATTGGGTGAGGTTAGAAATTCATTAACAAATAAGCCTCCCACAATTAGTAAGTACTACATTTGGTTCTAAAAAAAAATCCTCCAACTATCTCAATTATTTAGTATTTCTGAATGTTTGGCTGGTGTGTGTGTGGACAAATGGTAGTAATTTCCTATTATGCCCTCACTTTTTACTTTGACATCTACACTTTGTAACAGATCCCATTGCCCCAATTATCACTTTAACATCGGATCCCCAATTCCCACAGAGCCGAAACCCTAAATTTCTGGTTTATTCATCAACAACCAAAAATCATTAATTTTAAGATGCTTATATACTCAACAAGGCCACCAGAAGGTGTTACTGGTGGAGGGAACGAACACCAATTCACCCCATACCTACTCGAAGATCCAGCTCATGCAGAGTGCCAGGTATAGTTTCACATCGTTTGTAAAATCATGTATTACAGTTATAGACGTTAATTGTTGTGGCGCCATTTGGTAAACTATGTGAAAGTCATCTTCTTTCTAGGTTAGTCTTCATTTGTTAGTTATTCTCATGCTAATTCCTTAACTCGGGCCTGGAAATACTTATAATTTGTTTAATTTATTAAGCACTACATGCAAAACCATCAACATATATATGTACATTGATACACTTCTTGAGCAGAAAAAATAGTTAGCGGGTTTGTTTTGCCCTTTGTAAGTGGTTCATGTACATAGTTGCTTGATATTCTGGATTTATAATTTTTGCGTTGATTAAGTTAGCTGGAAAAATATGCCAATTGATTGGATCCTACTTTATTTTCTGCAGTTAGTATTAAAACGAGTTGGGTTTTGTACAACTGCTATTAAGCTTTGTTTAATTGGTTCTTGTGAAATTAGAATGCATTTTGTTAGTGTTGCATATGCCTTTTTAAGTTATCGAGTTTTGACATGTTCATTTGCAGGTTGAACTCTATGTTATGGATGATAGCGATGATGAGATGGCAGGCCTTTCTTGGCACCCAAAAATAGAGATGGATTTGTTTAAATTCCTAGAGAAGCATTGCACTTGGAACAATGTGAGAACAGAAGCTAGCATTCTACGTATGCTCGAACTTGCTTCTGACGAACTAACAGAAAATGGGCATTATGAATTTCCAACGTTGAGGGAAGTTCGACTGAAATTTATAAAGATGCGTGCACGTTTCCTGGAGTTCTGGAATTTTGTGGTCTTGAATAATTTCCCTCTTAATTACCAAACTGGTGAAATAACAACGCCTGCTCACTATGAACCAAAGATTGCTGAGGTACGACCTTTTACATAAACAACTCTGCGTTTAAGTTTTGCCGCATTATGGCTAAAAACATACAACTCAGTATTCTGTGTAACAAAAATCATTTGATCTATTTGCAATTGCAGGAAACTTTATTGGAAAAGAACTTTCGTGAAAATGGATTTCACGGTTTCTATCAACATCACGTTATCTTCATGCAGAAAAATGCAGCCTTCTTGCTTGAAGAGCATATGTACTACTTCCTTCGTGACAAGCGGCTGCTTCAGTCTATCGACCGCTTTCTCTGGAACGTGCACAACGAAGAGTGGTTGTTCACGGTATTCGACAAAATCACAAAAACACATATTGTTAGCAATTCAGAAGGGCTCTTAAAAGCATTTTTTTGGCAGATATGTTGATCTAAATTCATCTTGGTGCTAATCAATTTCTTTGTTGTGCTACTAAATGTACATGAGTCGGTGAAAGAGTACTACAACTGTGTCAACCCCGCACTTTATCGTCTTCATCATGCTTTCTTCATATGCGTGAAGGCTGCGTTAACTCCTGAGGAGAAGGAAGTATACACTCATCATTACGTGGAAGAAGACATTAAATTTGAGTTTTAGTAGTGCTTCAAGTTAAATTGGTTAAAGTGACAGTCAAAACTTTATTTATGGTTATCTTTGAATATTTTGCATTAGTATGTAATGGTCACTATTTTGGAGTTGATGTATGTATGGTGTTCAACAAACAGTACATGCCTGCGTTTTGCACTCTATGAATTTCTTAAGATTATCCATTGCTTTTATACTTCATTTGTTGAATTAGATTATGATCTATGTTTGTGTATTTTGTGGCTTTAGGTTCCTTTTCAGCATAATTAATTTTACAAATATGTATCTGTCCAGAAACTTCATTTTACCCCACTAGTCAAATTTTCCTCTACAAAACAGATAACATAGTAATCCATGTATTTGCACAATGGCATTCTTAAATCATTAACAACCACTTCTATTATGTAGGAGGTAAAAAAGAAATAAGATAGCTTAATGCAACTCTCTTTTACGTTTCCATATGTAGTCCTTAACTGCTTATGACTTGAACTAATTAGACATGAACATATACTTTTCAACATAAATGACACACATAGAATAAAAACTCTACAAAGCAATAAGCAATATGGTGAGGGTAACCCATTGAGTCCAGGTATCAGCTAATGATTTTTATTTATTAAGGTTCAGATTTGTGTATGTTTTTACTAAAATGGGATTGACTTCATCACATCACATGTAAACAGATCTGAGCACTCAATCAACAAAAAAAAATATCATAACAAAATAGGATCAAAAGGGAGAAACACTCTGTTAATGATTACACGATGGAAACACCAACATAAAAGGGGCAGAAACATAAGTAGCAGGCCTTTCAGCTTCATGTTTTTAAACAACAATGCAAAATGAAAATATTATTACAACAGTTAATTCATTCACAGCTGCATTTTATAGGGTCGACAAAGACTATATAGGTAAAATTAACGTCTCCTTGCGGCTTGCCACTTGTTGTACATTTGTGTAGCCATGTTCTCCCTAAAATTGTGCCAGGCTTCGGATGGTTTAACCACATCAACATAATCAGGTTCTCAATCCATATTTGATGGCGATCTAGGGTAGTCTTCTTCCAATAGCGCATTGGGCATGTTCGTCCTAATGAAGTTGTGTAGGAGAGCACATGCCATAATGATGTGGTTATGTCGTTTTATCGAAAACTACGAATGCCTTCTTAAGATATCCCATCTCCCCTTCAATGCACCAAAAGCACACTCAATAATGTTTCGGGCTCTAGCGTGCTTCAAGTTGAAGTATTCTTTGTAGTTTTGTGGTGTAAGGTGACTATTTTCCCATTCTTTCAAGTGGTACCGCACCCCACGGTAAGGAACAAGGAAACCCTCCCCATTTGTGTAACCACCATCGCCTAAGAAATAACAACCTAATAAAAGAGGTTACATTTAACAATTTTAATTAGTATAGGGTCGTCTCCAAGGGTGTTTGATGTGAGTAAGGACTTATAAGACAAACTTAATGGGAATCAGTGATAGTTTAATGTAATACCAATTGGGATTTTTAACGAGTGTTCCCGCCTAATAGCATCTTTCAACACCCGACTGTCCGCAGCGGAACCCTCCCAACCGGCAAGTAAGTAAACAAATAACCCATGCCTGTCACACACTGCTAGTAGGTTTGTCGCAATTACGCCATTCTTGGTACGATATCTACCCTTGTCCTCAACTCGGGCACGCACTTGAAAAAAAGGACCATCTAAAGCTCCCAAACATCCCTATAGGTAAAATGTGGAAAGATTCCCATGGGTTCCATCAGAAACATTACTACATTTATTAAGGTAATTGAATTAAAGATCAAGTGCTAGTGACAGATTATAATTCTTACCTGGAAGGGTTTCCACGTGGGATCTAAGTCATCCGGTCCGATTGGGTCAGGGGTTGAAAGCAATATGGTGTGACATTTTAACAAATATAGGAAGACCTTACCAAATAAACGACTAATTGTCTCACCTGATCTAATATAATGACCCCCAACAATGCGGTTCTTTGTGTGATGTGACAAAGTATCGAGAAACATCGATACTTGGGCTGAAATGACACACATATTTAGTTTATTGCAATCCCCCATAACTATGAAGTAAGTAACAAAGCTTCATGAAAGAATCTCTATTCATTCTAAAAGAATTCTTCACTTTAACATCACCAGTGTTTAGGATCATGTCTATATATTTGACTTGATACGGAATACGACGGAGGATACTATAACGAATTCCTACCCTTCTTGGTTTATGCACTAAACTACCCGTATGCAAAGTAAGATAGATGACGACCAATAGTAAAGCAAATAATGACACGCGAAAAATAACTTGGTGCATCAGGAAGAGGATAAACAACTTCTGCCTTGGACCCATATAGAACCCTGAAGACACAACAAGAGAACTCTTGTAAGGCAAGTAGTAGATGTTCATTTGAAATTGGGCACTGTCTCCAAACTTCACATTTTACAGGGTTCCCAGAGAGTGTAATCAAGAATAGGTGAGCAATGTCAATTGATCTTGTAATATGCAGGACACACATACAAAAATAGAAGCTATTTCAATCCGCTAAACAAAACAGTAAGTAGGGGGAAAAAACAAATATTTAGAATGTTGATAAAACACTTATTCAGCATAACACAGGCAAAAAAATGGGATCTTCACCAAAAACACCTTCATTGTATTTTTTCAAGGGAGCAAATGTTAGATTAAAGAGAGCATTTTCAAATCGCACCTGAAAATGACACCAGACCTGCTGCAAGATAATTGCTTTCAGAATATAACCTACAACAAGAGCAAAGAAATGTTAGTACTAACAATGGGGCGTTCAAGTGTAAACCAGTGCACCAAAAATTCTATTCAATATCAACAACAAAATGAAATCGCCGCGAAAATAGCAATGAACAGTAAACCCTTCCTTCTAACCTCGTCAGCTGAGACTCCCGCACTTTTTGCTGTGAATTATGAGGTAAGAGAGACTTTCAGACAAGAAGTATTGAAAAGAGTAACTCAGTGAGGGTAATATGGTCATTTAACTTGCAATTTAATTGGTGGATATGGAATCACAGGGAGGAGGGTTCAGACTAATAGTTGGTAGATAATAGGTAATCGGCCACTTATTGGGGAATAACAGAAAAGGAGTGTGCTAATGCAAACGTTAGATTAAAGCCATTTTATTAGTATATCTGTCCCTTTCCAGCCAAGCAAACACTCTCTTACAGCCCAAGTTCTAAAGATAACGTATACCTAAAACCTAGTAAATTCGTTATCATCATTGAGGGTTTGGTTTACTTCGTATTAGTCTATTGTCCTTCCCTTTTCTTTCATGGCGCCGCTTTCTTTTTCTTTTGATCTGCCGCTACGGTAAAAATGTTTCCTTCTTTTCCATCTTTATTATTCTGTATGTTCTTGTTTCGTCCCATGTTAATAACTGTTACATGCCTTATTAATCCTAGTTCTTTAATTCTTGGAGAAAGCTTGCGGCAGGTTTGAATTAAATTCAGATTTAGGCTCATATATATATATATATATATATATATAGTTTGATCTAAAACTACAATTGTCATATTAAAGCTTTGAAAACCGTGAACATATATTTTATTTTTTAGAAAACTAAGGTCAAATACCTATAGTAATTGATCTAATCCTTCCAAGAACCATTATAATGTTCTCTTTCTCCATTAGTCATCTTATGATTACGACGGTTTAATTAGGAAGATTAATCCCAGGCCAAAATGTTTCATCAGTCAATTCACTTGAAAATTAAAAAGTGCGTGCAGTATGTATACTTGTTTTGAAAGAATTTGTTATGTAAAGATTATTTCCTTATTTTATTATATTAGGAGCCCTAACATAATCAAGATTTAAACAATAAACTAATGATTTGAATTATGATAAATAAGATGGTAGAGAACCAAATTGTCTAAGCATACTAGATTTTGGTAAGAAGCAGATTGTAGTTAAAGCATATATACAATAGAATAAGTTTATTCTTTCAATTCTTTTAAATTGTATTTCTAAGTCTCTCTCCTCTTTCGAGTTGGTGAATCCTATTGCGTCATTGAGTGTTATCTAGCTGATAATAGATTGAATGCGTTATGATGGTAGGTAACGAGGACGAGTTGACTTGTATTATTTTCTTGGTGATCGGGAATTCAGGTGCGTGTTTCAAAACTATATTATTTTTAATGAAAGGGAGTTTGTGCCTACATGGTTACTAGTAGTAAATATATACATATACGCATTGCTGTTTAACGTGATTGAAGATACATTGTTAAAGATTATCTGTGAATGATTGCTTGCTACATGGCATGTTAATTGATTGGAACCGGTAACATTATTGATTACTAGCACTAATGAATAGGGTTCATGTGAAACAATTATTTATTGCTTTAAACGTTTATTGTATTGACTGTTACTAACTGGCTGAATTATTTGAAACAACCGAACGACTGACTGATTGTTTGAAAACAACCGAACGACTAACTGATTGTTTTGAACGACTGAACGGTTGACTGCTTTACTGACTGATTGGAATATTTTGAACGACTGAATGGATCCACTGCTTGGTAAGCATGTTGTACCGCTGGACAGCGGCGGGCTCGCCAGATGGACTTCGTGCCCCATGGCCCCTCTCCCTTAGACCTACGAGAGTTTCGTAGTGTCTATGTGGGGTAACCGACGAGCATATATGTGTGGTATGTGGACTGATTTCAAGGTAGCTCCTTGAATGGGGGTAACAAGGACTGACTGAAAGGAGTTATAAGGACGGGTATTGTTTACTTGCAGTTGAAACACTGTTCATTCTCGATTGATTGTCTGATTGCCGGACTATGTGATCAATGTGCCAAATTGTTGTTTTTCAATTGTTTTCAAAATAAAAGTGCACGACATTCACTCTGTACACAAACGCACAAACACCACTGGGATTTTTATCTCACGCATGCATGTTTTCTCCTACCTTTCAGCTTTAGGTCAACCAGGACGAGACATGAAAAACGTGGATAGTGGGTTCCATCGGGTAGTTAGTTAATGTGTGTATTAAGTTCACATTTTTTCTTTATTGTAACAGTTGTAATTGTCTTGTTTTTGCACAATTAGTATTTTTTTACGGTCATTCTTGTTATGATATTGTACTGTTTAGCCTCGAAATTCCGGGGCGTTACATTTAGGCTCCGTTTGTTTCTCCGGAAAATAGGGGAAAAGGAAAATAATAATGGAAAATGAGAGAAAATAAGGTTTTCCAAGAAAATTTTAAGGGAAAAATAAAACTTTCCCTTATTTTCCAGGCGTTTGGCTCATACTGATTTTCCGGAAAAACCTATTATTATGTGTAAAGAATTTTCCTCTATTTTCCAAAGATTTCCTAGATTTTTCTTATTTTCCAAAGATCTCCTAGATTTTTCAGAAAAATCTCGAATTGCCAAACAGTAGGAAAAAAGATTTTCTTTTATTTTTTTTCTTTTTCCCCTATTTTCCATGGAAACAAACGGAGCCTTAGTGAAATTTAGATGGCAAACAGAGACGATGGACAATCTTCTAGGAGAGATAGGGGAAAGGGTAAGACACCAACTAGGTATACACGTGACGTTAGACCAAGCTCATATGTTATGTTTGATATTCCCGATGATGATATGCCTGTTCAGAGTACAGAGGACTTTGGGCGTTTATGGGTGCGGTACTAGAGGTATCGAAGGACAACATTATTCTAGCCGAGTCACCTCATGGCTCGTTTCACGGTTAAGCTGTTGATATACACGGGGGATCACCACACCTCTCTAATAGTTCCTCTTGGCCGCCATCGTCAGCTAAAGCAGCATCGACATCAACACCAGATGTGGAAGGACCCTCCTCCCTCCCCCCATTGATGATCCATTGGCATTATACGATTCTGATGGAGATGTGGCTCAAGTAGCACGAGGTCATAGTACGGGGGAACGTATTCCACATGACCCCAATGATCGATTGTAGATTAGATTTAATCCCGACATGAGATCGTTGCTTGATGGTCCTGGCGTTGCTACATCTTTCATCCATTGTGAAGCAGAAGTTGAATGGGACGTGGTTTAGGTTCAAGCATTGGCCGGAAGATGAATACTAGGATTGTTGGAATACCTTTAGGGTAATCTTCTAAATTTAATTTAGTATCAGAGTATGTCTCATTTAACTAAGAAGAAATAATTTCTAGATTTTATTTACTTAACCTTGATTTTTCTTTTAAATGTACAGAGACAATGTTAGTGGGATCCAAACCATGAAATGCGTATTAGATCCATTTGGAAAAAGTCAGGCAACAAATGTTTTTGCCAGTCATTGAACAATTTGAAGGCAATATTCATGAAGATAGCGGGACAGTCTGGGAAAGTAAAGAAACAACACAAGATATGGATTGCAGATGTTTGGCACAAGGATTTTCTTGAATATTGGAATAGTTCAGAACATTAGAAGAGGGTAAAAAGTGTGCTGGCTAACATGAAGTAGTGTAAGCCGATTACTTGGTATGGTGGGAGGAAAAATGTCAAGAAGTTGACTCTGGAGGAGGTTAGATTTAATTTAATAACTACATTTTTTGTTCTTTTAATTTGTTAGTCTTAATTTTATAATTAGATTGTTTGATTATTTTTTTAATCGTGTTGTGACACAGTGTCGCTGGAGGAAGTGTTCGATGAAAGATTTGGCTTTGCCGTTTATATTTAGGCTTGGTCGGTACAAATTGGATAAAGATGGAAAGGAAGTATGCGTAAATCCCGAGACAGAAGCAGAATATGTAAGTAATCTAGTCATATAATGTATTTACTTTTAAATTTTGAGCTTATTAACTATATAGTATTATTACTTAATCTTTGAAATTGTTTCTTTATTGGAAAAAATTCCTACTCTAGCTACATATTCGTCATGGGTCGAACATTGTCAACTGGCCGAGATGGGACATCGAGACATGGCTAGAGGTTTGTAAGATGAAGAAAAATCAGGTTAGGATGTTCTCATCTACACATGATGGTCCAACATTAGGGATTAGGTCTCACAAGGGGAGGCGCCTCGAGTAGTGCCAGCTAATCCCATTAGGAGGCGCATCAGGCTGAGATGGCTGCTATCAAGTAGGCACATGAGGAGCCAGAGAGACGAGCACGTGAGGCAGATGAGCGTTATGCTGAGACTATGAGACAACATCGTGAAGCAGAGAGCGTCAACTACGAGAGGATGTGACTCCTTCTGAACATATTTAAGACCTTCGTGCAGGATAACAACATGCGGCCCCCGACCTTACCAGAGTGGGGTCCGCCAGCGTGGTCTGCCCCATTGCCGAAGCAGTCATAGCAACATCTCAGCCCCATCAGTAGTGGACCCAGCCTGCACCTCAGTTGACACAACCCCCCTCCTCAGATCAGTACACAGTTCAGACCATTGCATGACTCGTATCCATATACCACTACACAACCTCTTGTGTACAACTCACCGCATACTAGTCAGGTGCACATACTAGTTATCGCCAGGGTTGTCCAGCTGGGGCCGACGTACCAAGAGGCTCTACATATGATGTAATACATGTCGACACCATATGTGTTGGTGGTGCATCATATCACTAGTCAGCCCGGAGGGTTACAGAGTCAAATGACATGGACATGGGGTGCACCTGAGCAACAACATGAGTTGAAGAGGCAGGGATTACTGAGTATTGATGATTTCTTGGGTTATGTGGACCAGTTGCATAAAGAGCCGCATGCTCTGGAGATCCGCAATAGTAGTTGTTTTTAGATTAGTATTATGCACTATGTAATTTGTTTAACTTGGACTGATGTAATATGCTTAATTTGGACTGATGTAATTTGCTTAATTTGGACGCATGTAATTTGCTTAATTGGATTGATGTGTAATATGTTTTAATATGTCGTACGTTAATATGTTTTAATTAGTTTAATTAATATGAGCTATGTAATTTGTTTAATGATTTTCGTTACACAACATTTTCTTTTTAGTGTTTGTAATACATTGTAGCTACACGAGCATCCCAAATGTTTCAAATTTGTAAAGTTTTTAGCAGAAAAATAGAAAGAATAAACACTACAAAGCGTAAAAAAGTAAACACCACGATGAATATCAAGTTTGAACGAACGAAATATAGTTAAAAAAGTTACTCGTAATCTGGATTGCTACTATCATCATCGTCGACCGCATCCTGCCCATCTTTGCCTTATCCGTCATCCTCATCTTCGTCACTGCTCACTGCAATAGGCTCATCCTCAATTGCCACCTGGACAAATTCACCCTCCACGGCTAACTTGGTCAAATTGAAAGAACTTAGGTCAACGACCAAGCCCGGCACATGAATGTTCTCTTCTTGCTATATAGTTTCTGGAATACCTGGAGTAGTAGTCTTCTTCTTCATAGAAGTCATGTCAACGATATGTCTAGCACGCGTGTGAAACATAACCCACCATCCTTTTCTATGTTTGTTCTTTTGGCAAGGATACGGAGTTAGTACACTTGTTGTGTTGGGCTAACAAGAATAAATGGTTCCGCTTCACCAGACGGGAGACGTCAACTCGGATCCAGCTCAGTCAAACGAAAAGTTGGGTGAACTCGTATCCCATGAGAGCTAGTATCAAACCATATGCACTTGAAAAGCACGACCAATAACCCAGCAGAGTATGTTAGCTCAACTACCTCGGTCAAAGTTCCGTAGAAGTAACTGTCTTCTTCCTCTCCAACCCCTCGGTGTCAAAACGTAGTCTGTATGATGTAGCCATTTTTTCATGAGACCACCGTGACATCTGAACCTGTTGCCAAGGGAATTACGCATGTATCAACATTTAACCGTCGAGAGTACCATTTCCTTGAACCATTTCACCAAATGTGTAGTGCGTCTTTGCTGGATTGCATCGCCATCAAGTCTCCAACAACTCTCATGGTCAAAGATACTGACACAATACAAATTGGGCGAAAGTGAGCGGAAACGACAACATTAAAATTATTATCTAAATAGGAATTGAAAGGTCACAATATATGAAAAGTCGCACTAACCTTAACCAGCAATCAACCTCATGGCAATTTAAGAGGATGTATAGTTCGTGCGACCGCACACTCTTCTTCTGTTAAGTGATGCTTATTTATAGCTTGACCCACTAGCTCGCCGGTCTTTTGAAACACGGATATATGACAAGAAGATATTGGATCAATCCTTGTTTTGTTTCAATTCAAGCGAGTTCTACGTGTGTCAAAATCGTGCTCAAAATAGTGATCACTGAAGTTTGTCATTTCACTTGTTAAGTACACCTCAGCAATAAAGCCCTCTATCCTTGCCTTGTCACCAACGCTACCCTTCAAAATAAACATACGTCTACACAATGAAAAGTAGACCGATTAAATATACTCAAACACAATTTTATTATACCGAACATATATACAAGATTTAAAATATACCTCTCGAAAGGATACATCCAACGGTATTGCACGGGGCCACCAACTTTTGCCTCTCATGGTAGATGAATTGCTAAATGCTCCATGGAGTCAAAGAACGAGGGCGGAAATATCAGCTCAAGTTTACACATTTTTTCCACTATAAACCTCTCGAGACTTCCCATATTAGACCTGCGTATACCAGTGGTGCACTGCTAACCTCCACTAGCGTACCCCATACTTCATCCAGTAAGAAGTCTCTAAAAGCAATATGAATTAACCTTTGCATAAAAACGTGGCACTCATGACTTTTCATACCAGTTACTTTTAAACTATGTATCTACACACATCAACCGATATCATAAGCATATCCATCTAGAAAATTCAAACTACATAACCATTCACACACAACCCTCTTCTGATCCCTTATTAGAAAATAGACCGCATGAGGTTTGTCATATTTATCATTATGACCAGGCACTAGAAACAGTTCACTCTGATTCGTGTACAACTTCAAGTCTTCCTGAGACTTCATGTTGTCTTTGGTCTTATTTGAATCATCCATGACCGCGTTCTTTATGTTGTCAAAGAAGTTCTTCTCACAGTGCATCACATCGAGGTTATAATGTATCATGTTTGTTGACCAATAGGGAGCTCCCAAAAATACTCATATGACACCAATTGTGGTGCTTTCCGAAGTGTTGGATGGTTCTTTTACCTTTTCCAAAGCCCTCGGACAGGAGCCGTTCAACGTGATGAAGCAGTTCTGCCCCTGTCCTCCTACGCAGTGGTGGGTCTATCTCAGTTCGACCAATATAGAAGTCTCTATTGTTGTTCCTCAACTCATGATCTATCAGTAGGAATCTGCGGTGACAGTCGAAAAAACTGATTTTTCTACATTTTGCATGCCGGAATGACTTGGTGTACTCCATACAGTAAAGACACGACAACTTTCCATGTGTGCTCCATTGAGACAACATCACATAGGCCGGAAAATCTCTTTTAGTCCAAAGAACACATACTCACAACTGAAAATTCTGTCGTCTAAAGCTATTATACGTGCGAGCACCATATTGCCACAGAGAAACTAGTTCATCAATCAAAGGCCGTCGGAACACACCAAGGTTCTTACCTGGGCTCTCTGGACCAGATATGATCAAATTTAGAAATATATACTCTTGCCTTATGCAAAGATCAGGGGGAAGGTTATACGGTGTTACGAAAATGGGCCAACAAGAATAAGGGCCCGGAGAGCTGCTCCACGGGGTGAACCCGTCTGTGCAAAGTACTTTAAGTTATAATGTTGCCGCTGCATTCCTCTTGGTTGATGCCCATTCATCGATTAGAGGTGTTGAAGGTGCTTGGGGTACATGGTATTAGTGATTACCATATGTTGGAATAGTCTTCTGGATCTCTCTAGGGTCTTGAGATAACTTAGAGCCATCCAACTCGATTTCGTGAAAATTTTGGGTGCACCGCAAATTACTCATCTTGTTGATAATATTTTACTATCAATATAATTCTTATATAGTTTCATGTTTTCCGATTTCACGAAAAACTTCATGTTGAGAATATACCTCAACTTTTGTTCGTATTCATATTTTAAATTTACTCCTCTCTGGAGGTAATTAAATATTATTATAATAAATAAATCTCCACTTTAAATAAATAAAACCTAGGCTCATATACCAATTTCGTAGGTCTTGGATTTTGAATATACAAATTTAAAACTTTACGGGGTTATATGCAATTACAAGAAACATAAAGAGGGGCAAAAAGGTCAAAAATAAGGTGTAAAGGTGGTGCAGCTAACTGCATCCCGACACATCCATACCTAACATTATATATAAGAAGTAGAAGTAGAAATAATAAAACAAATACACAAGAAGTTTGAAAGTTCCGCGGAGAAGCACGATACATCTGAAAATGTTCAATTCATGTCGCGACCGATCATTCAATACGCGAATTATGTGAAAGATAATACGTTTATACGTTGAACGTGGTTCTCGCGCGCAGTTGATTGCTAATAGATATAAAACTTTTTTTTGACAATTTGTCATGATCTTGATTCTTGACTGGGTTATTAATTATCAGTACGATATCAATACATAATTATTTGGTTAATCGTGTAGCCCACACGAGAGAGTGTTATAAATATAATCAAAGACATTTTAAATGTGTCGTGCCACATATTCTTTAGGAGGCCCCATTTTTAAGAAGACCCATACCGTAGAAAATAATCAGCTCGTTTGGTTGCCCTTTATAGGGCTGTTTATGGGCTCCAATGTGGGTTGAATAGTTTTTTAAATAGCTTTGGTGTGTCAGGCCCAATCTTGGGTCGACCCGCGCTAATCCGTCCAACCCGGGAATAGCCCAGCGTATGAATCCGCTCCTCAAGGTACGTTTTATTAATATGGGTTGAACAATTATTTTTTTTGCGGCGTGAAATGTCAATTATAACCCTGTTTTTTGATAGTTAATACCATGGATACCCCTCTCCTCTTTACTCAGTCGGGAAACTCATTTCTCCCAAATGAGTTGGCCTTCTACAACCCTAATCCTCTGCCAAAGCTCAACAAGGTAAAACAATTTCTTCCTTATAGTTGGCAAATTAAAACAACTTCGGGCTTCATTATTGTTAATTCGTTTACGTACCCTAACATCGATCTCTTTTTCGTCTATTAATTTTGGGTCGCGGTGTTTGGGTCGCGGTATTAATTTCGACTATCAAACGCGATTTGTTGTGGGTAAGGTGCCTTTCTCTTTCTTCTGATTCAGCGCAGCGAGTTCTTGGGGTATATATTCCCAGGAGGTAGCGTAGCGTTGTTCTTGAATTTTGATTCTTGATGATGGCTGAGAGTTAGTTAAGTTATGCTGTGATAAACTAGTTGGTTTATGATTTGTGACTTTCTCAGACCTACATTTGCTATTTTTGAGCATTTTTTATTTCTCTGATTGTAGTTTTTAAGGAATAAGTCCCGTGTATGTAGTTTTATGGAATCTGTCCCTTGTATCATAACATATTATTCTCCTACGTCTTGTTGTTGCCTTGACTTTTGCGCCTTAATACTAATGAATTTTCGTGATATGGTTACTTAGACTGACTGAGTTGTGAGCTGAGGCTCTCATGTGAAAACTAACACTGTGAAATGTCATTAGCCTTTGAGTACCCTCAACTCTTGGGGTAATTCTTGCCTTCTATTTTCTTTTGCTATGTTTGCTGTGGCCTATCTCTATAATTGAAATATTTATGTCAAGTAATCAAGTTAGCACGAAACACATTGGGGAGTATCTTAAATTATGAAACTTTGGATTCAGATCCTTTGAATTTTGATTCCCAATTTTTTGAATATTTCAGTAGCTATTGGTTTGGTTATAGTAAGCAATTAGGTTCCGCAAGTTCCGTCGTTGGTTATGTTAGTTTGGAAGTTTTCGGTAGGAAGATCGATGAACGTGTGGTTTGTTTGGTATTATATATTGAGTTTTAATGTGTGAGAGCTAGCAGGATATTTTTTTGATTTTTCATTAAGGAGTCGTGCTTGTGTGTTTGATTTGTTTTGTTGTGGTCACATTATAGAATTGTACGTGGAAATGGTGCTGCTATTTGTCGATTTATCAATTTATTTGGTCCGGATAGTAATCCTGGATTTTTATTACCAATTTATTAAGTTTCACGTGTTCAGTCGTTTGGTTATGTGATAAATGCTTCTGGAGTTAGTCGGCAGGAGGGTCGATTGAATGTATGTTTGTTTAGCGTTATTTAGGATTAAGTTGTGAGAGTTACCTAGAGATTTTGGCTTAATCTAAGTGGGCTTGATGGATAGTAACAGTTAGTACCATTATATTGCATATTGTTTAAGTGTGAGTTGTGATGAAATGTTAATTGTAAGGTTTTAAGATGAAGATTATTATCTGGCAACAAGATTCCTGTACATTCTTTTCCTTTTCTTGAAAAAAATTACGAAGATTACAGTTCCCTTGGATTTAATCTATGTGCATCAAATATCCGCCCCTAGTAATGCCATGTTATTCTTGGGTCTTTAGTAATTATTAAATTTATAGCTATCGTTAAGTTCGATGAGGATATCATTGTAATTATAGATAGAATCCTCAGCCCTACATAAGAACGCAAGAGGTGAGAATGAGAAACTTACTGTTTGTGTTTTAAACATTTTTCTCCCAGCGGCACTGTCAGGTAGCTTTCTTCTTCTCCTATCAATTATCGTCTTTATGATTTCAGTTTGTGTTGGGTTACAAGCCCTATTATCAGAATTTCAGATGCATTTTGATTTTGGAAAGTAAATTGCCAATTCATTTAGTGGTGATTCATTCTATTTGTAACACAATGGAGATTCTTTCATGAACTGCTTCAATATAAAACTAAAAGATTTAGTTTGAGGTAGAATCACTGGTTTTGATTAATTCATGTTGTTGGACAAATATATTTGTTATTTATTCACTTGTTGAACATGCTAGTCAATACAGTTGGACAATTAAGAAATGTTATCGGTTGATTATATGTTGCTGAAAATCCAAGTTTTTGCTAGGGTATAGATGTTGAAATGTGATTCTGCTGTTAATATGCGTACTAAAAATGTGATTTTGGCAGATGAATATGGAAGTTCAAGACTGAATATTTTTGATGGATTTACAGTTTTTTTTTTCTTACTGAATTAGTTGTTGAAATAATATACTCAGTTGTTGCAAATGATATTTCATGTGTATATTTGATTTGTTGAGTTTATTCTTGCTCACAGGATATGCAATCGTGGAACGCTTATACAAGAATCTGAGGATTGGAGATCGATTGTTATTTTATGGCACAAATTCAGAAACTTGAGCTACAAGCATATTTGAAAATTACTTTATTGTTGTGGCTTAATTTTAGTTAAGATTGTATTATAGTTTTTCATCGTTTAGATATTAGCCGTTAGCGTCTCTCAATTTTGTAGAGAACTCATTGGAAAACAAGTATGTTTCATTATATATCAATGGTTGTTATGTATTTTGTGGATCATTATTTCACTTTTTTCAAATAAAATTACTGTTTGTTTAAAGCTTCATTTGATTTATGATCAGCATATGTTGGCAATTTGAAAAGAAAACATAGGTATTTAGGACTATTTTTTACAATCAAGAAAAAAGAAAAATGTCATAAAAATTCTTTTACCACTGTTTTCAAACGGTCGTAATTGGTTCTCATGTTTAAAAATTCTATTAAAATAATTATTTAACCACGTAACTCATAATAGCAAGGGAAGATTATTCTGATGTTTTGGTTTAACGGAAATTGGGAGTGAAAACATTGTTTGATAATGTTTAACCTTGCACATTGACTTGAGGATTTTTTTTTATTGTTTTGACTTGAGGAGTTTAATTGAAGGGTAAAGTAGGTAATTCCTTCTAATCCTAGTTAAAATGGGTTAGAAAATCTGCAACCAAAGTTATGAAAACTAAGGGGCCCACATCATAGTAAGGTGTAAGTTAATAGCAACCAAAGTTAATATAATGCTCATAATAAGAGTTATAGTAGGCACTAATATAGTAGGGCATATTAGTGCCTCTTACAACCAAACGAGCCGAATAGGTGCTGTGTCAGATATTGCACCCTCCCCCAGTTACAGACATTTTTTTTTCTTTATTTGAAATTCTAGTTATAGACATTTTCACTGTTGATAATTATTGTCTAAATTATAGTTATTGGCATCAAGTAACGTCTCAAAGGAATAATGATATAAAAAGTACAAAGTAGTGAGGATCTTATTTGTAGTAGACAAAATTGTAAGAGATTTATTAAACATAGTAATGAAATAATGTGATCTGATAATGATTCTCTCAAAATTGTTGATTGATAATAAACTTGGAAAGATATTTGTAAAATTGGAAAAAGGTTATAAGGAGAATAAGAAGTGTCGAATAAAGAAATTTTGTAATATAGAAGTAATAATAATAATAATAATAATAATAATAATAATAAGAATAAATTACTATGTATGAAGGATAATTGCCCTTTAAATATTATTATTACTCAAGTCTCAAAGAGAAGGGAACGGTAGCCGCCTAGCCGGTAGTAGCCTAGTAGGTGTGGGGTAGGTAGCAAAAATAAGTTCCTCAAATGCCAGAAAAGTAAATAACAGAATACTATTTTACATCTTTACCCCTCCGTCTCTCCATTTATACCAATCATCATCTTCTGGATATATTTATTCTTTTATTATTATTATAATAATTATTATTATGATTAGGAGTGGAATAATAATAATAAGCTAGGAAAGGATATTATTGCTTTCATCCTTAAATTGAAAACCCTAATTTTCAACTGCTTCCATTTGGATTAGTACAAACAACAAAAAAGGTATGTGGCTTTTCAATTTAAGTTCTCGAATCCTCTTTCTTTTTATCGATTCAACCTTCTTTTTCTTTTTGGGTGAGATTCCACTTTTCAATGGCGGATTTTTATTCTCCCCTTTTCAATTAAATATGAATTTATTCATTCGCACATTGAATTTGTTATCGCGAATAATTTTATATTCCATGTCTTTACTATTTGTAGGTGAATACGTCATATAAAATTGCCGGATTGATTTCGTGTTGAGGTTATTGTTTGGTGTTTTTTTTTTTTTTTTAAGTTTTGATTTTTTTCATGCTGGATATAAATTTTGGTGGTGAATAATTAATTATACAGGTCCTCATATATAATCTGAAAATAATTAAACTGCCATTCAGTATTCATAATTGTAGGTTTTAAACCCTGTTCGTAATTGTAGGTTTCACTAACATTGATTTATCCTGTATTTTGGTATTACAATATACAGTCTGAGTTGGAACGATATCGGTGTTGGATTAGCTAAAATAATGCTTGACATCAAATTGGTTTTTGTGTTTATCAGATGGATGCGCAGAATTCTGAGCACGGGCACGTTATTGAGGTTTGCACCGATGTCCAAAATACCGAGAGCACGGGGGGACCTGTTGCAAGCAAGGCTTGTGCTGGAGCAACATGTGGTTTTTCTGATGCCAAGACCAGTTCTAAGGAAGCTCAGGAGCGTTCCGCTTCCATGAGGAAACTTTTGATTGCCGTTGCTCTGTGCATCATCTTTATGAGTGTTGAGGTTGTCGGGGGTATCAAAGCCAACAGTCTTGCAATATTGACTGACGCAGCTCATTTGCTTTCAGATGTTGCTGCTTTTGCTATTTCCTTGTTTTCATTGTGGGCCGCTGGATGGGAAGCCACCCCACGCCAGTCCTATGGGTTTTTCAGGATAGAGATACTGGGGGCGCTTGTCTCGATTCAAATGATATGGCTTCTTGCCGGTATTCTTGTCTATGAAGCTATTGTTCGACTCCTTTATGATAGTGGTGAAGTAAAAGGCTTTTTGATGTTTCTTGTATCCGCTTTTGGTTTATTGGTCAACATTGTTATGGCTGTTTTGTTGGGACATGATCATGGTCACAGCCACGGCCATGGTCATGGTCACGATCATGGGCATGGACATGACCATGGACATGAGGATCATGATCATGGTTCTGGGGATGAACACATACACAGCCATGGAGTTAGCGTCACCAGGCACCATAGCCATAGCGAGGGACACTCCAAAGATCATCACAGCCACGAGGGTGATGCCAGTGCTCCTTTACTCGAGAGTTCCAACAAAGATGAAGCTGTGGCAAAAAGTGGACAGCAGCAAAAGAAGCAAAGGAATATTAATGTTCAAGGGGCTTACCTTCATGTGCTTGGAGATTCCATACAAAGTATTGGGGTTATGATTGGTGGAGCTGTTATCTGGTATAAACCCGAGTGGAAAATCATAGATCTGATATGTACTCTCATTTTCTCTGTGATTGTGTTGGGCACCACAATTAGGATGTTGCGAAACATTCTTGAGGTTCTTATGGAGAGCACTCCGAGGGAGATTGATGCGACAAGGCTTGAACAGGGTCTTTGTGAGATGGAGGAGGTTGTTGCAATTCATGAGTTGCATATATGGGCAATTACAGTGGGGAAAGTACTGTTGGCTTGCCATGTCAAAGTTACGCCGGAAGCTGATGCCGACCTTGTTCTGGACAAAGTTGTTGACTATATCAAACGGGAGTACAACATCAGTCATGTAACAATCCAAATTGAAAGGGAATGAATGTTATGTAATCTTGTATCATATTTTGGTGAGTTGGAGGACATGTTGAAATTTGGTTATTGGTTTTACATTGGGTTGAAATATTGGTCTCTGTTTTGATGTTCTTTTATTGCTTTTGTTTATTTTGGTTTCCAATTTAGTTTCTTGTTGTGTATAAAGCCAACGAAGATGGTACTGACACCCGTCTTGAGTATACATCTCTGCTAATTTTTTGCTGAAGGAAATTTTACATTGTAGAGATGGATATTCTTGAACTGTGTTTATGTATTTTTGCTGCATGGTTTATGTTTATCGTGATCAAATTGATTTCTTTCAACTCTGATTTTGGAGGTTCTGGTTGAAGGTATGCGAGTTCTTGTACACATTAACTCAAGAAAGTTGTATCATTAGAAAGTTCTTTTACATTAACTTAAGTAAATCAAATCAGTTGTATGCTAAGCATGATGGTAGATTGCATAACGTTGTTTCTGTATTGTTCTCCCCCATCTTGAAAATTAACTCAAGTCCTTTGTCGGAGAATGAACCTCGCTTGCAGTATTCACTAATCTGAAGTAAAATACATTAAGAATCTTGGATGTATATCATTCTGAAGCAAATAAAACAGATTATTTCAGATAGTATCAACCACATACATACCACGTATGAGTAGTGAAATAACGTGAGTAATGAACTTTGTGCCCTCATATTGTATAATGTATATAACAGCTGCTATAATGAAATTCACTACAAGCCTGCAGTATTATGTGCCTTCTGTTTATGAACTTTTTCTGCCGAATTACCCAGTGCAGGATACGCTATACTAGTGTTCTTATTGGGTTTAATTATACAAGTAATTTTTCACATTGATTCATAATAATTGGAGGAGGTAATACTGTAAAAAACAAACTACTGTTCCTTTGGCTTCGATAAAGAGATAACTATAATGTTGCAAATTCCCTGAAGCATTGGACGATTAGCCAACGTGTCCCTTAAATATGAAAAAGAGAAACTTGTCCCTCAAACTTTGGGTTCGACATGATTGTGCCTTTTGTTAAGCAAAAACTTTACACCAACTTTTAATACGGAATGTGTTACTTTTCACATTCTAAGCAAATTAATTTGAAAGCAAATAGTTTGATCTGGTTAATTTCAGCAATTTGATATTTCGTTCACTTAAAAACTGGTTTCTAACAATAATATATTCCACCTTTTCACGTTATAATTACTAATTGATAAATATATCGCTGCACGTACATATATAGGCATTTTTTCCAAACTAATTTCTAGCTTAATAAAACTAATCGCTTAGCAGCTATATACACCATTTAAAATTAGTACAATTCAGTACCAAAAGTCCAAAAAATGAAATCATGGGTTTCACAAACAAGCATTTTGTAAATAAATAAATAACAGGATATGCTTGAAATGAATTATAAGTGGCAAAGACGTGGGGAGATAAACCAAAGCATATTCTTTCGTTTGCCCGATCGAAACGTAGTTTGCTTTCAGACAAAGTCAAAATCCAGATTTGGTTGCCATACAAACTCCACTTTTTATGCATTATCTTTAATTTATTAATTTTCTTTTCAAACAAACTTCTTCTAATTAGTACATATAATACTAATGTTACTAAAAACCTGGTAATCATTCTTAACACTCGTGATCCGTTAACATTGCTGTCGGGTCTCCACGTGGGTTGTTTGACCGATACTTGTTTTGTTTTGTCTATATAAAGGCTACCTAAGTTCAGTGAAGTTTTTACATTGCTTAGATTATTGAGCACAAATCCATCTACATCTGCATAGTTTATTTTAAGGTAAGGTTTGTTTTTCATATCCTTTTTATTCTTGTGACTCCATCTGATCTATCAGTGGAAGTCTCTTATCTTTAATTTGTAAGACAGATCGATCGGCATTGAATTAATTGCTGAATTCCAAGTTTCTAAGCCATCATCAATGAATTAAGAGAACCGATTCTAATTCTAACATCTCACATTTGGTTAAGTTGTCTCTGCATTGCCTAAAGGGTATCAAATTAAATTTGAATTATTGAACTAAGTCTTGAAATAAAGAGAAGAATATGAACCACGTAAAGAATTAGTTTTTTTTTCTTACGATTTTAGTTTATAGAAGTTTCTTATAATCATAAATTCAAAAGCAATCTCATTTTCATTATTATTTGTAGTTTAAGTCATTATCAATTTACCCATAAAGAAAAAAGTCATTGAATTGTCGATTTGTAATGCACAAGAGGGCACATAATTTTGTAATTTCTAGATGTATAACCAAGCCATGTTATTATAATTACGTTAAAAATCAAGGAGTATAAATGAAATCTTCCCAAGTTACAGACGAATGTTTAAAATACAATATTCAAGACCAATACAGTTAATGTACAAAACTTAATGTTTTCTTTTTATATCTTTGTTTCAGAAAAAGAGAAAGAAAGAATAATCATGAGCGACGACGAGTCCGCAGCTAATACTAATAATAATAATAGTAATCAACAAAGGCGTGCTCCGAAGCTAAACGAGAGAATCCTCTCCTCTCTCTCCAGGAGATCTGTTGCAGCACATCCATGGCATGACCTTGACATTGGTATGTGATATATATTTACTAATATAATTATATAATATTATCACGAATTAATAATTTCTCCGTTTACTATTATAAATATTTAGCTAGCTCTTATTCAGGTTTAATCATATTTCACAATTCATTTTGCAGGACCTGGAGCCCCTTCAATTATTAATGTTGTAAGTACTCTTCTCGTATTATTGTCTTCGTTTCTTCTTCAAAATTAAAACAAACTATTGGACACTCTAATATAATATGCCGATATTTTAATATATAAGAACAACTTCATTTTACTTAATATGTCCCAGATTTCGAGTGTTGTTGCCCTTTACTTTTTAAACTAAATGTTTCACTAGTTGGTTAATTTAATTAAGAAGTAATTACAAATTACTTGATTAGGTGATTGAGATACCCAAAGGAAGCAAAGTGAAGTATGAACTTGACAAGAAAACTGGTATGATCAAGGTATGTTAATTATGCTTCTCTTTTTACTCTTATTGCTAATGCAACTTTTGTAATTTAATTAACTGGAAATTTGTCTGAATTTTCAAATCCATGTGCAGGTTGATCGCATATTGTACTCATCTGTGGTGTATCCTCACAATTATGGTTTCATTCCTCGAACACTATGTGAAGATAATGACCCGATGGACGTACTAGTTATTATGCAGGTATAGAACGAATTTCCAATTAAACCCCTTAAACAATCAAAATTCTTCATTTGGTTTACCACTTATTAATCAAAAGAATTTATTTGATTTTGGTGAATTGAAGTGGTGTACGAATCAAAAGGAAGATATATATATATATATATATATATACAACTTTTGTTATACGTAAATTAATATATTAGTATTATGAATTGCATTGATTATATTATTGCAGGAACCTGTAGTCCCTGGTTGCTTTCTTCGAGCCAGGGCAATCGGCCTCATGCCTATGATAGATCAGGTACCGTACTACTATATAGTCAATATATAGTACTACTAACGAAATTAAATATTGTCAGCGCAATTCATTAGATAATCGATTATGACGTTATGCTTCTGTCTCCACACATCTCATAAATGATAAGAACAAGATAGTGAGTAAACATGTAGAATTATCATGAATCTATCTTTAATTCTTAAATAAGGTATATAATATAGAACTTTCACGAATCTAAAATTCTTTAAACTATATAGAGGAAGAAGTAAAGCTAATTTTTATGATTTGTACATTTTTTTGACATCTTTGCAATAATTTCCTCGTTTTGTCGCTTGGAAAAACATTTTATCTTAGTCAGTGTTATTATTTTGTACAAAATTTTCATCATTTTAAGATGTAGTACAGATGTCAATTTTAGCTCATTCCTTGTTATTAGAAATATAAATTATGTATATTTTTTTTAAACAGGGAGAGAAAGATGATAAAATAATAGCGGTATGCGCTGATGATCCAGAATATCGCCATTTCACTGACATCAGCCAGCTACCAAAACACCGTTTGCTTGAAATCCGACGATTCTTTGAAGACTGTAATTATTCCTCTTTATAAATTATTAAATAAATTATTAATACATCAATTTTTCATCATTAACATTATATAAAACATTTGATGATTTTAAAATGCTTTTTAATTCATGATTTGATGAATTTACTAGACAAGAAGAATGAAAACAAAGAAGTTGCAGTGGATGACTTTTTGCCTTCTCAAACTGCTATTGATGCCATTCAGTATTCCATGTAAGTTTATATTTCAACTACTGATCAATATATATTTTTTATTGTTAACTTTTCATCAAGTACATTATAGTATTGGTTGGAGTATAAATTCTTTTAACATATCAATTTGGTTAATTTTGCAGGGACCTTTACGCCGAGTACATCTTGACTACTTTGAGGAAGTAAACAAACGAAACAAAGAAATCGCGTTCTTGTTCGTGTTTACTGTGTCAAAGAAAAATCTAATAAGTGTTTTTCATTTTTGTGAGCAAGCTTTGGCCAATTGTCACAATCTTTAAGTTACATTTTTTTTTTCTTTCTTTCTGCATTAATGTTGCCTTCTTCGAAAACATATTTTGTCTTTCTACAATAATCTATGAGTTTTACACTGATGGAATTCGTTATAATATGAAGATATAGTTCAAAAGTTGAAACTGCAACGTAACCAAAGTGTTATTTCAGTCTGTGTTCCTTTTGCTAATTGACATTCTATTCTTATTCATGCAATTCATAAGATTTTGAATTCAACAAAACCGATAATAAGAATACAATGTGCCACAACAGGACCAATAAATTATAAGACGATCCTAACTGTTGTATTAGAAGACATATATGTACCTTGTAATAAGAATCTAACAAATATTCTTCAAAGATGAGAATGTTGTGATCGACTCATGGATCATAAACATATATTAGATAAGTTTTTAAGCCAAAAGCCAGGGTTATTCACACAAGAATCAACTGTTGTGATTGTTCACAATCACAAATAAATGGCAACACAATTGCTAACAAGTGACATAGATCAAAGAAATAAAGAACAAAACTAGCTGCAAAACGAAATTGACAAGGCCGAGCCACGCCAACTGTCTAGATTCGTCATCTCGCTGACACACTACGTATTGTTAGCAAGAGCTTCCAAAGCACGTAATGTGTATCCATTCTTATGTCTCGATTGATCCACTTGAATGTAAAAGATGTTTGAAATGACAAGTCTTTTAATCATTTTTCGAAGATCTGCCACCACATGATTTGGGTGTGAGAGATATCATAGATCGCAGATAGATAATTACCTTCAAATATTACAACTTTCTGATCAAGCAGACTCGTGCAGGCTTCAGAGCTTTTGGCAATTCCCATTATATTGTCTTTTGGAACCTAAGACAAGACAGTTTTGGAATTCGTCTCGAGCTATCACCCCCGCCCATGTTGCTTCTTCCTCCTCAAAAATTGTCCATCAAGTCTCACTTTCATCCGTGGAGGTTTAAATAGAATCTCTTTGATATTTCAACATCCTTATGTTGTTGAAATTCGACACTAACTACAGTTCTCCTAATGTTTCACAAATGTCAGCACAAAATGGGAAATCTCAAGTCTCAACTGTCTCAGAAGCTCTGTGTTCTGCGAGGATTCAATTTTGATTACTCCCGTTGAGCCAACTAGCAACTGCAACTTCCATCACTGAGTCATATACCTTTTTATATGCACGTAACGGATTGAAGCCACTGCCTCCCCATCTTTGTTCTCCTGTATAAGTTTTGAACTTTGAATAAACAACAGAGTCTGAACTTATCCTGGAACGTGCAGTGTACTAAACAATAATGCAAGTTTTCCTCCCTCTTTTAGTTGCAAAACAAAACAAGGGAAATATGATCTAACGAGATATGCCTTCAGTATAAGGTATTTTATCAAACTCACCATGAAGAAAAATTATTTTCCTATGGCAACT
Organism: Linaria vulgaris; assembly: GCA_948329865.1. Classification (NCBI taxonomy): domain Eukaryota; kingdom Viridiplantae; phylum Streptophyta; class Magnoliopsida; order Lamiales; family Plantaginaceae; genus Linaria; species Linaria vulgaris. Next base: position 36,898,551 of record OX415251.1, on the reverse strand, counting down.
AACCTTTCAAATAAATTGGCCATCCTAAATTGTGCTCAAGCAATGAATCCATCGTCGCATTTTTTCTTAAATTTTTTTTTTGACAAGGCTAATGGCCAAATAATATGCACTCCTTATTGAAAAGAACACATGTTCCTTTTTTTCTCATCGATCGTGACATCTTGGGGCCTTTATAATGTTCCTAATAAATTTGGGACTTGTTGGCTTGTTTTTTTTGTTGATTGAACTCGTGTATCAGTTTTCTTCTAAAAAAATAAACCATATTTGAGGTCACTATTTCTTTATTTTCTTGCGTATGAATATTCTATTTGGGGTTGGGATAAAATGGTTCATATCTAATAATGCTAAGGATTTTTTCAATCATGTCATGTCATCTTCATTTCAAACACAGAATAATCCACGAGTCATTTTCCATTAACAACCCATCAAAATGGTGTGGGAAAGAAAAAAAAGGTCCACTTGTTAGCCACCACTCCAACACTTCTATGTAGAAAATATATTTTCAAAAAAAAATATTTGGAGGAAGTGCTCAAAATATTGCTCGTATCATAAGCAGGTTGCCCTCTCGAGTCCTCGGTCTCAAATTTCCTATAGAAGTCTGGCCAACTTTAGCGCTGATAGGAGCCTTTCTAGTGACTCAATAAGTCGATTTAACGAATAATTGGGCCAAGCCCGAAGATCTAGCTAAACAGGTGCATATTGGGCATGTGCTTCATATATCAAAAGTCCACATTTGATATGCCTTTCTATATCGAATGTCTACATTTGATATTGTACAACTCATTCCGGAAATTGCGGGAGTGGTCTCCCGCGCCCGAGATCTATATATACCCCACGCTCTGCATTCCAAGGCAAGCTCATTAATCATTCACACTGTTCACACTTCTATATTGATATCGAGCATCATCAAACCGATATATATCATGATACCTGACATACCTCTATACCCGATATACCTCTATTACTGACATACCTCATTGCCCGATATACTCACTCGCCCGACATGGAGATTATATTCGACATATCCTAAGCCCGACATACCCTCTGCCCGATATCCTATTCTGCATGATATCATATATGCTCGATATAACCCATATTCGATATCCCCAAATTCGACATCTGCAAGGTTCGACGTCTCAGTTTCTCGACATGATGGGATTGCTTACCTAGATCTCGTCAAGTGGTGTTCCAAACGAAGTTAGACTTAACGCTTGTATATGTTATGGATTGACATTTGTTTGTAATAGGTTCACAATTACTCTTGTAATTTTACATTTCTTCTTTAGCACACGAATTTGTACCAAACTATTGGCGCTTTATGTGGGAACACCACATTTCTCAGACAATGACGCTAGGATGGCACACACCCGATCACAATCTCAGAGACTGCCTGTAGAGAATTCAACTTGAAAGTGCAGGTATTCGGTCGATGTTAGTTTAACATTGAAGTGCAGGTATTCTGACAATGTTAGTTTAACATTGAGGAATCAATGTTAGGATAACATTGCTGGAGCAGAATCCGATTTACAATCTTTATTAATTTCTTCATTATTGTTTTGCCTTATTCACTTAACTAACTAAGTTCCACAGTTGTAATTGTCTTTGATTATTATTCAGGAAACAAACTTGTCATAGGTTGGACGCTCAAGTTTCCAAGAAGGAAAGTTTCCTTAATTACGCAAACCACTCTACAAGGAAAGAAGAGTTCGAGTGGAACTAGGAATGCTTTTCAAGTTCAAGTCCTGATTTGAAGAAGGAGTCTTTTCCTAGTTAGATCACTAACGAAGGAACTATTATTCAAGAAGGACTGCGAGAACAAAGAAGAAGAGTTCAAGAAGGAAACAAGGAGAATTACCAACCGTGTACAACACACCTTGAAGTCGAAGATCAAGAACCTATATATAGGTGTGAAGTACATCAAGAAAAACACGAGACAAGAGCCAATCAATCCGAGAGATTAATTTACAGTTGTTGAGTGTTGTCTTGCTTTAGCAAAGTTTGTGAATTGTTAGGATAGATCTAAGAGTGAGGAGCTGTTAGAGATATACGAAGCAATTCTTGTGTGCTTTGCTTAGTTCAATCAATTTAAGAGTGAGGAGCTTGAGAATTGAGAGAACGACCTTTGTTAAAACCTTCACGGGTTATTTTGCCTAAGGCTCGGAAGTTAATATAATTCTATATTCACTTCTTAAACTTGGTGTTTGTTTATTCCGCTGCACAATTCTTCTGGACTGTTGTTAAAGTAACATCGCTGAGTTAACAACGTTGCAAATCTCCTGTTAACTCTCCAGTGTTAAGTTAACAACAACAACGTATCAACCCGATCCACAATTTCAATTGGTATCAGAGCCAAGCACCAACTTCACCGGTGTTTGGCGTTGATACGACAAGATGGACAATTCCAACCCTAATACCAGCAGGTTGCCTGTATTGGAGGGTCCCAACAACTATGCCTACTGGAAGATCAGGCTCAGAGTCCACATCAAATCCATCGACCTAAGAGCTTGGGACGCAGTACTAGAAGGCTACACCATCCCCTACTTGCCAAGAGATGGAGATGCTGATCTGGTACCTAAGCCAAGGGGACAATGGACAGCCAACGAAATTGCTCTCTACAACTTCAATGAAAAGGCCCTCAATGCTATTTTTAGCTGGGTAGGTAATCATATGTTCAAACTTATTCAAACTTGTTCTACTGCTAAAGCTGCATGGGAAATTCTTGAATTACATTGTGAGGGTGATGTGGCTGTGAGGGACTCTAAATATAGAAAACTTTTGAGGGACTTTGAGAAGATAGAGATGGGTGAGGATGAAAGCATTGATAGTTATTTTGAGAAACTTCTAGATATTGCTAATCAGTGCCAAAACTTAGGTTTTATCATCCCTAATCAAACCATGGTCTACAAAGCCTTTAGAACATTATCTTCTAAGTTTACTGTCAAAAGAATTGCTATGAATGAGTCTATAGATCTTGCCAACATGGACTTTCAAACATTAATGAACACTCTAAAAGAATTTGAACTAGAATTCCTAGGAAAGTCCAGTAAACAACTTGCTTTAGCCTTACTAGGTACTAGCTCAGATTCTACAGGGACTGATGAGGATGAATATGAGTTGATCTCTTCTAACTATGGTAACATCACTAGGAAGTTTAGTAAATTGGGTTACAAAGATAAAAGTAAAGAAAAACAACCCAGTAATGCTGCTGTTAGTTATAAGAAATTGCCCCCAAAGTTTGTAAAATACATGGCATCTAAGAGCACTCCTCAAGATGCTGAGAAATTGAAAGATGTCCAGTGTTATGAATGTAAGGGGTATGGTCACTTTAAACATGAATGTGCTAACACCCTCAGAACAAGAGGGAATTCTCATTGGGTCTGTGTAGATGACTTTAATGAAGCTGACTTCGAATCTGGAACAAGTGCTGATGAACAATCAGAGGAAATCAACACTGCTGCGCTCTGCACTCGGATCATCTGGTCAGGAGAAGACTCCAGAAACTGCCAAGAATCTCAATGTTACTCTAACATTAGAGAACCAACAGCAAAGCAGGAGATCTTCTTTGGAGACAGGAACGGCAATGATACACAGGTTAACCATGACACACTCTCTGATTGTGATGATACTAACTTTGATTGTTTTCATGGCTCAGTTGATCTAGAAGAGGAGTACTTCAATGAAGATGAGATGTTCCAGGAGGAAATTCTTGATGACCTGCATACAACCTTTCTCAGACTTGAGAGAGAGAATGTCAGACTCATAAAGAAAAATAAAGCACAGAAGCATGACATTGAATGTTTGAAGAACATGTTGAAACTCTATGAAAGGGATCTTGACAAAGCTGAAGCTGAGCTGAAAGAGGTAAAGGAGAAACTCAAAAAGGATTCTCAGATCATAGCCAAATGGAATGGAGGTACTTCTAAACTTGATGAGGTACTGAACATGAGTAACTCATGTACATGTGGTCTGGGATTTGTTGAGAAACCTTCCACTTCAAATGTTAATTCTGCCTATCTAACTACAAGCTTTGTTAAAGAATCTGATAATGTGAGTATAGGAACCATTAACACTGTTAAGAGTAAACCTACTTTTATCTGCCAGTACTGTTTTCAACCAGGTCACATTAAACCATTCTGTAGGAAATTTATAAAAGAATGTGGTAAGAAAACAGCCTCTGCGTCCAATGTTAATTCTACAACAGGTTCTGATGTTAGACTAACATTGGGTGCAGGACAGAAAAGTAGAACTTGGATAGAAAAGGCTAAAACCCCTAAGATTAAAGTTGTGTGCAATGTTGTTTTCTCTGCTGTGTACTCTAACCTTTCAGGTAAATGGTACTTCGATAGTGGATGTTCAAGACACATGACAGGCAGCAAAGAGAATCTTAAGCAAATGGTACCTTTGAGTGCTGGAATAGTGATATATGGAGGAGGCACCAAAGGAAAAATCATTGCCAAGGGGACGTTGAATGTTGATGGATTCCCTCCCTTGAAGGATGTGTTGTTGGTAGATGGGTTAAAGGCAAATCTAATCAGTATCAGTCAGCTGTGTGATGATGACTTACTGGTTACATTTGATAAGATATCTTGTGATGTTTATGATAGTGACAATGTTCTTGTGATGACAGGTACTAGATCCAAAGACAACTGCTACCTAGCCCAGGAGGAAGCAGAATGTTTCCATGCCAAGATAGATGAGGCTTCTATATGGCATAGGAAACTTGGACATGTTCACTACAGAAACCTTGAGAAATTACAGAAAGTTGATGTTGTAAGAGGCTTACCAAAGCTGTCTTGTCCAGGTAAGCTTGTGTGTGGTGATTGCCTCAAGGGTAAGCAAACCAGAGCAGTTCATACACCCCTACAGGTACAGAATGCTAACCCTAGATCTAGTAGGTGTTTTGAATTGCTGCACATGGACTTAATGGGTCCAATTGAGGTAAGTAGTCTCAGTGGCAAGAGATATGCCTTTGTGATTGTAGATGACTTCTCTAGATACACTTGGGTAAAATTTCTTAAAGAAAAGTCAGAAGCTTTTGATCAGTTCAAAATTCTTTGTGCTAGTATTAAAAACTTGTATGGCTCCACTGTGACAAAGATTAGGTCTGATCATGGTAAAGAATTTGAAAATGCTAGTTTTGATAACTATTGCAATACTAAAGGTATTTTCCATGAATTTTCAGCTCCTAAGACTCCTTAGTAGAATGGGATTGCTGAGAGAAAGAACATGACTCTTCAAGAGATGGCCAGAGTTATGCTCAATGCCAAAGACTTATCCAAAAGACTCTGGGCTGAAGCCTTAAATACTGCTTGTCACATTAGTAACAGGGTGTATCTTAGACCTGGAACTAACATGACTCCATATGAACTCTTGAAGGGTGTAAAACCAAATGTTGCATATTTTCATGAATTTGGATGTGATTGTTATCTACTGAATGACAGGGATTATCTGAGTAAATTTGATTCTAAAAGTGAAAAATGCATCTTTGTAGGATACTCAGCCAATAGTACTTCCTTTAGAGTCTACAATCTTAGATTGAAGACAATTCAGGAATCAGTGAATGTTGTGTTTGATGATTTCACTCTTGATACAGGTACTGGTGACATCTTAGTTCCCAATGTTGAACCAACAGTGGAAACCGAGAATGTTACTCCTGACAATGTTACACCAACATTGGAACTGGAAGCTGGAAACACTGAACAAGAGTCAGGGAATGATGTTAGACTAACACCAGCGAGATCAGATGTTAGAATAACATCAGAGGATTCTGACTCAGAACATGAAGGTGCTTCTGAACCTAGAAGAGACCCCCCGGCTAGGATTCAGAAAGACCATCCAGCATCCCAGGTAATAGGTGAACTCACTGAACGGGTAAGGACACGCAACAGAGAAAGACTTGACTATAGAGATATGGTAAAACTGTGTGTCTGCATGAACTTCACTTGTACTGTTGATAATGCCTCTTGTTTTGTCTCCACCATAGAACCTAAAAATGTGAATGAAGCCCTTCTTGATAACTTTTGGATTAATGCCATGCAGGATGAACTATTACAGTTTACTAAGAACAATGTCTGGATACTTGTACCTAGACCACCTAATGTTAATGTAATAGGGACGAAGTGGATATTTAAGAACAAGAGTAATGAAGAAGGGGTTATAGTTAGAAACAAAGCTAGACTAGTTGCTCAGGGGTACACACAGGTTGAAGGTGTAGATTTTGATGAGACATTTGCTCCAGTTGCTAGGATTGAATCTATTAGGTTACTTCTAGCCATAGCATGTTGTCTTAAGATAAAACTATACCAAATGGATGTAAAGGGTGCGTTTCTGAATGGGCTGATTGATAAGGAAGTATATGTTGAACAGCCAAAGGGGTTCACAGATCCTAAGTATCCAAACCATGTGTACAAGCTTGAAAAGGCACTGTATGGTCTTAAACAAGCACTTAGAGCATGGTATGAAAGGCTTACAAAATTCCTTTTAAGTCTTGGTTTTGTTAGAGGTGATGGAGATAGAACACTGTTTGTCTTGAAGAAAGATTCTCATGTCTGTGTTGCTCAAATATATGTAGATGATATTGTGTTTGGCTCAACTAACAATTCTATTCTAGAAAAATTTGTTGAATCAATGACAGGGCAGTTTGAGATGAGTATGATGGGAGAATTAACTTTCTTTCTTGGTCTTCAAGTAAAACAAACAGGTAATGGGATTTTCCTAAGTCAGGAAAAGTATGCAAGAAATTTGGTGAAAAGGTTTGAATTAGCAGATTCAAAGCCTTGCAAGACTCTCATGTCTTCATCTGTGAAGATATCCAGGGATGTTAATGGTGCCAATGTTGATCCAACATTGTACCGTTCAATGATAGGGAGCTTACTCTACCTGTCTGCTTCAAGGCCTGACATAATGTTCTCTGTCTGTGTTTGTGCTAGGTACCAGGCATGTCCAAAGCAGTCACATCTGATTGCTGTGAAGAGAATACTTAGATACATTTCTGGCTCCTTGACCCTTGGTATATGGTATTCCTATGACACTAACACAAATCTTGTAGGTTTCAGTGACTCAGACTGGGCAGGTGACACTGATGACAGGAAGTCTACAAGTGGAGGATGTTTTTATCTGGGGAACAACTTGGTCTCATGGTACAGTAGAAAGCAAAACTGTGTGTCACTCTCCACTGCTGAATCTGAATACATAGCAGCAGGCAGTTGTGTCACTCAGCTAGTATGGCTTAAACACATGCTACTGGATTATGGGTTAGACAGTGATACCTTACTTATGTTTTGTGATAATCTTAGTGCTATAAGCATTTCTAAGAACCCTGTGCAACACTCCAGAACTAAACATATTGACATAAGACATCACTTTCTGAGAAACATGGTAGAAGATAAGCTCATTGACATTGAACACATTGAAACTAACAATCAGCTTGCTGATATGTTCACTAAACCCTTAGATTCTGAGAGGTTCTTCAGTTTGAGGAATTCTCTTGGCACGTGCATCGTTTAGGAATGTTAGTTCACCAGTGTTGACATAACACCACTGTCTAGCACTGGTTATTGGTTGTGGTGTATCTGTAATTCTTTTTGTGTCCTTTTGTATTCTCTCTTCTTGCATATAACATCTTTGTTAGAGATTATGTTGGGTTGTGTGGTTAAACTGTATGGAGAGATGAGTTGACTGGTGGACAGGTACATATCAAGAGGTTTGTTAAGTAAAACTCTGTTGTTAGTCTGTGAATGTTAATCTAACACCAGGAGAAGCTGGGGTACACAGAGCTCACTACTCTGATGTCATTCAGTTGTGACTTATCCATTTTAGGTTAGACGAAACATGAAGAGAAGCCGGGGTACATGATGTTGAAAGCTTCATTGACATTCAGTGTGCTTATTTTTGTGTTTTGTCTATGGCCAAGGTTATGCATGATAGTGATCTCTACTACTGGGGTGTTTGAAGTTTCGACTGCTTGCATTCAGTAGGATTGCTCACTTGGTATTTCGCTTGTATACAGGTTGGAAAATAAGTATGCATGAGGGACTGGGGTGGAGAAGTATATGATAAATGTATTGTCTTCATTCAGTTCCTTTGTACTTGCCTAATTTGTTGCTGATAGTTAAGTTGTTGGGGTGTGTGGGGTCTTGTGCTGCCCACATTCAGTGATGAAACTATCCTTTGACATTCACTAGTTTTTGTTCAAAAGAGTTCATTAAGATAAATTGATATGTCCTGATCCCAGTCAGTAAAGCTGTTTTTACTTGGTTACCATCTCCCAATGTTAATCTAACATGGCTGCATGCTTTCTAGTTCTGTATTCTTTTTTCCTTGTGTCGGTTTGGGCTTAGGGGGAGTAGTAATCCTAGGAATCATGTGTTGAGGCATACTTTATGGGTGACTCACTGCAGGTAAAACACTATGTTTTGTGATCTTCTATGCTATGGGAACATCCCTTCCCTGGATATGTATATCCACTCTGTGTTTTTTCTGGTTGATGTGTTACTTACTCATACTGATGGTCTGAATTTATGTCTTGATACCTAAGTACTTGGGCAAGGTTCCAGATCTGTATACAGGAATATCTCATGCTCTCACATGATGTTGCCTTGGATGAAGCCCTGCACCTACAACTTTCCTCCCTGGTGTTAACTTACCAATGTTAGTCTAACATTGAAACATTGTAACTTATAAGTTTTCAGGTTTGAAGACCGCTCTGGTTACGTGTTAATCCAACACTGACACGTGGTAAGACGAACATGGGTGTGATCGTGTGACAGTGGTCCGATTATGTTGGTAACATGTTACAACACCACTATCTCTACTCTTCAGCTGATTATTGTATAATTTGCCCTAATCTTCTTCTACTGTGTACGCGCTCAAAATTTTTGCAAAAAAAAAAACACAACTCTCTCTGCAAAATCAAGTTTCGATTCTTCTTCTCTAAATCACTAACAATGGCACGCAAGTCTTCAATTGACACTCTTGCAGTAGCTGCATAACAGATGGAGCAACCTAGACGCCGCAGGACCAGAAGCGCAACTGCTGAAGCCATTACCGCCGCCGCACCAAAGAGGAAATCCACTTATCAACGGCGAAAGGGCAAGAAAGCTGCTAAGGGTGATGTTGATTCAACACCAAAAACTTCAGAGCAAACCTCCACTCCCACCAACCCTGAAAACGAGGTAATGATGGCTAACCCTACTCTGGATATACCTGATAGCACTGTTGTTGGTATTGAGGGGGAGAAAGAGGCCCCGGTTGTTGTTGTGGGTGAGTCTGAGGTTGTGCATGAGGTCCTTGAGGGTAATGCTGGGATGAATCTGTGGTTGCTGAGGAAGTGGTTGAGCCTACTGAGGCTGATGAGGATGAGCAGGATGTTGCTGATGAGATGGAGACTCTTCCTGAGAAAGATGATCATGTTGAGGAAATTGGGGCTGAGGAGGTTACTACTGAAGGTAACCAAGATGCTGGTGAGGATGACTGTCAACCTGAAGAGGTTGAGAGAGAAGAAGATGAGAGCCTGACTCTCACTGACTTAGCTACTGCTGCTAAGAAAAGAAAGGGAAAGCAGGTGGTGGTTGAAGCTTCTGAGTCTGAGTCAGAAGAAGAAAAAGAGGAGGAAAGGGATGAAGTAGAGGAGGAAGTTGAGGATGAAGGCCTACAGGGAGGTGATGACCCTGCTGATGTTACTCCAACATCAGATGAATACTTTGATCTGCTTGAGGAGGAGTATCCCAAGAAGCCTTATTCTGGCTTCTATGTGTCTGCTGAGGCAGAAGAGCTGTGGGAGGCTTATCAAGCCAGGGTGATTCACACTGAAAGGAACATTGATGAGGAAATGTTCAAAGAAAATAGGTTGTTTGAACTGCTGGAAGCTAGAGGGGTGTTGGGCTCTATGATGAATCAGGCATCATATGTCCCTGATGTGATCAGAGAGTTCTACATGAACCTCTCTCAATAGGTGTCCCACCAGGAATCTCCCAAGTTTGGCAAAGCTTGGGTCAGGATGAATGTCTATGACATCAGCCCCTCTGTGATCAATGAGGCTTGGGGACTCCCTGATCCTGAGGAGACTGAGGATCCTAGCATGAATGAGGTGATCACTGACCTCACTGGTGGACTGACAAGGAAATGGAATGACAGTTTTTCTACTACAAAGCTGACCTCCTTAAGTGTTGTCCTTCACAAACTCTCCACCTACAACTGGCTGCCCTCTTCCAACACCACTGTGATGACAAAAGAATCTGCAAGGTTGGTGTACAAACTGAAGAATGGGCTGAGTGTGAATATAGGGGAGAAGGTTCTGAGGCACATGAGGGAAGTCACAACCAAGGCAAAGGGAATCATTCCATATCCCTCTCTGATATCCAGCATTCTGGTGAAGCAAGGCTTCAAGACAAAGAAGACAGAAGGCTGGATCAAGAACAAGGCCATGATGATCATCACCAGGAGCTACTTCACTCAGATCAGGATTCAGGATCTGCCATGGAATCCCAAGGATGGAGCTGGTCCAAGCAGGAAGAAGAAGAAGAAGAAGACTCACAAGTTTGCTGTTTTTTCAGTTCATGTGGCTAGTGGGGATAGTTGTTCTGTCATTGCTGATGCCTTGGTGTGGCTGGACAGAGAGTTCAAGGATACCCAGAGAGAGATAGTAGACAAGCAAGTAAGGCTGCAAGAGATAGACAGCCTCAGGAAGCATTTGAGGGATCTGCCTTCCTCACAAAAAGGGGGAGAATGATCAAATTTCAAAAATTTCTGAGTTCTGTTAGGTTTCTGTCAGCATGAACAATTTTTTTTCCTTTGTTTATTTTTCGGTTTCATCAAGGAGTGTGTTCCTTGCTACTTGTATGGTCTGTAATTAAGTACATTTCTATCTTGTTGCTTACTGCTTCTGCTTATGATCATTGAACTTTGGATACAAAGTACTAACTCTGTTTTGCAGGTGTTAACTGTTCTCTGATGTTAAAATAACATTGAGATGTTCAATGTTAGAATATCTGTCTGGGTTCGGTGTTAAGCTAACATTGACAAAGACAGACAGGTGTTATGACAACATTGAAAGTATCAATGTTAGAATAACATTGGAATAGTCCCTTCTGAGTTTCAGGGGGAGACTACTTAGTTTTCCATTGTGATCTGATAGTTAAGTTTGTTTGAATAATTTGATCTGGTTAGAACAGGTTCTTAGGTTTTGTGATTAAGGCAAAAAGGGGGAGATTGAAAGTGCAGGTATTCGGTCGATGTTAGTTTAACATTGAAGTGCAGGTATTCTGACAATGTTAGTTTAACATTGAGGAATCAATGTTAGGATAACATTGCTGGAGCAGAATCCGATTTACAATCTTTATTAATTTCTTCATTATTGTTTTGCCTTATTCACTTAACTAACTAAGTTCCACAGTTGTAATTGTCTTTGATTATTATTCAGGAAACAAACTTGTCATAGGTTGGACGCTCAAGTTTCCAAGAAGGAAAGTTTCCTTAATTACGCAAACCACTCTACAAGGAAAGAAGAGTTCGAGTGGAACTAGGAATGCTTTCCAAGTTCAAGTCCTAATTTGAAGAAGGAGTCTTTCCCTAGTTAGATCACTAACGAAGGAACTATTATTCAAGAAGGTCTGCGAGAACAAAGAAGAAGAGTTGAAGAAGGAAACAAGGAGAATTACCAACCGTGTACAACACACCTTGAAGTCGAAGATCAAGAACCTATATATAGGTGTGAAGTACATCAAGACAAACACGAGACAAGAGCCAATCAATCCGAGAGATTAATTTACAGTTGTTGAGTGTTGTCTTGCTTTAGCAAAGTTTGTGAATTGTTAGGATAGATCTAAGAGTGAGGAGCTGTTAGAGATATACGAAGCAATTCTTGTGTGCTTTGCTTAGTTCAATCAATTTAAGAGTGAGGAGCTTGAGAATTGAGAGAACGACCTTTGTTAAAACCTTCACGGGTTATTTTGCCTAAGGCTCGGAAGTTAATATAATTCTATATTCACTTCTTAAACTTGGTGTTTGTTTATTCCGCTGCACAATTCTTCTGGACTGTTGTTAAAGTAACATCGCTGAGTTAACAACGTTGCAAATATGCTGTTAACTCTCCAGTGTTAAGTTAACAACAACAACGTATCAACCCGATCCACAATTTCACAACTGTTGGGAACGTTCTTGTGGACCGACCACTGCCCGACCCTATTGTTGAGAAACCACTAAATGGACCGCAGCCCCAACAAGCCCCGGCTCCCGCACCCATAGCCCCGACTGTTGCATTATCCTCAAAAATGATTTCCTAGATCAACGCTATTGTTCAAGCGACTGTGACCGAAGCTCTTCAGCGTTATCAGGCCCCCGATGCTGAAACATTTCCGTCCCAGCCCTAGGAGTTTATGACGAGGAGTCTTTCTGAGAGATATAGGGGACAAAACTTAGAGAAAGAGGCTAAATTCAGGAGGAACCGCCAGGTTTCCAGAGCCTCGGGAGAGAGGGATCCAAATCCTAGCAGAAATGAGGGAAATAACAAGAAGGATGGAACAATTGAACTAGGAAAATGAAGAAGTGCACCGCAAACTAATGCAGGCCTCGGGTCACCGAAGGCTCACACCTTTTTGTTATGAGATTGAAGCCGAAGCTCTGGATATTGGGGAGAAGATCCCCCAACTTAAGACTTATGATGGAAAAAGTGATTCCCGTGAACACCTCTTTTATGTGGATGGAATACTAACTCTCTATGGATTTTATGATAATGTGCAGACGCGCATATTCGCTACGACCTTATCGAGAGCGACACTAGATTAGTTCGCGAGGATACCCGTGGGTTCACTGACTAGCTATGAACAGTTGATTAAGAGGGTTGAGAGTTAATTCTCGAGCCATAAAAGGATGCACACTAATTTGAATCACCTGAATTCGGTCAAGCACGAAGATAAGGAAAGTCTGAAGGATTTTATGAAGAGATTCAATGAGGAACTGCTCAAGGTGGATGAGCCTGAGGGCGAGCATATAACCATCATACTCTTCAATGCGACAAAGCACAAAAGGTCTGTCGTTGCCATTCTAGAGGAAGAGCCGAAAACCATTGACGAGATCAATGAACTTGCTTATAAGACGATTTATTGAGACGAGATGATGGCAACCAATAACACTCCTAGTCAGGTGTTGCATCGCCCCAAATGAAGAGATAGATGGAACCAAGACAAAACTGACCACCATGGCGACAAATCCCCTAGGAGATACACTCCCCTGAACAAGGATCTCTTGACGGCATTTGTCGTTGCACAGAAGAAGGGATGGATCAATGAGCCAAAGAATTTAAAGGACACGCCATGAACAAGGTTCTCGACGAAGTATTGTACTGCAAATATCACTGCCATGGAGGGCATAACACAAAATATTGTAAGGACCTCAAGGATGTGATAGAGAGGCTTATTCGTGAAGGTAAATTGGTAGAATACGTCCACCACCAAAGAAGTTTGGATGAGCAAGATGACAGGGAAAGGTCCCACTCACTGCAAAAGGACAAGTAGAAAGCTATTGAGGCGCCTAACTTCGATAATCACAGTGTCGTCAATGCACCCACCAAAGGGATGATCACAATGATAAATGGAGGACCCGTGGGCGCTGACTCCAGCAACGGGCAAAAAGAAGATTAATCGAGAGATAGGGAGGATAGATACGTGGGATTTACCGCAGTGCTTGAAATCGAGGAACTTCCAAGGAAAGAAATCACTTTCACCAAGAATGACCTCATGCAACTCATCCCACAAGCTATCGAGTCAGGTAAGCTAAATTGCCCTCTTGTAGTTAAGCTTGATATTGCTAATTACGGAGTTTGGAAAGCTCTCATTCACAATGAAAGCTCAGTCAACGTGAATTCTCGCATGCTTTGGACAAAATGGCACTTGGTCAAAATTTGATTGAACAGATCGTTACACCTCTTTAGGGTTTTGAGGAGGCGAAAGTGATTCCACTTAGACATATCACTCTGCCGACATCATTTGAAGAGGAGCACTTCAGGAGGATCCTGAATGTCCAATATCTCATAGTTGATCAACCATTTTCCTACAATGTGATAATTGGCCGCCCGACACTCAACGCCATTTGGGTTGTGGTATCTACATACCACCAAAGAATGAGATTCCTAACTCTTGGAAGCACGATCAAGATTATTGGTAACCACATGAAGGCATGCTGTGCTACATAGCATCACTCAGGTTGCACAGGAATGATGAGGCAAAAGCGCTACAAGCCCTTGCACCAGAAGATCAAGCTATGGATGGATAGACCAGACCAGTCCTTCTAATTTCTTTCCTTTCTAATTATGCTGAAACAATTTACGTTTATGTCTGAACAATTTAAATTTCCCTAAATTTCCCTTCATGGGCTGGCATGTAATTAAATCAGGGAGAACTATGCCGGCTTGATTCCCATACCACGAGATACGTAGGCAAATCAGAATCTATCTAGTTCTCAGTCGTTATCTATCGTCAATCTTTATCTTGATAATGTTATGTGTCTCCTATATTGCCTATTTGATTACATGAACAATCCTATCTCCTATCTAACGGGATATGGTGGAGAGTACCTTAAATGGTAGAAGAATAGCTCCTATCAAACATGGTATGGCAAAGAATGCCTTAAATGGTAGAAGAATATCTCCCAACCAACGTGATATGGCAGAGAATACATTAAACGGTAAAAGAATATCTCTTATCCAACGTGATACAACATAGAATACCTTAAATGGTACAAGAATATATTCTATCCATTGTGATATGGCAGAGAATACCTTATATGGTAGATGTTCATCTCTTATTCATCGTAATACGACAGAGAATACCTTAAATCGTGGATGTTTATCTCCTATCTGTCGTGATATGGCAGAAAATACCTTAAATGGTAGATGCTTATCTCTTATCCATCGTGATATGGCAAAGAATACCTCAAATGGTAGATGTTTATCTCCTATCCATCGTGATATGACAGAAAATACCTTAAGTGGTAGATGTTTATCTCTTATCCATCGCCATATGGCAGAGAATATCTTAAATGGTAGATGTTTATCTCCTATCCATTGCCATATGGCAGAGAATACCTTCAATGGTAGATGTTTATCCCCTATCCATCGTGCTATGGCAAAGAATGCCTTAAGAGGAAGAGGATTATCTCCTATTCACCGTGATATGGTGTAAAATTCCTTAAATGGTATATGGTTATTGCATACCCACTAAAAATGTGGCAAAGAATATCTAAACTCTTAGATCGGAATCCCTTATCGAGGTAGAAATGGGAGAACACTATAAATGTGAATGAGCATATCATTTTGATACGCCGATAACTGACCTCACCAAGAGAGTACAACCTTTACTCTCAAAAAATAAAAGGAAATATTTCACAAATCGACATAACGAAAAAGGGCCCGAAATGGCAAAGCTACCACAACTTGTCGAGAAATAATACGAATATAAGGAAGAAAATGCAAAGAATTAATAAAAAAGCAACAACTGGCTAATCAATGCGGCCATCAACGAGTCAGGAGTACTATTATTCAAAATACAACAAATAAAATCAGAAGGGTGACACAACACCCGAAATATGACTCCACATCTGGCTCTCCTTATCGAGAATGGGAATGAAAACATCTGGCTTTGTCTCATCATCAGAGTCAAAATCTGCCGGAGGTTGTAGGTCGGGCCCCAACATCACATCCAGCTGGCTAGTGTCGAAACCCTCTACGATCCCATTGAGAGTTCGAATCTGCCTAATGATGGTAACTTGAGGCTACTCTCAGCCTTGCAGGCTGTGCATCGCGTTGATTTTCTTGCACGTCTCACTGAGCATGAACTGTGTTTCACAGCTTAATCTCAGGCAACAGATCCTGTAAAACAAGAAAATAGTCATACAAAAGGACGAATCCAATTCCAACCAGACCTAACACATCCCACTTTTATTATTTGTGTATTCTCCACTAGAGATGGGTAATAGACATTTTACCTCAAAACGCAGGGTTTGACGAGCATCAATCAGTTCTTGTTCAAGGCGCTCTTCTTCTGCCTTGAGAGCCGCACCTCAAGCTCGGCAGATTCCTTGTCCTTATTGTCCTGATCGGAGGCCATCTTGGTTTGCGCCTGCTCATGGGCTTCCTTCATTTGACCCAAGGCATGCTTCTTCTCCTCTGTTGTGACCCGAGCAATGGATGGATCGAAGTTGGATAACTGCTCGATCTGCTCCTTAAGTTTGGGCATTGTATCAGCCTTGTCAGCCTCCGTGTTATCACAACCTTCACACTAGTGGACAAAATTTGTTGACGTGAGCACACCCAAACATGAAACATGTTAGCCTAAGGATGGATCCAACCACCAAATTTAAAATATCAATGTCTTGATTGGTGGACAAAAGACAAGAAGGTAACACTTAACGCCTGAAAGACGTGAATTACCTACCGCAAAAATTGCACCCGCTCTTGTTCACTAGCAATAGGTTGCCTGCCATGGCAGGCAAGAGTTCCGTCATGCCACAAACGACGTCTCTTTCACCAGATTGGTGAACCCCCAATGTTAATGTTAGGGCCACCAGCAGGACGGGTAGCTGGTCCAAGAGTCGAACCCCGACTAAAGAAGGCCCTCTTGCGCCCGATCAAACCTGGCCCACCACCAACATGGGCCGAAGTGGCTTGGGGATTAATGAAGCTGGCCAAACCAAACCCAGTATGGGTAAAAGGCACTTCGCTGAACTCCACATCATGGCTCTGAGAACTATGTCCTCCAACGCCATGGGAATCAGCGGCCTCCCGAGTCTGAGCATGATGACCCTTTTGACCTCGGGTCTTTTCCTCGTCGATATCTTCAACATCCTCTCCTCGCCTTGTGGCAACAAATTTCCTCAAGCGGTTTTGACGACCCATGACTAGCTTTGGTGCAAATCAGAATATAAGAACAATCATTAGTTTAATGATATAAGTGAAGCAAGTGGAACCACGCGCAGACATACGCATATATAACTATACAAACACAAGATCTTCTACTTAGAGCTATACCCACACTATGGGGACCATCGTACGGCTTGGGCGATAAGCCACCAACTCTCACGACTATGTTCTGAGTCATCACGGTGAAGTCAAACTCATTCCCTACTAAGGTCCTCACAAAACCCTCCCCTCAAGTCGGAGCGCCCATCCTAGGAGGGGTCATAATACCCTTAGCCTTTGCCTACTTGTGATATAGAGATCTAAACTCCCCATGATGTTTTTCCTTTACTTAAAATACTCTTTCTTTTTGCGTGCCCCATAGCTGGCCTGAGTACCCCTCCTCCCCCAAGAACCTATATCCTGGATTGGCCCTCAACAAGTAAAACCCCTTGTCGTCGGCTTTATTATTCATAATCCCCTTAGATCGTTAACAAAATGCTTCGCATTCACGGTAACCCAATCCTCTGAGGGTGTATGCATTTTTCCTCCTTCGCGAGAAATCTAATCTCGTATTCCCTGAGTTCACAATTGTCGTAATAATACTTAGGTTTGTGAGGAACTCTTGACACCACGTCCTTGTATTTTTCGTATGTCTTGTAACATTTGGGCTCCCCCTCCCCGGCAAGGCCAAACTCATTCTCCTCAGAGGCATCATCAGAGTTATCCTCCTCCTCCCCTTCCTCTTGCCCGTACATATCCCCTTTCAAATAGTCTGTTGGGTCCCACATTTTGGTATCCTTATCATCCAACGACACATAACCCAAATCATGAAGTGGTCTCCCATGAGACTCCCCAGGTTCACCTCGACGCACCACAACTGCATTTTCGAAACCCGTATTAGAACTTTCTTGTTGAGACATTGTTTTAGCAAATACAACATAAAATCCTTTAAAACTTACACACTTAAAATGAAACCCTATGAGTTCATTGAATTTCAACCGAAATTCTGAAAACCTCACATTTTTTTATATAAAATGTACTTACACGCTTGCGTTACAACCTGAAAAACACACATTCTTAAAAGTGAGCAAAAAACTGGCCAAATTTCTGTGGGACATGTCGAATTTCATAATTTTGATATAATAAACACGTAGAAACTAAACTGGAATTCGGCATAAATATCAAAATCGATATGCTAACACATTGGGAATGCCATTCGAAACTGTTATATTCGACATAGGGGGTCAAATTCGACATACCTTTGCCAAAAATAGAAAACTCTCGCTAGAAGACAAATGCTTTCTCTCTCCTCCTTACCCCTATTTATAGAGGTACCACGCATTATAAATGCATTAATTAACGGTCATTCGACTTCCCATTGTGATACTCGATATCAGCGTCCATACTCGATATCCACCTTCCCGATATAGTGCTTTCGACATACAATATACTCGATATCCAGAAACCTCGATATAAATATAAAATTTGAAATCCTCGCAAATTCGATATTTACTATTTTTGATGCCATTGGCCTTCGATCGAGTCACTTAAAAATAAATACAAGGGTTATCTATGACATGGTCTCAATGAGAGTTTACATCTCAGGCTGGGCTCCAGACAATTTTCATATTGGGGGAACAACTCGACACCAGATTTCAAATATGAAAATCCACATCTCGCTTCGAATCCTGAATATAAACTAGGGTGACACGAGGTACCAACACTATAGTTTACAAGTTATCATCTACAATGATAACCCCTAAAATGGGGGACTACATGATATGGGCCTTACTAGTGACCCAATAAGCCGCTCAATTAACAATTGGGCCAAGATCAAAAATCTTGCTAAACATGTGTATATCGGACACGGGCCTCATATATCGAAAGTCCACATTCGATATGCATTTCTATATTAAATGTCTACATTCGATATGGTACAGCTCATTCCAAAAATTGCGAGAGTGGTCCCCTGCGCCCCGAGATCTATATATACCAAGGCAAGCTCATTAATTATTCAGCATTGTTCACACTTTGATATCGATATCGAGCATCATCTAATCTATATATATCACGATACCCGACATACCTCTAAGCCCAATATACCTTTATTCCCGAGATACATCATGCCCGATATACTCACTCACCCGATATGGAGATTATAGTTGACATATCTTAAGCCTGATATCCTGTTCTGCCCGATATAACCCAGATTCGATATCCCAAAATCCAACATCTGCAAGGTTCAACGTCTCAGTTTCTTGACATGATGGGATTTCTTACCTAGATCTCATCAAGTGGTGTTCCAAACGAAGTTAGTCTTAATGCTTGTATTGGTTATGGATTGACATTAGTTTGTAATAGGTTCACAATTACTCTTGTAATTTTACATTTCGTTTGTAGCATACGAATCTGTACCAAACTAAGCGCCACAAGCAATATTGCCCCAACAATTTTTGGTTGTGTGTCCTTTGTACATATTCACTTTAACAAATTAGAAAAGTTAGATCCATGTGCAATTAAGCACATCTTCGTGGGATACTCATAAAGTCAAGAATGTTACAAATATTTTCATCCTTTCACTTACAAATTTTATGTGTTTGTCAACTTATAAACAGAGCTTTTGATGAAAGAGAGAAGTACGGTTTTTCAACCTTATCTTCGAGAGAGACAACATTCATGAAAAGTATGTCCAAATAACTATTGTAAATGAACTTGATATTTCTCGTCTTTTTGTTGTTGAACTTGAGTCGTCTAAATCACCTTGTACTTCTTAATAGATCCTTATTGTCGTTCAAATTGAGCCGTCTTCTTCTCTAAATCTATAAATTTCTGCAAATGACAATTAGGTTTGAAATTCTGATCCTCCATTAAGCACTACCAATATTTTGAACTAATTTATAGTAATAAGATGGTTATTCATCCTAACTCCTCTAAAGAATTTCTTTTTTGATTCTCATGATTTTAATGATAGTAATTGCCACGTTTCTTATGAAAAACAACAGAATAAATATAGTCACAATCCATGATATCCATTATCTAATTTTGTATCATATGAGAAGTTATCACAACATTACAAAACCATGATATCCATTATCTAATTTACAAGTTCAGCGTTGTCATGCCACTAGGTCTAACACTTCCATGTATCACAATCTAAGGATAATGCAGTAACATGTATTGCACATTCAGGATTTATTGCAATAATTATGTTTTGCATTTATTTACTTACTATCTTAGTTTTACGAGTTGTAGTTGGTATTTTTATGTGCCCCAAGTCTAGAAACTTCAAGGATATATGTATTTTCTTCAAGAGAAATTACCATTCAAAGAAAAATTTCCGATGAAGAACTTTCCATAATTAAAGAAGAAACGTTGTGTGCTGCAATGGGAAGAACAAGGTTGCATGTGAATTGCAAGAAGGAAAGAATATCAGATGCAGTATGATTCTTTCCACAGAAGACTACAAGATTAAGAAGAATACTTTTCTTAGAAGACTTCAAGTTAAATAAAGGAAACATTTCCTTAGAAACTTAAGGAAACACTTCCTTATTGAAGAAGATATGCTCAAGAAGGAAGTTGGAGTCATACAAGGAGATCTAAAGCATTCCAAAAAAGTGCACAATGTGTCTTAGATTTCAGAGAAGGCTACATTATAAATAGACATGTTGGGCATCAAGAAAAAGACAAGAAGACAAGAGCGAAAATATCCAGATAGGAAGTTACTATAGTCGCGTGTCTTTGTTTTGCTTTTCCAAGGTTTTGTTTGTAAAGAGTCATCCTTTGTTTACTTGGTTATTTTGTTCAATCAACTCGTAGTGAGGAGCTCAGGATTGTGAGGATAATTTTTTTGTAATATTATTATTTCGACAGTGGTTATTTCGCGTAAGGTTCGTCTGATTATATTTATATAATCTGCTCAAAATTACATCTACTTGTGTTCCTTACATTTAAATGTGTTTATCTTTCGAGTAGGTTTAGGTGTTAGGATAACATTATTCCAGTATACCGCAACACGCGAGTAAAAGTATCAAGTCCCGTTCTGTACAATTTTAAGGCGTACCTTCAAATTGTAACCAAAATATTGCAGTACTCAAGGTAACCTTCGAAGAAGGAACAATGTTTAAAGTGGGAGAAACAAAATATGAAAGCTGATAGAGATGTTGATTATGCAAGGTCACCAATTACTAGAGATCAAAATGAGGTTATTGTATCTTTCTTGGAGGTAACCTCATAATATGAAGAGGTAGAAAATAAAGATTGTATTTACATCTAATATTGAGGCTGAGTTTAAATTTTTTACTTTCAGAATTTGTGAATTATTATGGCTCGAATTATTCTAGGTGATGTAAAGATAGAACCACATATTTGTAACCAAAATATTGCAGTACTCAAGGTAACCTTCGAAGAAAGAACAATGTTTAAAGTGGGAGAAACAAAATATGAAAGCTGATAGAGATGTTGATTATGCAAGGTCACCAATTACTAGAGATCAACATGAGGTTATTGTATCTTTCTTGGAGGTAACTTCATAATATGAAGAGGTACAAAATAAAGATTGCATTTACATCTAATATTGAGGCTGAATTTAAATTTTTGACTTTCAGAGTTTGTGAATTATTATGGCTCAAATTATCCTAGGTGATGTAAAGATAGAACCACATATTTCAATAATTTTACATAGTGTATATTCTAAAAAATACTTAGCATGGTTGGAATAGATGACATCCATTCACCAGCTTGAGGAAAAGTGGAGAAAAATATGATCTTCTTCTAATAAGAAAAGGAAATTAACAATTTTACTCATAAATTATGTGCATTAGTTACTTATGTGTAGTTATGTTAATTCCTCAATTATCACTACAAGATTAGGGGGCATCTGCAAACGCAACCCCCCACACCCCCACCCACCCCAGCGGTCGCCATTAACAGCGACTGCCGCGATGGTCCCGAGTCTTCTATAAGGCATCGCGACCGCTAGGCCGTCACCATGTACTATGTGCAACCAATGGGCAGTCGCTAGGTCACATGACAACCGCCTGGGCGGTTGCAAATAACATTCATACTTGAAATTTAACTATTTCGTATGATTCGTTATGGCACGTTGTTTTATCAATTGATAATTACCCTAATGATAGTTAAAACAAGCCAAATTATAAGGTTTCACT
This sequence comes from Linaria vulgaris, assembly GCA_948329865.1. Classification (NCBI taxonomy): domain Eukaryota; kingdom Viridiplantae; phylum Streptophyta; class Magnoliopsida; order Lamiales; family Plantaginaceae; genus Linaria; species Linaria vulgaris. The sequence goes on along the minus strand of OX415251.1, from coordinate 36,876,495 downwards.
CTAAAATCATGCTTGGGGACAACATTAAGGACTAAGTGTGATGATTAGTTGTTGAACATAATATATAGGTGTATCGTTGATAACTCGCCTAATCACATCTAACCTATTATTTTACTAACTCAATTACTGGTCTTGTAAATGTTTACTACTACTATTCACATGTAATAATGATATTTGAGTATAATAAACATAAACACATTAAGATATTTTCTAAAAATCACTAATTTTGAATATGGACGTTATCTGCAACCGTCGGGTGGTTGCAGATAACAAGTATAAGCAACTGCCCAGCGGTCGCCATTGCTTCTCGCAATCGCTGGGCAATCACTAGGTCACATGGCGACTGGTCGGGCGGTTGCTGATACTGGCTATCTGCAACTGCCCGAAGTTTGCAAATAACATTCATACTTGAATTTTTAGTATTTCAGATGATTCGTTGTGGCGCGTTGTTTGATCAATTGATAATTACCCTAATGATGGTTAAAACAAGCCAAATTATAAGGTTTCACTGTAAAACCAAGCTTGGGACAACATTAAGGACTAATTATGATGATTAGTTGTTGAACATAATATACATGTGTATCGTTGGTAACTCACCTAATCACATCTAATCTACTATTTTACTAACTCAATTACTAGTTTTGTAAACGTTTACTACTACTATTCATATGTAATAATGATATATGAGTTCAATAAACACAAACACATCAAGATACTTCTAAAAATCACTAATTTCGAATATGGACGTTATCTGCAACCGCTAGTATAAGAAACCGCCTGGCGGTCGCCATTACTTCTCGCAACCGCTGGGCAGTCGCTAAGTCACATGGCGACCGTCCGGACAGTTGCAAATAATATTCATACTTGAATATTTACTATTTTGGTTGATTCGTTGTAGCGCGTTGTTTGATCAATTGATAATTACCCTAATGATAGTTAAAACAAGCCAAATTATAAGATTTTATTACAAAATCAAGCTTTGGGACAACATTAAGGACTAAGTATGATGATTAGTTGTTGAACATAATATATATGTGTATCACTGATAACTCGCCTAGTCACATCTAATCTACTATTTTAATAACTCAATTATTAGTTGTGTAGTCATTTATGACCTTAATTCACGGTTAATAATGATATTTGTTGTCTATAAACCAAACACATCAAGATACTTACCAAAAATCACTAATTTAAAACATGAATATTATTCGTAACCGATGGGCAGTTACGAGTATCCCACCGTTGCAACCGCCCGGGCGGTCGCCATGGTATATAGCAACCGCCCGGCTGTTGCTAATTCCGCTGAAATTGGTGGAATTCGGGGTGAAATTCAAACTTTCACGAAAATTCAAAATTTTCACCCCAAACCTTATATATACCCATCATTCTTTCCTCTAATTTTTCATTTACAAATAGTACACTTTCCAAAAATACCCAACACTCTTCATTTTCAATCCACAAAAACCCAAACACTTTCTTTTATCTCCAAAACAAAACACCAAATACTTTCTTTTATCTCCAAAACAAAATACCAAACACTTTCTTTTATCTCCAAAACAAAACACCAAACACTTTCTTTTATCTCCCAAATAAAACACCAAACACTTTCTTTTGTTTTATATCTCCAACAAAAAATCCAAACACATTCTTTTCTTTTAGGACGAATTATTAAAAATGCCCGCTAACTTTTGCCTTTAATCCTAAATGCCCGTTATTTCCAAACCTGCTGAAAATGTCCGTAAAGTTTTAAATTTAAAATGCCCGATTTTAAAAATTCGAACTTTTTATCCGACGTGGCATCCGAATTAAAGAGACGCACTGCTGAATCAAAAAGTCGCGTTTTAAAATTCGGGCATTTTTGGTAGAATTTTAAAAGATACAAGGCATTTTTAGCATTTTTTTCAGACAAAATAAGTTTTTTTGTGCTTATTTTTTCATTTCGGGCATTTTTAGTAGAAATTTTAAAAGATACAGGGCATTTTTAACATGTTGGGAAACAACGGGCATTTAGGATTAAAGGCAAAAGTTAGCGGGCATTTTTGATAATTCGTCCTTTCTTTTATATCTCCAACATAAAACCCAAACACTTTTTTTTATCTCCAAAACAAAATACCAACACTTTTTTCTATTCTATTCTTTTTGTTTCACTTCTTTTCTTTTTGTTTATCTTCTTTTCTTTTTGTTTCACCATATTAATTTTAACAAAAAAATAATAATATTTCAAAAAAATTCCGAAATATTATTGCTTGTTTTATGAATATTCTCAGCAACCGTCGGGTGGTTACGAATATCATGAATTTGCAACCGCGAGCTTTCGAAATTTCCGAGCTCCTTGTGGTGGCAACCGCCCAACAGTTGCCATGTCCTTATGGACTTCGCAACCGCTGGGCGGTTGGCATGTTCATAAGGACACGGCAACCGCCAAGCGGTCGCCACCTCCCTGTGGAGGGTGGCGATCGCCAAGGGGTATATGTGACCGTCTAGCGATCGCAGATTACCCACGACGAGGGGTATCTGCAACCGCCTCGGCCACCACTTATGAGATACAATTAGATGAGAATATATGAAAATTCATAAGAATAAGTTCCTCATTATTTCATCTCTTTGTAGTTATAAATTTAGATATGTACAACCACTTATGAGATACAATTGGATGAGAATAGTTTTCACCAATTCTCATCCCCTTTGTTAGGTTTTTTTTTTAAAAATGGTCCTTTATCGTGACCTTATTACGAAAATAGTCATTTATCGCGCCATTAATTACATTTAGTCATTTATCGTGGTTTTTCATGCAATGTTGGTCCTCCGCCTTTTTTAATCTTTTTTTGCCCCCTGGACTATATTTTATTAACAAAAAACACTAAATATATTATTTTTAATTAGTAAAAATCTCCCCTTTGGTATATATTCACATAAAATTATATATTCGCTAAAGAAAATTTAAAAATTATTTAATAAACTTAAATACACAAATACTAAATATTAAATTACAAAAATAATCATTTATTAACCAATTAAATATTTTTCCTTCAATTCTAAAATATAAGCGCAAAAACAATTTTTGACATACTTATAATTTTATTTTTAAACTTTTAACAAACTTAAAATGGATATTAATATAATATATATTTCTCAATTCAAATATTGTTTTTTTATATATTTAAGACTTGTTTTCATTTTGTTTTATAATTCTATCTTGAGATATTTAATAACATAGACTAATCGAGTGATGTAGAATCAATATTTATTTCCTAATATAATTAAATTTTAAATATAATATAAATAAGAAGAATTAATAAAAAAATCAAAAATACCTTTTTTAAAAAAATTATAAAAAAAGGAAACAACAAAATAAGTCAAAAATACACACAAAAAACATTATAAAAAAACAAAAACTAAAAAACAAAATACCGAAAGAAAATAAAATTAATTTTTAATATATTTTCTGAGTACTTAAAATTTATTTATTTTGAAAACAATATTGATTCCACATCACCCAGTTCGTCGAGGTTTATTAAATATCTCAAGATAAAATTATAAAAAAAAGAGAAAAAAATCTTAAATTTATAATAAAAATTTAATAATATTTTTGAATTGAGAAATATATTATATTAATATTCCTTTTAAGTTTTTTTAAAAGTTATAAAACTGTAAGTATCTCCAAAATTATAAATGTACAATGAAAGATTTTTGAGCTTATATTTTAGAATTGAAGGAAAAATATTTAATTAGTTAATAAATGAATAATTTTTTAATTTAATATTTCGCATTTGTGTATTTAAGTTTATTATATATTTTTAGCTTTTTTTAGCTAATATATATTTTTAAGTGAATATATAACATAGAGGGGCTTTTTACTAATTAAAAATAATATATTTGAGGTTTTTTGTTAATAAATATAGTTCAGGAGGCAAAAAGAAATTTAAAAAAGGGCGGAGGATCAAAATTGGATGAAAAACCACATAAAGGACTAAATGTGGACACTCACACAATAAATGATTATTTTCTTAATGAGGCAACGATAAAGGACATTTTTAAAAACAACTTCCTTTTTATAAGCTTTTTGCATGATAAGGTGCAACTTTTTCGATGTGGTCGATAATTATACACTTTAACCTATATAGTTTAAAGTTGCTGTCTTAAGATTGGAGGCAGAATGCGAAATTTACAAAATTTTAGGAAGACTTGAACTTTCAACTTCTCTTTTAAAAATAGTAATTAACCTGTTTATATTTCTAGAAACAATAAATAAACATTACATTGGAAATGAAATACAATAATAGTTGCACAAACAAGCATTGTACTATAATTTTTCTCATGTTCGATTTAGCTAAGATTAAGGTGAACAATGATCAAAACTTTTAATAGTTCAAAGGATTAAAAACGTGAACTGTTGAACATTCAAACTTTATATTATCCAACGAACTTGCACATAATCCTTTAGGCGCTAAAGTTTCTTCCATTTACAGTAAGAATATATATTGAGTTAATTAATCTCAAATATGTCCTGCCAAGATGAAAAAATGCAAGAAGATAAACAAGATTACGTCCTCGAGCTTGAGAATACATGCGGGTGAAAGTGGCCTAAGGTCCAAATAATAATAATATGCAGCGGTTGATTGCAAAAAGCCATATTAGCTTGCCGTAATTGTAAAATCATTAAAATTCGTTATTGTTTCTATACATACTATTAATCTAAACAAATGTGTCATGTTCACTTGTTTAGCTAAAATTAAATTGTATTTCGTCCAACAACAAAAAAAATGTATCCACAAAACACCCCATGGAGATTGAGTTTGGCCTTATTAAAGAGGCATTTGCAGTCAAAGGAATTAAATTTATTGACAAACAATTGCGGGCTATATGCCGGGCAGTAGTATATGCCGAACATTGTATTAAAAAGCCCTGCATATAGGCAGTAAAGTGTTGCAACGTTGCAAGAGGATATATAATAAAAACGAATTAATAAGAGCTGAATACCGGAACATTAAACTACCCAGTTACTTGTTCACTGGTGCGCGTTTGGAACCCCATGAAGCCAAAACTTTTATTATTTAATATGGTGGTTGTCTTGACATTAAATAATTATAAGAAAAGAAGTGAGATAATTTATATACACAAAAATACAATCATGTCCTATTTTTATCCACTTATAAAGGGTTCCCGTTACAATTCATAGTTCATCCAAACCTAATATTAATTCACACTAAATAATTAATAATACCTTTTAAAACCATCCAAATTCCAAACGCGCCATAAAGGACACGATATCAACAACCATTACCATAACTATAATGTCCAAAATTGTACCAAATGTAGTTCAAATCCACTGCACATACCAAACACTTTACAATATTAAATAGCGAAAAGCATTTATTTTAAAATTTTCCTGACCTGTTGTTACTTTCCAACGGAAGTTAATGATTTGTACTATAGTAGGGAATTTGTAACTCCTAGCCTGCGCTAAACTCATAGTTCTAGTTGCCCAATTGAAAGGAACATATATTAAATATGGAAACATTTAAATAGCCATTCAATATCTTATATATTTAAACCCCACGCCATATTCAACTGATTCAGACATCCCAAGACTCTAAATCTCTTAAGACTTAAAATTCAAGAATTCTCCCCCTGCTCAGCATGGAGGATCATTTGACAGCTCTACATCGAGAACTCATAGTCGATATCATGTCTAGACTAGAGGCGTGCACGCTTGCTGCAGCGGCATATACTTGTCGAGACCTGAGCGACGCGGCCAAAGACAATAGATTGTGGGCGAAGCTATGTCGTGAAACCTGGCCCTCAACAACAATGATCCAGATAGAGTCTTCTAAAACTGAAGATCCAGGTTTCAAGAGCTTGTATGCTGATGCATTTCCATTGATTTTGTACGAGGCAACGAGAATAGCTCCACGAAACATGACAGGAGATGCCACACTATCATCTCCTTCTGATTTCACTTCACTAGTGGACATCTCTTATAAGGGACATAGCATTTTTTCCAAAACCGTAGACGGCATAGCCGAAAGTTCTGATGGAACTTGCTGTAAGAGTTTGGTAAATTTTATGTGCTATCCCTTTGAACTCGAGTTACTCGGGCCCGGGATTCCAGATGATGTTCAGGAGTCTGGCAATAAGGATGACAGCATAGTAAACCTACCATCTTCCATCTTTATGGGTTGGGACGATAGAGAAGACGACCTACGTAATAATCTTGCAGAAAACATGCGACTGAGTTGGATCCTGTTCAACAAGAAAAAAAGAAAGGCTGTCAATATCTCGAGCTGGAAACCTCTTTCTTTTGACAAGAATAACCCTTCTCACGAGGACTACACACTTTATTTTGGGTGTGCCGTGGCAACAGAGGACGGGATAGAAACTCAAATGTCGTCCGAGTTTGTGATAATGGTCAAATGCAAAATGATGATCAGACAAGAGTGCATAAGATGGAAGGAGATATCACTAGTGATTAAGGATATTGACGGATTACATCTTAACGGGGAGCAGAGTATGAGAGTCATCGATCAGGCTCTCGTTTGCTCCCGCAGCATAAATCACGAGAAGGTGGATATGGGATATCAGTTGTTCCACAAGCACAAACGATCAACTGAACGGAGGAACGAGCAGCAGGAGTTGTTAGCTAATATAATAGCAGCAGCAATTGCAATTGCCGCGCTTGTTGGCATTGGCTATGCTTGTGCAACACTGTCGTAGCACATCTGATTCTTGTCTATGTACAAAAGACAACAAAATCTATATCCTGAATATGACAACTCGTACCAAGAATAAAGTAGACAAAGTAGTGTAGATATTAAAGGGGAAAAATGTAATCACAATAACAGTCAACATCATAATTCAGAAAATATGTATTATCAACTAATCACACCAGGTTAAGTTACAGTTTGAGAAATTGTTTCTGTGGCAATTACTGTAGTTATTTAATTACTGTAAAATTCTTTCAGATACATCTGTTAATGCGAAAAGCAAGCAACCTTAAAGGAAAAAAAAATAACATGCCAAAGAACCATAAAGGCATGACATTAGTTTAAGCATAAGGAAAAGTATCACCCACATCTGGAAACCGAGGGTCGGTAGGGAGGCTGACAGGATGAGGTATTTACGTTACGCTATGGGCAAAGTTTAATATGTATCACTAAAAAAATAAAAATAAAATTAAACTTAAATGAGTTTTTTCATACTGTATAAAGTTTAATTAAACCCCAGCGAACGTTCTTTACTCGATTACAATTCCTAGTTAATTATCTACTCAAATTTGATTATTTGTATATTACCGTTTAAATTTCCAATTGTTATCCCTTTTCGTTTTAAAATTCTGATTTTTACTGATACGTTAATAATTGGTTCACTAATTTGATAAGATCGTAAAGATACAAGAACGTAACATACATACATGGCGTAATAATCTTTTTGTGTAATTATTTTAAGGCTTTAGGCTAAGAACTCTCCTTTTTAGCATTAAGCTTATCTTACTTACAAATGTTCCAACATTACAATTGTTGTTGGTTATATTTGATTAAGGGAAAAAACATCACACCCCCCAATGTTTGGGGTTATTTGTAGCAAAATCCTGTAACTTAAGTCTTTGACGGTCAACCCCCAACCTTTGCAATTTTGTGTGAAGTGCCCCCGTATTTACATTTTTGCTCTAAGATTTGCCGACGTGTCAGTGTTTTTTCTCGTTAGATTGGCCAAGTGAGGAAGTTTGCACCAAATTGCAAATGTTATGGATTGATCGTCAAAGACCAAAGTTATGAGGGTTGGCTGCAAATAACCCCAAATGCGGGGGGTTTGATGCTTTTTTTCCTTGATTAAAAGTATATATTATAAGAGTATCAACTGTATTTTAATAGCTATTACATATAATATCAAAATTAAAATCAATAAATATATTTATCTCAATTTCTATTTCATAAATAAATTGATATGCCAATTGATGTATCATGTTGTTGTTCTGCTATTACTCATAATGTACTACATAAGAATAACTCTAGATTTTTATTTTAGTTTCACAATTAAGCCATTATATATTAATGTAAAAAAAATTAATACAAGAAAAGCAAAAACGAAAAATACGAATAACAACAGAATGATAATCAAATAAAAATAAAAGTTGCATTCAGGTTGGGCAGATGCCCCATATACTATACGACATGTAGAGGATGGATCTAGGTATATCGAGGCGTCCATGGAAGTTGCAGAAGATGCTCCTAGCTTGGGAGATAGTCTACGATCTTTTTCTTAATAACAAACTCTTCTCCTGACACTAGTGAATCCACAATGCTTATAAGGCTCCGAAGTTGCAAGGGTGTCTTGTTGTCCTTACAGCTCAACATAAACAGTGAATGCGTTATAATGATGAGGTAAGAGACTTGCAGAGCTTTCGCGTATAAGAAGTCATTCATGTGCGCCCAAAATTTTGCTTGGCTATTGGTAGAATATCCTGTCAGGTGCCAAGAAAGTGAGTAGGAAAGTGTCATTAGCATCTCTGATAATACCACCTATAATGCAAGTCATGGATTACCATAGGTTGATCCATCGACCTAAGTTGAACGTGAAAATGTATGGATTGGGATTGGTACAACTTTAGTAACTCAACACTGGTGTTGTCGCCCAGTGTTGAGCCAACACTGATTTTACTTAGTGTTGTCCTAATACCTACTGACAGAGTATATAAGTACACGTGGTTCATTTGAATGTTACGCCAACACTGAAGTACTCAATGTTGCCTTAACATTCGTGATACGTTGAAAGATTAAATTGTGCACATCGGAATTTAAAGAACACAGTAGGTAATATTTAGGTAGATTATATGAATATAATCTGCCTCGCCCATAGGATGAAATAACCACTAATAAATTAATGGTTTTAACAAAAAACAAAACAACTGAGCAAGAAAATCAATCCTAACACTAACTCACTACAACCTTTTATAAATTTGTTAGATAAAACTCAGTACAATAAGACAAAGACACTGTGTAACGACAAATTCTTGAATTCTGTAATTAAAGGACAAGAAAAAGATTACAAAATAAATTTGAGTAAATTTAAAAGTACAATTGTATTTCAATCTCTATCTAATCCTCTGATTCAATTCTACAAGAACAATATCAAAATTTGTAATGAAAATATCCAATTTGATCTTCGTTGAAATGATTTGAACTTGGAAAAACGTTAATTCGAGGGTCTTAGACTTGATCTCGGATTAAACAGTGATTGATTTCAAAATTTGACTTGAGAATTTGATGAACACTGATTTGATTTGGGGATTTGATGGACACCGATTTGACTTGGGGATTTGGTGAACACCAATTTGACTTGGGGATTTGATGAACACCGATTTGACTTTGATGAACAATGATTTGACTTTAGGATTTGATGAAGGATGGTATGATTTTCGTCCTCAGTTCTTTGAATATGTGGGCTTTGATCTTCCTAGTACGGATTTTGATCTTCAAAATTGGTTTTTCGAGGGTCTTGTGACTTGATCTCGGATCAAATGGATTTTTGGCTTGAATGTTGTTGAAGAATTGTATGAATTTGATTTGGATTTTTCCGGATATGTTGAAGATTTGATCTTCTTGGCAGAGACACGATCTTCAAAAAATGGTTTTTGGATGAACTCGAGGCTTGATAGCGGATTGAAAGAAGTTCTTAACGAAGAACATCTTGAAGATTGTTGAAGGATACCTTGAATGATGCGAAGAACGCTTGAAGATGGTTGAAAAATACCTTGAATGCCGCAAAGAACACTTGAAGATGAATGAATTTGGTGGAGCAAAAAACTTAGAGCTTTTCCCTCTTCAACTTGTGAATATTTTGTGTGTGTTTTTTTTCTTCTTCAAGACCACCTCTATTTCTAGTTGTGTAGGAAATCTCAATTAGAATCTCCTGATGAGATGAACGGTTGTGATCGCATCTACAATTTCTTGATATGGAAGACTTTATCTAGGAGAATCTTCTTTCCATCTCTTGAAGATTGAGACTTGGTGGGGAATTATTTCCTTGTGTTGAGATTTGGTGTAGAATTCTTTCCATCTCTTGAATATTGAGACTTGGAGGAGAAGACTTTCCATGTCTTGAGATTTGATGAGCAATTATTTTCTTGTCTTAAGATTTAATTAATATATTTATTTTAATCCTTCAAAATATTAAGATTAAATAAAACATATTTTGTATTTCTTGCGTCTTAAGAGTTACCATCATTTAATTTAATTAGACACAAAATTAATGTGTCTACAAATTGCCCCCTCGAGACTTGTTCACGATTTGTGTTGAAACGCATCAGTGAGTGGATAAGTCTTGACATCTTTCTTCTTCTTGTTCTCGTGCTTCAATTCAAACACCATAAATCCACTTCATAATTTTAGAACATTTGTGAGCTTCATCATTGGATCCATCAACTTGAATGTTGCATGAACATTTTTTTCCGGATATGACTGGGCTAAGAATGAACTTCTAGCTGCCTACATATCCAATGAAGGAATCAAGTCATGAGGTAGTTCAAAAGAAATCAAGATTCATTTAAAGGGGGTTACATACACAGTTTCTACTCATGCGGGATTAAGCTCATGCATCATGGAGCAATTGACTTGGACATTTCTAGATAGTTTTATCTCATATCAAGGAGGCTTTGACTTGAAGGATTTGTAGACCTTTTGGCTCGTGTCTAGGAGACTTGCACATTTTCTTTGAAGATTTGAAAGATTTGTAGACCTTTTGGCTCGTGTCTAGGAGACTTGAACATTTTCTTTGAGGACTTGAAGGATTTTTAACCTTTTGGCTCGTGTCTAGGAGACTTGAACATTCGCTTTGAGGACTTGAAGGATTTATAGACCTTTTGGCTCGTGTCTATGAGACTTGCGCATTTATTTTGAAGACTTGAAGGATTTTCTTTGAGTTTGGATATGCAATCAGTTTATACTCGTGTTAACGAGAATTTTGATAGTTTATACTCTTATCAAAGAGTATATATTTTGGCACTTAAGTTGAGGATTTGAGACAGTTTAAGCTCGTATCAAGGAGCATATGTTTTGGCACTAAATTTGATGATTTGAGATAGTTTAGGCTCGTATCAAGGAGCATATATTTTTGCACTTAATTTGAGGATTTGAGATAGTTTAAGCTCGTATCAAGGAGCATATATTTTGGCACTTAATTTGAGGATTTGAGATAGTTTAAGCTCGTATTAATGATCATATATTTTGGCACTTAATTTGAGGATTTGAGATAGTTTAAGCTCGTATCAATGAGCATATTGGTTGGCACAAAAATTGACGGCGCGCCCTCTTCATTGTCATCGTTGGCGTCTGTATCATCACTTTCAATATCAAGGCCATAAGCTGAGTTTTCTTCTTTAATAGAGTTTACACTTGTCTCTATGCCATGCGCTCGCGTTGCCAACTCTTCAAAGTTTCTTGGCTTGATTCTTTGAAGTATGTAAGAGAGACTCCAATTCATCCCTTGAATGCAAATCTCCATGGCTGAAGTTTCAGACAGCTTCTCTTTGCAAGTTAAGGATAGACATCTCCACGTATTGATGTACTCAATCACTAGTTCATCTTCTTGTTGATGAGAATTTGCGAGTTCAATCATACTTACAGTACGCCGAGTGATATAAAAGAGATGAAGAATTCGGTTTGTAGATCGTTCCAACCGTCAATGGATTTTGGTTCAAGATTAATGTACCAATCAAATGAAAAGTCTCTAAGGTTCGAACAAACTGCTTGACTAAAAGATCTCCATCAGTGCCGACACTATTGCATGTCTCAATGAAGTGAGCAACATGTTGTCTTGGGTCTTCAGTCCCATCGAATGTTTGAGACTTTGGAGGTTGATAGCTTTTCGGCATTTGCAACTGCTCAATTCTTTGAGTGTAAGGCTTCGTGTAAGATTTGAAAGTCCTGTGTTGAGCTTTTAAATCCTTTGCAACTTCTTCAATGAGCTTCTTCAATTGATCGGCAGAGACAAGGCCTTGCGTGGAAACTTGGGTTTGTTTACTTGAAGGCATATAATCTTCTCCAACTTCAATATCTTGAATATTTTTCTCGGCAAATTTTTTGTGCATCATGGCGCATTGCTCTTCCTTCCTTGATAAATTTGGCTTGTGGAAAAGAGAAGTGGCTTGGATTCTTTCACTTAGGACTTCATCAAACTCTTGAGCTTCAACTCCTTGAGTAGCATTTTCATGTGCCATGCTTTGATCGCCGCTTTCCACGAGCTCTTGCTTTTGGAGATGAGGTGACACTTCAACTTCGTTGATTGTAGTCTTGATGCATCCTTGAACTCCAATGTTGTTGGTGACTTCTTTGGAATTTTCAACTCCTTCTTTGTGCTCTAGCTTTTGGAGAAGGGGATTCAAGTGGTCTTCACGTTTTTGAGCTTGAGTTGTAAGATTCGCAATGGCTTTTGTCAGTGCTGCAACTTGCTCTTCTAGTGAGGATGCTTGATCATCTTCTTTAGCATCATGTCTTGCCTCCGGTGTGAGCGTATTTTTCATCATCGGTTGCGAAGAACCTCCGCTTGTTGCCTCTATTGACTTGTCCATTGTTAAGCAACACTGACTTGTTGTGACTTTAAATTTGAGACTTGCTGGAAAAGAGATGAGAGGTAGAGATGGTCCCACTGGGCGTGCCAAATTTGTAACGACAAATTTTTAAATTATGTAATTAAAAGACAAGAAAAAGATTACAAAATAAATTTGAGTAAATTTAAAAGTACAATTGTATTTCAATCTCTATCTAATCCTCTGAGTCAATTCTACAAGAATAATATCAAAATTTGTAATGAAAATCTCCAATTTGATCTTCGCTGTAATGATTTGAACTTGGAAAAACTTTAATTCGAGGGTCTTGGACTTGATCTCGGATTAAACGGTGATTTTATTTGAGGATTTGACTTGAGGATTTGATGAACGCTGATTTGATTTGGGGATTTGATGGACACCGATTTGACTTGAGGATTTGATGAACACCGATTTGACTTGGGGATTTGATGAACACCGATTTGACTTTGATGAATAATGATTTGACTTGAGGATGGTATGATCTTCGTCCTCAGTTCTTTGAATATGTGGGCTTTGATCTTCCTAGTACGGATTTTGATCTTCAAAAATAGTTTTTCGAGGGTCTTGTGACTTGATCTCGGATCAAACGGATTTTTGTCTTGAATGTTGGTGAAGAACGGTATGAATTTGATTTGGGTTTTTTTGGATATGTTAAAGATTTAATCTTCTTGGCAGAGGCACAATCTTCAAAAAATAGTTTTTGGATGAACTTGAGGCTTGATTGCAGATTGAAAAAAGTTCTTAACAAAGAACATCTTGAAGATTGTTGAAGGATACCTTGAATGCCGCGAAGAACGCTTGAAGATGGTTGAAGGATACCTTGAATGCCGTGAAGAACGCTTGAAGATGGATGAATTTGGTTGAGCGAAAAACTTAGAGCTTTTCCCTCTTCAACTTGTGAATATTTTGTGTGTGTTTTTTTCTTCTTCAAGACCACCTCTATTTATAGTTGTGGAAGGAATCTCAATTAGAATCCCCTGATGAGATGAACGGTTGTGATCGCATCTGCAATTCCTTGATATGAAAGACTTTATCTAGGAAAATCTTCTTTCCATCTCTTGAAGATTGAGACTTGGTGGGGAATTATTTCATTGTGTTGCGACTTGATGGAGAATTCTTTCCATCTCTTGAATATTGAGACTTGGAGGAGAAGATTTTCCATGTCTTGAGATTTGATGAGCAATTATTTCCTTGTCTTAAGATTTAATTAATATATTTATTTTAATCCCTCAAAATATTAAGATTAAATAAAATATATTTTGTATTTCTTGCATCTTAAGAGTTGCCATCATTTAATTTATTTAGACACAAAATTAATGTGTCTACACAATCGTCAATAAGATTTTCCTCTTCGGGATATTTTTGCTCTATTCTTCGTGTCTTTTTATTTATGCTCAACATGCTTATTTATAATATATCGTTCCTTGAGCTCCAAAGAATGTTGTGCACGTTTTTGATTGCTCGTAGGTCTCCAAGATCATCTCCAATTTTGTTTTTGAGCTTATCATCTTCTTAAGCTTATCTTTAATTATGTTTGGAAGCTTCCTACTTGATCCAGACTTCTCCATAGAAGACTTCTTCTCTTGATCAAACTCCTCTTTAGATAGATTTTAAATCTTCTAAAATCTTCTACCTTTATCTTGAAATTCGTTCACTTTATCAACGGGAATCTTCCATCCTTATCTTGCATATCCAAGGCCGTTATCTTTCGGATATTCTTCGTTTGATGAGTAAACCACTTGGATTCTTGATTTATCATTATCCTGAAATATAAAAAAGATAAACTACAACTGTGAAACTAGATTAGTTTGTGAATAAAGGCAAAATAAAATATTACAATTAAATAATTCGTACAGTGCAGTGTTGAGTTCAGTGTAGTGCCAACACTTGTTACCAGAATGTTGGACTAACACTTCACGATAACACCTACACTTACAATCTTCCCCTTTTTGCCTTTCTTCACAAAACCAACGACGTACACTTATCTTTTCATGCATAGTGCTCCATGTAGTCGCAAATTCTTGAATTCTGAAAATAAAACAAGAAAGAGATTACAAAGTAATTATTTGATTAAATTTAAAGTATAACTTGGGATACAATCTCTATCTAATCCTCTGATTCTATTCTACAAGAACAATATTAAAATTTATAGTGAAAATCTTCAATTTGATCTTCGCTGAAGTGATTTGAACTTGGAGAAACGTCAATTCGAGGGTCCTTGGACTTGATCTCGGATTAAACGGTGATTTGATTTGAGGATTTGACTTGGGAATTTGACGAACACCAATTTGACTTAGGATTTGACAAACGTCGATTCGACTTGGGGATTTGATGAACACCAATTTGATTTAGGATTTGATAAACACCAATTTGACTTAGGATTTGACAAACGTCGATTCGAGGGCTTTAAGGCTTGATCTCATATCGAAAGATGTTCTTGATTTGGAATTTGATTTGAAGGTTGATGAAGATTGGTATGATCTTCGTCTTCAGTTCTTTGGATTTTTGGGTTTTGATCTCCCTAGCATGGATTTTGATCTTCAAAAACAGTTTTCCGAGGGTCTTGTGACTTGATCCCGGATCAAAATGGATTTTGGTTTGAATGTTGTTGAAGAACGGTATGAACTTGATTTGGATTTCTTGAATTTATTGAAGATTTGATCTTCTTGGCAGAGACACCATCTTCAAAAAACGGTTTTTAGATGAACATGAGGCTTGATGACGGATTGAAAGAAGTTCTTAACGAAGAACATCTTGAAGATGGATGAAGGATACCTTGAATGCCGCGAAGAACACTTGAAGATGGATGAACTTGGTGGAGCGAAAAACTTAGAGCTTTTCCCTCTTCAACTTGTGAATATTTCTGTCTTTTTCTTTATGAGAGGACCCCTATTTATAGTTGTAAAAACCTAGAGCTCCTTGCTTGTGATTGGTCGGTTTTATTTCAAGATAAGCATGGATTTAATTTAGTCTTGCTTATCAAGAAATGTCTAGAACACATTATATTTCCACGTGTAATAACGTGATTGGTTGAAATACTCCATCTTTTCCACGTGGCATTATTTGATTTGCTAATTCGCCTCATCATTTTTCCATGTGGCTTTATTTGACCGGTTGCAATTCTCCATCTTTTCCATGTGGCTCTATTTGATTGGCCAATCCAATAGATATTAAAAAACCAATTAATTAACCTATTAATAATTGGAATTTAATTTAGTAAAATTCCAAATTAAAAATAGAAATAATCAATTTAATTTCTAAAAATTTAATTTGACACTCGTCAATATTTAATTGGAGTAGACAAAATTAATTTGTCTACAAATGCCCCCTTGCGACTTGTCACGAATAGCATTGTAAAAATGCGTCTTGAAGTGAATATGTCGCAACATATTTATTTTTGGGCCATTAATAGGATTTGATAAAATTTATATACTTCACTTGGAAATTTGAATCTTTAGTGGGCTTCCATATCAATTTCCTTTAAGGGACTATGTTGCAATTTGGGCCTCAGCACACCTGAAATGGGACGGAACACACATTTTTTTTTTATCAGAACACAATCCAACAATTCACTTAATGGGCCCACTTTTCTTGCATATATATATATTTCCTTTTCTACTTTGGTGTACGTAGACCATCGCATAGGATTTTTCCTTTCATCTTCCCCAGCAAACATTCACGCACACACACAGCACTTTCCTCTGATTTTGGACTCCTTTTAAGATTCTAACACTTTTAATCATATAATAACCGATTAAGAATCCTAATCATATATTGATTGTCCCTTTTAACTGAACAAAGACTCAACAAAACACGATACATAAATCTGCGAATTTGGATTATCAACACCCGGCTTCAAAATTTTAATTCCTGATAAGTTCCGAAATCAATCCTAACTCGACTGTAATTCGAGAATCGGAGTCATATTTGAACTGGGATTTCTCTTCAAGAAAACTCTTGATGGGGGTATTTCAGGATTGGGCCGGCAATACAGTTGGGCCGGCCCATTAACGTATCGAATCTGGCCCATTCGATACCTTCAGCGCATCGAATAGTTATGATTCGATGCGCGTATCGAATTGATATGATTCGATGCATAATTTACAGCTGTTTTCGGGGCCCACAGTGCGAGTTGCTATATATAGGGCAACTTTGAGCATTCAGAGGCCGATCGAACTTATGTCTCAACCTAACCACATCGAATTCAGCCATTCGATACGTCCCTCCATTCGATACGCTCCTCAATTCGACACGAGCCAAGATTCGATACGCTCCAAAGTCCTATTGAGATTATTTAGCGCTGACTCAGCATCGAACCGGCACCATTCGAGGCGTGTATCGAACAACCTCAATTCGATGCGTTGCATACTTAGTATTACTATTGTATTTAAATCAGTGTAAGATCTGTAATAGATAGTAGGTGTTTCGGACAAAGTTAGTCCGTTTACTTTAAGAGGATTAACATTATTTTGGTCATTTATATTCCCATTGTACTGTATTACTGTGTTCTATTATCATGACGAAATAAGACCAAAATATTGGCGCCGTCTGTGGGAACACCGTAAACACTGTTTTTAGATAGAGTAGCTAGGATGACAAATAAAAGGCACTTGAATGTGGTTTAGAAACAGCAAACCGAGAAAAAGCTCAGAACAAAGTCAGATCCGAGACAAGTTAGGCTTGAGCCTAAAAAACAGGGGCAAGATAAAATAGAGAGTCAATTGTTGAAGCAATGGCAAGAATGCAAGATGGAACCTTTGGGAGGATTCAAAATCGTACAGCTTTTCAAAGAAAGTTCTGAAAAAGTAATCAAGATTGGAGCAGAAATGGATTGGATGATAGAATCAGCTTTGATAGATTGCCTTCGCCGCAATTCAGATATATTTGCGTGGTCAGATTCAGGCCTTCAAGGGATAGACTCGAGAATCATTGTACATCATCTGAATGTAGATAAGAGTGCGAAACCTATACGGCAGAAGAAGCGGAATTTCAGCAAAGAAAAGAATGAAGCAGCTGAAAGAGAGATGCAGGAACTCTTAGCAGCTCGACATATTTACGCTATAAGATTCTCAGAATGGTTGAGCAATATTGTGTTGGTCTTAAAGAAGGAAGCTACATGGAGGATGTGTGTGGATTATACTGATTTAAACAAGCATTGCCCGAGAGATCCATTTCCTTTGCCGCGGATAGATCTACTAGTAGATTCTACAGCAGGATGTGCATTACTGAGTATGATGGATGCAAAGAGCGGTTTTCATCAAATCTTCATGGCAGTGCAAGATCAGAGTAAAACGGCATTTGTAACTGATACCGGAGTGTACTGCTATAGGGTGATGCCTTTCGGATTAAAGAATGCGGGAGCAACGTTTCAGAGGTTGGTGGCTAAAATGTTTTACCATCAAATTGGGAAGTCAATGGAAGTATATATTGATGATATGCTTGTAAAGAGTCTTAAAGCTGATGAACATGTGCGACATCTGGATGAGGCATTCACCATAATGAGGACATATGGAATGAAACTAAACCCTAAAAAATGCACTTTCGGAGTGACGGCTGGAAAGTTTCTAGGATATGTGGTAAATGAGAGAGGAATCGAGGCTAATCCGGGTAAAATAAAAGCTGTACTGGATTTGCCTTCGCCTAGGACAGTGAGAGACGTACAATGCTTGGTGGGCCGCCTGACGGCCTTGGGAAGATTTATATCAACATCTGCCGAAAAGAATCTCCCTTTCTTTAAAGTGATGAAACGGAGCAAAAATTTTATTTGGACTCCGGAATGTGAAGAAGCGTTTAGGCAAATGAAGAAATATCTAGTAAGCCCGCCGTTGTTAGCAAAACCGGAGGAGAATGAAATGTTGTATCTCTATCTGGCAGTATCTGCAAATGCAATCAGTACAGTACTACTTAAACAGAGAGGAGCTCAGCAACTACCAATACATTATGTGAGCAGAGTACTGCAGGGGGCGGAGAGAAATTATTTGGAGATAGAACTGTTTGCATTGGCAATTGTTGTTACAGCTCGAAAGCTGAAACCGTATTTTCAATCTCATCCGATTACTGTGGTGACTGACAAACCATTGAAGCAAGTATTGGCGAAACCAGAAACCTCTGGTAGACTGGTGAAGTGGGCGATTGAACTCAGTGAGTTTGGGTTGGAATTTAAGCCGCGAGTCGCGGTCAAAGCGCAAGCCCTAGCAGATTTCCTGGCCGAAACCCTGGGTAATAGTGTAGTGGAGACCGCATGTTGTATATTTTCTATATCAAACCAAGAAGGAACCAGTAGAGCAACGACAACATGGATATTGCATACTGATGAATCTGCCACAACTCACGGGGGGGGGGGGGGGGGGGGGGGAATTGGAATACATTTCCTGTCCCCAGAGCGAAGGGAATTTGAATTTGCCATCAGCTTGAATTACATGGTGACAAATAACGAAGCTGAATATGAAGCAATAATTGCAGGGATTAAAATGGCACTCGGACTCAACATTGAACATTTAGATGTGTTCACCGATTCGCTTTTGGTGGCAAATTATTTCTCCGGAAAGTATGAGACACGCGAGGAAACTATGAAGCTATATGCCGCAAAAGTTAAAGAATTGGCAAGGAGGTTCAAATTTTTTGATATAACTCAAATCCCCAGGGACGACAATGCCAAAGCAGATGCACTATCTAAATTTGCAAGTTCTTCAGAAATTTTGGCAGAAAAAAGAATCACACTTATGGTTGCTGACAAACCTTCAATTGGGAAGTCAAAATATATTACCACAGGAGTCAGGGTGGAATTTATAATGACAATACAAGAGGACCCGTCTTGGAAGGATGAAATTATGATTTATCTTCAACAGGGCATTTTGCCAGCGGATCCGAATGCTCAACGCAGAATGCGTTACAAGGCATACAGGTTCACTATCAGTAATGGAGAGTTGTATAAAAGGTCTTTCGAAGGACCGTTGTTAAGATGTTTGACCCCTACGCAAGCTGAATATGTCATGGAAGAGATCCACGCAGGTAGCTGCGGAAATCATTCCGGGGGCCGAGCGTTAGCTCAACGAATATTACGTCAAGGATATTACTGGCCAACTCTACGTAAAGATGCAACAGCTTATTCGAGAAAATGTGACAGTTGCCAATACCACGCTCGCCTTATTCACAGACCGGCACGTCAACTGCAACCAATCGACGTGGCATGTCCTTTTGATCAATGGGGAATTGATATAGTTGGTCCGTTTCCACCGGGCAAAGGTCAAAAACGATATCTAATAGTGGCAGTGGAGTATTATACAAAATGGGTCGAGGCGGAACCTATAACGTCAATCACAGAGAATAATATGATTGAGTTCATCTGGAAATACATTATATGCCGTTTTGGTATACCAAGGTCCATTGTGTGTGATAACGGAACGCAATTTACTGGGAAGCACATTAAATCGTGGTTTGGGGAATTAAAGATATCACACAATCTCACGTCGGTATATCACCCACAATCCAATGGCCAAACAGAATCCACTAACAAAACATTGAAGGATTACCTTGAAAGGAGAGTCAGAGCCACGGGGAAAACATGGCCAGCAGAGCTTCAAGGAATATTATGGGCATATAGGACGACCCCGAGAACATCGACAGGAGAAACCCCATTCGTTCTTGTCTATGGCACTGAAGCAGTATTGCCTGCGGAAATAGGTATGCCAACGCGCAGGATCACTGATTATGATCCGGAACAATCGGCCAGGTTACGACAGATGGATCTAGATATGATAGGATCCACAAGAGAGGATGCTTATCAGCGCACTGTTGCATATAAAGCCGCAATGGCCAAGAGCTATGATAAGAGAGTCCAATTCAGAAGTTTTGAAGTAGGAGACTTGGTTCTTAGAAGCCTTGCAGCTAAACAGCATATCGGGAAGCTTGAACCAAAATGGGAAGGGCCTTTTAGAGTCACACGAGCAAGTTCACGAGGATATTATTATTTGGAGACTTTAAAAGGAGTTCAACAGAAACGCCCATGGAATGTGCAACATCTCAGGCGTTATTATGCATAAATAGAAGAAATTTCGTTAAATATATGTTTCTTACACACATTTACGATGATTCTGTTTAGAGATTATTATTAACTGAAAATCTTCATTTGTTAAATGATGCAGAAAGAAGAACATGGCGGAGGGGTAAGAAGGCCCAAAGTGGTCCACCCACGCATGTCAAAAAGAAAACATGACGGAGGGGTAAGAAGGCCCAAAGTGGTCCACCCCCGCATGCCAGAGAGAAGAACATGACGGAGGGGTAAGAAGGCCCAAAGTGGTCCACCCACGCATGTCAAAAAGAAAACATGACGGAGGGGTAAGAAGGCCCAAAGTGGTCCACCCCCGCATGTCAGAAGGAAGAACATGGCGGAGAGGTAAGAAGGCCCAAAGTGGTCCACTCCCGCATGCCAGAAAGAAGAACATGACGGAGGGGTAAGAAGGCCCAAAGTGGTCCACCCACGCATGCCAAAACAGAAGAACATGATGAAGGGATAATAAGGCCTGATGCAATTCATAACCTATGCAGGAATAACCCAGTTGACATCTCCATTAGGTAAGACAATATTACTCTAACAAAAACAGTCACAACTCAAAGTGCTCATGATCTTACTGCAAATGAAAGTAGGATATTAATTGGACAGAATCACAGCAACGAGCAAATTGATGAAATATTGCGTATGGAATACGTTATAAATACCATTTAACGAATGAATGCATACCAAAAAGCAGATAATGTCAAACGACTGAGTCGTTTTCATTGAAAAAGCAACCATTTACGAATTACAAGGTTTTGTACAAAATATGAACTTAATAACCGCAAAATAGTGTAGACAAACTATCGCTACTCTTCAGAAGAATGGGGGGACTCCTTACGGAGAACCAATCCCATTGAACGGACAAAATTGGCACAATTGCCCTGAATCTGATCTTCTGTCAGGATTAATTCTTCGGTTTGTGCCCAATTGTCAGGCAAGACAATTTCTGCTCTGTCAGCAGGATCTTCGAGTTGATACCTACTGGGAGAAATTGTACACTGGGCACTAACTGATAATCCTGGTTCACCTTTCTTGCTGGCCAGCGAAGGGGCCAGGTTACCTTGAGCAGGACATTTTATACCTACAAAAGCTGTTGAAGGACCTGAAGCCTTAGATGCGCTGCTCACCTTCTTTCTTTTAGCCGCAATTGCAGG
The DNA here is from genome assembly GCA_948329865.1 of Linaria vulgaris. Classification (NCBI taxonomy): domain Eukaryota; kingdom Viridiplantae; phylum Streptophyta; class Magnoliopsida; order Lamiales; family Plantaginaceae; genus Linaria; species Linaria vulgaris. The sequence continues at coordinate 36,854,702 of OX415251.1, read as the reverse complement.
GCGAGTATCTTTGAAATCAGTTCTTTTCGGAGGACTTCTAAGAAGAATCGTAGACCTGGAAGTTCTCGGTAGCAATTCTGGCTCACTATCGCCCGAACCAAAAACATCATGAAGAACCTTTTTAACATTTTCCGAATCACCCGGAGTAGTGCTGGGGGTGATCTTCTCTTTACCCTTGGATACATGAGGTGATTTGGGCCTTAAAGGGCTTGAATGGGACTTTTTTGATTTTTTACGGTCCCGCCACACCGTATATAATGGATCGCCAGAACGAGGCGTGTGTAACTCATCATCGTCATCATCACTGTTATCTTTGGGTGTTTCCATTTTTGCGTCACGCCTTACATCAAGCATGTCATTGCGAAAACCTTCTCCAAGGTATCCAAGATGCCCTATTTGACCAACGCATACATCCATCCCATACTGCATGTCAGCAGCACCGCGTAATAATTCCAGGCATTTACATACATTACTCTGCCTAAATTTCTCAACATCAGCACACCTATATTCTTCAGATTCAAAATACTGAATTCGGCGACGCAAGTTGGAAATGGCATTTTCAGCATCTGTATTTGAAGCCTCGAGAGAACGATTCACGCGTTTTAGGGATTCGTTATCCTTTTTCAACGCATCGATTTCAGCACGCAAAGCTATTGCGTCCTCTACCGCTTTCTGGGCTTTCACTTCGGCATCATGTTTATCACGGATGGCCTTAGATGTTTTCAATTCTGACTCTCTGGCGCATTTCAGTGCATTTTGGCGACTGTACTTTCCATTATTGATAGTAGTACGTAGATTGTCGACAACAGCGTTGTGTTGATTTTGCACCTCGGCTAACCCGCTATAATCTCTGCATAGCCGATAAACGGCTAAGATGACAGCATCAAAGAAAAGGCGCCCCAAGCGAGCCAAACCTTGAAACCCCAATCGGTTGATTACATTTTGACGATCCAATTGCGGCCACAAACTTTGCATAATCTCTCCAGCCTGCTCCTCTCTTAGTCGGTATCCGCCCAGTGTGGCACTCAATGATTCTGAGTTTTCATCATTGAGAAAATCATAATTACTAAGGCTTCCAGGCGGAGCAGGTCTTGGATTCCCTGAAGGTCGAGGCCTCTTGGGAGGAATGCTCTGAGCTTCGCGGGCGGATATATTCTCCATTGATTTTCGTTTAGCGGCTTCATACCAGGGCTCATCGGTTGAGTGAGAAGAACTTGCTGTTTCTACATTGCGTTTTTCCCTGAAATGGGGATGAGCAGCATTAAACTTAGCTAAGTTGGCAGCGATTTTATCGTCTTCTGCATCGATGTCCTCCATTATCTCAATTTGGCGGTTGGTGCCGACTCTAATACGTCCACCGGTATCGGTTGGTGTCATCACCAATCTCCTCGTAGCAAAGTTTTCTTGACATTCAAAGTCACTCACTATTGGCACCCGAGTGCCCGCACTGATACCTCCAAGTCTTATGGTAGAAGGGTTCCGCGAAGATGTATTAGATGGACCCGCACCTGAAGGCTCATTTTGCTCATTTCGTTCGCCCATTCCCTGAGCACCATGAATATTCTCAGGAGATAGAACAATTTTGCTGCGACTTTGAGATTTTATACGAGCCATATCAGCCTAAAAATATAATTTTTAATAAGTTTTCTATAAAATTAAACAATTAGTAACGTGTCGAATATCGGAGATTCGATACGTCCCGTGTCGAACAGACTGCGTTCGATGCGGTCCAGAAACAAACAAAAAATATTCCCTCCAGATAAAAACAAGAGTGTCAGACATGTGGTCCCTTATATATAGGCCCATGGGCCGCAACTGTTCTGTGCGCATCGAATTTTCATAATTCGATGCGCGCATCGAACGGATCACTATTCGATACTCATAATTTCACGCATCGAATTGTAACAATTCGATGCCTAACAATTCTTAATACAGATATGTTGTGAGTTTGGAAGTCGTCATTATTCTATTAACGTCTCCCAAACTGGGGGGACTATGTGATGGGGGTATTTCAAGATTGGGCCGACAATACAGTTGGGCCAGCCCATTAACGTATCGAATCTGGCCCATTCGATACCTTCAGCGCATCGAATAGTTATGATTCGATGCGCGTATCGAATTGATATGATTCGATGCATAATTTACAGCTGTTTTCGGGGCCCACAGTGCGAGTTGCTATATATAGGGCAACTTTGAGCATTCAGAGGCAGATCGAACTTATGTCTCAACCTGACCACATCGAATTCAGCCATTCGATACGTCCCTCCATTCGATACGCTCCTCAATTCGACACGAGCCAAGATTCGATACGCTCCAAAGTCCTATTGAGATTATTTAGCGCTGACTCAGCATCGAACTGGCACCATTCGAGGCGTGTATCGAACAACCGCAATTCGATGCGTTGCATACTTAGTATTACTATTGTATTTAAATCAGTGTAAGATCTGTAATAGATAGTAGGTGTTTCGGACAAAGTTAGTCCGTTTACTTTAAGAGGATTAACATTATTTTGGTCATTTATATTCCCATTGTACTGTATTACTGTGTTCTATTATCATGACGAAATAAGACCAAAATAACTCTCTATATATATAGACCCAAACCCACGGATTTTCTTCACCACTACCACCTTCGCGTCTCCTTTTTTCTTCTTCTTCTTCTTCTAAATCGGTCTGCCCCGTCCCGCAACAAAGGCAAGTCGACAATTAGTGGAAATTCGACGAGAAAGGTTGGAGAAATTTTTTGAGGCGCCCCCCTTTTTTCCTTTTTTTTCTTTCTTTCTTTCTCTTTCTCTTTTTCTTCTTCTTTTCCTTCACTGATAACTTTTTCTCTGTCTTTCTGCAGGTCACGCAGCAGGTCTTGTGGTTTGAAAAGAAAAGCTCACACATCAATTACAAAAAGGGACAACTTTCTGGTATTATTATTTTTTTACCCCTTTTCTTTTCCCTTTTTTTTTTGATGCCCTTTTCTTGTTTTTTTTTTGCTTTCTCTAACTCTTTTGTTTGCCTCTTTGCGTCGACAGTCCACGCACAATGGTGAAATTCGGTCATGCCTATAATTCAAAGAGAGTCGAGACTCTAACCATCACCGGTGATGACAACCAACGGGACACAATATTAGACGTTGGTACCCCTCTTGCCGGAATTTACACAAGTCGATGGCCCACTTTGATTAACACCATTAAACCCAAAGACTGGACCGAAGAACTTCCCAAGTCCTCCAATCGATCTATGTCGTCGTTCGTGCTCCGGTCTCCTCACCACCTAATATCAAACGATGGTCTTCCTTTCGACACCTTGGGGCAACGTATTGCCAAAGGAGACACCATATGGGGCGATGCCTCTCTTCACTTTCCCGGCGAAATCCAATACTTTCCCGGATATTGGGAGTGGACAGAAGATGTCCTTGTTCGGTGCAAGCCTACGCTCACTTCCACCAATACATACGAGTCAATCTATGCATCACTGTTCACGTATGAGTGCAATTTGGAAATCCTAAAAGCCTTATGCGAAGCATGGTCACCGTCTACAAATACCCTTGTCACTTCACTTGGAGAACTCTCGATCTCCTTGTGGGACTTGAAACATCTTGCTAGTCTGCCCATATTTGGATCCATATATGATGAAGTCATACCAAGCGAGAGAGAACTTTTTGGCAAAGAGAAAGACAACTATCACTTGCCACGGTCATGCAGAGCCTTATTCCACGCGTTTCACTTAATCCGAGCACATGTTGGCGATGACGATTCTCGAGTGCCAATCAAAGAGTGGGTCAAATTTTGGTCGAAGAAAGAAGTCAAGTACAAATGTCCCCCATCACGCAAGGAGAGGAAAAGCGTGCGCCGACCTCAAGCGACGCACAACCCTTCTGGAAAGCTCGAACCATGCAGTCGGTGGTCATCGCAGGAAGAGATCATGTTTTCACAACTCGGTATCAAAGATTGTTGGAAGGAAGAGACATTTTTGGCTGCGCACTTAGCTTGTTGGTTGTGCATCTTTGTTCTCCCTATAAAGGATGTTGGCTTTATCCGTCCAAGTACATTCAAGATGGCGAGTCTTATAGCCAGCGGTCAAAGAGTATGCCTTGCCATTCCGGTACTAACGTCTATTTACAAAGGGTTGAATGCAATATCAAGGTCTACTCAACCGTCTCAAGGGTGCCCTCCTTTTCCGGTCCATTTTGTTTACGGGTGGTTGGCGCTATACTTCAAGACTCAGTTTTCTATCCACCTAGAGTCGCAGATACCTGGGATGACAATATTTTCCGGAGAAAATGGAGCAAGGTCCTTTGATCCAAAAGAAGCCCGCAAGAGGATTCATAAAGGAGACTACACCAGTTGGGCATGCAACCTTCTTCCAAACGTCAATAACGTCGCGCTTGTGGATTGTGGTACCCTTGGCGAGGACGAGCATGACTACTTTATCAACCTTCGATCGTGCTATCTTACTCTGAGGCAAGGCGAGACTTTTGACATTGAGCCATACAGTCCACATCGATTTAGTCGGCAATTTGGATACTATCAAGACGTCCCTGGCATACTCAAGAATGACTACCGCGAAGCTTCTTTGGATGAAGGACTTCGTTTTTGGAGGTTAAGTCTTGCCCAAAGGACATATTCAAAGGCTTGGATTCCCAATGCTCCTCTTAACGCCAGAAGGCACTTTTCGGATAGTTATAAGTCATGGATAACCAAAACCCATATGAGCTACCTTGAAGACAATATTGACTCTTTACTTTCGCCTCAAAAGTGCTTGATACTTGGTGGAGATGACAATGTCGCACAAAGTCATGACAACCAGATAGCTCCTCTTGGGAAGAACCCTCGAGGCTCGCCACACATTGCGGTAGAGGAATCAGCGAAAAGAAAAAGCATTGTGAAAGGGAGCGGCAGCAGTGAAAATGACGACCGCAACTGGAAGAGGGTTAAGAAAGACTCGAGTATCTCGCATCCTAGAGAAGTCAATTCTCCTTGCTGCCTTTCGAGCACCCCATCCGCGACATTGGACTTGGCCGTACAGGTATTGGTTACTTCGCTTTTTATTTCCATACATATATAAATATTTATACATATATATGTATACATATATATATATATATATATATGTATGTTCCTAACTTTCGACATATCCCTTGTAGGCGGGTAAAGAGAGGATTTCTGCTTTGAAGGATGATGAGCAACATCCTCAGACAAGCGAAGAGTCTACTTCACGTGCCGGCGCTAAACCTTCAAGAGATGACCACGTGCATTTGAAACCAAAAGACTCAAAGAATGGTAAGGAGAACTCTCCAGTTGTTTCCGTCTCTGTTTTCAAGGGTGAAAGTCTACTAGAACTTCATGACAAGAAGTATCTCAACTCCCTATGGGCCGATGTTAGCGAGAGGACTATCCGTGCACCAATTGACCAAATTCCTTCTTTTAAAGATGAATTCCGCATTGTTTTTGAAAGAATGAAGTTGGTTGGGAAGGAAAAAGTTGCACCCTTAGAGGCCTTAGTGAACAACCTTTTTGATCAAGCTGCTGCTTATGATGTGCGAAACTCCGCAGTACTGGAAAGCTCATCACTTCTTCAACAAATTTCAGAAATAGGGGGCCAAATATCCGATGCCAAAGTTGACAAGGAAAAGGGATCCTCACAGGTTAAGTCCACAGAAGATGAACTTCGAAGTGTTAAAAGAAGATTGAAAGATTTAAAGTCGAAGAAAGAAAGCTTGACGTCATCCTTAAAGAGCCAAAAAGAGTTTGTTCGAGGTGCCGAAGATAAGATCTCTAATTTGGAAGAGAAGATGTCCGTCCTTAGAAGCACTCCTTCAGTTACTGACGCGGAGATGGAAGAATTGGACGTCATGAGGATACACTTGGAGACTGCACAACTGGAGTTGGGGGACGCGAGGCCTTTTCTTTGAGATAGATTTCCCTTGTTTTGTTTTTTTTTTCATCTTTGCTTTAGTGGTATACTTCATTCTGTTTTGCTTTAGATCAAAACTTAGAGATTAATAACAGATTTATCTTTATTTATCTCATTTTGAGCTACTCATTGCATTTGGCATCATGTTTCTTTTCCATGAATATTGTAACATAACGCAACAGAAACAACTTAAGCAAATTTCATGACTGAACTTAGAAAACTTCTAAGCTGCCTACGTACCTTAATAAAAGGATCAAGTCATAACGTAGTTCAAAAGAAATCAAGATTGATTTAAGGGGGTGCCGTACACAGTTTATACTCATGCGGGCCAGGAGTATTCATTCTTTAACCACTTTGAACAAAGTGGGGTACTTAAAATTTAACCACATAAAATACCGTTAGTGGGGCAAGTTATCATTTTAACCACATAATTTACCATTGGTGGGTGCCATCCACAGTTTATACTCGTGCGGGCCAGGAGTATCCATTTATTAATCACTTCGGACAAAGTGAGTGCCATTCACATTTTATACTCGTGTGGGCCAGGAGTAACATGCAGTTTAGGCTCGTGCGTCACGGAGCATGCTTCAGTCATCAAGGGTAGTATTGTTTCAAGAATTTTCCATTGATAGAACCAATTCTTAATCCGTCTTCGGCAACCAACTTATATGCGCCATTCGTGTATACCTCTGTGATGACATAAGGACCATCCCACTTTGAAGTGAACTTGTTTCCGGTTCGATGAGTGATAATGATGGGCCTTCTCACTGCGAGAAATCACCAACTTGAAAGGAGCGTCGGCGAACCTTTTTATTAAAAGACTTGGAGATACGAGCTTGATAGCACTCAAGATTTTGTTGCGCTTCTAGTCTTTTCTCATCAAGGGCATCTAGATCTTGCAAGCGCAAACGAGCATTCTCTTCTTCGGTGAGTCCTTCTTGCAGAGCTATCCTTAAAGACGGGATTTGTTGCTCAAGAGGGAGAACCGCTTCTACTCCATAGACCAACGCATACGGGGTTGCTTGAGTTGGCGTTCTGTGTGTAGTCCTATATGCCCATAAAGCTTCTCCAATTCTTTCATGCCAATCTTTCTTTGACTTCGCCACCACTTTCTTTAGCAAGTTGCAGAGAGTTTTGTTAAATGCTTCGGCAAGGCCATTAGAAGAAGCATAATACATGGAAGAGTTTCTTTGCTTGAATCCAAACTTCTCACACAACTTGTCTACCAAACTATTGCAAAACGGCTTTCCATTATCAGTGACGATGCATCGGGGAACTCCGTAGCGGTAAATAATATTGGTACGAATGAAGTTGACGACAGTCTCCTTTTTGACTTCTTTGAGAGGCACAGCTTCGGCCCATTTCGAGAAGTAGTCGGTTGCAGCCAAGATGTACAAGTGTCCACCAGAAGACTTTGTCATAGGACCGACAGCATCCAAACCCCATGAATCAAAAGGCCAAGAAGCTACAATTGGATGCAAAGGTTCAGGCGGCTGATGGATGAAGTTTGAGTAGAATTGACAAGCTTGACATCTTTGCGCATACTTCATGCAATCTAAGACCATGGTAGGCCAATAGTAGCCCATTCTTTTGATGTGAAAATGCAACTTTGGTCCGGACTGATGAGCCCCACAAATTCCGGAATGTGCTTCTTCCATAGCTTGCATAGCTTCTTCTTTTCCTAGGCAGCGCAGGAAAACCCCATCAAACGATCGCCTATAGAGTGTGTCTTTATAGAAGATGAAGCGAGCCGCGCGACGCCTAACATCGACCTTTTGACGTGCGTCATCAGGCAATTTCCCGTGCTTCAAGTAGTCCACGAATGATTGTCGCCAATCTTCCATTTCAATTTCGTATGCCTCCACAACATGACTTTCATTGTAATCACCTTGCTCACCGTTATCTTCTAGAATAGGCGGGAGTACCCATTTGTGGCACACGGGTATGGACGTCTTCTCTTCCGATGTAACCAACATAGAAGTAAGTTTAGCTAACGCATCGGCTTGCCCATTATCTTTCCTCGGCACATGCTCTACTGTAACGTCACCAAGAGTTTTGATTAATCTTCTTGCATACTCAACATATGGTAGGAGCTCTGGCTTTTTAACCTCGAATTCGCCATACAATTGATTGACGACCAACTTGGAATCGCCATACACTTTTAGGTGAGGCTGCCTCAGCTCGATTGCCATTTCTAACCCGAGTATCAAAGCTTGATATTCTGCAACATTGTTTGAGCAATTTTGAGTTAATGTGAAGGAATACGGCAAGACCTCTCCATTAGGCGTGAGAAAGATAACACCGGCGCCGGCTCCATTTCTATGTGCGGCACCATCAAAGTACATTTCCCATGGAGGAGTGACTTCAATCACGAGCGCATCTTCATCGGGTAAGTCATCCATTAACTCCCACTCGGCAGGGATAGGGTGGTCAACTAGAAAATCCGCCAATACTTGTCCTTTCACAGCCTTTTGAGGGATATATGCAATCTCAAACTGTTGCAGCTGAAGGTACCATCTTGCAAGTCGATCAGACAACACAGGCCTCGTCATGACATACTTCAAAGGGTTTGCTCTGGATACAAGACGAATAGTATGAGCTTGGAAGTAATGCTTCAATTTTTGAATTGAGAACACGAGGGCTAGGCAAAGCTTTTCAATTGGAGCGTACTTCAACTCATTTGGCGTCATTGTTCGACTTAGGTAATAAAGTGCATTTTCCTTCCCTTTGTCATTTTCTTGGGCGAGCAATGCCCCCACTGATCTTTCTTGGGCAGCAATATATAGGATCAATGGGCGTCCCGACACAGGAGCGGCTAAGACGGGAGGTTTCATCAGATATGACTTGATTCGTTCAAAAGCATTGCGACAAGATTCATCCCACCTAAATAGAACGTCTTTCTTCATCAAGTGACTGAAGGGTTGGCAACGACCGGCTAAGTTTGAGATGAACCTTCGGAGATATGCCAATTTTCCTTGTAGACTTTTGAGTTCATGAATATTTCGCGGCTCCGGCATTTTAACTATTGCATCAATCTTGGCTTGCTCGATTTCAATGCCTCACTGACGAACAATGAAACCAAGGAACTTTCCTGATGTTACGCCAAATGCACACTTCATAGGGTTCATCCTTAATTGATATTTCCGCAGTCGCTCAAAGACTTTTCGTAAGTCACTTATGTGATCTTTCCTTTCCCTCGACCTTACGACAAGATCGTCCACATAACACTCAACGTTCTTGTGCAACATGTCGTCGAAGATATTTTGCATTGCCCTTTGATAGGTAGCGCCTGCGTTCTTCAACCCAAACGGCATCACCTTGTAACAATATATACCCTTTGGAGTACGGAAAGCAGTTAGTTCTTCATCCCGTGAAGCCATGCGAATTTGGTTGTATCCGGAAGATCCGTCCATGAAAGACAAGGCTTCGTGTCCCATGGTAGCATCAATCATTAGTTCAGCAATCGGTAGAGGAAAGTCATCCTTAGGGCATGCTTCGTTCAAGTCTCTAAAGTCGACGCAAACCCTGATTTGTCCATTCTTCTTTCTTACCGGCACAATGCTAGAAATCCAAGTTGGGTATTTGACTTCTCTAATGAACCCGGCTTCAATGAACTTGTTAACTTCGGCTTCGAGCAATGGAACTAAGTCAGGTCTAAACCTTCTTTGGGCTTGCTTGACGGGACGAGCATCTTTCTTTACCGATAAGTTGTGTACCGTCACCTTCGGGTCCAAGCCTGGCATTTCTTTGTATGACCAAGCAAACACATCCTTGAACTCGTGCAACAACTCAATGTAACTTTGTTCTTCATCGGCTCCGAGCAATGCACTTATGTAAATTGGCCTTGGGTCATCGACACTGCCCAAGTTTACCTCTCTTAACTCATCAACAGTGGCCTTAACACCCTCTTCCCACTCAACAGGCGCATCTTCGGCATCTTCTTCAACATCTTCTTCCTGAGAAGCGATATGGCATGATGACCCCACACCCTCTTCATCTTCGTGTTTGGTCTTTGTGAGCACCACGGTTTGCAATTTGACTTTGAGCGTTTCACCACAAGACACTATCAAGTCTTCGCGGCGGGTCATTCGGGATGGGATCAGACTTTGAACTTTCTTAGAGTTTGATGACTTGGGGTTTCTCTTAGCGCGTGTCGACATATGCGGAACACTCAACCTTTTCCAATCAAACCTTTTATTTGGACCAAGTCTATCAAAGACCGTTTTATTCGGGCCAAGTCTATCGAAGACTATTTTATTCGGACCAAGCCTATCAAAGACTGTTTTATTCGGACCAAGCCTATCAAAGACCGTTTTATTCGGGCCAAGTCTATCAAAGACCGACATGTGTGGCATCTTCTCTTCACGGCCTATGGCTGAACCCTCTACTTCTCCTATGTAGTTGGTGTTAGCTCTCCTTATAGCAATACGAACTGGGTTTGGTGGCTTGTAGCCAAGGCCTATCCGAATGTTTGGAACGGTATGCCCTTTTTCCTTTAACATGACTTGCGTGGTATTGAGTCCGTATGGCTTCTCTGCAGCAGCATCAAGAGTGAGGCCCTCCAATCGTGGTTCTTCATCAGGGTCATACCCAGCTTTGACTAGCAACTTGAAAGCTTTTGGGTCAAAGCATTCCTCAATCTTCTTTGTGGGCAATGTTCCATGCTCTATTTCAGGTCCTTTGGATGGACGAACAAATCCTTCAAGTGGAGGAGATGGCCCTTTCCTTTCAAGCGTTGTAAGAGGAAATGTAAGTTCTTTCAAAGGCTTTGTCCCAAGGGGAGATCCAGTAATCTTACTCTTCTCCGTGTTACTTGTGTTATCGGGGCCATTTACACCATGCTGCTGGAGTTGCTTGGTTCCATTGAGTCTTACGGTGCTCTTTTCTTCAATGTAGTATTTTGCATCCGCAAAGTGTGATTCAGCATCAGAAAAAGGCTTTACATCACCATGTACTTTCCTTTCAACTCCATCTTGGTAATGTCCAAAGCACTGATGTAATGTTGAAGGAACAACGCCATTTTCATGTATCCAAGGTCGACCCAATAACATGTTGTAAGATGTGTTGGATTCGATGACATAGAACAGCATACTAGACGACATATCTTCAATAAGAAGATCTAATCTTATGATGTCGATGGCTCTTTTCCCCCCTTGATTGAAACCTTGGATCATCAGACGACTACTTGATAGCTCATCCACCGAGATCCCTAACTCATTCAAAGTGCGTAGAGGCAAGATATTGACTGCAGAGCCTCCGTCGATCAGCATTCAATTGACTCTTTGCTTGCGAATATAGCCGGCGACAAACAGTGGTCGGTTGTGGAGCTTGGAACCTAGTAGAAGGTCTTCATCAGTGAAGCATATAGTGGACATACATTGGTTCGTGACATGAGCAGTCTTTGAAGTAGAGTCTGCAATTTTCTCTTCTTCGTGAGTCGCATTGCATGAAACGACGATGTGAGGGTCATCTAGACTATAAACTTGTCTTGAGAGTGCAACAAGGTTTGATGACTCGACATCTTCTTCCAGGGTGATCTTCCCATCACGAGCCAACCGCATCACCTTATCTTTGAATATGAAGCAATCATGGATTGGGTGTCCTATGAGACGGTGATACTTGCAGTACTTAGGATCGTCAGAGCGACTAGCCTCTTCTTGTCTCTTCATTTCAGGCAGTTCAATCAGGTTAGCTTTGAGCAAATCGTCAAATATGGCTGAAACGTCAGAATCAAGGAACGGATATTTCTTTGACTGCATCTCCGTGAGTGTCATCTTCCTTCGCTCATTAGCTTGTGAATTACTGGCCTTTTCAGATACCGCAACGCTTTTTCGTTGGTCACTGTTATCTTTTGCCTTAGCTTGGATTCTTAATGGAGCAACATTCACCGCCATAGACTCTTTGGTAGGTGCTTTGTTGAAAGGTTTACCCCCTTTCCTTGCATCTTGTTTATCTTTGAATCTTCTAGGATCTTGCATAGGTGGTCCATTGACTCCACTTGCCACCATACTCAATTCCATGTCATGAGCACGAGTTGCTAACTCTTCAAACATCCTTGGTTGTATTCCTTGAAGAATGTAACGAAGCCCCCATTGCATGCCTTGGATGCACATCTCTATAGCCTAAGTCTCGGACAATCGATCCTTGCAATTGAGACTCAAGTTTCTCCCAACGGTTTATGTAATCAATCACTGGCTCTTCATCCCATTGGCGAGCACTTGTGAGTTCAATCATGCTGACGGTCCTTCTTGTGCTGTAGAAGCGATTGAGGAATTCTTGCTCCAACTCGTCCCAACTATCAATCGAGTTTGCTTCCAAGTCAGTGTACCAATCAAATGCATTTCCCTTCAATGAGCGGACAAATTGCTTGACAAGATGATCACTGTAAGTTCCGGCATTGTTGCAAGTCTCAACAAAATGAGCTACATGTTGCTTTGGGTTGCCTTTGCCATCAAACTGCTGGAAATTGGGTGGTTGATAACCATTTGGCATCTTCAAGCTATCTATCCTTTGAGTGTACGGTTTGGAATAGGAAAATGATGATTTGAAGCTCCCGTCCAACTTGTCCTTGATAGTTCCCATGATGAACTCCTTCAATTGATTAGCAGGGATCATGCCATTTGAAGAGACTTGGAACTCCTTGGCAATGGACTTTTCCTTCTCATTGGATAGTTGCTTCATGGACATTTCACCCTCTTCAAAGCCTCCAAACTTTAGCTCCTTTACATGACTTTCTTCGGCCTTGTCTTCCTTACTCAGCAACTTCTCTATCTTGGAATCTTGGTCTTGCACATGTTTGTTCAGCATCTCTATGGCTTTGGTCAACATCCCAATTTGTTCCTCCAAAGTTGTAGCACTTGTTGTTAATGCATGCACTGTATCCGGCGGAGATGGAAAACCCGATGCAGAGTGATGAGTTGGTGGGGAGGAGTCGTCGCTCTCCACATCCCCGTCATTGTTGACGACGTTGGAGACAAAGGAGTCATTTTGAACAATGTCGTGGACAACTTCACTCGGCATCTTCGTGGATGGATCAGCCAATAAGTCGGACATCCTTCTTGTCTTGACTGGTGCCATATGGTTGACTTGTTGTTCTTGATGAAAGGAGATGAGAGGTAGAGCTGTCCCACCGGGCGTGCCAACTTTGTAGCGACAAATTCTTGAATTCTGAAAATAAAACAAGAAAGAGATTACAAAGTAATTATTTGATTAAATTTAAAGTATAACTTGGGATACAATCTCTATCTAATCCTCTGATTCTATTCTACAAGAACAATATTAAAATTTATAGTGAAAATCTTCAATTTGATCTTCGCTAAAGTGATTTGAACTTGGAGAAACGTTAATTCGAGGGTCCTTGGACTTGATCTCGGATTAAACGGTGATTTGATTTGAGGATTTGACTTGGGAATTTGATGAACACCAATTTGACTTAGGATTTGACAAACGTCGATTCGACTTGGGGATTTGATGAACACCAATTTGACTTAGGATTTGATAAACACCAATTTGACTTAGGATTTGACAAACGTCGATTCGAGGGCTTTAAGGCTTGATCTCAGATCGAAAGATGTTCTTGATTTGGAATTTGATTTGAAGGTTGATGAAGATTGGTATGATCTTCGTCTTCAGTTCTTTGGATTTTTGGGTTTTGATCTTCCTAGCATGGATTTTGATCTTCAAAAACAGTTTTCCGAGGGTCTTGTGACTTGATCCCGGATCAAAATGGATTTTGGTTTGAATGCTGTTGAAGAACGGTATGAACTTGATTTGGATTTCTTGAATTTATTGAAGATTTGATCTTCTTGGCAGAGACACCATCTTCAAAAAACGGTTTTTAGATGAACATGAGGCTTGATGACGGATTGAAAGAAGTTCTTAACGAAGAACATCTTGAAGATGGATGAAGGATACCTTGAATGCCGCGAAGAACACTTGAAGATGGATGAACTTGGTGGAGCGAAAAACTTAGAGCTTTTCCCTCTTCAACTTGTGAATATTTCTGTCTTTTTCTTTATGAGAGGACCCCTATTTATAGTTGTAAAAACCTAGAGCTCCTTGCTTGTGATTGGTCGGTTTTATTTCAAGATAAGCATGGATTTAATTTAGTCTTGCTTATCAAGAAATGTCTAGAACACATTATATTTCCACGTGTAATAACGTGATTGGTTGAAATACTCCATCTTTTCCACGTGGCATTATTTGATTTGCTGATTCGCCTCATCATTTTTCCATGTGGCTTTATTTGACCGGTTGCAATTCTCCATCTTTTCCATGTGGCTCTATTTGATTGGCCAATCCAATAGATATTAGAAAATCAATTAATTAACCTATTAATAATTGGAATTTAATTTAGTAAAATTCTAAATTAAAAATAGAAATAATCAATTTAATTTCTAAAAATTTAATTTGACACTCGTCAATATTTAATTGGAGTAGACAAAATTAATTTGTCTACACTCCAGTAACACAATATCATCAATATCTTAAGCTACTCCCCCTTAATATGATAACATTAATCAAGTAGCTTTAAGATACTAATTACAACACATAGTGAGTTAAAAATCACAATTATAAACAAAACTTGGAAAACATAGGATACTTCAGACTTGTATAAACAACAAAATAAATATGAAGATACAATGGGCTTACTCTCCCCCTTTTTCTGAGAAAAGCAAAAACCTCAACGAATCACTTCATCGGATGAAAGTTTCTATAGCTCTTATTTAGAAGCTATTTCCGTTTTCCTTTTTAGAAACTCTATCATCTATTGTTTCTTAAAATCTCTCATAACCATTGTCTTCTCTCCCAGAAAGAGAAACAAAGTTAGCCATAATTGCAACTATTAACTCTGGTGTTACCTCTGATGTTGAGTCAACATTGTACACAAAAGATGTTGTCGCAACATCTTGTTCAGACTCAGCATAAATAGACTTCTCAGAACCTTCTTCCTTGACCTCGTGATATCTATGACTTCATCATCATCACCATTCTCAGTTTCCTCAGAACCATCTTTCTCCTCGTCACCACTTTCTTCCTCGTTCTCGACCTGTTCGTTCTCATTCTCTTTCTCTTTCTCCTTATCATCATCTTGCAAAATATCCAGCAACATCACCATCTCTTTTTCTTTATCAGCACCAGCGACTGAACCACCATTATCACCCACTTTAGTCTCTTCCGAAACTAAAGTGTTATCCCCCTCAATCAAATCATTCTTCTCAGCAAAAACAAATTCCTCAACCACTGTTTCCACAAAAATGTCTATAACATTGTTTCACCAGTGAGAAGAACTACATGAGCAGGGGTGGGGTTATTTCCTTGATTCTCCACATCAAGGGCCACATTAGTTAGATCAGAGATAGAGGCCATGGATTTAAAAAATGCAAGTAAAACTCTTAGTGTTTGAGAGAGCTAAGGAACTAAGATAGAAGACAAATTCAAAGTCAATAGTGACAAAAGTACTCGGCAATTTCTTAAAATCAAGCATGCATAATTATCGCCGATTGAGTCAATACGTGACACCATGTTTACTTTACATGTGACCAGAGCAGTTTACAAAAACTTATAAGTCACAATGTTAAACCTGGATGTTGGGACAACACGCTTACAGACTGGTGTTGGCACAACATTGGCACCTAAATTGAATCTACACTGGTTCTAGTGGTTGTGTGGGTAAAGGCTTACCTTCAAGCTCCATTCAAGTAAAGTCGTGAGCAAGATCTGAAATAAATATCTGGGACTTAAGACAAGTTTAGCACGTTAGTAACACAATTATTTCAGACTTATACATGAGTAGGAAATTTAGCTATCAGAAAACACACATTTAGGAATGAAGTTAGAATTATGGAAATAATCAACTTTCAAGGTATAATCAGAAACAACTTAGTGTGTTACTAGCAGCTAAATCACCCAAGTGTATGGCTTTACATGAAACATCACTATTTCTCCCCCCTTAAGCCCAAACCGACACAGACACCCCAAGGAAAGAATGAATGAATGCAGGCTTACATGGATGCAGAATATGAATGTTGTGTCAACATGGTTCTGATTTGTGTTGCCTCAACATTGCTTGGTGACATCTGAGATCAGTTCTCTTCTTTTTGACTTTGAAACACAACAAATACAACTACTCTCTTTATCAATCACCTAAAAGGTTAAGAAGCGATAATGAATTCACTGAATGTAGGCAATAACGAGACCCCATACACCCAGTTTTATCATAATCAATGAAAATGCACATGCAAGTACATAGGTCTGAATGAAGTAAGTGCATGACCCCAACACCCAGAATCCTAATGCATACTTGTTTACTGTGCATTATAAAAAGGTTTTAAGCACCAGGTGAGAAATAATACTGAATGAAGGCAATACAGAACCCCAAACACCCCAGTATTACACTCCACTATCCTATGCTCCTTTTGCAAGTATCACAATGTGAATAAGACACAATTGAATACATCATAGTGCCAAACTCTGTGTACCCCGGCTTCTCCACATGCAATGTGCAACGTAGATATGAATAAGACACAACTGAATAGCATCATATTAGTGAACTCCGTGCATCCCAGCTTCTTCATACGAAGTTACTAACCTCAGATAATAGAGAGTTTCAATTAAGCTCATGAAAATAATAAGAAAACAACTTTCAAACAGATATCATCTTTACAATGTTAAGAACTCAAAAACCAGGTCATGCATGAGACGTTCATGAATAAGATGAAAGATAAAAATCAAAAACAAGCTCAAAAATCTAATGCAATCTTTCAACACAACAACCAGTCTACGGTGTTAGCCCGTGGTGTTAAGGCAAGACGAAAATGCAACACTAATCACATAACACTCATGTCGAGAGCCTTCCTCAAACTGAAGAACCTATCATTGTCTAAGGATTTTCTAAACATATCAGCAAGTGGAATGTTGGTCTCTATGTGTTCAATATTAATCCTATTAACCTCTACAGGTCTCTCAAGAAATAGTGCTTAATATCTATATGCTTGGCTCTAGAATGGTGCAATGGGTTTCTTGAAATACTTATGGCATGAAGGTAGTAACAAACATTATGAGGGTATCACTCTCAAGCCCATAATTATGCAACAATTGTTTAAGCCATACAAGATGGGTAACAAAGCTGCCAACTACTATATATTCAACTTCAACAGTTAAGAGTGACATAAAAATCAATTTCTTGTAATACCAAAAATCATGATTATTTCCTAAATAATAATAACTTCCATTTGTGGATTTTCTAACATCTAAGTCTCCAGCCCATTTATAGTCACCAAAACCTATAAGGTTTTTAGTTATATCAGGTGTATACCATATGCACAAGTCTATAGTACCAGATATATATTTAAGAATTAGCTTCACAACAGTTAAATGAGAAGCTTTGAGGTTAGCCTGATACCTGGCACATGCACAAACCGAGTACATAATACATAGGCTGATACCTGGCACATGCACAAACCGAGTACATAATACATAGGCGGGTAGCTGAAAGATGCAGTAATCTCCCAATAATGGAACTGTACAGTGTTGAGAAAACACTGTCTTGTGCCATCTTTTCCAATCCTCAAGGTATAAGCCACTCAAATCCTTTTTGACTTAGACTCCTCCAATCTGCTCACCAACTGTCTTTCACATTTCAGTTGGCTGAGGAACATCCCATCTTTCTCTTGCTTCACTTGCGGAACAAGGAAGATATTCAGCTCTCCAGTGATGCTGAACTCCAATGTACCTATAATAGCCTCAGAAAACTTGTCTAAAGAAGACATGTTAGTAGAAACTAAGATAATGTTATCAATATATAATTGACCTATACAACCATCAGAACATGTAGCAGACATGCAAACACTCAACATTAATATATATCTACATGCTACCCTTTCTTTGTTGTGTGTTTTGATGCCTTCACTCGTCTGATCAATGACCTGGGATGTTGGATGATACATATGAATCCTAGCAGGTGAATCCTTCCAAACATCTGGACCTTGAACCTCTTCATCGTTTGAGTCTGACTGCTCTAGCGGCATGTCAACATCAACAACAGTCGGTGTTGGAAGAACACCATCTTCTGGTTCAGGTTCAGGTTTTGTAGGTGGTGTTGGGTTGATACTATCTGAATTCAATGTTGGTTCAACATTGGAGTCCAGTAGGGTAGGTACAACAGCCTTTTGTTCACCTGCAACACTTGACAGATCATCAAATACCACGTTTACATATTCTTGAACAATACTTAATCTAGGATAAAGTACTCTATATGCAACATTGTTCAATGAATAGCCAACAAGGGTACACATATCATATTTTGGAACTAGTTTGCTTAAATAATCTATGTCATTTAAAGCATGGCAACCACATCCAAATTCATGATAATGAGCAAGATTGGGATTCTTTCTTTTCAACATCTCATAAGGAGCCATGGGTGTAGAGAATTCATGAAGATTTTCATTAAACTCACATAAGTCAATGAGTGACCTATTTTCAAATTCTCTACCCAAAGATGACAAGCTTTTACCAACAGAAACACCATGTTAAGTTATTAATATTAGCATGCAATGTTTTGATGGTATGGATTGCTTCTGATTTTTCTTTAAAAGAATGTATCATGTTTTATCCAGAAAAATCGTTCATAATTACACAACCATATTGTTTCCCCTAGCACTTACTTCAATAAGACCTAAGAGGTCCATCAGAAATTGTAGAAAGCAATTAGAGGTACTTGTAACATGTTCATCCACTTGGATTAAATTATGAGAATCTTTGGTTTGTTGCTTACCTTTCAAGCAATCATCACAAACCATCTTACCAGAACTCGTGAGATTTGGAATTCCTCTCACAGTTTCAAGTTTTAGCACCTTGTTCAATATCCTTCGGACAACTAGTCTATACAACTCTTCAGCATATGTGTCAAAGTGAACATGTGTGGAGCCAACATGCTTATCTGAATATGTTGGCACACCATCTATACTATGGGTAGGTTCAGTATCCTCAATCGGTGTTGAGTCAACATTGTCAACTGTCTGTGTTGGCTCAACATCTACAACCACAGGTGTAGTGGAATTTCCCTCTTTCTTACCTGCATCACTAGACATATCATCAAAAAACGACAATCACATAAGCTTGAACATTGTTTAATCTTGGATTAAACACTCTATATGCTCTAGAATATCTAAAAAATATTCATTTTTCACTTTTAGCAACTCCATTATGTTGAGGATTAATAGGGGCAGAGTATTCATGAGATAAGCCTTTAAAATCATACAGTTCATCCAAAAAATTGCTCTCCAATTCCCTCACATGATCTGATCTCATTCTAGTAACACATGCATTATAGTGATTTTTTATACTAGCAACTAGCATTTTAAATGTCTTTATAACTTCTGATTTTTCTCAAGAGTTTTACCCAAGTATACCAAGAGAAGTCATCCACAATGACTTTGGCATACTTCTTCCCTACAAGACTACAAACCTCAATACAACCCATAAAATCCTTGTGTAAAAGTTCAAAACATTTAGAAGATATAGATATTTGTCCTTCTACACATACTGGCGCATGTGTACCTTTGGGTTGCTTATCTTGCAGATAGTTGCCACAAACAAGTTTACCTAGATTGATCAATTTTGGTATTTCTCTTACAGCTTCGAGTTTGATGATCTTTTCCAGATTCATGTAGTGAACATGGCCAAGTTTCTTGTGCCATACAACTGACTCATCCACCTTACCATGAAAGCACTGGTCCTCTTCATCTACTAAATAGCAATTATCATTTGATCTCTTTTCTATCATAACACAAACCTCATTCTCATCAAAGATCTCACATGAATATTTATCAAATTTAACAAGTAGATTGTCATCACAGAGGTGGCTGATGCATATGAGGTTTGTACGCAGCCCTTCCACCAACATTACATCACTCAGATGTGGAAAACCATCAACATTGAGAACCCCCTTTCCTATTATTCTTCCTTTACTGCCACCACCAAATGTCACAGTACCAGTAAATAAGGGTACAAAGTTTATGAGATTATCCTTGGTACCTGTCATATGTCTAGAACAACCACTGTCAAAATACCAATCACCAGTAAGAGTATGTATAGCTAAGAAGACAATATTACAGAGACTCTTAATTTTAGGAGACCAAGTTCTATTCTTTTTAAAACTGTTATTCTCTTCACTGGTGTTGTTTCAGAATATTGTGCCAACGTCAACAGATTCTGATGCTGTTGCAACATCCGAATCAACACTGCTGATATCATACTTGTATCTTTCACAAAGCTTTTGTACTTGAAGAAGTATGGTTTCAAATGTCCATACTGAAAACAATATTGGCATATATAGGTTATTTTCTTAGATTTAAAAGGATTGCCATTAGTCTTACAAAAACCAGCCTGTACAAAACTAGGTGTAACAGTTTCAGTTTTACGTGACCTTTTTTGGTATCCCAAACTTGTAGTTCATTCATTACCAATACTCAGTGATTCATTAAGCTTACTTGTCCATGAGTTCCATTTGGAAATTGTTCTCTATGCTTCTTCCAACTTCATCTCCATCTTCTCCATTTGGCACTCCTTTTTGGTGATGTTTCTCTCCAGTTCTGTTATAGTTTCAATTAAGAAACTATTTTCCTTCAATAGATCTTTCTCCCTTTTGACCAACTTGTTAGTTTCAATGATTAACTTCTTGTAGAACTCCTTCATTTCACCATTAATGTCCTCGGGATCCACTTCTCCTTCAAAGACATATTCTTCATCTAGATCTACATAACCACCAAAATAAGCAAGATAAGTGTGCTCCTCAGACTCAATAATAATAGTAATTAAACATTGAGAATCAGAAGTTATGGTATCGTCCTCCCAGCTGTCAAAGTACTCCTTCTGACATTTAGTTTCAGTCCAGATGTTGAGTACACATTGGTCAGGAACGGTGTTGTCACAACATCCATAGTCAATCCACTCAACATTTGCAGATAAAGCTATATATGAATTTCTTTAATTGATGATTCTTGTGTTTCATAACTTTCTTCGCAACCTCTCTCGTCATGGTTTATTTCTTCATTAATGAAATACTCTTCATCCAAATCTATAAAACAACCAAGACAGATAGAGTTAGTATGATCATTAGACTTATTAATTTTAATGAATAAGCAATGAGAATCATAATTAATGATATCATTCTCCCTGCCATCAAAGAGCATTCTATGGGCTTGAGCTTCGGTTTGAATGTTATGCACACAATGCTCAGTGATGTTGTCCTGGCATTTGGATGACCCATCTTTAGACTGGTTCACAATGGCTGGACTCCATTCAGCTCCAAGTTTTATATTGACATCATTTACATTGTCAGGAGTCGTCATGGGAGCTGAGTAACCATCAAATTTTGACATCCATGCTCGCAGGCCTACAGATTTAATGTGAGATCTGAGCATGTTGTTGTTGGGGTTTGCGTTGTCCATTCCTAAGTACCAAATCCAAACACCAGTGAAATCGGTGCTTGGCTCTAATACCAAGTGACAATGCATGGATCGGTATTGGTACAACTTAGGTAACTCAACACTAGTGTGGTCACCCAGTGTTGAGCCAACACTGATTTTACTCAGTGTTGTCCTAACACCTACAGACAAAGTATATAAGCACACGTGGTTCATTTGAATGGTACGACAACACTGAAGTATTCAATGTTGCCTTAACATTTGTGATACGTAGAAAGAGTAAATTGTGCACAATGGAATTTAAAGAACACAGTATGTAATATTTAGGCAGATTATATGAATATAATCTGCCTCGCCCATAGGACGAAACAAGCACTAATAAATTAATTATTTTAACAAAAGCAAAACAATTGAGCAAGTAAACTAATCCTAACACTAACTCACTACAACCTTTTATAGATTTGTTAGATAAAACTCAGTACAACAAGACAAAGACACTCGACAATAAGATTTTCCTCTTCGGGATATTTTTGCTCTAGTCTCCGTGTCTTTTTCTTGATGCCGAACATGCTTATATATAATATATCATTCATTGAGCTCCAAAGCATGTTGTGCACGTTTTTGATTGCTCTTAGATCTCCAAGATCATCTCCAATTTTATTCTTGAGCTTATCATCTTCTTAAGCTTATCTTTAATTGTGTTTGGAAGCTTCCTACTTGATCCGGACTTCTCCAATAGAAGACTTATTCTCTTGATCGAACTCCTCTTTAGATAGACTTCAAATCTTCTAAAATCTTCTATTTTTATCTTGAAATTCGTTCACTTTATCAACGGGAATCTTCCATCCTTATCTTGCATATCCAACGCCTTTATCTTTCGAGTATTCTTCGTGTGATGAGTAAACCACTTGGACTCTTGATTTATCATTATCCTGAAATATAAACAAGATAAACTACAAATGTGAAACTAGATTAGTTTGTGAATAAAGGCAAAATAAAATATTACATTCAAAGAATTCGTACAATGCAGTGTTGAGTTCAGTGTTGTGCCAACGCTAGTTACCAGGATGTTGGGACTAACACTTCACGACAACACCTACACTTACAGCACGTAAGCAGGCAAAAGAGGTGTCCAGTTGAGGTGAAAAGTGAGGCGGAAGAGATGTCCAGTTGAGGTGAAAAGTGTGGCTTGATTGTATCTCCATGAATAAATTAGGGGGCCAACTGATTCGGGCAGTTATGGAGTTGATAGGGTATCTAAAGACCAAATTGAGTGGATGGTTAAAGTTTGCCTCTCGAAAACAAATTGTTACGAGATTTAATGATAGCTTATTCACCACATTAAAAATATTGTGTTGGCTCATCGGACATTAAATTATCGGCTTAGTTCGGATGACATACACTCAAACAAGGCACAAGAAATTAGTTAATAGCCAGTAAGCACTCTGATGCTTATGTTAACAAGAGTTTTGAGGACATGTTTGTTATTCTCATTCCTAACACGTGCAAGGTCTAAACTCAATTCGGTTTTTAGTCAAAAAATTATACTTACGTAAACGTACAACCTCACTCGAGTCAATTGCTCTGATTCTTGTAAACATGTAACAGATTTTGAAAAATAGAAATTGTCCTGATTAGGTTTAGGGTTTGATTAGGTTTAGCGTTAGAAGAGTTGGTTCAGGTTTGAATCAAATGTAGAAGAAAAACAATAAACTTAACTTTTAGTATGCGGAAAGGAGACAAAATTAATAATTTTTTGACAAGAAGTTTTGAAGAAAAAAGAAAGGAATTGGTTTAAGCCGAGCAAAAAAAGTACAAATGTCTCCTAAAAAAGTAGAACACACGAAAGAGCATGCCGAATTCTGATGTAAATTGAAGAATTCGGGATGAAAGTACCAAAATAAATAAAAATTGATCAAATACGAGACCAAAATTAAAACATAAATTTTAGGTGGGCCTAAACTCTGCCCAAGTACCAAAATTCATAGAGATCTGTTAATACATGATCAAAACTGAAAAATAAATCATATGGGACTAAATTTAAAAAGGACAACATTATTGGACCATTTTTGAAATTTTGCCCGTGTTAATTTATCAAATAACATTCTTGCATCTTCGGTTTTTCCGTTAACAGAAAGTTAGTGTGCGGCTTTTTTCTCTACTAACACTACAAGAAAAATGGGTCATTAGGGACTGCCTGGGCGGTCCCTAATGACCCCCTTGCGGTCGCTATTGGCCAATAGCGACTGTCTAGCGGTCGCTATTCTGCGGTCGCTATTGACAGTGGTCGCTTGCCAATAGCGACCGTTAAGCAGTCCCTATTGAGGTCATTAGGGACCGCACAATAGCGACTGTTAAGCGGTCCCTAATGACCTCAATAGAGACCGCAATATAGCGACTGCTTAACGGTCGCTATACTTTTGAAAAATAGGGACCGTCTAGGCGGTCCCTAATGTAGAATAATAGGGACCGATCAGACGGTCCCTAATTTTTACAATAGTGACCGCTCAGACGGTCCCTAATTTTTACAATAGGGACCGTCTGAGCGGTCCCTATTTTATTTCAGAAAGTAGCAACCGTTTGACAGTCGCTACATTTTGAAAAAAATAGGGACCGTTAGACGGTCCCTAATTTTACAATAGGGACCGTTTAGCAGTCCCTACTAATATTCGTAGAATTTCTATGAATATTAGTAGGGACCGTCTAACGGTCCCTAATATCAAATATAGGGACCGTTTGACGGTCCCTAATATCAAAAACAGGGACCGTTTAACGGCCCCTACTAATATTCATAGTATGAATATTAGTAGGGACTATTAAGCGGTCCCTAATGACCTCCAGAAAAAATAGAAAAAATACAATTATATTCCGGATTAAATCCGAAATGTAATTTTTTTTTTGTTGTAAAATTGTAATTTTAACAAGATCAAAACAATAAATTGATGAATAAGAAGTTAATATAATGACAATTGATATGAAATAATAAAAGAATGTGAAAAGATGAATAAAATGAGTAATAATATAAAATGAATGAAATAAAAAACATGAATGAAATCAAAAACATGAAATCAAAAGTGAAGAATAGTAAATGAAGATCCAAAATAAAGAAAGTATAAGAAAAAAAGATTGTATTGGTGAAAAAAAAGAAAATGAAGATCTAAAATAAAGAAAGTGAAAGAAAAGAAAATGAAGAAAAGATTGTGTTGGTGAAAAGAAGAAAAAAAAGATAGTGTTTTTTTGTTGGTGAAAAGAAGAAAAGAAGATAGTGTTTTTTGGAGATAGTGAAATGGGTGTAAGAGTGGTGAGGTTATATATATATATATATGATGGAATTCAATTGGTTTTGTCCGTTGGATGATTTTAGATGATCGACGGTTTGAGATGGCGATCCGTGTTAAAGACATGATGGGATACTTATGACCGTAGATTAGGATTTCATCGACGGTTGAGAATTGATTTGGTGAAATTCAAATTTCCCCCTCACTTCCGCCAAACAAATTTGCCAAAAATTCAAAATTTACGATAGTAGGGACCGTTAAACGGTCCCTAATGTCAAATTAGGGACCGTTTAACGGCCCCTACTAATATTCATACTTTAAAATCGCTTTTTTTATTGATGTTGGTGTTTGTGATTCTAATCAACCAAACTCATTGTACTATGTAAATTGAAGTAATAAATGATTGCAAAACCAACCTTATAGTAGATTAGTTGTGAAATAATAGATTAATTGAGATCGATCGAGTTATTAACGTTCAAGATATATTTCACAAATGTACTACTAATTAATTATCATTAGTTAGTTGTAATTGTTATCCGTGTTTATGATTTACTTCACAAACGTTAGCATAGATACGATTATGAGGCATAATCATTAGATCAAGTATTCATTAATTATACGTATATATGTAGATCGAATTAATTTGTCATTATGTCATTCGTCGTACAAAACAGTAGGAGAATATTCAAAGCAGTCAGTTCTCCTTGTATAATGTTTGGATATACAATGTGTCGTTGTACTTATTGTTATTTTAACTATTCCAATGCTTATTATGAACTAAACATACAACGCGGCACCTCGAACCATCGAAAAACTCATAATTTTGATGTATGAATATTAGTAGGGACTGCCAAGCGGTCCCTAAATTAACAATAGGGACTGCCAAGCGGTCCCTAATTTGACAATATGGACTGTTTGGCAGTCCCTATTGTAAAATTAGGGGCCGTTTGGCAGTCCCTACTAATATTCATACTTTAAAATCGATTTTTTTTATTGATGTTGGTGTTTGTGATTCTAATCAACCAAACTCATTGTACTATGTAAATTGAAGTAATAAATGATTGCAAAACCAACCTTATAGTAGATTAGTTGTGAAATAATAGATTAATTGAGATCGATCGAGTTATTAACGTTCAAGATATATTTCACAAATGTACAACTAATTAATTATCATTACTTAGTTGTAATTGTTATTCGTGTTTATGATTTACTTTACAAACGTTAGCATAGATACGATTATGAGGCATAATCATTAGATCAAGTATTCATTAATTATACGTATGTATGTAGATTGAATTAATTTGTCATTATGTCATTCGTCATACAAAACAGTAGGAGAATCTTCAAAGCGGCCCGTTCTCCTTGTATAATGTTTGGATATACAATGTGTCGTTGTACTTATTGTTATTTTAACTATTCCAATGGTTATTATGAACTAAACATACAACGCGGCACCTCGAACCATCGAAAAATTCATAATTTTGATGTATGAATATTAGTAGGGACTGCCAAGCGGTCCCTAATTTACAAATAGGGACCGTTTGGCATTCCCTATTGTAAAATTAGGGACCGTTTGGGAGTTCCTGTTAATATTCATACTTTAAAATCGATTTTTTTTATTGATGTTGGTGTTTTTGTGATTCTAATCAACCAAACTCATTGTACTATGTAAATTGAAGTAATAAATGATTGCAAAACCAACCTTATAGTAGATTAGTTGTGAAATAATAGATTAATTGAGATCGATCGAGTTATTAACGTTCAAAATATATTTCACAAATGTACAACTAATTAATTATCATAACTTAGTTGTAATTGTTATTCGTGTTTATGATTTACTTTACAAACGTTAGCATAGATACGATTATGAGGCATAATCATTAGATCAAGTATTCATTAATTATACGTATATATGTAGATCGAATTAATTTGTCATTATGTCATTCGTCATACAAAACAGTAGGAGAATCTTCAAAGCGGCCGGTTCTCCTTGTATAATGTTTGGATATACAATGTGTCGTTGTACTTATTGTTATTTTAACTATTCCAATGCTTATTATGAACTAAACATACAACGCGGCACCTCGAACCATCGAAAAACTCATAATTTTGATGTATGAATATTAGTAGGGACTGCCAAGCAGTCCCTAAATTAACAATAGGGACTGCCAAACGGTCCCTAATTTGACAATAGGGACTGTTTGGCAGTCCCTATTGTAAAATTAGGGACCGTTTGGGAGTCCCTATTAATATTCATACTTTAAAATCGATTTTTTTTATTGATGTTGGTGTTTGTGATTCTAATCAACCAAACTCATTGTACTATGTAAATTGAAGTAATAAATGATTGCAAAACCAACCTTATAGTAGATTAGTTGTGAAATACTAGATTAATTGAGATCGATCGAGTTATTAACGTTCAAGATATATTTCACAAATGTACAACTAATTAATTATCATTAGTTAGTTGTAATTGTTATCCGTGTTTATGATTTACTTCACAAACGTTAGCATAGATACGATTATGAGGCATAATCATTAGATCAAGTATTCATTAATTATACGTATATATGTAGATCGAATTAATTTGTCATTATGTCATTCGTCGTACAAAACAGTAGGAGAATCTTCAAAGCGGCCCGTTCTCCTTGTATAATGTTTGAATATACAATGTGTCGTTGTACTTATTGTTATTTTAACTATTCCAATGCTTATTATGAACTAAACATACAACGCGGCACCTCGAACCATCGAATAACTCATAATTTTGATGTATGAAAATTAGTAGGGACTGCCAAGCGGTCCCTAAATTAACAATAGGGACTGCCAAACGGTCCCTAATTTGACAATAGGGACTGTTTGGCAGTCCCTATTGTAAAATAAGGGGCCGTTTGGGAGTCCCTATTAATATTCATACTTTAAAATCGATTTTTTTTATTGATGTTGGTGTTTGTGATTCTAATCAACCAAACTCATTGTACTATGTAAATTGAAGTAATAAATGATTGCAAAACCAACCTTATAGTAGATTAGTTGTGAAATAATAGATTAATTGAGATCGATCGAGTTATTAACGTTCAAGATATATTTCACAAATGTACAACTAATTAATTATCATTACTTAGTTGTAATTGTTATTCGTGTTTATGATTTACTTTACAAACGTTAGCATAGATACGATTATGAGGCATAATCATTAGATCAAGTATTCATTAATTATACGTATATATGTAGATCGAATTAATTTGTCATTATGTCATTCGTCATACAAAACAGTAGGAGAATCTTCAAAACGGCCCGTTCTCCTTGTATAATGTTTGGATATACAATGTGTCGTTGTACTTATTGTTATTTTAACTATTCCAATGGTTATTATGAACTAAACATACAACGCGGCACCTCGAACCATCGAAAAATTCATAATTTTGATGTATGAATATTAGTAGGGACTGCCAAGCGGTCCCTAAATTAACAATAGGGACTGCCAAGCGGTCCCTAATTTGACAATAGGGACCGTTTGGCAGTCCCTATTGTAAAATTAGGGACCGTTTGGGAGTCCCTATTAATATTCATACTGTAAAATCGATTTTTTTTATTGATGTTGGTGTTTTTGTGATTCTAATCAACCAAACTCATTGTACTATGTAAATTGAAGTAATAAATGATTGCAAAACCAACCTTATAGTAGATTAGTTGTGAAATACTAGATTAATTGAGATCGATCGAGTTATTAACGTTCAAGATATATTTCACAAATGTACAACTAATTAATTATCATTAGTTAGTTGTAATTGTTATCCGTGTTTATGATTTACTTCACAAACGTTAGCATAGATACGATTATGAGGCATAATCATTAGATCAAGTATTCATTAATTATACGTATATATGTAGATCGAATTAATTTGTCATTATGTCATTCATCGTACAAAACAGTAGGAGAATCTTCAAAGCGGCCCGTTCTCCTTGTATAATGTTTGGATATACAATGTGTCGTTGTACTTATTGTTATTTTAACTATTCCAATGCTTATTATGAACTAAACATACAACGCAGCACCTCGAACCATCGAAAAACTCATAATTTTGATGTATGAATATTAGTAGGGACTGCCAAGTGGTCCCTAAATTAACAATAGGGACTGCCAAGCGGTCCCTAATTTGACAATATGGACTGTTTGGCAGTCCCTATTGTAAAATTAGGGGCCGTTTGGCAGTCCCTACTAATATTCATACTTTAAAATCGATTTTTTTTATTGATGTTGTTGTTTGTGATTCTAATCAACCAAACTCATTGTACTATGTAAATTGAAGTAATAAATGATTGCAAAACCAACCTTATAGTAGATTAGTTGTGAAATAATAGATTAATTGAGATCGATCGAGTTATTAACGTTCAAGATATATTTCACAAATGTACAACTAATTAATTATCATTAGTTAGTTGTAATTGTTATCCGTGTTTATGATTTACTTCACAAACGTTAGCATAGATACGATTATGAGGCATAATCATTAGATCAAGTATTCATTAATTATACCTATATATGTAGATCGAATTAATTTGTCATTATGTCATTCGTCGTACAAAACAGTAGGAGAATCTTCAAAGCGGCCCGTTCTCCTTGTATAATGTTTGGATATACAATGTGTCATTGTACTTATTGTTATTTTAACTATTCCAATGCTTATTATGAACTAAACATACAACGCGGCACCTCGAACCATCAAAAAATTTATAATTTTGATGTATGAATATTAGTAGGGACTGCCAAGCGGTCCCTAATTTGACAATAGGGACCGTTTGGCATTCCCTATTGTAAAATTAGGGACCGTTTGGGAGTCCCTATTAATATTCATACTTTAAAATCGATTTTTTTTATTGATGTTTGTGTTTTTGTGATTCTAATCAACCAAACTCATTGTACTATGTAAATTGAAGTAATAAATGATTGCAAAACCAACCTTATAGTAGATTAGTTGTGCAATAATAGATTAATTGAGATCGATCGAGTTATTAACGTTCAAAATATATTTCACAAATGTACAACTAATTAATTATCATTACTTAGTTGTAATTGTTATTCGTGTTTATGATTTACTTTACAAACGTTAGCATAGATACGATTATGAGGCATAATCATTAGATCAAGTATTCATTAATTATACGTATATATGTAGATCGAATTAATTTGTCATTATGTCATTCGTCATACAAAGCAGTAGGAGAATCTTCAAAGCGGTCGGTTCTCCTTGTATAATGTTTGGATATACAATGTGTCGTTGTACTTATTGTTATTTTAACTATTCCAATGCTTATTATGAACTAAACATACAACGCGCCTCGAACCATCGAAAAACTCATAATTTTGATGTATGAATATTAGTAGGGACTGCCAAGCAGTCCCTAAATTAACAATAGGGACTGCCAAACGGTCCCTAATTTGACAATAGGGACTGTTTGGCAGTCCCTATTGTAAAATTAGGGGCCGTTTGGGAGTCCCTATTAATATTCATATTTTAAAATCGATTTTTTTTATTGATGTTGGTGTTTGTGATTCTAATCAACCAAACTCATTGTACTATATAAATTGAAGTAATAAATGATTGCAAAACCAACCTTATAGTAGATTAGTTGTGAAATACTAGATTAATTGAGATCGATCGAGTTATTAACGTTCAAGATATATTTCACAAATGTACAACTAATTAATTATCATTAGTTAGTTGTAATTGTTATCCGTGTTTATGATTTACTTCACAAACGTTAGCATAGATACGATTATGAGGCATAATCATTAGATCAAGTATTCATTAATTATACCTAT
The DNA here is from genome assembly GCA_948329865.1 of Linaria vulgaris. Lineage (NCBI taxonomy): Eukaryota > Viridiplantae > Streptophyta > Magnoliopsida > Lamiales > Plantaginaceae > Linaria > Linaria vulgaris. The sequence goes on along the minus strand of OX415251.1, from coordinate 36,824,263 downwards.
ATATGTAGATCGAATTAATTTGTCATTATGTCATTCGTCGTACAAAACAGTAGGAGAATCTTCAAAGCGGCCCGTTCTCCTTGTATAATGTTTGGATATACAATGTGTCATTGTACTTATTGTTATTTTAACTATTCCAATGCTTATTATGAACTAAACATACAACGCGGCACCTCGAACCATCAAAAAATTTATAATTTTGATGTATGAATATTAGTAGGGACTGCCAAGCGGTCCCTAATTTGACAATAGGGACCGTTTGGCATTCCCTATTGTAAAATTAGGGACCGTTTGGGAGTCCCTATTAATATTCATACTTTAAAATCGATTTTTTTTATTGATGTTTGTGTTTTTGTGATTCTAATCAACCAAACTCATTGTACTATGTAAATTGAAGTAATAAATGATTGCAAAACCAACCTTATAGTAGATTAGTTGTGCAATAATAGATTAATTGAGATCGATCGAGTTATTAACGTTCAAAATATATTTCACAAATGTACAACTAATTAATTATCATTACTTAGTTGTAATTGTTATTCGTGTTTATGATTTACTTTACAAACGTTAGCATAGATACGATTATGAGGCATAATCATTAGATCAAGTATTCATTAATTATACGTATATATGTAGATCGAATTAATTTGTCATTATGTCATTCGTCATACAAAACAGTAGGAGAATCTTCAAAGCGGTCGGTTCTCCTTGTATAATGTTTGGATATACAATGTGTCGTTGTACTTATTGTTATTTTAACTATTCCAATGCTTATTATGAACTAAACATACAACGCGCCTCGAACCATCGAAAAACTCATAATTTTGATGTATGAATATTAGTAGGGACTGCCAAGCAGTCCCTAAATTAACAATAGGGACTGCCAAACGGTCCCTAATTTGACAATAGGGACTGTTTGGCAGTCCCTATTGTAAAATTAGGGGCCGTTTGGGAGTCCCTATTAATATTCATATTTTAAAATCGATTTTTTTTATTGATGTTGGTGTTTGTGATTCTAATCACCCAAACTCATTGTACTATATAAATTGAAGTAATAAATGATTGCAAAACCAACCTTATAGTAGATTAGTTGTGAAATACTAGATTAATTGAGATCGATCGAGTTATTAACGTTCAAGATATATTTCACAAATGTACAACTAATTAATTATCATTAGTTAGTTGTAATTGTTATCCGTGTTTATGATTTACTTCACAAACGTTAGCATAGATACGATTATGAGGCATAATCATTAGATCAAGTATTCATTAATTATACGTATATATGTAGATCGAATTAATTTGTCATTATGTCATTCGTCGTACAAAACAGTAGGAGAATCTTCAAAGCGGCCCGTTCTCCTTGTATAATGTTTGGATATACAATGTGTCGTTGTACTTATTGTTATTTTAACTATTCCAATGCTTATTATGAACTAAACATACAACGCGGCACCTCGAACCATCGAAAAACTCATAATTTTGACGTATGAAAATTAGCAGGGACTGCCAAGCGGTCCCTAAATTAACAATAGGGACTGCAAAACGGTCCCTAATTTGACAATAGGGACTGTTTGGCAGTCCCTATTGTAAAATAAGGGGCCGTTTGGGAGTCCCTATTAATATTCATACTTTAAAATCGATTTTTTTTATTGATGTTGGTGTTTGTGATTCTAATCAACCAAACTCATTGTACTATGTAAATTGAAGTAATAAATTATCGCAAAACCAACCTTATAGTAGATTAGTTGTGAAATAATAGATTAATTGAGATCGATCGAGTTATTAACGTTCAAGATATATTTCACAAATGTACAACTAATTAATTATCATTAGTTAGTTGTAATTGTTATCCGTGTTTATGATTTACTTCACAAACGTTAGCATAGATACTATTATGAGGCATAATCATTAGATCAAGTATTCATTAATTATACGTATATATGTAGATCGAATTAATTTGTCATTATGTCATTCATCGTACAAAACAGTAGGAGAATCTTCAAAGCGGCCCGTTCTCCTTGTATAATGTTTGGATATACAATGTGTCGTTGTACTTATTGTTATTTTAACTATTCCAATGCTTATTATGAACTAAACATACAACGCAGCACCTCGAACCATCGAAAAACTCATAATTTTGATGTATGAATATTAGTAGGGACTGCCAAGTGGTCCCTAAATTAACAATAGGGACTGCCAAGCGGTCCCTAATTTGACAATATGGACTGTTTGGCAGTCCCTATTGTAAAATTAGGGGCCGTTTGGCAGTCCCTACTAATATTCATACTTTAAAATCGATTTTTTTTATTGATGTTGTTGTTTGTGATTCTAATCAACCAAACTCATTGTACTATGTAAATTGAAGTAATAAATGATTGCAAAACCAACCTTATAGTAGATTAGTTGTGAAATAATAGATTAATTGAGATCGATCGAGTTATTAACGTTCAAGATATATTTCACAAATGTACAACTAATTAATTATCATTAGTTAGTTGTAATTGTTATCCGTGTTTATGATTTACTTCACAAACGTTAGCATAGATACGATTATGAGGCATAATCATTAGATCAAGTATTCATTAATTATACCTATATATGTAGATCGAATTAATTTGTCATTATGTCATTCGTCGTACAAAACAGTAGGAGAATCTTCAAAGCGGCCCGTTCTCCTTGTATAATGTTTGGATATACAATGTGTCATTGTACTTATTGTTATTTTAACTATTCCAATGCTTATTATGAACTAAACATACAACGCGGCACCTCGAACCATCAAAAAATTTATAATTTTGATGTATGAATATTAGTAGGGACTGCCAAGCGGTCCCTAATTTGACAATAGGGACCGTTTGGCATTCCCTATTGTAAAATTAGGGACCGTTTGGGAGTCCCTATTAATATTCATACTTTAAAATCGATTTTTTTTATTGATGTTTGTGTTTTTGTGATTCTAATCAACCAAACTCATTGTACTATGTAAATTGAAGTAATAAATGATTGCAAAACCAACCTTATAGTAGATTAGTTGTGCAATAATAGATTAATTGAGATCGATCGAGTTATTAACGTTCAAAATATATTTCACAAATGTACAACTAATTAATTATCATTACTTAGTTGTAATTGTTATTCGTGTTTATGATTTACTTTACAAACGTTAGCATAGATACGATTATGAGGCATAATCATTAGATCAAGTATTCATTAATTATACGTATATATGTAGATCGAATTAATTTGTCATTATGTCATTCGTCATACAAAACAGTAGGAGAATCTTCAAAGCGGTCGGTTCTCCTTGTATAATGTTTGGATATACAATGTGTCGTTGTACTTATTGTTATTTTAACTATTCCAATGCTTATTATGAACTAAACATACAACGCGGCACCTCGAACCATCGAAAAACTCATAATTTTGATGTATGAATATTAGTAGGGACTGCCAAGCAGTCCCTAAATTAACAATAGGGACTGCCAAACGGTCCCTAATTTGACAATAGGGACTGTTTGGCAGTCCCTATTGTAAAATTAGGGGCCGTTTGGGAGTCCCTATTAATATTCATATTTTAAAATCGATTTTTTTTATTGATGTTGGTGTTTGTGATTCTAATCAACCAAACTCATTGTACTATATAAATTGAAGTAATAAATGATTGCAAAACCAACCTTATAGTAGATTAGTTGTGAAATACTAGATTAATTGAGATCGATCGAGTTATTAACGTTCAAGATATATTTCACAAATGTACAACTAATTAATTATCATTAGTTAGTTGTAATTGTTATCCGTGTTTATGATTTACTTCACAAACGTTAGCATAGATACGATTATGAGGCATAATCATTAGATCAAGTATTCATTAATTATACGTATATATGTAGATCGAATTAATTTGTCATTATGTCATTCGTCGTACAAAACAGTAGGAGAATCTTCAAAGCGGCCCGTTCTCCTTGTATAATGTTTGGATATACAATGTGTCGTTGTACTTATTGTTATTTTAACTATTCCAATGCTTATTATGAACTAAACATACAACGCGGCACCTCGAACCATCGAAAAACTCATAATTTTGACGTATGAAAATTAGTAGGGACTGCCAAGCGGTCCCTAAATTAACAATAGGGACTGCAAAACGGTCCCTAATTTGACAATAGGGACTGTTTGGCAGTCCCTATTGTAAAATAAGGGGCCGTTTGGGAGTCCCTATTAATATTCATACTTTAAAATCGATTTTTTTTATTGATGTTGGTGTTTGTGATTCTAATCAACCAAACTCATTGTACTATGTAAATTGAAGTAATAAATTATCGCAAAACCAACCTTATAGTAGATTAGTTGTGAAATAATAGATTAATTGAGATCGATCGAGTTATTAACGTTCAAGATATATTTCACAAATGTACAACTAATTAATTATCATTAGTTAGTTGTAATTGTTATCCGTGTTTATGATTTACTTCACAAACGTTAGCATAGATACTATTATGAGGCATAATCATTAGATCAAGTATTCATTAATTATACGTATATATGTAGATCGAATTAATTTGTCATTATGTCATTCATCGTACAAAACAGTAGGAGAATCTTCAAAGCGGCCCGTTCTCCTTGTATAATGTTTGGATATACAATGTGTCGTTGTACTTATTGTTATTTTAACTATTCCAATGCTTATTATGAACTAAACATACAACGCAGCACCTCGAACCATCGAAAAACTCATAATTTTGATGTATGAATATTAGTAGGGACTGCCAAGTGGTCCCTAAATTAACAATAGGGACTGCCAAGCGGTCCCTAATTTGACAATATGGACTGTTTGGCAGTCCCTATTGTAAAATTAGGGGCCGTTTGGCAGTCCCTACTAATATTCATACTTTAAAATCGATTTTTTTTATTGATGTTGTTGTTTGTGATTCTAATCAACCAAACTCATTGTACTATGTAAATTGAAGTAATAAATGATTGCAAAACCAACCTTATAGTAGATTAGTTGTGAAATAATAGATTAATTGAGATCGATCGAGTTATTAACGTTCAAGATATATTTCACAAATGTACAACTAATTAATTATCATTAGTTAGTTGTAATTGTTATCCGTGTTTATGATTTACTTCACAAACGTTAGCATAGATACGATTATGAGGCATAATCATTAGATCAAGTATTCATTAATTATACCTATATATGTAGATCGAATTAATTTGTCATTATGTCATTCGTCGTACAAAACAGTAGGAGAATCTTCAAAGCGGCCCGTTCTCCTTGTATAATGTTTGGATATACAATGTGTCATTGTACTTATTGTTATTTTAACTATTCCAATGCTTATTATGAACTAAACATACAACGCGGCACCTCGAACCATCAAAAAATTTATAATTTTGATGTATGAATATTAGTAGGGACTGCCAAGCGGTCCCTAATTTGACAATAGGGACCGTTTGGCATTCCCTATTGTAAAATTAGGGACCGTTTGGGAGTCCCTATTAATATTCATACTTTAAAATCGATTTTTTTTATTGATGTTTGTGTTTTTGTGATTCTAATCAACCAAACTCATTGTACTATGTAAATTGAAGTAATAAATGATTGCAAAACCAACCTTATAGTAGATTAGTTGTGCAATAATAGATTAATTGAGATCGATCGAGTTATTAACGTTCAAAATATATTTCACAAATGTACAACTAATTAATTATCATTACTTAGTTGTAATTGTTATTCGTGTTTATGATTTACTTTACAAACGTTAGCATAGATACGATTATGAGGCATAATCATTAGATCAAGTATTCATTAATTATACGTATATATGTAGATCGAATTAATTTGTCATTATGTCATTCGTCATACAAAACAGTAGGAGAATCTTCAAAGCGGTCGGTTCTCCTTGTATAATGTTTGGATATACAATGTGTCGTTGTACTTATTGTTATTTTAACTATTCCAATGCTTATTATGAACTAAACATACAACGCGCCTCGAACCATCGAAAAACTCATAATTTTGATGTATGAATATTAGTAGGGACTGCCAAGCAGTCCCTAAATTAACAATAGGGACTGCCAAACGGTCCCTAATTTGACAATAGGGACTGTTTGGCAGTCCCTATTGTAAAATTAGGGGCCGTTTGGGAGTCCCTATTAATATTCATATTTTAAAATCGATTTTTTTTATTGATGTTGGTGTTTGTGATTCTAATCACCCAAACTCATTGTACTATATAAATTGAAGTAATAAATGATTGCAAAACCAACCTTATAGTAGATTAGTTGTGAAATACTAGATTAATTGAGATCGATCGAGTTATTAACGTTCAAGATATATTTCACAAATGTACAACTAATTAATTATCATTAGTTAGTTGTAATTGTTATCCGTGTTTATGATTTACTTCACAAACGTTAGCATAGATACGATTATGAGGCATAATCATTAGATCAAGTATTCATTAATTATACGTATATATGTAGATCGAATTAATTTGTCATTATGTCATTCGTCGTACAAAACAGTAGGAGAATCTTCAAAGCGGCCCGTTCTCCTTGTATAATGTTTGGATATACAATGTGTCGTTGTACTTATTGTTATTTTAACTATTCCAATGCTTATTATGAACTAAACATACAACGCGGCACCTCGAACCATCGAAAAACTCATAATTTTGACGTATGAAAATTAGCAGGGACTGCCAAGCGGTCCCTAAATTAACAATAGGGACTGCAAAACGGTCCCTAATTTGACAATAGGGACTGTTTGGCAGTCCCTATTGTAAAATAAGGGGCCGTTTGGGAGTCCCTATTAATATTCATACTTTAAAATCGATTTTTTTTATTGATGTTGGTGTTTGTGATTCTAATCAACCAAACTCATTGTACTATGTAAATTGAAGTAATAAATTATCGCAAAACCAACCTTATAGTAGATTAGTTGTGAAATAATAGATTAATTGAGATCGATCGAGTTATTAACGTTCAAGATATATTTCACAAATGTACAACTAATTAATTATCATTAGTTAGTTGTAATTGTTATCCGTGTTTATGATTTACTTCACAAACGTTAGCATAGATACTATTATGAGGCATAATCATTAGATCAAGTATTCATTAATTATACGTATATATGTAGATCGAATTAATTTGTCATTATGTCATTCATCGTACAAAACAGTAGGAGAATCTTCAAAGCGGCCCGTTCTCCTTGTATAATGTTTGGATATACAATGTGTCGTTGTACTTATTGTTATTTTAACTATTCCAATGCTTATTATGAACTAAACATACAACGCAGCACCTCGAACCATCGAAAAACTCATAATTTTGATGTATGAATATTAGTAGGGACTGCCAAGTGGTCCCTAAATTAACAATAGGGACTGCCAAGCGGTCCCTAATTTGACAATATGGACTGTTTGGCAGTCCCTATTGTAAAATTAGGGGCCGTTTGGCAGTCCCTACTAATATTCATACTTTAAAATCGATTTTTTTTATTGATGTTGTTGTTTGTGATTCTAATCAACCAAACTCATTGTACTATGTAAATTGAAGTAATAAATGATTGCAAAACCAACCTTATAGTAGATTAGTTGTGAAATAATAGATTAATTGAGATCGATCGAGTTATTAACGTTCAAGATATATTTCACAAATGTACAACTAATTAATTATCATTAGTTAGTTGTAATTGTTATCCGTGTTTATGATTTACTTCACAAACGTTAGCATAGATACGATTATGAGGCATAATCATTAGATCAAGTATTCATTAATTATACCTATATATGTAGATCGAATTAATTTGTCATTATGTCATTCGTCGTACAAAACAGTAGGAGAATCTTCAAAGCGGCCCGTTCTCCTTGTATAATGTTTGGATATACAATGTGTCATTGTACTTATTGTTATTTTAACTATTCCAATGCTTATTATGAACTAAACATACAACGCGGCACCTCGAACCATCAAAAAATTTATAATTTTGATGTATGAATATTAGTAGGGACTGCCAAGCGGTCCCTAATTTGACAATAGGGACCGTTTGGCATTCCCTATTGTAAAATTAGGGACCGTTTGGGAGTCCCTATTAATATTCATACTTTAAAATCGATTTTTTTTATTGATGTTTGTGTTTTTGTGATTCTAATCAACCAAACTCATTGTACTATGTAAATTGAAGTAATAAATGATTGCAAAACCAACCTTATAGTAGATTAGTTGTGCAATAATAGATTAATTGAGATCGATCGAGTTATTAACGTTCAAAATATATTTCACAAATGTACAACTAATTAATTATCATTACTTAGTTGTAATTGTTATTCGTGTTTATGATTTACTTTACAAACGTTAGCATAGATACGATTATGAGGCATAATCATTAGATCAAGTATTCATTAATTATACGTATATATGTAGATCGAATTAATTTGTCATTATGTCATTCGTCATACAAAACAGTAGGAGAATCTTCAAAGCGGTCGGTTCTCCTTGTATAATGTTTGGATATACAATGTGTCGTTGTACTTATTGTTATTTTAACTATTCCAATGCTTATTATGAACTAAACATACAACGCGGCACCTCGAACCATCGAAAAACTCATAATTTTGATGTATGAATATTAGTAGGGACTGCCAAGCAGTCCCTAAATTAACAATAGGGACTGCCAAACGGTCCCTAATTTGACAATAGGGACTGTTTGGCAGTCCCTATTGTAAAATTAGGGGCCGTTTGGGAGTCCCTATTAATATTCATATTTTAAAATCGATTTTTTTTATTGATGTTGGTGTTTGTGATTCTAATCAACCAAACTCATTGTACTATATAAATTGAAGTAATAAATGATTGCAAAACCAACCTTATAGTAGATTAGTTGTGAAATACTAGATTAATTGAGATCGATCGAGTTATTAACGTTCAAGATATATTTCACAAATGTACAACTAATTAATTATCATTAGTTAGTTGTAATTGTTATCCGTGTTTATGATTTACTTCACAAACGTTAGCATAGATACGATTATGAGGCATAATCATTAGATCAAGTATTCATTAATTATACGTATATATGTAGATCGAATTAATTTGTCATTATGTCATTCGTCGTACAAAACAGTAGGAGAATCTTCAAAGCGGCCCGTTCTCCTTGTATAATGTTTGGATATACAATGTGTCGTTGTACTTATTGTTATTTTAACTATTCCAATGCTTATTATGAACTAAACATACAACGCGGCACCTCGAACCATCGAAAAACTCATAATTTTGACGTATGAAAATTAGTAGGGACTGCCAAGCGGTCCCTAAATTAACAATAGGGACTGCAAAACGGTCCCTAATTTGACAATAGGGACTGTTTGGCAGTCCCTATTGTAAAATAAGGGGCCGTTTGGGAGTCCCTATTAATATTCATACTTTAAAATCGATTTTTTTTATTGATGTTGGTGTTTGTGATTCTAATCAACCAAACTCATTGTACTATGTAAATTGAAGTAATAAATTATCGCAAAACCAACCTTATAGTAGATTAGTTGTGAAATAATAGATTAATTGAGATCGATCGAGTTATTAACGTTCAAGATATATTTCACAAATGTACAACTAATTAATTATCATTACTTAGTTGTAATTGTTATTCGTGTTTATGATTTACTTTACAAACGTTAGCATAGATACGATTATGAGGCATAATCATTAGATCAAGTATTCATTAATTATACGTATATATGTAGATCGAATTAATTTGTCATTATGTCATTCGTCATACAAAACAGTAGGAGAATCTTCAAAGCGGCCCGTTCTCCTTGTATAATGTTTGGATATACAATGTGTCATTGTACTTATTGTTATTTTAACTATTCCAATGGTTATTATGAACTAAACATACAACGCGGCACCTCGAACCATCGAAAAATTCATAATTTTGATGTATGAATATTAGTAGGGACTGCCAAGCGGTCCCTAAATTAACAATAGGGACTGCCAAGCGGTCCCTAATTTGACAATAGGGACCGTTTGGCAGTCTCTATTGTAAAATTAGGGACCGTTTGGGAGTCCATATTAATATTCATACTGTAAAATCGATTTTTTTTATTGATGTTGGTGTTTTTGTGATTCTAATCAACCAAACTCGTTGTACTATGTAAATTGAAGTAATAAATGATTGCAAAACCAACCTTATAGTAGATTAGTTGTGAAATACTAGATTAATTGAGATCGATCGAGTTATTAACGTTCAAGATATATTTCACAAATGTACAACTAATTAATTATCATTAGTTAGTTGTAATTGTTATCCGTGTTTATGATTTACTTCACAAACGTTAGCATAGATACGATTATGAGGCATAATCATTAGATCAAGTATTCATTAATTATACGTATATATGTAGATCGAATTAATTTGTCATTATGTCATTCGTCGTACAAAACAGTAGGAGAATCTTCAAAGCGGCCCGTTCTCCTTGTATAATGTTTGGATATACAATGTGTCGTTGTACTTATTGTTATTTTAACTATTCCAATGCTTATTATGAACTAAACATACAACGCGGCACCTCGAACCATCGAAAAACTCATAATTTTGACGTATGAAAATTAGTAGGGACTGCCAAGCGGTCCCTAAATTAACAATAGGGACTGCAAAACGGTCCCTAATTTGACAATAGGGACTGTTTGGCAGTCCCTATTGTAAAATAAGGGGCCGTTTGGGAGTCCCTATTAATATTCATACTTTAAAATCGATTTTTTTTATTGATGTTGGTGTTTGTGATTCTAATCAACCAAACTCATTGTACTATGTAAATTGAAGTAATAAATTATCGCAAAACCAACCTTATAGTAGATTAGTTGTGAAATAATAGATTAATTGAGATCGATCGAGTTATTAACGTTCAAGATATATTTCACAAATGTACAACTAATTAATTATCATTAGTTAGTTGTAATTGTTATCCGTGTTTATGATTTACTTCACAAACGTTAGCATAGATACTATTATGAGGCATAATCATTAGATCAAGTATTCATTAATTATACGTATATATGTAGATCGAATTAATTTGTCATTATGTCATTCATCGTACAAAACAGTAGGAGAATCTTCAAAGCGGCCCGTTCTCCTTGTATAATGTTTGGATATACAATGTGTCGTTGTACTTATTGTTATTTTAACTATTCCAATGCTTATTATGAACTAAACATACAACGCAGCACCTCGAACCATCGAAAAACTCATAATTTTGATGTATGAATATTAGTAGGGACTGCCAAGTGGTCCCTAAATTAACAATAGGGACTGCCAAGCGGTCCCTAATTTGACAATATGGACTGTTTGGCAGTCCCTATTGTAAAATTAGGGGCCGTTTGGCAGTCCCTACTAATATTCATACTTTAAAATCGATTTTTTTTATTGATGTTGTTGTTTGTGATTCTAATCAACCAAACTCATTGTACTATGTAAATTGAAGTAATAAATGATTGCAAAACCAACCTTATAGTAGATTAGTTGTGAAATAATAGATTAATTGAGATCGATCGAGTTATTAACGTTCAAGATATATTTCACAAATGTACAACTAATTAATTATCATTAGTTAGTTGTAATTGTTATCCGTGTTTATGATTTACTTCACAAACGTTAGCATAGATACGATTATGAGGCATAATCATTAGATCAAGTATTCATTAATTATACCTATATATGTAGATCGAATTAATTTGTCATTATGTCATTCGTCGTACAAAACAGTAGGAGAATCTTCAAAGCGGCCCGTTCTCCTTGTATAATGTTTGGATATACAATGTGTCATTGTACTTATTGTTATTTTAACTATTCCAATGCTTATTATGAACTAAACATACAACGCGGCACCTCGAACCATCAAAAAATTTATAATTTTGATGTATGAATATTAGTAGGGACTGCCAAGCGGTCCCTAATTTGACAATAGGGACCGTTTGGCATTCCCTATTGTAAAATTAGGGACCGTTTGGGAGTCCCTATTAATATTCATACTTTAAAATCGATTTTTTTTATTGATGTTTGTGTTTTTGTGATTCTAATCAACCAAACTCATTGTACTATGTAAATTGAAGTAATAAATGATTGCAAAACCAACCTTATAGTAGATTAGTTGTGCAATAATAGATTAATTGAGATCGATCGAGTTATTAACGTTCAAAATATATTTCACAAATGTACCACTAATTAATTATCATTACTTAGTTGTAATTGTTATTCGTGTTTATGATTTACTTTACAAACGTTAGCATAGATACGATTATGAGGCATAATCATTAGATCAAGTATTCATTAATTATACGTATATATGTAGATCGAATTAATTTGTCATTATGTCATTCGTCATACAAAACAGTAGGAGAATCTTCAAAGCGGTCGGTTCTCCTTGTATAATGTTTGGATATACAATGTGTCGTTGTACTTATTGTTATTTTAACTATTCCAATGCTTATTATGAACTAAACATACAACGCGGCACCTCGAACCATCGAAAAACTCATAATTTTGATGTATGAATATTAGTAGGGACTGCCAAGCAGTCCCTAAATTAACAATAGGGACTGCCAAACGGTCCCTAATTTGACAATAGGGACTGTTTGGCAGTCCCTATTGTAAAATTAGGGGCCGTTTGGGAGTCCCTATTAATATTCATATTTTAAAATCGATTTTTTTTATTGATGTTGGTGTTTGTGATTCTAATCAACCAAACTCATTGTACTATATAAATTGAAGTAATAAATGATTGCAAAACCAACCTTATAGTAGATTAGTTGTGAAATACTAGATTAATTGAGATCGATCGAGTTATTAACGTTCAAGATATATTTCACAAATGTACAACTAATTAATTATCATTAGTTAGTTGTAATTGTTATCCGTGTTTATGATTTACTTCACAAACGTTAGCATAGATACGATTATGAGGCATAATCATTAGATCAAGTATTCATTAATTATACGTATATATGTAGATCGAATTAATTTGTCATTATGTCATTCGTCGTACAAAACAGTAGGAGAATCTTCAAAGCGGCCCGTTCTCCTTGTATAATGTTTGGATATACAATGTGTCGTTGTACTTATTGTTATTTTAACTATTCCAATGCTTATTATGAACTAAACATACAACGCGGCACCTCGAACCATCGAAAAACTCATAATTTTGACGTATGAAAATTAGTAGGGACTGCCAAGCGGTCCCTAAATTAACAATAGGGACTGCAAAACGGTCCCTAATTTGACAATAGGGACTGTTTGGCAGTCCCTATTGTAAAATAAGGGGCCGTTTGGGAGTCCCTATTAATATTCATACTTTAAAATCGATTTTTTTTATTGATGTTGGTGTTTGTGATTCTAATCAACCAAACTCATTGTACTATGTAAATTGAAGTAATAAATTATCGCAAAACCAACCTTATAGTAGATTAGTTGTGAAATAATAGATTAATTGAGATCGATCGAGTTATTAACGTTCAAGATATATTTCACAAATGTACAACTAATTAATTATCATTACTTAGTTGTAATTGTTATTCGTGTTTATGATTTACTTTACAAACGTTAGCATAGATACGATTATGAGGCATAATCATTAGATCAAGTATTCATTAATTATACGTATATATGTAGATCGAATTAATTTGTCATTATGTCATTCGTCATACAAAACAGTAGGAGAATCTTCAAAGCGGCCCGTTCTCCTTGTATAATGTTTGGATATACAATGTGTCATTGTACTTATTGTTATTTTAACTATTCCAATGGTTATTATGAACTAAACATACAACGCGGCACCTCGAACCATCGAAAAATTCATAATTTTGATGTATGAATATTAGTAGGGACTGCCAAGCGGTCCCTAAATTAACAATAGGGACTGCCAAGCGGTCCCTAATTTGACAATAGGGACCGTTTGGCAGTCTCTATTGTAAAATTAGGGACCGTTTGGGAGTCCATATTAATATTCATACTGTAAAATCGATTTTTTTTATTGATGTTGGTGTTTTTGTGATTCTAATCAACCAAACTCGTTGTACTATGTAAATTGAAGTAATAAATGATTGCAAAACCAACCTTATAGTAGATTAGTTGTGAAATACTAGATTAATTGAGATCGATCGAGTTATTAACGTTCAAGATATATTTCACAAATGTACAACTAATTAATTATCATTAGTTAGTTGTAATTGTTATCCGTGTTTATGATTTACTTCACAAACGTTATAGATACGATTATGAGGCATAATCATTAGATCAAGTATTCATTAATTATACGTATATATGTAGATCGAATTAATTTGTCATTATGTCATTCATCGTACAAAACAGTAGGAGAATCTTCAAAGCGGTCCGTTCTCCTTGTATAATGTTTGGATATACAATGTGTCGTTGTACTTATTGTTATTTTAACTATTCCAATGCTTATTATGAACTAAACATACAACGCAGCACCTCGAACCATCGAAAAACTCATAATTTTGATGTATGAATATTAGTAGGGACTGCCAAGTGGTCCCTAAATTAACAATAGGGACTGCCAAGCGGTCCCTAATTTGACAATATGGACTGTTTGGCAGTCCCTATTGTAAAATTAGGGGGCGTTTGGCAGTCCCTACTAATATTCATACTTTAAAATCGATTTTTTTTATTGATGTTGGTGTTTGTGATTCTAATCAACCAAACTCATTGTACTATGTAAATTGAAGTAATAAATGATTGCAAAACCAACCTTATAGTAGATTAGTTGTGAAATAATAGATTAATTGAGATCGATCGAGTTATTAACGTTCAAGATATATTTCACAAATGTACAACTAATTAATTATCATTAGTTAGTTGTAATTGTTATCCGTGTTTATGATTTACTTCACAAACGTTAGCATAGATACGATTATGAGGCATAATCATTAGATCAAGTATTCATTAATTATACCTATATATGTAGATCGAATTAATTTGTCATTATGGCATTCGTCGTACAAAACAGTAGGAGAATCTTCAAAGCGGCCCGTTCTCCTTGTATAATGTTTGGATATACAATGTGTCATTGTACTTATTGTTATTTTAACTATTCCAATGCTTATTATGAACTAAACATACAACGCGGCACCTCGAACCATCAAAAAATTTATAATTTTGATGTATGAATATTAGTAGGGACTGCCAAGCGGTCCCTAAATTAACAATAGGGACCGTTTGGCAGTCCCTATTGTAAAATTATGGACCGTTTGGCAGTCCCTACTAATATTCATACTTTAAAATCGATTTTTTATTGATGTTGGTGTGTTTGTGATTCTAAGCAACCAAACTCATTGTACTATGTAAATTTTAGTAATCAATGATTGCAAAACCAACATTATAGTAGATTAGTTGTGAAATAATAGATTAATTGAGATCGATCGAGTTGTTAACGTTCAAGATATATTTCACAAATGTACAACTAATTAATTATCATTAGTTAGTTGTAATTGTTATCCGTGTTAGCATAGATACGATTATGAGGCATAATCATTAGATCTAGTATTCATTAATTATACGTATATATGTAGATCGAATTGACATATGTAGATCATATCCATAACGCGATAATCAAAAAAAAAATTGACATGAGTTGGACCTAATAATAGTTAAAAACATTTTTCAACACAATAATTTCCAAATCGCTAGCTAATCACAAACCTGTATATCCAAACACAATCACAATCACAATTCAAAACACAATCATATCCATAACGCGATAATCAAAAAAAATATTGACATGAGTTGGACCTAATAATAGT
This sequence comes from Linaria vulgaris, assembly GCA_948329865.1. NCBI lineage: Eukaryota > Viridiplantae > Streptophyta > Magnoliopsida > Lamiales > Plantaginaceae > Linaria > Linaria vulgaris. The sequence goes on along the minus strand of OX415251.1, from coordinate 36,808,441 downwards.
TAAAAACCTGTTTCAACACAATAATTTCCAAATCGCTAGCTAATCACAAACTTGTATATCCAAACACAATCACAATCATAATTCAAAACACAATCATATCCATAACGCGATAATAAAAAAAAAATTGACATGAGTTGGACCTAATAATAGTTAAAAACCTGTTTCAACACAATAATTTCCAAATCGCTAGCTAATCACAAACATGTATATCCAAACACAATCACAATCACAATTCAAAACACAATCATATCCATAACGCGATAATCAAAAAAAAATTAACATGAGTTGGACCTAATAATAGTTAAAAACCTGTTTCAACACAATAATTTCCAAATCGCTAGCTAATCACAAACATGTATATCCAAACACAATCACAATCACAATTCAAAACACAATCATATCCATAACGCGATAATCAAAACTAAGTCCAAAATAAATCACAATCGCTAATTATAAGTACAATCACCGTTCATAACGCGATAATAAAAAAACTATAGTATCATAATCCCAAACAAAATACAAACCACTAACATCCACCCGATCACTGAGCCAAGTCATCATGACCCCCCCCCCCCCCCCATCATCACCGTCCCCATCATCACCCTCCCAATCATCACCGTCCCCAACATCACCCCCTCATCATCTCCAGGAAGTCCACCCTCAACATCGCTAGGTGGATACTCGACCCCCTCATCACCAGAACTCTCCCACAATCTATACATCTCATCTAGGTTCTCCTCACCATCAACACCGGCCTCGGGATCCTCATCACCAGCAACACCATCACAATCACTATACCACTCATCAGCCTCAAAATCATCAACTTACTGAGAGGTGGTAGAAGTACCTGGAGCAAAAGGATCAGCTCTCTGACGGACCTTTCTCGGAACCCTGAATGCGTCTCCGGTCTTAATAGCACCCCCCATGAACAACTCACTAGGAAGCTCTCGCACTGGTCGACCCTCTGCAATCTAGTCCTCGACAAAGCCATGTGCCCATGTCGTCCGTGCGTCGACTCTCGGGTCCGGTGTCGTCCTTAACTCTAGGTTCTCGGACTGGACCTGCCAGAGCAAATCCCGATCCCAGTTTCTCGCCCGCGTCATCTCAATGTCCCAGTCACGTGGATCGGCATAAGTCGGTAAACCCTTCGCCTTCCCCTTGATGATCGTCCCTATGGCCTTCTTCCACGCCTCAGGATCCCATTCATCCAAATCCTTGTCCTCCACGGCGTCGGGATTTTTCCTCCTCAACTCCCTCTTGTATAATTTCTGTTGAATTATCAAAAATGTGATTAAAAAGATGAATTAGTTCGAAATATAATTTAAAATTAAATTAGAATTCATAAGCGGTAAACAAGTACAAAAGTAGAAACACTTACGTAAATCAGTCTCGTCGCCTCTGACTTCCACATCCGCCTCAAGGGTTGGTTGGTACCTCTCCCAGTCCCCGACACCTTCTTAGTATGTCTCGCCTTGTATATCTCGTCGTGCCTGATAGGGTGCGTGCGACCGGGCTGATTCCTCATCTTCAAATGTAAATAAAAGTGGGGTTAAAATTATCTTAAAAATACTAATCAATGGATTTCTTTTTAAGAACAATAATTTTAAAAAATTAACATCTTAAAATATATAACTTAAGAACAATTAAAAATATATAATTTAAAAAAAATACCAGGCGCTGCCGGATCTCCTCGTAATCAATAGAACCACCGTAAAAGGTGGCGGGCGCCGGGCCATCCTCCTTACCGCCTCTCCACGACCTCGACCTCGACCTCCAGTACCGCTAGTGGTCTTACGTGACGTCATGCCGAAAATATGTATATACTGTAAAAATAAAAATATAACATTTAGAAAATCAAATCAACATTTGAATCTAATTTAACAATTTAACAATCTAACACAAAACTATTTCAATTTTTACAATTTATTTTAAAAAATCTAAGTATAAACTTAATCTCATTTTTACAATCTAATTAAAGAATCTAAGTATAAACTTAATCTCATTTTTACAATCTAATTAAAGAATCTACGTAAAAACTAATCTAATTTAATCTAATATATAATCTAATTCTTTTTTTTCCTTTAATCATTCATTAATCAATTTCAAAAATCTATTTCTTTTTTTTCTCCTTAATCTCATTTCTAATCTATTTCTATTTTTTTTACCTTAATCTCATGTCTAATCTATTTCTAATCTATTACTATTTTTTTCCTTAATCTAATCTCTAATCTATTGCTAATCTCTTTCTAATCTATTTCTATTTTTTTTTCCTTAATCTAATTTCTAATCTATTTCTAATTTCACAACTTCACAATAATCTATTTCTAATCTATTTCTAATTTCACAATTTAACAATAATCTATTTCTAATCTATTTCTAATTTCACAATAATATATTTCTAATCTATTTCTAATTTCACAATAATCTATTTATATTTCTATTTCAAATCTAACAACAAATCTAACAATCTAACAATACCAATTTTCGAATTTAAATTAGGCAATTTTCGGATTTAAATTAAAATATTAGTAAAACACAAAAAAAAAGGAAAAACTAATCTAATTTAACATTACCGGCGGTGAGAGGCGTAAATGGGCAAAGGAGGCGGCGCAAGGAGGTGTTTCGAACGGTGGAGTCGTCGGAGCAAGGAAGATTTGAGGCGGAGCTTAAACATACCGGCAATTTTTGGAGGGGAAAAGGATGTTATGAGTTAGGGACCGTTTTTTGGTCACAAATTGAGCTCGACAGTCGCGAATGGCGGAAATCGGCTGAAATCGCGTATGAGGGTCGCTGATTTGGGGAAGAAGATGAGGAAATAAAAAAAAAGATTTTTTTTTATTTATACACCTATATCAGCGACCGCTTAACGGTCGTTGATTTGTTTAGGGCCGAATTAGGGTAAATTCGGCCCTAAAATTGGCCCACATTTTGGCCCAACTGGGACCAAAATGTGTGGCCCAGTAATTTTTAAATTAGTAGCAGTCGTTGATTGTCCATTAGGACAATAGCGACTGCTTAGCAGTCGCAAATTTTCACAGTGACTGCTTAGCAGTCGTTGTTGCTGTTAGCGACTGCTTAGCAGTCGCTGTTGTCTTCAGCAGTCGCTGAAGACAAGCGACTGCTTGGCAGTCGCTAATGGGCGGTCCCTAATGACCGCCCATTCTTGTAGTGTAAATTTAGTTGCTTTTTAATTTATTGAATTTAATTCCACCATTTCTTTAATTCCCTTAAGCTAAAAATCATTCATTCTTCGTTATTTTGGTTTCTTTTCGAAAGATCAAAAGTGTATTTGTTGTTTGCTCATATCAAATTCTAATTTGATGATCTCTTTCTAGTCCGATGCATGCATGGATCATAGTTTATTTTCTTTATCCAGTATTGAAATATTTCTATTTTTAACTGTATCGAAACGAAACACACAAGTATTTTCTAAGTTAATTGCAAATAAAATATTTACTAATTTTTAAAAAAATGTCGAAAAGACCTCGAGTTATTGCAAAAATTTCATAATATTTAACAGCAGAAACACACTATCAACACGACTTTTATCTATGCTCCCATGCACCTAGTATGTATCTATCATCTTCAAAAGCGCAATAGTTTTTCTTTTTAAATACATTTTTTCAATCTATCGCAAAACTGTTACTCTTTGAGTCTTTTCTCTTTTTTCAACTTACTTCTCACATGCATGAGCTCACTTTTGTACAGTTAAGTAAAGTTTGTCCAAGACTTCCATCATTCATAGTTATTTTCCTTCGGTGAACTAATTGTAAAACTCGATCATGTAGTTATTTCTTGACTAAAAGAGAAGTTACGAGCCCGTGCGTAATATATATAACTCGCGACACAGTTTTAAAAATTAAATAAAAGGATGAGGCCAAGAGAACCAAATGTAAGATATATTTGATAAAAGTGGTATTTAAAAAAAAAACATTCCAGTGATTGAAAAATACAATGAGGTAATAATTTATTACACAATTTTCACTTTGCCCGCAAACTTTAATTTGTCAAAGTTGTCCTTTAAACGAGCTCGATTTGGCCTGAGATTCGAGATTTAAAAGTTCAGAGATAATATGATAATCGTACTAGAGTTGAGATAACATCTTACAAACTTTTGAGGAGTGGGCGCCAAGGTGCAAAGAAAGGCTATATAGTTAAAGCATGTATGGCTTTTCTTAATGTTATGGTACTCACACGGAACTAGATTTTCTGTCTTCTATAGTGACCTTTGCACAATTTTTGATTTACTGGGGACCACCATGTAATTCTCCTCTTGTCATGGTCTGCGCTCTGCAATTGTCAACTAACACGTACTAGCAACTCTGGAGGAGGAGAAAAAAATGCCACAATTTTTTTTTTCGATAATTACTGTCGCACCCCATATTACAAAGAGCGTTATTACTTATTAGTTTATCACCGTACAATCAATTAGTTGAGATCACGACTAAACCTCAAATCTTAAAATTGAGTAGACTGTTTCAGATCACAAGTCACAAACATCCTCGTAAAGACCGTGCTCTTAAAAAACTGGATTTGATGGTACGGGATAACTACCCTCTGATATCGGTCTTACATAATTATATGCGTTGCACTAAAACTAGTTTGTACTTGTACCAAAATATTGTATTCATTTTGTTCAAAAAAAGAAATATCTAAATTCATGATTTTTATATTTTAAATATATATTGCTGGCATACGAAACACTAGACAACAAATTAGACTTCTCACTCTCCCTCTCTTATCCAGTAGTACTAGCCGACTACAATTTAGAATGTAAGTGATGATTGAACAAACACAAAATTCAGAAACTAAAATTATTATCAACTCTGCAATACAAGTAAGAAAACATTCGCTAAACGACAAAAAACCAAAAACAAAAAAAAATGTACAAGGTGATGATGATAAGAGATAACTAACTAATAAAAAAAAAATCGGCCAAAAAAGAACTAAAACATTACACATAATTAGGCGGCGGCGGCAGGTGCGGGCTGAGCATTTGGGAGGAACCGGCGGGGAGTGGAATTAGTCGTGGAAACGAAAGGGAGACTGCGTAATATGAGGAATCGAACACGGCGGGGGAGAGGGAGAGGGGCGTCCTGCAGCACGTGTTCCAACACACGCGCCACCACCACCGTGTACTCCTCCAGCAGCTCCGCCACTATAGCCACCAGTATCATATTGATGAATTATTATTATTCCTTTAATTGATGATTGCTTGGAATTGAAAAGGCAGCAGTAGTAGTAGACTAGTAGTATACTATTATATATGTTATGTGAGAGAGAAAAAGAAGAGAGTGCAGTTGAACTGAATAATAGTAAAGAGATATTATTTTTGTTGTTGTTGTTGTTGTTGTTATAATTTAATGCAAAAGGTGGTTGCGTTGTTGGCTTAACGTGGCGGGTTCTGGAAAACAGGGGCGCCTTCTAACTCATCACCACCTGAATTATATATTACTTACATTATTATATAATGTGCAAAAGCAGTAGTATTTCCAGCTAATTGTTTTGGGGATTCTGGTTTTCACCTTTTCGGGCTAAAATATCTTTCCCATTAACCAATAATAATTAACTAATTTCTTTTCTATTATCTTACCTTTCCAAACTAATGCAAAAGGAACTGTTATTTTTGTTAGTAAACTTTACAGGGAGTATATATATACAACAATTTCTCCTTCCTTGCTTTTTGCGTTTGCTTTCAATCCAATGGAAAAAGAGTCTTGCCAAAAATACTTTTTTTTTCTGATCAATATTAGTACTTCAAATAAAATGTGTTATGAATATCAATACATAATTGGCAATAGTACCGTAGTCAAAATATTTATGTTAATATTGTTCCATTCCAACGGCCCAGATGAACACAATAAGAAGCGCCAATTAGAATTTAGACCGCTAACAATAACAAATTTGTCTTATATTGTAATTTTGGTCCCTCTCATTACAAATTACTGAGATAGCCAATCGTCGGTTCTGCTCTACCTCATTAATATCCCCTTGTCTGCGGTTGTAATCTGTTCGTTTGTACAGCTTAAATCTATTATTTGAAAGATATAAAAACTAGTAGTAATCTAGTATCAGAAAAAAGTCAGAAGCCAGTAATAAGAATGAAATATAAAGAATGTAATAAGTCTACTTTCTCTGTATTTGGTGGGAACCATTTCGCTTATCCTTATCCACTCTGAACTGTCACTAATGTGTCTTTTGCGATCTTCCCAACTTTCACACGTAAATTCTGATTAATTAACATAGAAGGCCAATTCTACTTTAAAAGAAAAGAACATACAACTGATACAAGGGTTTACGTGCTTTTCTGATTTATTTAAAACAAAATATAAATGTTGGAAATTAGCATTTTTAAATATAAGATAAATGAAGATTTGATCTTGAAACATATTTGTTAACACTCATTTTTATGGAGTAATTAACAAATTATTTTGATATCGGAACGCCCTGAATTTTCGAACGCGTCGTGGGAATTAGAATTACGATAGTATAATATAAGTTAAAGTATATGAGCTAAAATTTTAAAATAAAGTGTTATTATTTTCCCTTTTTCTTGTCCCCCTATTGACGTTCTTGAGTTCCCTATTTATAAGGGATTACAAGGGATGTAGCTAGCGCGCTGCATGCGTTCGTTACGGCAGATGGTGTAATTGTGTTGATGAGTCTTGCATGCACTCCTCATGACATGTGGTTATTTCGTGCTGACAAGCATCGGTGTTTTAAGGACATCTGGTATTCATTATGCTTATGTAACTTAAGTTGATTCCAGATGGATGAGTTTTGCCGATAGATTTCTCCGATGGCTTGGGCGTTAGCAAAGTATCGAAGAGTACTATGTAGGTGACGAAGCTATCGGGTAGTAACTTGCGAGAGCATCGTGGATCATTCTCAGGGCATCGTGTGACATCTAAGATACGTAGTGCCACGTAGATCTAGTGTCCTGGGAGTCTTTACCCTAGTCATGGAAACGGTTCTCAAGGTTATTTAAGACCGATAAAATCAAATTTCGATAGTTTAGCTGTTCTTTCCCCTATTTTGTGAGGCGAGACTCACGATGCCTAGTTAATCACGATACCCTACATATGATGGGGTTAACACCAGTCCCCCCAGTTCCTTTTGTATTCGTGAGAATCAAGAGGAATTTCGGTCATTGACGAACGCTTATTTTCCCAAGGGTATCGTGGAACTCCGGGCATCGTACCTTTTTGATGATGTGGCGCATTAATAACCGCTTGTGTAGTGGGGAGACTAATCGTGGTAACGGCTCATTTTTCTTCGGAAAGCGTGTCCACTAAGCGTAAGTTAATTCCCAACTCCCCACTACCTTACCTTGTTCACTCCGCTAGGGCTATAAAAACCCTTAACCGGGCCACTCCTGTTTTCATCATTCTTCCCGTAATTCTTCAGTTTTTTTTAAAGTCTTTCCTTCTTAGCAATCAATCTTGTGAGATTTCTTTGCTCTCTGATAAAGGCAACTCCAGACGCTGCGCTTGACTTGGTTTCCGCCGCCTCTGCGACCGGGGCCACCATCGCGGAAAAGCTCCCCACGATGGCCGCCAGACCCTCATCGGTCCTACTCCTCGGCCCCTGGGAAAAACTCTCGGAGGATGTATGACGAACGCCTAGCAGCAACGAGGGATTCCGGTCCGAATTCCGAGGGGAAGCCCTCGAAGAAACAGAAACCCCATGCTTAAAGTGTGGAGGCATCATATTTCCAGGTGAGTTCCTTGTTATTTTTTTTTAAAATAATAAACTTAGGTCAAAAAACTGACTTTGCAAGGAAATGAGTGAATAGCTCAATACAATATTTGAAAAGGAATTTTTGAATGTGAGTGAGAATATTCACTGACTCCAAACACACACACATATATATATATATATATATATATATATATATACTCGGACATTCCCCTTCGAAAATCGAGCTAAGCTTGAGCTGTCCAAGTAAAATTATAGCTACTGCCATGTGCCGGCTGATATCTCTATTCAGAGAAAAATGTATCTCCAAAGTTTGCCATGTAAACGGACACGTCAAGCTAAGTAATTTACGTGGCCATCAAGAATGAGATTTAATCTCAATCCCTTTAAACTCAATATTAACTCATGAGTTAAAGGAGGGGGTCCAAGTATTTATATATACTGAAAAGTTATAGTAGCTATAAGTACGAAAAAGACGAAATAAAAGAAATGACAAACTAATCATCCATTCATAAAAAGGCCGAGGAGTCCTCGGAAAATAAGTACAAACGTGAAAAATACTTAAAAATGCTAAAATACGGAATTAAAAGTTCGAAATTTAAAAACCTAAACATTAAAATACTAAAATTCAAAACGAAATAAAATCCTAAGCTACGTTGCCGTAGTCGAAGGATGTGGGGCCGAAGGAGTGGAAGGAGTGGCTCCCACGGACGGAAGAGTCGTCGGACTCAAAATGCTAGGTGGCACCGCTATCATAGGCAATTGGGTATCGAGCGGTAGAACACCCCCGGAGTCGACAGGCCTCGAAGTCACATCACCCGTCCCAGGCCTCGATGGAGAAGGCGAGGGAGACACCTGGGGAGACAAGCCACTATGCTTCTCAAAGAGAGCATAGGCCTCCTCGGAATTGGCTGGCTTCTTCATCTTTTGGGGGTTAAAAGCTTGCTGAAAGTCAACGCCCGATCGCAGTAACCCCATCGCCAACTTAGCGCACTCGAGATATCCCCACAGCAAATGCCCCGTTAGAACCCCGTGATGCCGTTTCTCAAATAGGCTCGAGCATTGTCGCACGGTCTCCTTCTGAGCATATCGAGCCTTCGAAGATTTCTCTGAAGCTTCCAATTCTACGAATGCGGTCTGCAGGCGCTTCATCTCCTCGCCCTGCCTCCCCATCTCTCTCTGATCCTCCTCACACCTAAAATCATAGGACGTTATCTTTTCCCGAAGGACCCTCATTTCATTCTGGTCTTCCTCCCTACTGGAATTGAAGGACGCTACCTTCTCTCAGAGAACCTTCACCTCATCTTCATCCTTATTATAACCCTGCTCCGCCACGATAGCAGCCTCTCTGGTCTTCCCAACCTAAAATGAGAGAATGCATGGCGTAAGTTCATAGGAAGATAATATACAAATAAGGATGAACAAAAAGAAAAAGAAAATATAAACTTACCATAATCCCCATCTAGTTGAGGCAAGTCTACATAAAATGAAAGCCATCGGCAGGAGTGGCATTGGAAGAAACGAAGAAGCCAAGAAATTCTATGAAGGCTTGATCCAAGGTCTGCATCGACGACAAATCCTCCAAACAAGGAGGAACCCCTGGAAAAGGCATCCCAAAGGAAATACCCCCTGGGGACACAGTCACTGGAATCGGGGTAACAGTGGTGGAGTCACAAAACAGGGCCCTGTGAACTCCCGTAGGAGAAGAAGGACCTGCCACCCCCAGAAAGGAACTCAAGAGGGAAACCTTGACATCCAGTTGCGAAGAGTCTCCTTGGAACCACCCAATGAGGCCTCCGAGCCAGACTTAAGGAGCTAGGCTAATAAATCCCCCTCTGTAAGAAAAATCATACGTAAGAAAAACTACAAGTAAATAGCGGTAAGTAGTTTAAGGGAATCAATCAATTACCTAAAGAGAGATTCTCCCCACCCATGGTCATCAGAGCCTTCCCTTTATCTATATTGCCTGCGAAAGAAGGACGAATCGCTTAATACATAATAAAAACAAGGAAGTCAAGAGTACTTGAAGGGAGGAAAAGTATACAAAAAGCTTACCATGAGTAAGAGGTTCAGAAGCTGGATCCACCGAGGGCGCCAATAAAGAATCTTCAGCCTCCATTAGAGAAGAAGATGAAGGGTCATCGGAGGAGATGGTCACATATTCTGGTGCAAAGGCTGACGAATCTCCCTCGATGGTCGGTCCTCCTTCCGAAGGGAGACCCCCTTCCGAAGTGAAATCCCCCTCTGAAGCCCTCGGAGAACCCGTTGTGGCAGAAGTTGAACTAGACACAGAAACCATAGCCCACTGAGGGTCTACAATGGATAGAGGAATGGCCCCATAGATCACTCATCGTCCCCAATAACGAAAGGTGAGTGATCCTTCTCCTCCTCCTCCTCCACCAGATGCATAGGAGTATTGACCTCCTCATCTGAAGAATCATATTCCTCGAAAATGTCAGAAGTCCCACTGGACGAACGAGCCGAAGAAGCCGACTGGGACTTAGACTTTTTCCTCCCACTCGAAGTCGGAATATCTTGTTCTGATGGCTTCGCAGTCACGGTCGAGTCCAAAGGACTCTTAGGCGAAAAATATTTTGCCAAAATTCCCCCTGCATTATACACAAATCCCTCAGAATCCTATAAGTAAAAGTTTACTAGAAAAAAATAGAGGAGATTAAGTCAAAATTACTTACCAAATGAAACCAACTCCTCGGGAGACATGGACAAAAGCGCTTGAATAGCAGCATCGGTGAACACCACGTAATGAAGCTCCGATTTCTCGTACAATGTACCAAAATCACCACCCACCATCAAGGACTTATCTAAAATTATCGGAGAAAAACTCATCTCTGGGTCCAGAGGGTACACGGGAGCTTTAGCCTTTCTCTAATCAAAGGGCATATCCCACTCCCCTTCCAAAGGTTCACGAAGAAGTACTTGTCCTTCCAAGTACTGTGGGAGCTGAGCGTCCCTTCCAGAATCCTCTTCGTCTAATTCTTAGCCATATCTCGATGACGAAAGTGATAAAAAGGAAAACCCCAGGCGATATCACAATATTTAAAATTGAGAAGAAATGGGCCACTGTACAACTCAGTCCCTTCAACTGGCACCAAAAAATGAAGATACATAGAACGGCAAAGCCATTCGGAGTCACCTGACTCGGGCAAACGTTGCAAGCCTTAGAAATCTCACAGAAGAGAGGGGGGAAGAAATGATCGCCAACCGTATCTCATCTGTGCATAGTACACAGTGAGATAATCTTTCGGAGGAGTATTAGCCCTCTCCTTCTTAGTCGGAATCTTGAATTCCATATTCTTCTGATACGCCCCTAAACGAGTGAACAAAGACGCCACTTCAGCCCGAGTAGCAGTGCTCACAATCTCTTCTACCTTTTGAAGATTGCGGTTATCGGACTTTTTCGTCTTAAAAACCCTAGCCCTTTTCGAAGGGGCAGCACCACCCTTCTCAACCGCAACAGAAACACTCCCCTTCCTTTTCCAAGTAAAAGCCACAGCCCCCAAACCCGAGGCAGCAGTGGTAAGATCAGTGTTAGAAGATGCCATTTGAAGAAAGAGGAAAAGTTGAAGAAAGAAAAAAAAATCTCTAAAATCTCACGAAATCGAAGAAAGGAAACGAGAGAATTTGTTGGATTATAAAAGCTCGAAGAAGTCTGATAATAAGAGAATGAAGAGGACGGAAATGAAGGCTATATTTATAGCCAAAAGTGTAACGACGTGGGTTTGTAATAACATCCCCACGTCGCCCCATAATGACACCACGTGTCCCTGGCACATTACAATGCAACTAGCCGTTGAAATCGGCCCGTTGCCAACGGTCCAACGGCGGACTGTTATTTTGCCATAAAAAAACAACTATAAATGTCACCCGAGGACGGACCGTTATCCCACCCGAGGACGGCTCTGACGAAGATACCCTCTGAAGACCTGATTTTCAAGGATCAAAAGGTAATATCCATGATAAATAAATACTTGTGACATATATGATATATATATATATATGTACCCACCGTCCCATTGTCGGAAAAAAAAACTCGCCTCACCAAAGGCAAAAAATCGAAGGAATAAAATCCATCTCGCCTCTACGATGGCGATCGAAATTTGGGGGGGGGGGGGGGGGGGGGGCTAGTGTTAACCCTAAAAAAAATAATATAGGGGTTAACCAAAGGATGGCACTACCGTCACCCAATTCTCGATGCCACGTAGTATCGGAAAGGCTCATCGAGTGCCGCAAACGCAAAGTGGTAAAAAGCGACACCCACGAAGAGGCACCCATGCGTCCCTTGGAAAGTCACGATGATTAAAAATAAGATATCTACGTGGCATCGGAAAAAGATTAAATCCCGATAAGTCCTCAAGAACTCGATATCCATCAAGAAGCCAAGAGGGACCACTGCAAATATAAGGACCCCGAGTCTCCGAAAACGAGAACATCCCCGCACTGAGTAACCCGATGGCCACGGACCATTGAAGTACATAATATGAAGACTAAAACACAAAAATGAACCCATATTGGGATCAAGAAGATATCGGGCGAGCACCCAGCCTCACCTATGAAGCTCTCCCCAAATCCCTAGCCTATCGGAGAAAGAATCCAAGATTTTTCTTATCAGAGCCCCCTGAAAGCTATCGGAGAGGAGAGCCCTAGCCAATCGGAGAAAGCCTACCGGAGAGAGAATCCAAGAGTCACTTTATCAGAGCCCCTGAAAGCTATCGGAGAGGATATAAGTTCATCCTAGTCATGTCCTAGTAGATAAAGAATCTCGAGATAAAGTATAACTTATTCACTCACGCACATTGCGACACATGTACTCTACTAAATTCATGCATAGTGACATTTGTCCCCAAATACCTCTATATAAAGGGGTACCCCAACTATCAATAGAACACACACTCAATTCAACTCAACATAAGCAATATATACAATTATCAGTGAATAAAACGAGGAATATTTTCGTCATAAGCAAGCTTCTGAACTCCTGGACACGACGTTCCAACCCTTATCAACTCGTTAATTAGGTTAAAATAACAAACCTGTTAACATGTGTGTTTTACCAAAATAATTATTTCCAACGATTTTTTAATCAAAAAGTTGCCGAAAACACACACTGCCGCAAATTGAACAGGTTGGCGAAGGTTAGGGGACAGATCACTTATTAAGTTTCTCGGGGGAGGGGGTATATGTTGCAAAAGTTGTCATACTTCAGGGGGTTTGAAGCTTTTATTCCTATATTTTTTAATGTATATTATTAATGCAAAATACATTAAAAAGTTTATTTAATTTTTGTCTGTACGTGACAATTATTTCTATCAAAAAATACAAGTTATATTGCAAATTCGTCGATAAAGTTAGATATCCTAAAAATTCCCTTAAATGTGTTATCCTTTATTTATTTATATATTGCCTGAATAATAAAAGAAATTTATGAAAGTATTATATGAAGTTACCGAAAAATATATGAAGAAATTAAGCAATTGAATAAGATAAAAATAAATAGCAGAACTTTGGTTACAATATAATAAAGTTTTGACTATTAAATCATATTTAACAATCAACTAGTAGAAATGTCATAACAAATATAATATTACATATGGTATTAAAAAATAAGAGTCATGTTCCATTGCAAAATATTATAACAAATTAAGTGGACAAGCCCGAAACTGTACTAGATATAAGCCTTAGCTATTTGCTTCTTCGACTATACTAATTTTATACATCGTATAAGTGGTTTATGAGATATCTATCTAAAAGACCTTCGAACATCAATCCAATTTCAAGAGCCCGTTCAAAAGAGTAGCCCAAATCCCTTCAAAGCCCAATATAACATAATATAAACTTTTGATTTTTAGTTTTATCTTTATAATTTTAGTGTTGGTACAATATCTTATTATTAAGTTCTTAATCTAGCCTTAGAATTTAAATAAAATTATTATCTACAATAATTATAGCGATTGTGATTTAGTTTCCCAAAATTTGAAACTTTCTATATAAATTTTATATCCTTATATATATTTAATCTTTACTTATTCAAGTTTTTTTTACCATATAAATTAAAATAAATTCGTAATCACGCGGGAACCGCATGACAACGTTTCTAGTATATATATATATATTAGAGCCAAAAAATCCAGAAAATATGTAATAAACATAACAAACCTATATGACTTGGCAATAGATCGTTATATATATATATATATATATATATATATATATATATATATATATATGCGAGTGTCGGTTACAAGTATGTGATCTAGCAATACAACGAGTCTATCTCAAATCAGACCTACACTACGTGTCTCGTGTAGGCTTGGTCCGGAACACCTCGGACCCGACGCTTCGATGTTTGGATGAGAGTGGAATATCGGTAGATAGATCGAACGGACGTCGGTGATTGCCTTCGATGTGATGTCGAGGATGACCCCCGATGTGATGTCGAGGGTGAGGTGGTATGATGTGTCACAGGTGCACGTGGATGTCCCGATATCGAATACGATATCGAAAGGTATATCGGTGATATGTTTCGATCTGACGAGTGGTAGCTGAGGGATAATAATTGCCTGTTTTGGGATCCGGGCACCGCGTATTTATAGACCTCGGGATCCGGGGACCACAGTACCATATCGGTGACTATTACCGATATGACATAGAAAGTTATCCCCGATATGCTCCAAAATGGGCCTGGTTTGGGCCTGGCCCAATATGTGGGAAATGCACATATCATGTAGTCCCCCAATTTGGGGATTCTTATCTTAGAGATAAGGATTCGCAAATTTAATTTAAAATTTCTGGGTTACCTGTACCCTTCCTCCCGCCAGTTCAAATGACGGAGATCAAACTTGTGGGGAATGCCCTTGTGATGAACGCCGAGTTTGAGGTCCTCGTTTGAATTCTAGTTCCCTTGGTATTTGGGTTCCTTGACAATTGTGATGGGGTTGCCGGGGCATTTGTTATATTCTCGCGGATCTTCGCGTAGTATCGTATGATGTCGGGTTTTAGCTTCGATCTTATGTCGAAACTCATATTCGATCTGATGTCGAATGTGTATTTCGATGTAGTAAGGCGTCTGTGTATTGGTAGGGTGATGTCCCCTGCACGCCTGTCCGTCTCCATTTTCTTCATCATATCGAATATAGCTATCGATGTTATATCGAAACATAGTTTCGATCTAGTATCTCCGATATCTATAAATGGGTCGTCGGGAAGGTAAAAAACCCACTTTGGCTTCTAGCGAAATTTCGTTGTCCCTTCGAAAGACACATCGGATTTGACTTCCGATATAGATTTTGACCTCGCTTTCGACATCTATCTTTGATTTTGAATTTTCGATATCGAATTCGATACTTTTTTCGATATCATTTTTGATCCTGCCTTTCATCCTTTTAGAGCATTAAATATGTCATTTGTCGGGGGTAATGTTGGTGCATATTTGCCTGAAATGGATTTTGAAGAGGGTGTAGCCGTATTCTTCGAAAATGAGATGTTTGGACCCGAACAACTGACTGGTGAACAGGGTGGTGCCAAATTTTCTGCTCCGCCCGAAGCTGCCAGCCCTGATGTGGATAAGTGGGGTTTTGAGGTCAGCCCCCCGAAATATAAGACCTCTGAGAAGTACGAGGATATGAAGTCTCGGGTCCCTCATCATGCCGGTTATTATTCTGACAAGTATGACATTCCGGAGGGGTATAAGATCATATTCCCCAGTGCCGATCAACGAATGCATACTCCACCAAAGGGCTGCATTACTGTCAGTGCCAAGCACTTCAAGAACGGACTGCGCTTCTCGATTGATCCTGCGGTTAGTGCTATTATAGCGAGTATCGGGGTCTGCTTGGGATAGTTATCCCCCAATTCTCTGGGCTACATTGTAGCTTTCATTTGTGTTATGAGGGCGTTGGGTGTCCCTTGCGGAGCTAACGAGTTCTGGGAGCTTTTTAGCGTCATGGTCAACCGTAAGGGTGGTGATAGAGGGTTCTTCTGTGTGCGAGCCCAGACGGGGCTTAGGTTCGTGCACTATACTCAATCTAGCTACGGACTCGGAAATAAGTGCGAGTATATGTACATCCAGGAGAGGACGGCTGGTGAGTTTGATGCGCTTCCTAGCGTGTGGTGTGACGACACCAAATATGAGAGGCCGGCCGCTATCGGGCCCACTGCACATAGCTTCGAGTTTCTGAGGAAGTTGATTAACCATCCATACGACGGTACCCTGCTTTGTAGTGACGTAGTTCTACGAGCAAGTGGGATATCTCCCGTGCGGTATAACGGTCCGTCTACGCTCGGTAAGTGTTATGTTTTTGGAAATTAATATTTTTCCCTTTGATCTACTTCTTGATCCTCTATTTTGTATGTTTCGCAGCTGAGCTGGTGGAGTATTGTAGTCTGGATGCGATAGCGGCACGCAGACAGCCGGGAGCCGAACTTGCTATAGATGACGTACCTCCACTTGTCAAGAAGAGGGGTCGTGAGTGCGTGCGCAAGAATGCGAAGAAATATGTGCCCTCATCGAGTGAAAATACTGTCGGGGTGGGTAATGCTTCGCAATTTCAATCTGACGTTGATGTTGGGACGTCCATGGGGCGAAAGAGAAGGAAAGAAGAGGGTAGTTCAAGTGGGGATCACGGTGGTCTCTTTCGCTCTGTAAGTAGTCTTATCCCATTTATTGTGTATTTCCATTGGGTTTTAGTTTGTCTGAGCGATCCAGTCCTTATTGTGGACGTGCAGGTGGCTGGTTTTCTGAAAGGTTTCTTGACGATGGCCATTAAGGGTCAAGCGGATCATGCCTAGTCGATCCGAGTTACCAATGGTTTGCTCGAGAAACTGGGCGAATACAATCATGTTGCCGCTGTACAGCTCCAGCATGAGAGAGACGAGGCCATGGATATTCTGAAGGCCAACGAGAATAATGTTGGGGGCCTGTTAGATGATAATAAGAGGTTGATCGGAGAGCTTAATGAGTCTCGCCTTATCGCTGGTCGAGAAGCATCTCGTCGGGAAGCCCTTGAAGCTGAAGTCGCACTTCTGAAGGACCAATTAGCCCAGGCTGAGAGGCACATGCGGTGCATGACGCAGAGCAAAAGCCAACTGACCAGTGCGGCTAAACAGTTCCTTCTGAGTCGGTCGTATAAGATGATATGTGCTGAGCGGGGCTTGCTGAATCGGGAGAAAGCCAATGCCTCTGTCATAAGTCAAATCCAGCTGGACGGTGGTTTCAAGGATGGTTACGACCCTTCGGCCATAAACCCATTGAAGGGGCCGGACGGGGAATTTCCTGAGGATTCCGATGATGAAGACAAAGATCTAGAACCGGAGGCGGAGTACCACGAGATCGTCGAGCAGAAGAGTTTGGCGTTAATACACATCAAAAGGGCCCTTCGTTATCCCGGTTGAGATTTTAGGAGTCTGTATTTTTTCTTTCGGCGCAGCTGCCTCTGTAATATGACATAGTTTTACCCGTTAATTTAATCGATCTTCTCTGCGTGTCCTGATACATATCTGTTTATACATATTTCGTGGTATGATTGCTTTTGTTACTGTTGCCTCTCCTTGAAGTGTTAAAGTGCGGGCAGTTATCATAGGGAAATGGCTGCCGTTGCGATGTTTTTCGTCGACCTTGTTATCACAGGGGATTTTTTCTTGGACCGACCCGGTTATCACAGAGAATTTTTTTTTGTGGTACTGGGCCCATAGAATCTGCCTCTTCACCTAGATTGCTTTATGGATTTTTCATCCAATAAGCTCTTCACCTAGTGTAATTTTATGGGATTTCCACCCAATAGGTTCTTCACCTAGCTTGATTTATGGGATTTCCACCCAATAGGCTCTTCACCTAACGTAATTTATGGGATTTCCATCCAATATGCTCTTCACCTAGCTTGATTTATGGGATTTCACCCAATAGACTCTTCACCTAACGTAATTTATGGGATTTCCACCCAATAGGCTCTTCACCTAGCTTGATTTACGGGATTTTCACCCAATAGGCTCTTCACCTAACGTAATTTTATGGGATTTCCACCCAATAGGCTCTTCACCTAGCTTGATTTATAGGATTTCCACCCAATAGGCTCTTCACCTAACGTAGGATCGACCCCGTTATCACATGGAATTTTTCTTGAATCGACCCCGTTATCACAGGGGATTTTGCTTGGATTGGCCCCGTTATCACATGGACTTTTTTTTTTGAATCGACCCCGTTATCAGATGGGATTTTTCTTGGATTGGCCCCGTTATCACAGGGACTTTTTGAATCGACCCCGTTATCACAGGGGATTTTTCTTGGATTGGCCCCGTTATCACAGGGATTTTTTGAATCGACCCCGTTATCACAAGGGATTGTTCTTGGATTGGCCCCGTTATCACATGGACTTTTTGAATCGACCCCGTTATCACATGGGATTGTTCTTGGATTGGCCCGTTATCACAGGGATTTTTTTGAATCGACCCCGTTATCACAGGGGATATTTTTGTGGGTAGGGATGCGTCCCGTTATCACAGGGGTCCCTCTACCGTTGAATTGTTTTTGATCGACCCCGTTATCACAGGGGATATTTTTGTGTGTAGGGATGCGTCCCGTTATCACAGGGGTCCCTCTACCGTTGAATTGTTTTTGATCGACCCCGTTATCAAATAGGATATTTTTGTGTTGTGGGCGAGGCTTTTCGTTGTCTTTTTGATTATGTCTCTTAGTGACTCTGTCGCCATTGAATATGTAGGTCATTGAGCCCTGTAAAACAGCATAGACAAGAAATAAATTCGATGTAAAGGCTAATACGGAAGCACAAAACGATGTGCCTGTGTTATCTGCGGGATGTTCCCACAATGTGGAAATATCAGTTCATACGAGAAACAGCATTTTCATTGTGCCCAATCGCGCCTGTTGTACCCGTTTGTACCTGTTGTACCTGTAAGAGGGAGATGTGCTAAACATATATATGGGGGAACATTCCCCAATTCCTTGTGCCATTTTATGCACTTCTATAATGTCCGCTTAGGACATATCCCTGCATGAAATATGAGATTGCGCCAAGCAACAAATAAAAAGGTAATAAAGGGTAATGGTCGAAGGCTAGGTAAACCTAACTCGCCTACATATCCCGTTGCATGGGGAATCAGACCGACGTAGTTCCCCCTGTTTTAAGTTGCATGCCGACCCACGAAGGGGTTAAATAAGAGATACCGGTCGAGGGCTAGGTAGACCTAACCCGCCTACGTATCCCGTTGAGTGGGGAATCAGACCGGCGTAGTTCCCCCTGTTTTAAGCTTACAAACCAACCCACGATGGGTCAATGTTTGCGTTGTTCGAACATAATTTAAAAAGTGCGAAAATCTAAAGTATTGTTCTGTTTGCTCCTCATGGTGATCCTTCCCTAGCTTGCCGATCCTGATTTGGTCCGGCTGCTTCTTCCTCTGCTTCTCTAATTCTTGGCAACGCAAGAGAAGTGACGTAACAGAGCCAAGCTTCCCCCTGGTTAGCGACCACTTCTCCGACCCCTCCTCCTGCTGGGAATTTCATCTTCTGATGGAATGTGGATACCACTGCTCTTATCGCATTCAGGGCCGGTCTACCGATTATCACGTTGTATGCAAATGGTTGGTCCACGATTGTGTACTGAACATTTATAGTTCGCCTGTGCGGTTCTTGTCCGAATGATGTGGGAAGGTTCACTTGCCCTAGGGGAATTGTCTCTACTCCACCAAATCCTACCAATGGCGTATGGACCTGTTCGACTGCGTGGTGGCCAAGTGCCATCTTCTCCAAAGCATGCACAAACATAATGTTGGTGGAGTTGTCGTTGTCTATGAGTACCTTGTGTACAGCGTAGTTAGCGATATCAAGCTGAACAACCAGGGGGCAGTCGAGCTCGCCTGCCTGGATGGCCTCGGGGCTGAGGTCCAAGAGGTCCCTACTGGAAAACGTGATAACCTCGTCTGGGAGCTCCTCGATCAACGTTGCAAATCCAACGAATCGGTCCTCGTTTAATCCGCGAGTTATCTTCTTCCTCTGATTGGTGGAATCCGCTCATGCGGTCCCACCGCTTATCACATTAATGACCCCCTCGAAGGCACACTAGTTATCGCATTTCGTCCTTGTCCACTTTCAATCGCCTTTGGGCCCTCCCTCCCTGGGGATTGGGACCTTTCCCTTGATCCAGCGTACTGCCCGCTTGCCTTAACAAATTCTATTAATCTTCCGTCCATAATCAGTCTCTCGATCTCATCCTTCAGGTCATAGCAGTCGTTCGTGTCATGAAATCCGTCTCCTTGATTTTCCGAGGTACACTTAGCCAATTCCTATTTTGCGCAACGGCGAAGATAGTTCGAATGTCCCGACTGAGGGGGTATATCTTTTCGGGGAACTGCCTCTCCCTCCCTTGTTTTTGTTCCATAGCTCTCTACCCCTTTCCCGGACGGATTCCTGGTGTCTAAACTTAGCTGCCATCATCGCATCTTCGTAGATCACAGTGTGCGCCAACTCGTTTATTCGATTAATGGTAGGTTCTGCGAGCTTGATCAACTCTTTGGCGAATCTGTTGTGCGTCGTTGCCCTGAACAGGGTCTGCAGCACTTGTCCCCCGTAGGGGTTGTCCACCTTCAGCAGCTCCTCATTGAATCTGCTCATGAATTCGCTGAGAGTTTCTCTCTCTTTCTCTTTCAACGCTTCCAGATGGTACATACTTGTCTTCATTCGTTTCTGACTGGAAAATTGGTTCTCCAATCTCTCCTTCATCTGTTCGAAGCTTGAAATAGATCCTACTTCGATTCTATTAAACCAGTCTAATGCTGCTCCGATCAGCGTTGTCGCCATTAGTTTTGCCTTAATGCCCTCGAAAAAATCTTATAGGTTCAAGAGACTCTCCACGGCGTGAATGTGATCCCTCGGGTCACTCTTCCCATCATATGGTTTTATGGTTGGGATCTTGTCTCCTCTGTGCAGTACCTCTGCTTCTATCTCATCCGAAAACGGGGTCCTACTACGACCCTTCCCATGACTCTACGTCACTTTCCTTGTTAACTCCGCCTTTTCGTGGTCTAGCTGTTCATTCCTCCTTGAAATTTCTCACAGTATTTCTGCATCCTCATTCTTTGAACAATTAATCTCGGCCCGGTCACGACCGCGTCCCATTCTCCGGATTACTTCTACCCTATCGCGGTCGAGCCGTTCCATCTCTCTTGCTACCTCTCGATCTAGGGCCCCGGGGTCCCGTCTTTCCACCCTGTCATAAGCAACGGGCGATATCTCCCTGAAAAAGTCCCCCGTATCCTCATGTTCGTCGCATCCTTGCCTTGCCTTTCTCTCACCCGCTCCGAATTCATTGGGCCTCGCCCGAATGTCCTTTGCCCTCTGCTCCACCAGACGTGGGAGCAAGGTCTCCAGTGTGGAGTCCAGCGCCGCCCTTACAGTGGCATTGATCTGAGCTTTCATCTCCAGGGTTATGGCGGCGGGATGGACAGTGCTTTGTCCCGCGGGAATTGTCTCTTCCTGGCCGGGAAAATCCGCATTTGGCGCTTCGGTCATTGGAATGTCTGTTGTGTGGTTCTCGATGGGCGGACCCTCAGTCTCTGGTTCTGCTACACTTGGTGCAATAAGTGTCGGGCCTGCATTCATGGCTCGCGGTGGCCTCCCGGGCCCGCGCCTTTGTTGTACCGGTGGGGGAGGAAGCTCCCTCTCGGCTTGAGCCATTGTATGTTCTTGGTCAGTCGGGTGTTGAAGGGTTCGTGTGTCCTCCATCCTGGCGCTCCTAGTCACAACTCCACTAACTTCAGATCGGGTCCTCCTTCCTTGCATCTCGGCGTCTTTGTCCGGGAACTGGTGTTCCCACAGACGGCGCCACTGATTTGGCAATAGATCGTTTATATATATATATATATATATATATATATATATATATATATATATATATATATATATATATGCGAGTGTCAGTTACAAGTATGTGATCTAGCAATACAACGAGTCTATCTCAAATCAGACCTACACTACGTGTCTCGTGTAGCTTGGTCCGGAACACCTCGGACCCGACTCTTCGATGCTTGAATGAGAGTGGAATATCGCTAGATAGATCGAACGGACGTCGGTGATTGCCTTCGATGTGATGTCGAGGATGACCCCCGATGTGATGTCGAGGGTGAGGTGGTATGACGTGTCACAGGTGCACGTGGATGTCTCGATATCGAATAAGATATCGAAAGGTATATCGGTGATATGTTTCGATCTGACGAGTGGTAGCTGAGGGATAATAATTGCCTGTTTTGGGATCCGGGCACCGCGTATTTATAGACCTCGGGATCCGGAGACCACAGTACCATATCGGTGACTATTACCGATATGACATCGAAAGTTATCCCCGATATGCTCCAAAATGGGCCTGGTTTGGGCCTGGCCCAATATGCGGGAAATGCCCATATCACTATATATCCTACAAGTATGGTAAATAAAAGTTATAATTATGAACACAATTTTTGGAAATATGGTCTCTTCTTCCACATCATGAGAGTCTAGTGAAAATTGTAATGTCATTTCTAGAACAGAAAAAAAAAATGGGAAGACCAAAAAGAATTTAATTGGAAACCCCCCAATATCGATAAAAGTACTATGTATAGAAAATCTTTGTTAGATTTTAAATCTGCTTATACTATTAAAACTGAAGAACAAGTTTTACCTCTTATAAGTGACCAACAAACTCTGCATCTTTTTTTCTAAAAAATCTGTTAATGAGCACCTCAACAATAATTACAAATTTCTACATATAGGTCTCGCTCAGGTTGCTATCAAACCTCTCACCAGAGAAGGTTTAGATACCAGTATATTTGTCGCCCTTAGAGATGGAAGACACCTTAATTTCCTCGATTCTACTTGGTTTAGTTGAAACTAGTCTTTGTAATGGTCCTATTTACTTTAATTGTTATCCCAGTTTTACCATTTCTTTAAATAACCCCCATATCTTGGATATCTTTAACATCACACTCAATGTTAAAACTCATAATTATAAAATGAAGCATGGTTCTCATATTATGAAATATTTTATAGAATACATTAAAAAGTTATGAATACAGGGTTAAACGCATAAGCCGTTTTCAATGAAAAACCTTCTCGTCAAACTATTTTTTGAGAAATAAATAAGTCGAAATCCAATCTTATAGTACCTAGAACTATAGAATGGAAAAATATTAATCTCCATGAATCTTGGGTTTTACCATCTGGATCTATTCCTAGAACCCAACCTATGGAAAATATTGATATTGAACAAATTATTCACCACATTGATGGTCTTGTTGATGTTAAGTTCAATAAAAAAACAATATGCAAGATTCCGTGATTTCGAATCTTTTGAATCCTCCTCTAGCACTAGCCCGAGAAGAAAATCTTGTAGTATCACTAAAAGATCGTGACAAAGTTGTCAAGGAGTTAGAGGTGAGAACAACTATGCCCAACATGTTTATGAACAATTTGACCATGAAGATTTGAAAAAATCATCTTTCCTTGATCTTTCATAAATCTTTGTTTTAACTAAAGATTTCAACATTAATAAATATTACTTAAAAATCGATTTTCTTTGTAAAAGTAATAAAGCCAATATGAAATGGTTTATTAAAACTTTCTCCATTGAACAAAGAAATACCATTAGTAATGAATGGTATAACTACATGGAACAAAGCAGTCAAAATATTCTATTTTTTTACTTATTTCTTCAATAAGTATGGTAAAGACAAATTGTTAGTTATCCAAAAAATCAGTCGTAAATGGACAAAATCTGATGGTTCACAAATTTTTCTTGAATATCCTCCTCTCGAGGAATCTGGGGTTATGATCAAAGATCATGTTATAACATGTCGTCCAATTTTTACTGTTCCTATTGATGTCAAAGAACCAGGTTATCATCTCATCCGCCAAAATAATTTTACTAATATATCCTTACATATTGTCGGGAAACAATTAGAGCTAATAAAAAACAAAATTGATAGTAGACAAGAAGAACTACCTTCAAATATTAAACCTATTCATGAGTCTACATCTTCCACAACCAAAGCTGACATTTTAAAATTTCATTTTAAAATAAATGAACATAAACAAAAACTTCAGAATTTGAAAGAATTCATACTAGACTTGAGGACTTAAGTATAAATAAAATTAATACCTTAAGTCATACGAGTTATTATTCTGAAAGTGGGTATGAGACATCCGATGTCAATGTCTTAAATCCTATCACAAAAGTGGAAGGTATTTCAAAAAAAACAAATCTATCCAAGGCCTACGCCCCCCCCCCCCCCCCCCAATTTACAATTTGAAGAAACTCACCAACAAAAGACCTTTAATGGTTTCGCTATTTACGAATGGAATATTGATGGATTGGCAGAATACCAAATCCTCAATTTATGTAAACATATGGCTTTTGTTGCTAATATTTATAAAGAAACATCTAAGTCTTCTGAAATTGATACAACTCAAAACCTAATCTTAGGTTTCAATGGCAAATTAAAAGGATGGTGGGATAATAATGCTTTAACCATCGAAACAAAAGAAAAGATACTCTAGAGTATAAGACATGACGTTGAGGAAAATCCTATTTGTGACATACAAAACAATACTATCGCTAACACGGTCTCTTGTCTTATTTATACTATTGTTGTTAACTTTGTTGAAAGCCCCCAAATATATCAAGAAAGAAATACTGAGATACTACAAATTCTGAAATGTCGCCGTTTACAAGATTTCAGATGTTACAAAGATGTTTTTCTAACTAAAGTCTTTGAAAGAGACGATCCCAATAACTCTATTAGAAAGAAAATTTTGTTTCTAGTTTACCTAAACTCTTCGGCGAGAAAGTTAGAGATAAAATAAAAACTACACAACAAGACATATTTGATCTATCCTATGGAGAAATCATTAATCATATTAATATTACAGATCTTCAGTTATGCAATGATTTGAAACTCAAGTCACAATTGAAAACTCAAAATAATATTAACAGAAAGGAGCTTGGAAACTGATGTGAACAATTCGAATCTGAAAGGTTCAAATCACCAGTTAGTCAAAAGTTTCACAAAAATCATCACCACACACACAAACGACCAAATTTCAAAAAAAAAATTACTCGTTTAAAAATTCTTTTAAAAAGATAAAACTATCGCAAAACCCCTATAAACAGAATTATTTGTCATAGGTGCAAAAAACCTAGACACTATGCAAATACTTAGAAGCTGTTTGGTTTCAAATATGAGTTTTATCTCAAAAAAATGGTATAGATTATAAATGAGATAAAAAGTCAGGATTTCAGTGATATCTAATATGTGACAATTGTTTAGTTGATAAGATTAAGTGTCAAGATAAATGGTTACATCAACAACATTTTGTTTAATTTGGGTCATTAACGTTCCACAAACCATCTTTTTAAACTTTTTTTAAAAAGTGAAAACATACTGTTGTTTTTAACTCAATGACATATTGTATATTTTTCTCACTATTACGTATTACCAAAAAATATATAAAATAAGTTATGACAACAAATGTATTTATAGAATGGGAGTGAGAGGATAGAGTAAGAGAAGAAAAAGAAGTTAGAATCTTTTTTGTTTTCTATTTTGATTTTACGAATCAATAAGGATTTTTATAATTATTAAAACAAATTAAATAGTTTCGTAAAGTTTTAACTAATTTTATCATAATTTAATCACCTTTAAAGAAGAAGAAAAAAGTAAGAGATATTAAATTGGATTTTTTGTTGCATGCTGCAAATAAAATTTAATATATATATATATATATATATCATGTGATTAAATACTAAAAAAATATATATTGTATTTAATAAATATTATATCTAATTACGTAATGGAGAAGTGGAGTAATTTATAAATTTATACAAGGTTTAATGGAGACTTTTAATTAAACATAACAATGAGGCAAAATCAAGATTATTTATCTTAGGGGTAGAGGTGAGATTATTTATCTCAAATTCTGAGATAAAACCCAAAAATTCAGGCATATCTCACCTTTGCCCGAAAAATCAATCGAGAGATAAAGTGAGATAAACTGAGATATCTCACTTTATCTATAGAACCAAACTACTTCTTACGGAGTTAGGAATAAGGTTTTGTCTCGAGAGATTGAAGATGATTTAAAAGAAACTTTAATAAATCTCATTGGACAAATAAATTCTAAAGAAGAAAGTGACGAGAGTCAATTTTCAGATAATGAAATTGGCTTAAACCAGGTACGCATTGATTATGCAGCCTCTTCTGATTCATTATAAGATGAATTTCATAGTTGTATTTGTAAACCAGGTATGATGGTTTGCAATTGTGATAAAAAATAAATAAATGTTCTAACTAAAGATAATCAATTTGAATTAATATTTAAAATGCTTAAAAAAGTTAAAGATCCTAATACTCAAAGCTTATACTTAAATAAGCTAAAAGAAATGATAACAAACAAGTAAGAAACATCCCAACCAGCTAAAACGCATAAGACAAAATTTAAAGATATTATTAAGTCCTTTAATTCTTCTAAAAATAGTAAGCTTACTATTAATGACCTACAAAGTGAAATAATGAGCTAAAAGGAGAAATTTAACAGATTAAGATAGATCATGCTCTTTTAATCATAAGAATTAAAGATCACATAAATGAAGAAGCTAACCAAAATGATGAAGATAACGAAGAAGAAGATTAGTTTGTCAATGTTATCAGTAGAATATCATTTCAAAAATGGCTCGTCCAAGTCACGATTGTAATCGAAGACTTTAAGTCACATACCATTGCTCTTATGGATTTTGGGGTAGATATGAACTGCATTAAAGAATAACTTGTCCCAACTAAGTATTTTGAGAAAACAAATGAAAGATTGTCCGCCGCTAATCACACTCGGTTACAAATCAATTATAAATTATCTAATACTCATATTTGCAATGACGGCGTATGCTTCAAAACCTTTTTTGTCATTGTTAAAGACCTTAATGCTAATGTTATCCTTGGTAGCCTCTTCATCTAAATGCTTTATCCTATTAAAGTGGATATTCCGGGTATCGAAACCACTGTCCTCGGCAAGAAAGTTCTTTTTAAATTTCTATTTTCTATCTCCCAAAGAGATGTTAATGCCCTACAAACTGTATGAATTTGCAAGAGTGATCCAGAAAATGAACAAAAACAAATACTTTTCCTCAAAAGAGAAGTTAATACCCTACAAACTGCATGTATTTACAGGAGTAATCTGGCAAATAAATAAAAACAAATATTTTTCCTCAAGGAAGAAATCAGTTATAAAAAAATACAAGAACAAATGTAGGCTAGAACTTTTCAACAAAAAGTTGTCGATTTCCAAAATAGCATGGAAAGCCAAATATGTTGAGAATTACCTAATGCCTTTTGGGATAGGAGAAAACATTCTGTAACGCTTCCTTATGAAAATGATTTTGACGAAAAACTATTCCCACTAAGGCAAGGCCTATTCAAATGAACCAAGAGACCCTAGAACATTGTAAAAAAAAATCAAAGATTTATTAGACAAGAAAATTGTTCAACCTAGCCAATCTCCATGGTCATACGCTGCCTTCTAATACAAAAAAATGCAGAGTTAGAACGTGGTACTCCCAGACTTGTCATACCCTACAAGCCTCTAAACAAAGTTTTACAATGGATACGGTACCATATTCCCAATAAATCTGACTTGTTAAAAACACTTTACGATGCTAAAGTCTTTTTCAAATTTGACATGAAATCAGGATTTTGGTAAATATAAATTGCTGAAAAAGATAAATATAAAACAACTTTCACGGTTCCTTTCGGACAATTTGAATGGAATGTAATGCCATTTGGATTAAAAAATGCTCCTTCTGAATTTCAAAAACTATTATGAATGATATATTTATACCTTATACAATTTTTTCAATAGTTTATATTGATGAAGTTCTTCTCTTTAGTCAAAGTATTGATCAACACTGGAAAAACCTAAACATATTTCTAAAAGTAATAAAAGAAAATAGTTTAGTTATTTCTGCTAAAAAGATTAAGTTATTTCAAACAAATATCCGCTTTTTAGGGCATCAAATTAGTGAACGAACTATAGTTCCTTGTTGCGTTGGAAACTAGACACATGTGACTTTCCAGTGATATATAGAACCAAACATAACTCAATCTACACAGCTGTCGGTGAATTTTTGAAGTTTCGGTTGTTGATTGAAGTATCATATTTCAACCTACTAAACATGAAAACAAACATAAAAATACCACAAAAGTATCAAGAATAATCAAGTAAACAAGTGTAAAAGCATGATAATGATGAGTATTTCCCAAGCTCATCATTCCTATCCAGCTATCTCTCGAATTTGGAGACAAATTTCTAGATGAAATTAGAGATAAAAACCAATTACAAAGGTCCTTAGGAGCTTTGAATTATATTGGAGATCTTTACCTTAATTTAAGACAAATGTGTAAACCCTTATTTGATAGATTGAAAAAAGATCCACCATTTTGGACTAACAAACATGCTCAGATATTTAGAGAAAATAAATCCAAGGTAAAAATATTGCAGTGTTTATCTATTTGTCACCCAAATACCCCTAAAATAGTACATACATATGCGTTGAATTTTTGGAGCCTAGATGTAATAACGCGAATATTTTCGAGTTATCATACGCGTTTTATTTTACTGTAGTTTATTTAGATTAATATACAAACAAATAAAGTTTAGTAATTATGTGATAAATATTTAACCAAAGGACTCCTAATTTAAATTATACATAGAATAAAGATTGGGCCTAAAGTTATTAGGATAATTAGCTAAACACATCCCACCAAATAAGCCCAATATGTATTAGATATGTATATGCGTGTGTGTATATATATATATATATATATATATATATATATAATATGTATGTATGTACGTGTCATACATTTCCTAAGGGTTTAGCTTCCTTTCCCAAAGTGCTTTCTAGCTTCTTCTCTTTTTCCTTTCTGTAAACATCTAACACCAGGTAAGAAAACTCATAGCTTTCATTTTCTTAATTACTTATTGTTTAATGTGTCGTATAGAGTCTAAATAATGAATTCCATAATATTAATTAAGTGTCATAATCTGTTGTGAAAGTCTATGGAGCAAACGTAGCCTTGGTGGAGCAATAAGATCTTTTGATACCTAATATATAATATTAGGTGACATTTCTTACTTTAGAAGTTGATAGATGATTAAGTGAGTGTAGAATTTGTGAAGCTTTATGTAAATGAAACTCATATGTTCACATGAATAAATTAGACTATCTTAAGGAATATACACCTGCTGCTAGGAATATTTAGAACCATAATTAGTAGAGTAGTAATATGTTATACCTTAATTAACGTATGGATAATAGTAAATAGTATAACTTTGAAGCTATAGTCTATTACAAGTTTAGATGTATTTATGTATATATTATGCAGATTACACTTATTATATGCATGCGTATATATGTGGGTCTGAAATACTGGTGGTATTAGTGGAGTGTTATCATATTATGGCTTAATCATGATATAGGAGTATAAAATGAATCATAGTATCACTGTGAAGGTCACCACCTCTGCACAATTACAAAGGGTATTGGAGATATTATAATTTGACATCTAAACACAGAGAGAAAAAGAAAAAGAGTTCCAGGAAACTTGTAAATGTTTGATATTATTTTTAGATTAGAGAATAATTGAGTGGTATTTATTGATAATCCGTTTGGCCTCTTAGGTAATTACAACTAGACAATGTCGCCTATTTGCTCCCTCTTCCTTATAGTCGTATTTCAGGTGAGTGTTCCTAAACTCTATTATTTTCAAAACTGGAAGGAATGCGTGCATGTATATCTATATTTATTTATATACGTAACCATGATTCACTATTTATTGAACTATCATTTCTTCAAAGAGAACTATCGTAAATTGGGTATTCGAACCGTTTATTTCTTCAAAGCAAGTTTTTGGATAAATTGGGTATTCGAACTGTTAAGTATATTGGTTATTTGAAAAGATTGAGATTGACATGATGAATGGTGTCCCGTTGGTTTACTCTGTCCCAATCAGATATGCAGTTGGATCCAACTTGGCGTGGGAGTGCAGGGGTACCACCGGGCGACATCGGGCTTGCCGGTATGGGCCGTTGTCCCCATTGGCCCATTCCCTCTTAGGCATAGCAGGAGGTTGTTGTGTCTTTGTTGGGTACACTATTTCTGTATGAACCATAACATACGTTCTTGATTCCAAGGTCGCTCCTTAGACGGGGAGATAAGGACTGTCTGTGAGGTGATATAAGGTTGACTGGCATCGACAAAAACGTGGACACCGATCATCGATACGGGGTTTTGATATTTTGTGAAAGAGTTTATTAACTCTGATTTCACGATACTCCTGCATTACATGTGTGTGCGTTTCAGTTCTGTTGTTAAACTATTTTCAAAAGAAAGTTAATGAAAGAAAATGCAACACTTGCACACACACATGAACATTCACTAAGATTTTTATCTCATAAATTATTTGATTTCCTTCCTTCCAGCTATAGGTCATGAGCGATGCGAACCAGCTGAAGAGACAGTCGAGGGAGATTAAGGAGTCTGCCACTAGGTGTATAAATGTATATTCGAGCCAACAATCACCTTTTGAGGGTTCTAGGAACCTTGTGTAATGTACCGTTTGTTCCCTAAATGTTGTTTCTGGTTTTGTGATTCTGTAGTTTGCAAATCGTTGTGACGATGTAAATGTTTACTATTTTAAGAATGTCTTGTTATTTTGAGTAGTTTCGTGTTATTATGAGTATTATGAACCTTAGTTCCTCTGGGGCTTTACAGTTGGTATCAGAGCCTAGGTTAACAAGGCTCTGTCAGGATATGATCCTTGGACAAGTTTAGATTTAGACTGAACACCGTTAAGTTTCCGCATGACTTATAGGTATGCTGAATACCAATGGTTGATGGATTATCATTGGGGGGCCCATTGTTGCATAATCCATTGCGGACCGAGGTGTTGAGTATAGATCCTTGGTAGAAGTCTTGTTGGTGACATAGAGACTGAATAGGAATGTAGTTCTTCGACTTTGGTCCTCCCTCCTAGAGATGTCTCTTGCTGGTTCTAACCTTCAACTCTTAATCATTCGTTATCAGGTTGTATTTTAGCCTCTTATGCATTTGACCACTCACCATTTTGTATTAAAATTATAAATGTAATTGTTATGTAGAATTCGGAGTATGAGTATGTACTTAAGTATAATTATAGTTAGGATAACTTGATAAATACTATATATTTCTTGTCAATGACTATTGTAGAATTAGTATGGAGACACGTGGGCGACGTGGGAGACCTGCTAATACATCTAGGGTTCAATCAGAAGAAGAACCACTTGCCACCTCTCGTCAACGCACTCATAATGAAACCACAGAACAACCAACACCTCCACCACTCCACATTCCTCAAGGATCGCAAGCGACTGGAAGTGAATCAATTAATCAATTTGTGGCGGCCATGCAGTAGTTTGCTCAAACACTACAAAATCAAGGTAGGGGTGGAGAGACCCCAACTGCAGATCAGGCACTGGAGCGATTTTTACGTTTCCAACCAAAACGATTTGTTGTGAGCCCGACGACCAAAAAGCTAAACTGTGGCTTGAGGGAATTCGTAACATTTACAACGTACTAGATTACACTTACGATCAAAAAGTCAAGCTAGCGACATTTCTCTTCGATGGGGCTGCACGCCATTGGTGGACTTTTGTGGAAATGAGATGGAGACAGTTCGAAATTGCCAACACTTGGGAGAACTTTTATGTGGAGTTCAACAACAAGTATATCCCAAGAACGATTCGAGAACGTAGAGAAGATGAATTTAATGTGTTACAACAGGGAAATCGCTCAGTTGCTCAATATGATGTAGAGTTCACTCGACTCATCGAATATGCACCACATATACAAATTGATGAGGAAAGTCATGTTAGAAAGTTTATAAGAGGTCTTCGTCCGAGCATCTAGAAGGCTCTTCTACCGATAGACATCTCAAATTATACTACTGCCATGGAGAAAGCCTTGAGGATGGAAATGGTATTAACGGAGTTCGAAGTTGCTTATAGGCCCGATAAGAAAGCTCGTCCAACTCCGAGTAATATGCAAGGTCAACAAAATACAAATCAAGTGATGAAGCCTTTGCAACAGAATAAGCCCAACTCACAGAGCTCAACCAACCAAGTGACCGCGTCATGGAATAGCGGGCGACAAAATGGTCAGAATTGTAGATTTTGTGGTAAGAGTGGGCACGAAGAGATCCAATGATGGAAGAAACTAGGTCGATGCATGGCTTGTGGTAGTGACAAACACCTCATTCGTGAATGCCCAAAGAAAAGATGTCAACTAGGAAGTCAATCGTCAGAGGGCAGTAACCAAAAGAGAATAGGCAACCAAGGCAACAAACCAAAGGTTCAAGCAAGGGTATATGCTCTCGAGGGTGAGGAAATGCCAGACTCAGCCGCAGTTGTTGAAGGTACAATTCTTATATTCCATAAGGACGAAAATGCTTTATTTGCCCTGGGGCAACCCGTAATTCATCTCTATGCGGTTTGTTGATTCACTAAATTTGCCTTGTAAGACACTACCTTATACTTTGGAAGTTAGTAGTCCTCTTGGCAGTAGTGTGTTGTCTGACCAATATTGTACGGATTGTGACATTAGTATACGCAATAGGAAGTTCTCCGCTGACCTCATTTTGTCACCTTTTGAGGGTTACGACATCATCCTATGAATGGATTGGTTAGCAAAACATCATGCGAATGTAGATTGCCATGCTAAGGTGATCTCTTTATGTGAACCTGGACAACCAACGATAGAGTTTCTTGGTGATCGTAAGCAAAAGGGATTTACTTTCATCTCATCCATCAAAGCAAGAAAAGCTTTAGTGAA
Organism: Linaria vulgaris; assembly: GCA_948329865.1. Classification (NCBI taxonomy): domain Eukaryota; kingdom Viridiplantae; phylum Streptophyta; class Magnoliopsida; order Lamiales; family Plantaginaceae; genus Linaria; species Linaria vulgaris. Next base: position 36,775,829 of record OX415251.1, on the reverse strand, counting down.
TGGTGTGGTCGATTATTTAGCTTTCTTGATAAATAAACCAAAGGAACATATTAAGATTGAAGAACTCCCTGTGGTGGGAGAGTTCCTTGATGTGTTCCCTGAAGAGTTGACTGCATTACCTCTTGATCGAGAAGTTGAGTTTAAGATTGAAGTGTTACCAGGGACGAGTCCAGTCTCTAAGACGCCATATCAGATGGCTCCAGCAGAATTAAAGGAGCTAAAGGCTCAGTTACAAGAATTACTGGACCACGGATACATTAGGCCAAGTTCATCACCTTGGGGAGCACCAATAATTTTTGTAAAGAAGAAGGATGGGAGTCTTAGACTTTGTATAGATTATCGAGGACTTAATAATTTCACCATCAAAAATAAGTATCCTCTACCTAGGATATAATAACTTTTTGATTAGTTACAAGGGTCTCTAGTGTACTCAAATTGGACCTTTGACAAGGATATTACCAGTTGAAGGTCAGAGAAGAGGACTTGCCAAAGACGGCACTTAACTCTCGATATGGGCATTTTGAGTTTGTGGTCATGCCTTTTGGGCTAACCAATGCACCAGTTGCTTTTATGGATCTTATGCATCGAGTGTTTTGCCCATATCTTGACCCATTTGTGGTGGTATTTATAGATGATATCTAATCTACTCAAAGTCAGAGGATGAGCACGAGGAACACTTGCGTATGGTTTTGCAGACACTCAGAGAAAATAAATTTTACGCTAAATTTAGTAAGTGTGAGTTTTGGCTAAATGTAGTTGCCTTTTTGGATCATGTGATATCAGGAGAAGGAATCACGGTTGACCCCTCAAAGATTTAGGCGGTGCTAAGTTGGAAGAGGCCTGAAATAGTGACATAAGTTAAAAGTTTCTTGGGCTTAGCTGGATATTATCGAAAATTTGTTCGAGATTTTTCTAAGATAGCAGGACCGTTATCTTCTCTAACTCAAAAGAAAACAAAGTTTACTTGGACTGAACGATGTGAAGCTAGTTTCCAAGAGCTCAAGAAGAGACTAACGTCGGCATCTATACTTGCACTTCCTGAAGGGTCTGAGAACTTTATTGTCTATGCTGACGCATCAAATGAAGGCTTAGGTTATGTTTTGATGTAGAGAGAAAAGGTGATAGCCTACGCTTCAAGAAAAGTAAAGCCATATGAGCAAAATTATCCTACTCACGACTTAGAACTAGCAGCAATAGTATTTGCTTTGGCCAAGTGGAGGCACTACCTTTATGGTGTCAAGTTTGTGGTTTTTACACACCACAAAAGCTTAAAGTACCTATTATCCCAGAAAGATCTTAATATGAGACAACGTCATTGGATGGAATTCTTAGAGGACTATGACTGCTCTATTCAATATCATCCAGGCAAGGGTAATGTGGTAGTCTATGCCTTAAGTCGTAAGGTACATGTAGCGAACTTGTTGACTGGAAACTTCAATGGTGCATGTAGTACTACGTACGATGGTACAACAAATTCTACACCGGCTACTACAATAATCCTTTTTGCCAACATCACCCTCAGACCCGAGATATTTTAGAGAATTAAAGAAGCACAACGGGTCGATAATAGTCGTAAAGAAGTTGTCACGAAATTGGCAAACTCTCCAGATGAAAAGTATTCCATTGATTAGGATGGAGCATTGAGGTATAGAAATAGAATATGTGTACCTAATGTGGGAGAGACTAGACGGGAGATTCTAGAAGAAGCCCACAAATCCAAATATACAGTCTACCTAGGTGGTAATAAAATGTATCAGGATCTTAATTGACATTATTGTGCAAAGGTACCTCACGTGTCAACAAGTTAAAGCAAAACATCAATGGCCCGCTGGACTACTCCAACCACTTGAAGTACCCAGATGGAAGTGGGAAATGATAACTATGGATTTCGTCACATGCTTACCAAAGGCCAAGGGAGGCTACGGTAGTATTTGGGTGATAGTTGACAGATTAACCAAATCTGCCCATTTCTTACAAGTCAAGACAACTTACACTGTAGAAACATTGGCTCAAATTTACCAAGATCAGATTGTGCGATTACACAGAGTACCCATCAGTATAGTTTCTGATCGAGATCCTAAATTCGTGTCAAGATTATAGAGGCAGATACAAGAAAGTATGGGAACAAAGTTAAGTTTTAGCACGACAGTTCACCCACAGACCGACGGGCAATCAGAATGCACTATACAAGTGTTGGAAGATATGTTGAGAGCGTGTGTGCTCAATTACGGGGATAACTGGACTAAACATCTTCCACTGATTGAATTTGCTTACAATAATAGCTATCAAGCAACTATCCAGATGGCACCTTATGAAGCCTTGTATGGAAGAAAGTGTCGATCGCCACTACATTGGGATCTGGATGAACACCGTACCATAGCAATCTCTGAAAATGCAGAAGCCATTACACCAGAGTTCATACAAGATACTATTGAGAAGATCCACCTAATTAGGCAAAGAAGGCGAGCTGCTCAGAGCAGACAAAAGAGTTATGCAGATAATAGAAGGAAATATTTAGAATTTCAGGTAGGAGATCAAGTGTTTCTTAAGCTTAATCCAAGGAAAGGGTTTGCAAGAATTGGGAAATGGGGTAAATTGAGTCCTCGATTTGTAGGACCTTTCACAATACTAGAAAGAATCAGAATAGTGGCTTACAAGCTTGACCTTCCGCAGAACCTTAGGAGACTACATAATGTTTTTCACGTATCCCAACTGAAAAAGTACCATCCAGACCCTTCACACGTTATTCGATACGACGATCTTCCTCTTCAAGAGGACTTATCTTATGTGGAACGGCCAGTACAAATCTTGGATCAAAAGATAAAACAGCTTCGCACAAAACGAATTCCATTAGTGAAGGTGTTATGGAGGAACCACAACGTAGAGGAAGCAACCTGGGAGCGTGAAGACGAGATGCAGAGATATCATGCAGACTTATTCGCTAATTGAGGTCAGAATTTGGGGACCAAATTCTTTTAAGAAGGGTAGAATGTAATAGCGCGAATATTTTTGTGTTATCATACGCGTTTAATTTTACTGTGGTTTATTTAGATTCTCACATTATATTGAGTACACACAAATAAAGTTTAGTAATTATATGATAAGTATTTAACCAAAGGACTCCTAATTTAAATTATACAGAGAATAAAGATTGGGCCTAAAGTTATTAGGATAATTAGCTAAACCCATCCCACCAAATAAGCCCAATACGTATTAGATATTGTAGCGCTAAAAATTCTAAGTCTTTAAAATAAAAGACAAGAAAAATTAAGTACAAATAATTTTTATTTATTCAAATGAATATGGGGTTACAATCTCTAGTAATCCTCTGATTCTTTTCTAATTATTAAACTTGGTTGACTTGACGGCGGAATTGACTTTGATCGCTTCCACGTGGTTTAAGTTGAACGTTAATCCAAGGGCTTTTGAGCTTGATCTTGAATTAACAATTTGACTTGATCTTCGCGACGAACAATTTGATCTTCGTCTTGACTTGTTGAACTTGTTGAACGTCAATCTTCTTTGAAGAATCTTGATCTTCAAAATACTTGGATGCTTGACAAACGTTGATGCGAGGGCTTGGCAGCTTGATCTCGGATCGAACGGACTTTTGACTTTGAATTTGGTTTGAAGATTGTTGAAGAACGATATGATCTTCGTCTTCAGTTCTTCGGATATGTGGACTTTGATCTTCTTTGAAAGGGACTTGATCTTCAATAACAGTTTGTCGAGGGCCTTGCAGCTTGTTCTCGAATCAAACGGACTTTCTTGCTTGAAGATTGTCGGAGAACGATATGAACTTGACTTGAATTTGTTGAATTTGTTGAAGCTCGATCTTCCTCAGCAGAAGTGCGATCTTCCAAAACGGTTATTTAATGGACTTGGAGCTTGACGCCGGATCAAATGGAGGTTCTCGCGAAGAACGCCTTGAATCCCGCGAAGAACGCCTTGAAGATTGTTCCGGCGGGATTGGGGGGGGGGGGGGGGGGGGGGCGCCGGAGAAGACAACTAGTTTTTAAGTTTTTTTTATTTTCAAGTTTTTTTTAATTGTTAATTTTTAAGTTTTTTAATTTTTAACTTTTTTTTTAATATTCCAGGTGTAATAAAAAAATCTGCCACGTTGGAACACGATTTTGCCACGTATGACACGATTTTATGAGTTGGCGGACAAATGGCTATGAACAGTAAATCGGGCATTTTTGACAAAGATATCGGGCATTTTTGGTAGATAAAAAAGATAACGGGCAAAAAGTAAAGTGGGCAAAAGATAACGGGCATTTTTGACATTTCTGCCTAATATATAATATTAGGTGACATTTCTTACATTAGAAGTTGATAGATGATTAAGTGAGTGTAGAATTTGTGAAGCTTTATGTAAATGAAACTCATATGTTCACATGAATAAATTAGACTATCTTAAGGAATATACACATGCTGCTAGCAAGATTTAGAACCATAATTAGTAGAGTAGTAATATGTTATACCTTAATTAACGTATGGATAGTAGTAAATAGTGTAACTTTGAAGCTATAGTCTATTACAAGTTTAGATGTATTTATGTATATATTATGCAGATTACACTTATTATATGCATGCGTATATATATGTGGGTCTGAAATACTAGTGGTATTAGTGGAGTGTTATCATATTATGGCTTAATCATGATATAGGAGTATAAAATGAATCATAGTATCACTGTGAAGGTCACCACCTGCGCACAATTAGAAAGGGTATTGGAGATATTATAAGTTGACATCTAAACACATAGAGAAAAAGAAAAGGAGTTCCAGGAAACTTGAAAATGTTTGATATTATTTTTAGATTAGAGAATAAATTGAGTGGTATTTATTGATAATCCGTTTGACCTCTTAGGTAATCACAACTAGACAACATCGTCTATTTGCTCCCTCTTCCTTATAGTTGTATTTCAGGTGAGTGTTCCTAAACTCTATTATTTTCAAAACTGGAAGGAATGCGTGCATGTATATCTATATTTATTTATATATGTAACCATGATTCACTGCATATTGAACTGTCATTTCTTCAAAGAGAATTATTGTAAATTAGGTATTTGAACCTTTTATTTCTTCAAAGCAAGTTTTTGGATAAATTGGGTATTCGAACTGTTAAGTATATTGGTTATTTGAAAAGATTGAGATTGATGTCTCATTGGTTTACTCGGTCCCGATCGGATATGTAGTTGGATCCAACTTGGCGTGGGAGTGCAGGGGTACCGTCGAGCGGCAGCGGGCTTGCTGGTATGGGTCGTTGTCCCTATTGGTCCATTCTCTCTCAGGCATAGCAGGAGGTTGTTGTGTCTTTGTTGGGTACACTGTTTCCGTATGAACCATGACATACATTCTTGATTCCAAGGTCGCTCCTTAGACGGGGAGATATGGACTGTCTATGAGGTGATATAAGGTGGATTGGCATCGACAAAAACGTGGACACCGATCATCGATACGGGGTTTTGATCTTTTGTGAAAAGAGTTTATTAACTCTGATTTCACGACACTCATGCATTACATGTGTGTGCGTTTCAATTCTGTTGTTAAACTGTTTTCAAAAGAAAGTTAATGAAATAAAATGCAACACTTGCACACACATATGAACATTCACTGAGATTTTTATCTCATAAATTATTTGTTTTCCTTCCTTCCAGCTATAGGTCATGAGCCATGCGAACCAGCTGAAGAGACAGTCGAGGGAGATTAAGGAGTCTGCCACTAGGTGTATATATGTATATTCGAGTCAACAATCACCTTTTGAGGGTTCTAGGAACCTTGTGTAATGTACCGTTTGTTCCTTACACGTTGAACGTTGTTTCTGGTTGTGTGAATCCCAGACTAGTGTGTCTGTAGTTTGCAAATCGTTGTGACGATGTAAACGTTTACTATTATAAGAATGTCTTGTTATTTTGAGTAGTTTCGTGTTATTATGAGTATTATGAACCTTAGTTCCTCTTGGGCGTTACCCTGGACCGGAGCACAACAAAATTATTCTACTATACAAAATGAAATTCTTTTTATGGTACTTGGTATTTCAAAGTTCCAAGATAATTTATTAAATCAAAAATTTGTACTCAAAGTAAACTGCAAAGCAGCGAAAGAGGTTTTGACAAAAGATGTTCAAAATTTAGCATCCAAACAATTTTTTACTAGATGGCAAGCAATACTTTCTGTTTTTTATTTTGATATTGAATATATTAAAGAAACTGACAATTGTATCCCAGATTTGCTTACCATGGAATTTTTGCAGGGATGTCCGAACGAAAACAAATAGTTCCATTTTCAAAATCCAGTTCACCCTCAAAGTCCAATTCACCAGGAAGCCTTTCTGGAACAAAACAAACTACAAACCCACAACAATTTCTCTTCCAAACTACTCATACTAAACCAATTTTTGTAAAACCCTTACAAACAATTCCACAAAAAATACATATGACCACATTTTTTAAGCCACAATCAACTTTTGATATATGCAACAAATTTTTACCAGTGTCACAAAAAATGGCATTAACCCCTTTTTCCACACAAACAAAGGCCTATATACCAACATTCAAACAAACCGTCTTACAAAGTCAAATGCGAACCCAATTGTCCCCTGAAGACTGCCTTTACAAACAAACAAATTGGGTCTATTTCGATTGCATTATTGAAGATGAATGGAGACCCAAAAAACTCCCACAAACACAAAGTGAAAAAACAAAATTGTTATCCGACCTACTCTTCAACAATGAGTATTTCAGGATCTATGAAGATCCTACAAAAACCCAACAATTTTACGAGAATATTCTTGTCGTCACAAAATCCACCCATATGGAAAACAAAGTACCAAAAGGACACCCTTCTACTTCGATGGCCATTGGATATAGAAAGATTTTCATTAACAAAGTTGTTGGCCTCGCCGAATGGGGTAAACCTTACGACACAAACACTTACAAAGGTTTGGGAGTTTCTTTTACATATTTCGATTACATTGAAGCCTGGACAAAAATTTTATTTTTCCAAAACGAAGTTCATGCTATTTCAACAGTCTTCCTTTTAGGAAAGAATTTAGCAGAACTACAAAATTCCCAAATTGGTTTCTACATTGGTGAGAAAACTTTGGCCCAATGACGAAGATCTTCCCTCCAGAAGTTGTTGAATCATTCGAATATTTTCAGATAAATTACCACAATACTTGTCCAGATTATAAATGCTCTGTATCACTCAGGTTCTACTTAGAATTCCATTTAACTTGGATTCTAAAGATAGAACAAAGATTACAAAGTTCTCCATCTGGACTGAGTCGGTTAGTAAAAGTTACACAAGTGAAATGGTGGAACAAGATGAACACATAAAAATTTCAGATCCTGGAGATAAAGAATTGGTTTATAGAAACAAACATTTCGACAAAACTGCGGGCCAGATATCTGCTGCAACGGTTGAGAAAGATGAAGAGTTTCTAGTAATAAAACAAAGTTTGCAAACACAAATAGCTATTTCCACCTCTTTGGAAGAGGTCGAAAAACTACTACAAAATACAAGTGATGATGAAGGATCACCGGCCTCAGTGCATCTCCACGATGATAATAAAGATGATTATTATGGATATTTTCCCAAGTTCCTCGCAAATAGTTTATGATGTAAATACATTTGTGAAATTCCAAATTCAAAAAAAAAAAAAGAAAAACGAAAAAACAAAGTCAAAAGATTTCCAAGACAAAGTCATTGCCTTCCACAAGAGTGAATGGGATTTTCTATTCATACACTCATAAAATTGAAGAAAATAAAAGATTCCCAAGACAAAATTATTGCCTTCCACAAGAGTGAATGCTAATGGATTTTCTATTCATACTCATGAGATTCTCCACCCATCAACTCATCCGGGACTCAAAATAAAGATTTTTACTAATAGTATATTTGTATCATATTTGTATATATCTTTAGATATCTTTCCTTAGATAGAATTCTTGCTTTGCAAGTTTATTGTAATTGTATAAATACCTTTGAGAATTAATGAAAGAGGCACGGAATATTTTCCTACATGGTATCACGAGTCTTGTGACCTAGCCGCCCCCTCTCTCTCTCTCCCTCTCTCTCTCTCTCTCTCTCTCTCTCTCTCTCTCTCTCTCTCTCTCTCTCTCTCTCTCTCTCTCTCTCTCTCTCTCTCTCTCTCTCTCTCTCTCTCTCTCTCTCTCTCTCTCTCTCTCTCTCTCTCTCTCTCTCTCTCTCTCTCTCCACCACGGCCTCACGCCATCTACCATATTGACGGATCAAAAATTCCACCCCGCCTTTGCCGTCTCGAACGTACGTAACTTTATTCCCGTTACGTTGGAGATGGAAACGGGACACTACACCACATGGGCGGAATTGTTCACGATCCACTATCGGGCCTATCAAGTCCTCGACCATATTTTTCCGTCTTCCACCTCAAAGGATCCGCCCCCCTCCCTCTAAGGTCTCCGACTCCTCGCCTAAAAAGGAAACGGACACCGCCGGCGTGGATTCTTCCGCTTCCGCTACTCCGACAAGCTCGGATAAACCCACGGCCACCCCTCCTCCCGCTCGTGATGAGGAACTATGGTCGCGTTTGGATGCTATTGTTCTTCAGTGGATTTATGGGACCATATCCACTGATCTAATGCACACCATCTTCCAAAAGAACTCCACCGCCGCCATTGCTTGGGGCCTCCTAGTGCAAGTTTTCCAAGACAACGAGAACTCTCGCGCAGTCTACTTGGAAAATCAATTCACTAGGGTTCATATGGATGATTTTCCCAACGTCTTCGCTTACTGTCAAGAGCTTAAGATGCTTGCTGATCAGCTCTCGAGCGTTGGTGCTCCTGTCTCAAACCAACGCCTTGTGTTGCAACTCATCTCCGGGGTCAACGAGAGCTATGATGGGGTTACAACCTTTATCTAGTAGTCCAACCCACTTCCTCCATTCTACGAGGTCCGCTCTCGGTTAATTCTTGAGGAGACACGCAAATCCAAGCAAGCCGTCGCCTCTGCCACCGCTGCGGGGTAAGCCCTCGTCCACACCGCTCCATCAGACGAGGACCCCGCCTCCATCCGCGAATTGTCGTCCGCACAAGGAACCAGCAGCCGCAGTCGCGGTTCACAACGGGGAAACTGCGGACGCGACAATCGCGGGCGCGGGCGCATAAACCCTAACCCGCGTCCGACCGCACCGCAGCCCTACTCATAGCCATACGAGTATCCTTATGGTTATTGGCCGCCTCTGTGGACCGTACCCCCTGCCCGTATCCGATGACAGCTTGGACCCCACGTCCGCCTCCTCCATCGCGACAACCGGGCATTCTTGGGAGCTGACGCCAACATGCGTATGCGGCGCATACGTCTCCCACTCCTCAGCCTTCTATTCCCACGGACATTGATGCAGTCATGCATACCATGACTCTTGCTCCACCCGATGACCAGTGGTATATGGACTCAGGCGCCTCATCTCACATGACGGCGTCGTATGGTACACTCTCACCTTACTTTAATTCGAGCATTAATCGTCATATAACTGTTGGTAATGGACATGATATTTCAACTAAAGGTCATGGTAATAGTGTGCTTCCCTCCCCTTTTCCTCCTCTTAAACTTAACAATGCTCTCTATGCTCATAAATTAATTAAGAATCTCATCTATGTTCGTCGCCTCACACGTGATAATTCTGTTTCTATTGAATTTGACCCTCTTGATTTTTCTGTGAAGGATCTCATGACGAGCATTCCAATTTTGAGATGCAATAGTGATGGTGACTTATATCCTCGGCCAACCTCCATTCCCGCTCGTGCCCCACCTCCACATGCCACCCTTACCGCCGTCTCTTGGCCCTTATGGCATAGCCGCCTCGGTCATCCGGGCACCTCTATCTTAGCTTTTCTTCGTTCAAACAATTTAATTGCATGTAATGGTACTTTGTCCAAGTTTTGTGATTCTTGTGTTTTGGGTAAACAAGTACAATTACCATTTTTTTCCTCTTTCTCTACTACTCTTGCTCCGTTTGATATTGTGCATAGTGACTTGTGGACATCATCTATTTTGAGTTCCGCGGGTCACAAATATTATTTATTATTACTTGATAACTTTACTAATTTTTTGTGGACTTTTCCCATTTGCAAAAAATCCGATGTGTACATTATTTTTTCCAACTTTAGTGCACTCATTAATACACAATTTTCCACAAAAATAAAAGTTTTCAATGTGATAATGGTCGCGAGTTTGATAATGCCCAATTTCACTCTTTTTGTAATAAATTTGGCATGCAATTTCGGTTTTCTTGCCCTCACACCTCCTCTCAAAACGGTAAAGCCGTAAGAAAAATTCGCTCCATCAATAATATGATACGCACTCTCCTCCATCATGCGTCTCTCCCTCCTTCCTTTTGGCATCACGCCTTGCACATGGCCACCTACCTCCTAAACATTACGCCATCTAAGCTTCTCAAAAATCAGTCTCCCACTCAACTACTCTATCATCGGGATCCCTATTACTCTCATCTCCGAGTTTTTGGGTGCTTATGCTATCCCCTCTCTCCCTCCTCCACCATCCATAAGCTCCACGCCCACTCGACCCCTTGCGTCTTCTTAGCGTACCCTTCAAATCATCGGGGTTACAAGCGTTTTGACTTAAAGAAAAAATGGGGTCATTCTCTCACGGCACGTTGTCTTTCATGAAAATCAATTTCCCTTTGCCAAACACTTCTCTCCCCAACCGTCCTTTTATAACTTTTTGGACGATTCTCTCCACCCTCTCTTAAACCCTAATCTAAACCTTCCTCCCCTCCACCCCGGGCCGCAAACCTCACCGCTGCCACCACCCGCGGCACCGCCCTCTCCACATTTGGCTCCGCCAACACCACCTACTCCTCCTCCATCTCCACCACCACCACCTCCTCCTCCCCCCATCTCCGCCTCGGGTCCGCCCCGCTACGCTACCCGCGCTCCTCCCTCACGGACCATGTCCACCCGTAGCATGCATGGAATTGTTACTCTCAAACGCCACTTTAATCTTACCTCCACTATCACTCCTTCCCCTCTTCCTAAAAATCTCAAGCTTGCGTTATCTGATCCTAATTGGAAAATCGCCATGCTAGATGAGTTTAATGCTCTTATTAAAAATAAGACTTGGAAACTTGTACCCCGACCCCCTAATGTGAAAGTGATACGCTCTATGTGGATTTTTCGTCATAAATCTAAATCTGACGGTTCTTTTGAGTGCCACAAAGCTCGTCTTGTTGGTGATGGCAGGTCTCACAGGTTGGCGTTGATTGTCTTGACATGTTCAGCCCCGTGGTCAAACCAGCGACTATACGGACTGTTCTTAGTATTGCTCTCTCTCTCTCTTTCTTGGGGCATACATTAGCTGGACGTCAAGAATGCTTTTCTTCACGGTAATTTGGAGGAGACCGTGTATATGCATCAGCCATTGGGATTTCGAGATCCGACTTATCGTGATCATGTTTGCTTGTTGAAGAAGTCGCTCTATGGACTGAAACAGGCGCCCCGCGTGTGGTATCAGCGGTTCGCTGATTTTGCATGCACTATTGGGTTCACGCACAGTAGGTCAGATCATTCGTTGTTTATTTATCATCATGGCTCGGATCTTGCGTTCCTCTTATTGTATGTTGATGATATTGTGCTTACTGCCTCTTCGGATTCTCCCCGTTTCTCTCTTATATCTCGTATTTCTGCAGAGTTTGCTATGACTGATTTAGGTCCACTGAGCTATTTCTTGAGCATTGTCGTCTCATGTTACAAGGATGGTCTTTTTCTTTCTCAAAAGACATATGCTTTGGAGATTATCGAGCGCGGCGGCATGGCCTCATGAAAATCCGCCGCTACTCCCGTTGACACTAAGGCCAAGCTTAGTGCCTCTTCGGGTACTCCTTTTTTCGGATCAGACCCTATTTCAGAGTCTTGCTAGTGCTTTGCAGTTTCTCACCTTTACCCGTCCGGATATATCTTACGCCGTTCAGCAAGTTTGCCTTCATATGCATGCTCCTATGACTGAACACATGGCTGCCATGAAAAGAATTATTCGGTATGTTCAGGGCACGGTCGACTTCGGCCTCCATCTCTCCAAGTCGAATGTGCAGTCTTTGGTCTCTTTCACGAACGCCGATTGGGGTGGTGTCCGAATATTCGTCGGTCGACTTCAGGTTATTGTTTGTATCTTGGTGATAATCTTATCTCTTGGTCCGCTAAACGCCAAGTCACACTCTCACGCTCAAGCGCCGAGGCCGAATATAGGGGGGTCGCCAACGTTGTTTCCGAGTCGTGTTGGGTGCGCGACCTCTTGCTTGAGCTTCATTTTCCTATATCTAAGGCTACCATCGTTCATTGTGACAATGTTAGTGCCATCTATTCATCCAATAATCCGGTGCAACATCAACGCACCAAACATATTGAGATGGACATTCATTTTGTTCGTGAGAAGGTTGCTCGTGGTGAAGTTCGGGTTCTTCATGTCCCTTCTCGACACCAAATTGCTGATATTTTTACGAAGGGCCTTCCTCGCGTACTTTTTGATGATTTTCGAAACAGTCTTAATGTTCGTGAACCTCCCGTTTTGACTGCGGGGGTGTATTAGTATATTTGTATCATATTTGTATATATCTTTAGATATCTTTCCTTAGATAGGATTCTTGCTTTGCAAGTTTATTGTAATTGTATAAATACCTTTGAGAATTAATGAAAGAGGCACGGAATATTTTCCTACATTTACATCCACAATAGTAGTTGAAGTCTTCCCACAAATACAAGGAGAAAAGAAGAAAGAAGGCATCAATTCTTAGTGTCTAATTCTTTCTTTTATATTTCCACCTTTGAGAATTTAATAGTTGGAAAAATATTGAGAGTTTTTTACAATGTTCATAGTTTGTTGCAAGATCAAGATTGTACAATATTTTCGATATCAATAAATCATCAAGAATTACAAAGTTCACCAAAGTAAGCTTCTTTTCTTTTATCCTTTATTTTTTTGTATTTACAAATTTGTTAATTATGATCAATTTTATGCATCTTACGATTCCCTACAAATTCAGTCAACAAAATAAACGCAACAAAATTTTATTATACTCTGACCAAATGGTATACACACACACACACATATATATATATATATATATATACATATATCAGAGAATATAATTTATTATTACCCGGGTGAGGGCGAGGGCGAGGGGCTAGGTTGTACAAATACACAAAATAAAAATGCTTGTTACAGTATCAAATACATATGGGAATACACACAAGATAAATCTCAGATATGTATTGAATATGCCACATGGCATATCCTGATTTAAAATTAATTAAAAAAAGTATATACACGTATCTACGCATATTCGATACGTATCAACAATTAATAGTGGCGTTTCGGTAGTTTCTCTAAGCTAGAAGAGGCCTAACACAATATACTTAGAATTGAAACACATAATTGCAATATCAAATTATGAGATTGCATATAAAAATCGTGAATCACTTGCTACTTCAAATATATATATATATATATATATATATAGAGAGAGAGAGAGAGAGAGCTTGGAGACTACGATGGTTCTTCGTCTTTTACAAGAAGCAATTTCTACTCTTCGATCTTCAGTTCAGGTATGGATAAGATTAATTTTTCTCTTAGATATTGCACATTTGCATGTTGTTTGTTGTAATATGTTTTATCTTTTACGAATTTATGATATTTGTTGAAAATTACTTGTCAATATAGGCAAAAAAACAAGGGAGTTGCTTCAATTGGACAAAATCACGTGTCAAATGAATTAACTATTAATTTAGTTTTAATATATTTTTATCCAGTTTAATATGCAAATCACTAATGACTATGGAAGTAATTAAATATAATATTATTTGATACTTTTTAGATTACATCCTTATATATAATAGTTAATATTAAATATTCGATGTATCTCATATGTATCATATTCTGTTAAAAAAAAATAAAAAAAATTGTATCTTCGTATCCATATCCGCTGGATACAGATACTCGTATCCCTTATTCATGCAACCTAGGTGAGAGGCTATATGCCCCCCACCGCCACCTCTAGGTGGTTATGGATATGGTTGGGAGACAACCTGAAAGTGCAGGGTTTTCTGGAGTCAATGTTAGACGATGCAATTTAGACGATGTTGGGTTAACATTGAGGATAACATTGAAAGTCGAGAGCTTGTGCGAAAACTGCTCTTTAGTTGCCAAAATTAAGCTTTGCCTTTATTCACATATTAACCAAGTTTCACGGTTTTAGTTGTTTATGTTTATGTCCAGGAAGGTATCTTTATCATAAGGAAGAGCTATGGAAGATTCCTTACTTGAAGTTTCCATAATTCAAGCTAAGTTGAATTAGTCAACACAACACGGTTTCAAAATAAGGAAACAAGCGAGCTGTTCTCTGCGACGCGATTCTTTCCAGGATTCTGCAAATTGAAGAAGATGTGTTACCTTGTTAAATCGGTAACAATGGAAACACATTCTCATGAAAGATTTGAAGTTCACAAAGAAGGAACATTTCAACAAGGAAACAACAAGAGTTACCAAAACTGTGAACAACACATCTTGGCGTTCAAGACTCAAGAAACCTATAAAAGATGTGAAGTTCATCAAGATGAAGACAAGACAATCGTGCTAAACAATCCAAGAGATTAATCTTTCTTTGTATTATCTTCGTCTTGTTTTGTGAAGTTTTTGTATCAACTGCTTAAGTCTAGTTCATAGAAGTTAAGTAGTTCTTACTTGTCTGCTTCGTTGAGTCCGATCAACAAAGAGCGTGAGTGAATTGTTGTGAGGAATGTTTTTGATAAAACCTTTATGGTTATTTGGCCTAAGGCTCGGAAGTTTTTAATAATATTGAAAACTTCTTAAAATTATATCTTCTTGTGTTCTTACTTCCGCTGCACATTATTATTATCAAGAAGATCAAAATAGAGTTAAGGCAATTCCAGCTTAACTCTCAAAAGTGTTGTGTCAATCCACGGTCCAATATTTCAATTGGCGTCAGAGTCAAACACCGACTACACTGGTGGTTTGGAGGTGATACAACACCATGGACAATGCCAATCCTAACACCAACAGGATTCCAGTTTTGGATGGCTCCAATTATGCATATTGGAAAATCAAGATGAGGTCTCACATCAAAGCTATTGATATTCGAGCCTGGCAATCCATGATCAATGGATACTCTCTTCCAACATTACCAAGAGATGGTGAAGGTGATCTAGTTCTGAAACCAGAAGCAGACTGGACAGCAGCAGAGGTAAGTCTCTATAACTCTAATAAAAAAGCTCTTAATGCTATCTTTAGTTGGGTTAATCATCACACGTTCAAGTTAATCCAGAATTGTACAAAAGCCAAACATGCTTGAGATATACTTGAATTACATTGTGAAGGAGATTCTGCTGTTAAAGATTCTAAATATAGACAACTGCTTTTGCAATTTGAAAAACTTGAGATGGGTGAAGATGAAAGTGTTGACAGTTATTTTGAGAAAATTCTTGATATTGCTAATCAATGTGAAAACCTAGGTTTTGCTATGACTAATCAAGAAATGGTTTATAAAGCTATGACAACACTGTCATCTAAATTTGCTCTCAAGAAAATTGCAATGAGTGAATCTAGAAACCTTGCTAATCTACAGTTTCAAGTCTTGATGAATACTCTTAGAGAATTTGAGATGGAGCTTGCCTCACAACCTAGCAAACATAGGGTTGTTGCTTTAAGAGGTTCAAATCTTGACAATGAAAGTGATGATGATTTTGAAATAATTTCTTCAAATTATGGGAAATTTACTAAGAAGTTCAATAAGTTGAATCTTAAAGGAAAAGGTAAAGAAAAGAACCTTAGTAATAGTTCCCCAGGTTATAAGAAATTACCTCATAAGTTTGTGAAGTACCTGGCATCAAAATCTACTCCTTTAGAAGCTGATAAGTTAAAAGATGTTCAATGTTTTGAATGTAAAGGATATGGTCATATGGCTAATGAATGTGCTAACACTCTTAGAAAAAGAGGAAATTCTCATTGGGTTTGTGTAGATGATTTCAATGAAGATGGCTTTAGTTCTGGAGAAGCTGAAGAACAATCAGAAGAGGTTCAAACTGCTGCGTTACTCACTCAGATTGACTGGACGCCAGAAGACTCCCTGAACTGCTTTGGATCTCAATGTCATCCCAACATTCAGGATTCAACATGAGAACATGAGACCTTCTTTGCAGATTGGGATGAATATGATACTGATTCTGAACCTTATCTTGCGTCCTACTTTGATGAATCTAACTTTGATTGTTTTCATGGCACAATGGATCTAGATGAAGAATATTTCTTTGAAGGTGAAATGTCCCAGGAGAAAATCATTGAAGACCTGAAGTCTATCTACCACAAACTCATCAAAAGCAACAAAAGCTTGAAGGAAGAGATTGGATGCATGAAGGAGATGCTGAAACTGTATGAGAAATACCTTGACAAAACTGAGGCTGAGCTGAAAGAGGTAAAGGTAAAACTAAATAAAGCTGAACATACCATTGACAAATGGAACTCTTCTACATCTCTGCTTGATGAAGTGCCGAGTATGGGAAATTAAGGTAAAAATAGTTTGGGCTATGTTGAGAAACCTCCCTCTGAAGATGTTAACTCTGCCTATTTGAAAGCTGGTTTTATCAAGGAAAGCAATAACTTGAGTTGTGAAATCCCTTCCAACACTGTGAGAAATCCTACTTTTATCTGTCAATATTGTTTTCAACCTGGTCACATTAAGCCTTATTGTAAAAAATATAAAATTGTGATTGAGAAGAAAACAGTAATTAATTGCAATACCAATGTTAGGAGAACCTCTGATCTGAATGCTATCCCAACATTAGGTAACAAAGCTGAAGGACATAAAAGTAGAACTTGGATTGAAAAGTTAAAAACTCCTAAGGTTAAAATTGTTTGCAATGTTGTCTTTTCTGCTGTTTAGTCTAACCTTGCAGGTAAGTGGTATTTTGACAGTGGATGTTCAAGGCACATGACTGGAAACATTGACAACCTGAAAGAGGTAATACCTTTGACTGATGGAACAGTTACCTATGGTGGAGGCACAAAAAGGGAAAATCATTGGAAAAGGAGTACTGGATGTTGAAGGATTTCCACCACTCAAGGATGTGTTGTTGGTTGAAGGATTGGAAGCAAATTTAATTAGCATAAGTCAACTTTGTGATGATAACTTGCTAGTTACTTTTGATAAAAGTTCATGTGATGTGTTTAATAGTGACAATGTCCGTGTCATGACAAGTACAAGATCAAAAGATAACTGCTATCTTGCTCAAGATGAAGCTGAATGCTACCATGCCAAGGTAGATGAATCTGTCATGTGGCACAAGAAGTTAGGACATGTGCACTACAGAAATCTGAAGAAACTACATAAGTTAGAGGCTGTAAGAGGACTACCTAAGTTGACTAGCCCAGGTAAAATTGTTTGTGAAGACTGCCTGAAAGGTAAACAAACAAAAGTTGTCCATCCACCACTTCAGGTACAGAGTACTAACCCTAGAACTAATAAGTGCTTTGATTTGCTACACATGGATCTCATGGGTCCTATTGAGGTTAGTAGCCTGAATGGTAAGAAGTATGCTTTTGTTATTGTTGATGATTTTTCAAGATATACATGGATTAAGTTTTTGAAAGAAAAATCAGAGGCATTCAACACATTCAAGATTTTGCATGCTAGTATTAAGAATCTCTATGGTACTTCTGTAGGAAGAATTAGGTCTGACCATGGAAAGGAGTTTGAAAATGTAAGCTTTGCTAATTTCCGTGAATCTAAAGGCATTTTCCATGAGTTTTCAGCACCTAAGATACCTCAGTAAAATGGGATTGCTGAGAGGAAGAATATAACACTTCAAGAGATGGCTAGAGTTATGTTGAATTCTAAAAACCTATCTAAGAAACTCTGGGCTGAAGCGTTGAATACTGCATGTCATATTAGTAATAGAGTTTATCTTAGACCTGGTACTGCTATGACACCTTATGAAATCTTGAAGGGTTCAAAACCAACAGTAGCACACTTTCATGAATTTGGTATTAACTGCTATTTGCTAAAAGATAGAGATTATTTGAGCAAATTTGATCCCAAAAGTGAAAAGTGTATATTTGTTGGATATTCTCCTAATAGTGCTGCTTTCAGGGTCTACAATCCAAGATTTCATATTGTTCAAGAATCAGTGAATGTCATTTTTGATGATTTAACTGTTTCTACAGGTACTGAAGAAGTCACTGGTTCAGATGTTACTCCAACATTGGACTCAACATTGAACACAGACGTTGGAGATGCTGAACTGGAAACTGGAACAAATGTTGACTTAACACCAGAAACCCCCAATGTTAGGCCAACATCGGTGCTGTCAGATTCTGAAGATGAAGTGGTTCCTGTATCCAGAAGAGATCCCCCTCTTAGAATACAAAGAGATCATCCAGCCTCTCAAGTAATTGGACAAATTACTGAAAGAGTTAGAACATGCAACAAAGAAAGGGTCCATTACAAGGATATGGCTAAGTTGTGTGTTTGCATGTCTTCTTCATGTACTATTGATAATGCATCTTGTTCTGTGTCCTCCATTGAACCTAAGAATGTAACTGAAGCCCTTAAGGATAGTTACTGGATTAATGCCATGCAAGAGGAACTCTTACAATTCACCAAAAACAGAGTTTGGAATCTAGTACCTAGGCCATCACATGTGAATGTAATAGGTACAAATGGATTTTCAAAAATAAAGCAGATGAGAATGGTGTAATTATGAGGAACAAAGCTAGGTTGGTTGCACAAGGTTATACTCAGGTAGAAGGTATAGATTTTGATGAGACTTTTGCTCCAGTAGCTAGGATAGAATCAATTAGATTGCTTCTTGCTATTGCTTGCTGTCTTAGGATTAAACTTTACCAAATGGATGTTAAAGGCGCCTTTCTGAATGGTTTAATTGACAAAGAGGTTTATGTAGAACAACCTAAAGGCTTTGATGATCCTAAACATCCTGACCATGTGTACAAACTTGAAATGGCTTTGTATGGCTTAAAACAGGCTCCTAGAGCTTGGTATGAGAGGCTAACTGATTTTCTGTTAGGCCTAGGTTTCAATAGAGGAGATAGAGATAGAACTTTGTTTGTCCTTAGAAAAAGCTCTGATATATGCATTGCTCAAATTTATGTGGATGATATTGTATTTGGCTCTACTAACAAGTCTACCTTAGACAAGTTTGTTGAGTCTATGACAGGAACATTTGAGATGAGCATGATTGGTGAGCTCAACTACTTTCTGGGACTACAAGTTAAGCAGCTGAAGAATGGTATCTTCCTGAACCAGGAGAAGTATGCAAGGAATATGGTGAAGAGATTTGAGCTACAAGAGTCTAAGCCTTGCAAAACTCCTATGTCCTCTTCAGTGAAGATAACAAAAGATGGCATTGGCAGCAATGTTGATCCAACATTGTACAGATCCATGATTGGTAGTTTGCTATATCTCTCTGCCTCTAGACCTGACATCATGTTTTCAGTATGTGTTTGTGCTAGGTACCAAGCCGAGCCAAGGCAATCTCACTTGATTGCTGTGAAGATGATTCTTAGATATATCTCTGGAACTTCATATTTAGGCATTTGGTATTCTTATGACACTAACACTAACTTGGTTGGTTTCAGTGACTCTAACTGGGCATGTGATGTGGATGACAGGAAATCCACAAGTGGAGGCTGTTTTTATTTGGGGAATAATTTGGTCTCCTGGTATAGCAAGAAGCAGAACTGTGTTTCATTATCAACTGCTGAATCAGAGTATGTAGCAGCTGGCAGCTGTGTTACCCAACTTGTGTGGCTTAAACACATGCTTTCAGATTATGGGCTAGATAGTGATACACTTCTCATGTTCTGTGACAATCTAAGTGCCATAAGTATCTCAAGGAATCCTGTCCAACATTATAGAACTAAGCATATATACATAAGACATCATTTCCTAAGAGATATGGTAGAGGACAAAGTGATAAACATTGAACATATTGAGATAACAAATCAGCTTGCTGACATGTTTACAAAACCTTTAGATAGTGGTAGATTCTTCAGTTTGAGGAAATCTCTTGGCATGTGCAATATGTGAAAATGTTGAGGAAACCAGTGTTGTCATAACACCACTGACTAGCACTGGTATATTGGTTGTGGTGTAGTAGGTACTCTGTTGTTTTTCTGTTGATTTTATTTCCTTGTGAGTCTCATTTCATCTGTGTTTTGTCATATGTGGCTTGTGTGGTTGAACTCCTTGATTAACAACTCTTTCTAGTTATCAGTTTCGCATCTTTGTTTTGAAAAAGTTATAAAACTCTTCTGTTGTCTGAGGTTGTGATTGCCTAACATATGAAGAAGCTGGGGTACACAAAGTTCACTACTTTGATGTCTATTCAGTTGTGTCTTATTCATATGGAAGGTGTACAGCACATGTGGAGAAGTTGGGGTGCATGATGTTGACAGCTTCATTGTTACTCAGTTGTGCTTATTTACATGTTTTTGTTTGTTTGGCCAAGGAACACATGAGGGTGATCTTTTCTACTAAGGTGTTTGAGGTTTAGATTTCTTACATTTAGTAGCGCTGATCACTTGGTGATTCTCTTGAATGTAGGTTGGTAAACAAGTATGCATGAGGAATTGGGGTGTTGGGGTGCATGATAATGAATTGCCAACATTCAAGGCCTTTGTACTTGCCTAACTTGCTGCTGTTAATGTTGTTACTGGGGTGTGTGGAGTTCAGGCTGCCCTCATTCAGTAGTGACATTAGCTTTGTGTTTAGCAACCTTCAGTTTTGGTTCAGATGAGTTATGAAAATAATAAAGATTATTAAGAGATGTGTGTTGTGCTGGTTTGAGGAGTTTTTCATGAAGTGTTTACCATCTGCCTATTTGACATTACATTGTTGCATTCATGTAGAACTGCATTGTTTTCTTTCTTGTTGTTGAGTTGTGTCGGTCTAGGCTTAGGGGGAGTATAATTCATGTGTTGAGGCATACAATTGGGTGACATACTGCAAGTGACACACTTTTCTGTGACTTTCTATGCTGTGGAAGTGAATTTCTCCTTGAATTCATAACTGCTTATCTCTGTGTGTTTCTTGTTATCTATGTTGCTTACTCATGATTTTGATCTAAACAATATGTCTGAGGTACTCACTTGCTATAGTGGTTAAGTTTCAGATGTATTTTTGGATGTATCCCAAGCTCTCACATGAATTTGCCTTGGTGAAGCCTATACCTCCACCTTCGGTTTTGAATGTTATCAAATGTTATCCCAAAATTGTGCACAGTCGCAGGTCAACTTTGAAAACAGGAACTTATAAGTTTTTAGTTTTTTGAAAACCGCTCTGGTTAACTGTTAATTAAACATCAAAGCATGTGCGCGGGAAAACATAGTGGGAAAGTTTTTCTTGGTTCAAATTTGGTAACTGCCCATTAACATTCATTCTCTTTCCTTATTCATGGTTATTTCAAAAATCAAAACCCTATTTTCCTTAATTGTGCTTGCGATTTTCATAATTGTGCTTACTTTGCAAAATTTCTCTCGCAACTCTCAAATTCTCTCAATTTTCTCTGCAAATTCTCTCAAAACTTCTCTACTAACAATGGCAAACAAGTCTCCCATGCAAACTCTTGCAGATGTTGCCCTAGGAAGTGAACCCACTGCTGCACGCACTCGTTCACACACTAGAGGCGGTACTGCAAAGACAGTTGATGCTCCTGTTGCTGTTAAAAGATAGGCGATCCCCTACGTGCGACGTGGAAAGAAGTCCAAACAGGGAGAATCAACCTCCAATGTTGAGCCAACTGCTGATTCAACCACTCCCATCACCAATGAACCTGAAATTGAGGTAAACACTGCTGAACCCAACCCTGGACTTGATATTGACTTAACTGTTGAGGGGGAGGGTAGTGAATCCATTGAAAAATCTGTGGAGAAATCCGTGGATGCGTCTGTGGACAAGATGGTGAGAAAGTGGATTAGGGCTCAAAAGAAAATGAGAAAGGGCAATGGGGAGAAATTGAAAAATATGTCTGAGTCTGCTAAGGCGAGGGCTGATGCCAGGAAAAGGCTGGCTGAGAGATCAGCTAGGAAGAGGGATGCTGAGGCTGAGAAGAAGGCTGAAGATGAGAAGAAGGCTGAGGATGAAAAGACTGATGCTGCTGCTGCTGAGAGAAAGAGGAAAGGAAAGCAAGTAGTGGATGAGGAAGAAGAGGAGAAGGAAGAGGAGACTGAAGAAGAGCAGAATGTTGCTGCTGATGTTGCAACATCAGGAACAGAGGAGTACACAGATGGGATGTATGTGATCTTCCCTGAGATTGAGGAGGACTGCTATTCTCCTTTCTATCTTTCATAAGAATTGGAGAAGAAGTGAGATTCCTTCAAAAGAAGGGAGATTCACACTGAAAGAGCTATAGAGATGGCCAGTTTCAAAGAGAACAAGGTGGTGGACTTGCTTGAGGCAAGAGGGTTGCAACAATCAGTGATGGAGCTGAGTGACTATGCTCCTGAGATTGTTATGGAGTTCTACCTAAATCTCTCAAAATGGATCAGGGACTATAGATCTCCAAAATTTGGAAAGGCTTGGGTGAGGGGGAGAGTCTTCAACATTGACCCCTACACCATCAACAAGATCTGTGGATTTCCTACTGCTGATGAATCTGAGGACCCCTATTATGATGATGTGATTGAGGACTTGACTGGAGGGTTGGTCAAAATCTGGAGAGATGCTCTGCCAACCACAAAACTCACCTCCCTAAGTGCTGTCTTGCACAAGATAGCCTGCTTCAACTGGCTGCCAAGCAAAAATGTCACTGTTTTGACTAAGGAATCAACAATCTTAGTCTACAAAATCAAAAATGGGCTAGCTGTGAACATGGGGGAGAGGATTGTGAAGTCTATGTCTGAAGTTGCTGGAAGGAAAAATGGCATGATGCCTTTTCCCTCTCTCATCTACAAAATCCTTAGCAAACAAGGATTGAAGACAAGTGTGACTATGGGCTGGAGGAAGAATGATTCTGAACTGACAATTCTCCCAAGCTACTTGTCTAGATCAAGAGTGAGAGACCTTCCATGGAACACAAAAGGAGTGGTGAGACCAAGGGCTGAAAAGAAGAAGGCTCAGGAGTTTGCTGGAACTTCAGTGGCTATGTCCAAAGAAGAAGACTGCGTGGTCATAACCTCTACTTTTGTGGATCATATGCTGAACTGGTACATGGGGCAGATTGCTGATACTTAGAGAGAGATCGAGGAGAGAAAGGAACACCTCAAAGAGCTGGAGGACATGGTGAAAAATTTGGAGAAACTCCCTTCTTCACAAAAAGGGGGAGAGTAGTTCCAATTTTAAATTTTTGTCTTCTAGTTTATGTTTTGTTTCTTAAGAACTGCTAATATCTTTGAACTGCTGGTACATTAATCTCTAATTGGTTTTATTTGATCAAGGGGCTTGTCCTTGATGTTTAGCTATGGCCTGTAACTCTAAGTACTACTGGTGAACTTCTCTAACTGCTATTACTTATGAAAGTGCATTTTGAACTGCTTGTCTAGTTAACCTTTTATGCAAGAAACTTATTGGTTTCAATGTTGAGGCAACATTGATGAATGTTGAGGTCTGAACATATGTACATATCTGGATGTAGTGATGACCTTAATGCTTGTCTTTGTTAATTTAACTTTGAATTTGTTTGCTTGTATTGAGGGGGAGCAGTTTAGTAGTTTAATTTGTTTCTTGTTGATTATAACTTTCTGGATATAAGACTTGATTGGAACAGATGTTGGATTTGTGAAGAAAGGCAAAAAGGGGGAGATTGAAAGTGCAGGATTTTCTGGAGTCAATGTTAGACGATGCAATGTTAGACGATGTTGGGTTAACATTGAGGATAACATTGAAAGCCGAGAGCTTGTGCGAAAACTGCTCTTTAGTTGCCAAAATTAAGTTTTGCCTTTATTCACATATTAACCAAGTTCCACGATTTTAGTTGTTTATGTTTATGTCCAGGAAGGTATCTTTATCATAAGGAAGAGCTATGGAAGATTCCTTACTTGAAGTTTCCATAATTCAAGCTAAGTTGAATTAGTCAACACAACACGGTTTCAAAATAAGGAAACAAGCGAGCTGTTCTCTGCGACGCGATTCTTTCCAGGATTCTGCGAATTGAAGAAGATGTGTTACCTTGTTAAATCGGTAACAATGGAAACACATTCTCATGAAAGATTTGAAGTTCACAAAGAAGGAACATTTCAACAAGGAAACAACAAGAGTTACCAAAACTGTGAACAACACATCTTGGCGTTCAAGACTCAAGAAACCTATAAAAGATGTGAAGTTCATCAAGATGAAGACAAGACAATCGTGCTAAACAATCCAATAGATTAATCTTTATTTGTATTGTCTTCGTCTTGTTTTGCGAAGTTTTTGTATCAACTGCTTAAGTCTAGTTCATAGAAGTTAAGTAGTTCTTACTTGTCTGCTTCGTTGAGTCCGATCAACAAAGAGCGTGAGTGAATTGTTGTGAGGAACGTTTTTGATAAAACCTTTATGGTTATTTGGCCTAAGGCTTGGAAGTTTTTAATAACATTGAAAACTTCTTAAAATTATATCTTCTTGTGTTCTTACTTCCGCTGCACATTATTATTATCAAGAAGATCAAAATAGAGTTAAGGCAATTCCAGCTTAACTCTAAAAAGTGTTGTGTCAATCCACGGTCTAATATTTTCGCAACCGAAGTCTCTAATTTCTTCTTATATAAGTAGCATGTTTATGCTATTGAAATAAACATCTCAACAATGTAAAACAAAGCTCATTCTCTCTAATTATGAAATGTAGTAATTTGTTTACTTATGTTTGTGAAATTTATGAAGTATTGTAAAGTGAGATGATCGTTGACTAAAAAATTGCCTAGTTGTAATAGTTTTTTATATAGTGTATCTTGCTGGAATTTCTGTGATTCTTCTCATATTTTTGGAGTTTTCATGTTAAGATCTTTATGTATTTACTATTCACATTTATTCGCGTTCCTCGATATTTTCATGATGGGTAAATCTTGAGAGTGTGTATTTGACAGTTCAATTACCTAATAGTGGCATAAGAGCCTAGGTCTTACTTGTCTCACTGAAGGTGGAGCTATTGCTGGGTTTGGCTCTGGTTTGGCAGTAATGAGAATTATGTATTGTTAAGATGGTTCTTTCAAAGGAAATTTGTTATCAAGCAGCACCGTCATGATTCTAGCAATTTGCTGCAAACCTTGAAGTCCTGTTGAGAATGACGAAAATTCTCTTTTAAGAGCTTACTTAGTACTATTTTGGCATATTGGAAATTAACTAAAACTCATTGGTGCAATATCATGGAGCAATGTTACAAATATGGTGAAGTTTGACATGGCAGAGTTGTTTAAGAAATTAATTTTGCCTTGTAGTAATTTCAAATCGGGAATGAGTTTATTCAGTTTGGTTACCAAGGCGTTGGAAGGTGAAGTTATTGCTAAAAATAATGATCGTACTACATGACCAATACAACTGCTAGTGCAATCGGCAAAGTCTGTTGGGGTTGGTAAGGGCAACCCGACCACATAAAAAAAAATTACCCCGGACGTGGGACCAGTTCATCGAGAGGCTCTTGGTCAGGGAATAAGATACTGAGGATGTTACATTACCTACTTGAGTGACGTGTTACAAGAGGCGTGCACATCCTGATAGCATGAGACCGAGTTACCACGAGACAAGACATTAATGTTATTTCTTTGTAGTTTGCACATGCTTGGGTTCGGTCTCCACCACCTTCTTCTTCCTAGATTACCCACGACGCTTCATTCTCCTAGAGGACCACTCTGCAACTTTTGGTAAAACATCCATGGGAACAAGTGCCGCCTCTACATTCACTAGAGCAAGATCCCTCTCCTCAAAAGGAGGTACGACAACAGCAGGAACGGAAGAAGACATGTTTTTCTTAAAAGAAGGGGAGAAAAATTGCGAAACACGGAAAAGGAAAAATTGCTCCAAAAAGTAGGAAAGAAATTTGTAGAAGCAAGAAGACTGATCGCCAATAATTTGTGAGATCTGAAAATTTTAGGTTGAGTCCCTTTATGTATAGGCGACAAGCCAGTGCAATTTAGTTCCCACCCAAAACATGCGGTTCAGGAAGGGGCACGTAGAGAAATAGATTGAACCCAGTAAGTCGCCTAATTTCAAAGAGACGTAACAGACTCCAATCAATGCGTCCCATCCAACGTAAAAATGAAAAGTCTCGACATTCTAAATTCCCTTCGAATTCCCCGAATACGAGGAGAATTGTGGGACTCAAGATAATATAAGGTTTATCCCCTCGAACATCCACTACCACTGCTCTCTCGTATATAGCAATACTCACGAGTAAGAAAGAGAGACGACATTGACAAGACGTTCCTCGAAGAACTTATCTTATATGAAGAGATCAGCTCAGAATATTGACGCTCCCATAAAAATTCGACATGCAACTCCTAAAGCACTTGCCACACTTCAGAAGCCACCGCAACCACGAAGGGCAAGCATGCACCAAGGAAACAGAAGGACGCACTCCACAACCACGTGGCAAACCCCATTGAGGAAACAAGAAGACGAGTAGAAAATCTCTGCCTGTAAAAGTCCCCCCTCCAAAGTTCAAGTTCAAAGGAGGCGACCTCCTCGAAAACCTTAGAGAGAGAGAGAGGACCCTCGTAATCCCTGAGACCCCTCCCCCCGTCAATTCTATTTTCTTCCAAATAGGTTCAAGAGTGGTGTTTTTACCCTTATGTAAATTACCTTTTCTCTTTATACGACCAAGCACAAAGGAGAAATACTATCCTCACCTAACATTATTGATCCTCGTATACAAGAAATATCGTTTGTTGACTCAGAAACAACAATGGATAAATTATAATAGAATTATGCATTTAATATTTTGCTTATACGTAGTCGGTTATACAACACTCATAAAAAGTTAATTTGTGCAATTGTTGCACGATAACCTTAGATGATGTTTACAAATGGCTCTATACGCTGCTTGTGGTCTTTTTTCCACTTAAAAGTTTTTATTGGTGTTTGTTATTGGTGTTTTTGTTTATTATTGTTTTTAACAATATAAAAAAAAGACACAAGCTTCACAAGTTAGAGCTGAGATGCTTGTAGATGCACATGCCACTTTTAAATTTTAAGTTTACCCTGTGATTTTCCAGTGACCTTGTAAATTTGATTATATATTTTGACACGAGTATAAATCTTAAAAATATTACAAAGAATCAAAAAGAAAAATCAATATTTAAAATATTAAATAAATTAAAGTTACACAGAGTATCGTATTCTATGTTGGTTACTCTTTAACAAGAACATATTAAAAATATTGTTGTTGATCAAATCAAAAAAAAAAAAAAACAAAGAATTTCACTATAGTAGTATTTAGGAAGTATTTTTGTAGTGGGGTTGTCAAATTGCTCATCATGTTTCTCTTAAAATCACGCGTGTAAAAAAATAAAGACACGCGCGTAAAAAATAAGACACGCGTGTAAAAAAATAAACTTTCCTTAATCAATCTCATCATGTTTCTCTTAAAATCACTGCCACCGTACCACATATATATAATAATAATAATAATAATAATAATAATTGATGTAAAAATTGGTGAATCTGGAGTCGAAACACAACACTAGTCTTCTTGTCTTGTTGTACTTTCAAAATTTCGATTCTTTTCAGTTCTCCGCCGCGACCACCGTGGAATCTCCACCGCACCACCTCTTTCTTTAATTTAACGCCAATTCCGGTAAAATTCTTTATCTTTGGTTTCTTGTGCTTCTTTTTCTTTGTCAAAGTTCAATTCTTTGTGGTGGGTTTCCCCGCTTGATTATGCTTATAGATTTATTTATTAATTTGTGTTAGTAAGCCAATTTGAAGAGTTATTGCCAATTTGTTGTAACTCAATAATACAGTTAGTGCTGCTGCTATTTCCATAACACTAAGTCACTAACTCTCTTTTTCTTTTTGTTTGACCTCAGAAAAAAGCAATGTTGCGTCAAAAATCTAAGCGGATCACGCTAGCTCCTGCCGAAGAGGTATAACCTTCTTCTAAATTCGATTGATTGCATTATACTTCAATCTTTCTTTTCTTTTCACTTGTCGATTTCACATGCCTCATTACTATTCTTCTTGTGTTTTAACTCTCAATTGCAGAACGTTGAGAAGATTAAAAAAGTTGTAGAGGAAGGCAACTGTTATGGCGCTCAACAAATGTACAAATCTTTTAGTGCAAGGTAGACTAATAAAGTTCCCTTTTTTCTTTTCAATTGCGTTCACTTTTTCGGTTTTGACCTTATATTGATGAACATCGTCTTTTCTGGTGTTCGTTAATCTTCTTGTTTTTGATTGTTTGCAGATATATCTCTTGTGAGAGGTATCCGGAAGCCCTGGACATCCTTTATTCCGGTGCTTGCGTACAATTAGAAAATGGGCAGGTCAACTTCTTCTAATATAATAATCTTTTGTCAAGTACGGTTGATGATATCTGAGTGTTGATCAATAAAGCTGCGATATTTCTATTTAGTACGCAAAACATTATGTTGGATTGGTGTCTGCATGCATTCCTCGAAACTCTTCTCTTGTAAGATTGCTGGAAAATTCTGCTAAATACTTGCTTGAGTAAGAGATGCGGTTTCAGATCCAATCCAACATAATGCGGTTATGGATCCAATCAAACTTTGTTTCATTGTGGAATTTCAGTGCTTCTGTGTTCATAATATTAACCTGTCATGTTACTCAATTTCAGGTAACCTGTGGGGCTGAGCTTGCTTTATTGTATGTGGAAACACTTGTTAAAGGAAAGGTTTCTTACAATGAGAACACCCTTGGTATGTTCTAACTTCTAATATTTAGATTTAGTTCTTTCTGCACTGGACTTGTTCTTTATGTTATCACTCCTTCAAATCAATTTAAAACGTAGAAACACAATAAATGCCTGTCTCTTTAGTTGGACAAACTATTGTGGATTCTTGAAGCTGACCGAGTCTCAGTTTGATGCTTCTGTTTAGGCTATCAAATTTAGGACTCATGAATGAAGGTTCGCCGTAATAGCACTCACTAGTTTGTAGCACCAAATTCTCATATTCTTCCAAGCACTTTGTTCCTGTACGATGGATTGTATCTTATCTTCTATAAGAATCAGTTAACTTTTTCTTCTTTTTCTGTATCTGTATGTATCTTTTTATTAGTATGTACGTCATACGTTTGTATGTATATAAGCATGTGTGTGTATGTATGTCTATGTCTCTCTCTGTATATATACACTTGCCTGGAAATTGGGAATTTGAAGTTGTTTAAACAGTGAAAAAGGAGAAGATTTTTGATGCAGATTTGGAGCAGTTGTCCTTAAATCAAGTAGTTGTATTTAAGGACTATCTCGTGCTCTGTCGCTTACTTGTTAGAAATTCTTACTTCAGTTATGCGACAGATGGAAGTTTCTTATCTGCAATTTTCATTTTAAGATTTTTTGCAGAAGGTGAGTATGTCGAAAATAGTTGAAAATTGTCTGTCAAATGGAAATTGGAAATGGTTAAACAATGAAAAGTAGAAGATTTTGATACAAGTTTTAGAGAAGTAATCTCATTTGTCTAAAATCAAAGAACCGTATATGAAGATTATCTCGGGCACTCTTGCTTACTAGTTAGAAACTTTACTGAGTCGGAAAGTTTTGAGCTTTAGCTAAAAAACCGATGAAAGTTGTCATCTGCAATTTTCGTTTTGAAGGTGATTCAGAAGAAAATAGTTGATAACATTCTGTCATATGATTGAAGTCGCTTGAATAGATTACTAAAGGGTTTCTAACATCTGAATTGATATCTAATGTTTAGGAAAATATTCTTTATTGGCCTAGGGTCCGTATGGAACATTTGTAAATTGATTCGGAGATTTTGGTTGATCGCTTGAAGATGAAGTGGTTTAATTGTACTGTCCCCAATTAAACTTATAAAAGGGGTCACGTGAGAGGAAGAAAACACACCCAAAATGATAATGACAAATAATATAAATCGTGTATTCTTTGATTGTCGAGGCTTTTAGTTCGTAAATTGTGTTGATATAGCTCTAGTAAGATATTCCACCGTCTTATGCAAGTAAAGCAAAGCAACATAGATGTTGTTCTGCGATAGTAGTAGTGACATTATTTATCTAATACCTAATATGGGAGGTTTTGGTATATATTTGTATTTGGCGATAATGATCCAGAGATCACAACTCTATTCTATTGCTTAAGTGAGATGGTGCTTGAGGATGTACTTTGTTTTTGACGGATCTTGCATAACCAATGCGTTTTGCTTTTTGGTCATTTGTTTGATAATCTGTCCTTATGGATGACTTATTGAAAATATCATCTTTAATTTAGTAATACCATTTCATCAATATATAAGCATCATTTGCAGATCGTATCAGGAAAATATACATGAACTTTCCCAGGATACCAGTGCCACAGCATTTAAATGAAGCTGATGATGATGACATGCACCAACTTTCAGAAGTTCTTGGAGCTGCTAAAATACGTGTGGAGGGTTGTTCATCTTTTCTGAGGGCAGCCATAAAGTAAGATATTCTGCTCTCTCTCTCTCTCTCTCTCTCCACAGTATGTCCGCATACTGTCAACTGCTTGATTTAGCGGCTCTTGGGCTTCTGGTTAGACCAATCTTGGTGAAAACTATCTAGATCAATTCAGGTATTTGATAGTTCCTGGCTGTTTTGTTTATTTAACGGGCCAAAGAAGCTACAAGTCTATAGATTAGGTCATGAGCAAAAACGGTGGATTTAAAGTTCTCCAGCTTGTCATTTTGAATCAGACAACGGATGGGGAAGTAAGAACCCTTGGCGTCAGATAGCCATTGGAATTGTGTCCCCATAACCTGAGAAAATTCATGAAATGCTTGAAAATTTTCTGATTTTTTTTTTCCAGCTGTCTAAGCCCAGTTAAGGCTTCATGCTATTTACTACCCTAATTTCTGACCTTTCCTGTGAAGCCGTATCAACTATGTTAGTTATGAAATATTATGTAGTTCAGGGACTGCTAAAGCACTCTCATTGGTAGATTTTTCTTGCATAATTTCAGAAATTATTCTGTAGTTCTAGAATTGCTAAAGCAACCTCATGTGAGCTTCGAAAATCCTTTTGAATCGGTAGACTGTTGGGCCTACATGATCTTTTAATGAAGATTTGTTCCTCTGTAAGGTATCCCGTTATATTTTACTTTGTTTGTTCTTTTTATTGTTTGAGTCATTGACTCGTGTTAAAAAGTCTAACTCTTCTCAATAGAACACATGCAGGATAGATATTCTGTCATGCTGAGGTTTTGGCAAAAACTCTTAGAGTGATCTGCATTAGGCAGCTTGACATGTTCAGGTCGACAATTAACAAAGTTGTTCAAACATACATCATTTCTTCTTTGCAATCTTTGTCAAAATCTGATCAAATACCTGTTGTAGAACCTTCGACAACTAGTGTTTGATTTAAATGCAACATTCTAGCAGTAGCCTCAGTATCTGTACTGATGTGAATTATGTGAAATAAGCTGGATCTTGTTAGCACCATTTGTAAGTGGTAAACGCTGCACGTTGTCATTAACTTTTCTGCATGCCATATCAGCAGGTAACGGATAAATGTGATCACATGATAAGTGGTATTATACGCTGTTCATATCCCTCGGTTGTGCCCTTCCTTTCAAGTTCTTTTGCTAATTAGATACGCCATGTCAGGCCAAGCACACTCCATTTGACATGCAGACAAAGGATCATTGCTTGGTTCCGACGGCAAGACACGTAAACTTGCCGGATAGGCTCAGGCTAAGACCACACCGATGCTTAGGTTTGTAAAAGTAGAGCATGAAGAATAGAGTGGGAAAGCTGTGGCCTAAAGAGAGAAAGATCAAAATTAAAATGATTGATTGAAAAGAGGAATCTACTTCAACTGATATGCTCTTAGGAACGGCCATACATAGCATAGGAATCACTATTGGAAAGGGTGGACAATTATTTAGAGCAGCAGGTGGTCTAGCGAAGCTTATTGCAAAAGAGGGAAAATTGACCACATTGAAATTACCTTTGGGAGCTTTGTGTGGTCTTTCAACATTCTTGGAGGGGGTATTATATATATATATTTCGCATGCCAGCAAATGAGCTTGACCTTATGCCAATGAGTCCATGGTGAATCTGAGAAAGTTGCGGTCTTGTTACTAGAGAGGTTTGAGAAGGTAAGGTGCCAGCCTTGTGTCTTGTCTTGTGAGACCGTTACTTGATAACCTGGTGGTCTTGTGAAGTAGGTAGTCGGTGACCGGGCGGTCTCATATCTTGTCATAGGATACGTCTTATTAGGGTTAGGGCCTGGTGAAGTTTATGGTGAGGTTTTGTGGCTCGTAGTACGTAGCCGACTGACATTCCTAATATAATTCACCAAGCATGATGGTGAAAGATGGGTTGCTGTGCATATTTGGATGAGATTCAACAACCAGTAAAGTTTAGTTTCAAATAATTATTATAGGCTTCATAGATGAAAGTAAGAGTCAGTTTGGTTGTGAGAATGAATACTTTATTCACTATCTTACTTTATGTTGAGCCTTTGAGAACCTATACTTGTCACTGTTTCATTCATACTTCACTGTTTTACACAATTACCATAGTGCACTTTTTACATGCCTCTTCTATTTTCATGGGGTGGTGTCATTAAAAGATAAAATTTACACGACTTCATACTGCATATTATTAGCTACAGTTACTTCTGAGCGTGATGTTTCTCGAGTTTCAAACATCGGGAACTGCATTATACAGAAAACTTACGGTTACACAGAACTGTGTAGCTGTTCTTTTCCAACTAAGCCTACTGAGTTTTATTCCTTGTATCTTAAGCAAATCCCCATCCATTTGAGTAATAAATCTAATTATGTTACTTGAATATGAATTGTTATATGTTGTTTGTGGTAACCCTGCTGTTTCAAATACTCCAGTAGCTAAACTTACGCTTTACTATGTTTTGGATCTACTCGATCGAAAAATTCGAGATCCAGAGGCTTGCATCCTTGATATTAAATTAACCTCTGAGACATTGGCTTCTTGCCAAGTGCTTTCTAGGTTGTATCAATATTTGATAAGTATTCTTTTCTGGTGCTAGTTTTTGCTGCATATATCTCTGTAATGTAGATTTTACATGGATGAAAGTTGGCAAGGTCGTTTATCATGGGTCATACTTTGTTTTAAACGTCCATTCTATGCATATACTTGGTTTAACGGCAGAACTCTGCACTTAGATGTTTAGTTCTGTTTACAATATCCTAAAAGTGCACTGAGAAGTTTGTTCTCTACTCCTCAGGTGGTCTGTTGAATTTGGAGCACACCGGAATGGTTCTCCAGAAATCCATGATATGCTCGCAGATTATATATATTCAGAGTCCCCTGAATTGGTATATCTCATTATAATCTCTCAAAAAAAACTGGTGTTTACTCCTAGGAAGTATTGGTGTTTGTTTTTAGTTCTACCCCTCTTGAAAACCTGTCCTGCCTTTGTGCTACTGTTTTAATTCTTCTTAGAAGATACATTAAATATAAACCTATTTATCCTTCCTGATCTTCTATGGAACCTGCAAAGGTACTTTTTAGTTCAAAAGCACCAACGATCATCATCCTCTAAGTTTAAAGTCACCTTTTGTCCGGTCATAATCAAAGTTAATTTTGGCGTTACATAAGATAGCTGCATATTATTACATCTTTGAGTGGCACATCATATTATGTAAAATTCTGTACTCTATTAGTGGTGGTTGTATGACTATTTGAGGCTAAAGATTTTACCATTAGGGGGGTCGTTGATTGATTCTGCTCTTATAAAGTAAAGATTGATGTTAACGAATTCGATACCCAGGCCACAGGGAGCCTTATGGTCCCAGTGATATTGGTTGCTATAGTTCTCATCCTGTTACAAAAAAAATGTTTATGTATACAGGACATGGCCAGAGTGTCTTATCATTTTGTTCGAGGCAAAAGTCCCAAGAAGTTTGCTTCAGCTCTAGTTAATTTCATGGGCAAGGTATGCACTTCTTACTCTCAAATTGAATCCTTATGTAAATTCCATGGAGTTTATCGATTTTTGTACTTTTTCTGTTTGAAGTCTCATACTGTGTCGGGGTTACAAGTCGTTAGAATGTATCTGTGGAGTACATTGGCTAATAAAATACACCAACTTATTATATAGTGATTTTTTTTATTGAAGAACGAAGCAATTAAAAATTATGCATGTTGCTATCAAGAATATTTTGTATCGCATGGGTGAAACATGTTACTGATGCATTGCATGGGTGAGGGATGTTTCTGCTATATTGGAATGGTCTTTCAAACAGTTTATGCATTGTTTCTGGTTTGATTAAATTTACAATTATTTACAGTGTTATCCCGGTGAAGATGATGGGGCCATTGCACATGCAGTTTTAATGTAAGTATGATGCGAATCAGTGTTAACAATGTCAATAGTTGCCAGTAGGCGCTTCAAAATTCGATTACTGGAATCTAACCCTATTTTGTGCAATGTGACTCCTTGCCTTTGGATTATTATTTTTAATCTTTGTTTCTCTTGAAATTTCTATATGCTATGGAAAGACTATAATGTGAACTTTTTATATGTTGTGTATGTTGTGTAAAAAGCTCAGGAGTCGTAGGATAAATCTTGCATTCACCAGGTTTTTGGAAGTTATTTTCACAATTTTGTTACATGGTTCAGAATCTTTTTTAATATTTTACGTGGCTGAATTATTGCTGTAAGTTGTAGTAGACTAGGTAAGATTATTCGACGTAATATCGATTCTTCATTCACTTATCTTTTCCCAGTAAAATTTAATCCAAGTTGAAATGTGTCAAATTTGGAGCTAATTTAGTCTCAATAATATTTATTGATATCCTTTGGTACTTGATTTCAAATTTGCCTTGGCGAGAAAAGCATAAACATTCTGTTTTCTGCTTCTTCTTTGGTTGTCTCGAAATCTCTGGGGATTTATTCTTTAACAAAAGATTCTTTGGTACTTGATTTCAAATTTGCCTTGGCGAGAAAAGCATAAACATTCTGTTTTCTGCTTCTTCTTTGGTTGTCTCGAAATCTCTGGGGATTTATTCTTTAACAAAAGATTCATTGTTTGTTTGCGTTACTAGTACTAAACACGATTGCTTCGTTATAGGTACTTATCGTTAGGTAATTTGAGAGACGCTAACTTCCTCATGGATGAGATGAAGAAGCAAGTGCAATCTCGAGAGGTCGAGTTGCCTCAATCAGAATTAATGCAGCTCATCAACTATCTTCTGCAAACGTGAGTTGTGCCATATTTTATGTCTTGTAGATTCTTTATGAGGATGGGATTAAATAAGATAAATGAAGCTGAGAGATGAGATAGAGGATAAAACTACTTCAAAATTATTCATCTTGTTAATTATTTCCTAAATATTAACAATCATAATTTGATTAAAATATACTTGTATGTTTTTAGTTTATTATGCTTTTGGATGAACGCCTAAACTGAATAAACTGGGAACATGGATCATTTCGACTTTTACACTGCCATACAAGATAATCTGGTGTTGAAAATGTACACATGAAGCCCAGTTTATCTGGGTTGTACAAAAAGCAAACAGTGCTGTTATTGTCTTATATTCTTTACGGTCATTGGTTATAAGATATATCAAATTATTAATCAGCTTACCTTAATTTATGGCAGACTACAAAGAGATGCTTTGCCTCTCTTCAATATGTTGCGACAACGGTACAAGTCAAGCATAGACAGAGAACCTATGTTTAATGAGGTATTATGCAATTTCAGTTTTATACCCTTTTGTTTCGTGAATTTATGTTGAATTCAGCTAACTGTGTGTTCTGGCTCAGTTGCTTGACGAAGTGGCTGAGAAGTTTTATGGGGTACAGCGTCGAAATGCCATGCCTGGGATGTTTGGCGAGTTCTTTAAGGTAATATATTTTTAACGTGATTCTGTAGTCCGTTAGATACAGAAATTGCTAAAGCACAAATTAGTTCTGAATAATTAAAATGCATAAAGACATACTACAGATACAAAAGGAAATTAAACAATTTTAATCCTCTTATAGCAGTTGTATTGAAATTCTTGTACATTATTATTACTTTAACCAGTTATTTTTTCGAGACTTGTTTTATAATTTTTGGAGTAATGGATTATTTACTTTGGAAAATTCATGGTGTAGTTTTTTGGAATTTATCTGTGTTAATTTTTGAATTGTTATTCTGCAGATGATGGGTGGGGAATAGTGTCCTTACAACGTGCCCACTAGGATGAAATGAACCATGGATGGATACCAGTCGTTATTGCGAGGTTTTCCTTTGTCAAATTCTCAAATTGCTCTGTTGGACTCTATTTATTACGATATATCTTTTATTTTTTTGTAAAATACAATATATTCATAGCACATAAGCAATCATTATATGAGTGTTGGATCCTGAAATTTATCGTTATAGGTTGATCAAGTTCGGGACCGCATAATTTTATTGGAGTAGATTGTTTTAAAGAATTAAATTATGCTAAATATCTGATAATGTATCTCGCAGATGTGAAATTATAATGCATCGAATACAAACTCTTATTGATTTTTGTTTGAAGTACATTAGAATTTGTATACGTTAGTCTAGATTACAGTGATTAAACTTTGTTGTTGGAGTAAATGCTATGAAATTACATAGGTTGGATAGTGGGATTTGTCATAATAATAATAATGATAATAATAATAATAATAATAATTGTAGTTAACTATATTCTATTGTCTTAAACATTACATCGCTGTAGCGCATGACAAGTACGAAGAGATTCCCATTGCCTTACATAATTATGTTGAGAACAATAAATAATAACGGTTGGTACATGGAAAATTGATAATTAAGAACTTGAGATGCATTCGATTGGTTAATTTTTCTCCACAAAATCACATGGAAGAAGAAAGTATTTAGGTCCACGAACTACCAGGAAAAGGACAACAATATTCATTTCCGGCTAAAATATGAAAGAAGAGAAGCAGAAAGGGAAAGATCGGACTTAGTTTTATTCTTCACATGCTTCAGTTAGAGCTGAATAATCAACAATTATAGCTTGCTTGTACAACATTAATGTATGACAATATCACAATTACAAGTAATTTAGACTAAATCTGTTTCTGCCTTGCGGATCAGTGAGAACCAAAAAGAGATTTACAGATTAATTTTGGTGGTGGTGGTGATTGGTTGTCATATGTATTTTTTTACAGACACATGTTAGTGAGGCAATGCAGCTGATGGGCGTATTTTAGGAATGACCCAATATTAATATTGGGCCGGCCCAAGGAGAAAGCCGACTGAAATAGTACATCGAACAGAAAAAATTCGGTACAGATCGAGCATCGAACGAACTTGTTTCGATCTAAGGAGTGTATCGAATCATCCTAGTTCGATACACTTTCTCCATCTACCAGTGGGACCTGCGTGACGGGGTTATAAATACACCGTCCCCTCACATTCTCAACACGCATTCAAAACTATCTCCACCTCACTCAACATCGAATCCGAAGCATTCGATACAACACTCGATCGAAGCCTCTGCATTCGATACTCAACCTAACATCGAAGCAGGCCGATTTGATGTACAATAATCACACACATACTTAGATCGAAGGCCCTAATTCGATACACTTATAGATCGAAGGACCCAGATTCGATATTGAATCACACAACACCAGCTATATCGAACATACCTGATTCGATACAACCTGGATTGAATTCCAACAATTCGATACACCCGATTCGACCTTGTATCGAATCCACCCGATTCTATCGTCGTCAGATTCGACCTATCATGGACCGAACAACACATATTCGACCTATCGCGGACCCTTAGAGATAAATGAACTACGTCCGGCTTGATTCCCTCAATGGGATACGTAGGCAGCTTGGCACGATCCCAAGTTCAGTCCGAAATCAAAAGTATCTAACGCCCCCAATTCTACAGTCGAAGAGCATCGAATTTGTCCCGTTTGACTGTTCCCTCAACTTGGCCATTTAGGGATTTTTTTTCGTTATCTAATACCTCTTTATATGTAATAGGTGTTCCGGACCAAGCTAGTCCATTCATTGTAATAGAATAGCATTATTTTGGTTAAGTTAGGCCCCATTATATGGATTTCTCGGTGTACTATAACCTAGACAAAATAAGACCAAAATATTGGCGCCGTCTGTAGGAACACAATTTCCTTTACATTTAAGAGTCTTTTTACGTAAAATGGCCAAGAAAGAGAATGGACCAACGGGAAAAGAACCGCGAAGAGTCCCAGTAGCTATATCGAGATCGGGAAACAACTACGGAGTTGACAATATTGAATTTGGTTCCAAGCAAATAAGGAGTGGTGCTAAGAGCAATAATCAAATATACGATTCAGCCAAGGAAACTAACATCATCGGAAGAAAGATTAGGGATTCTTCAATCACAATCCTATACGTTAATCATTTACATTTTGGTTTAAATACTGACAGATTTCTAAGAAAGCGTGTGCCTTATCTTATTAAAGGCAACGACTGAGAGGAGCTTCCTCTACAGGGACAAACAACTACACTCCGAATAGTGTCATGATTTATCTTACCCGTATGAGATATCAAAGAACCTTACATGTATGTGGTATCGAAGAATCTTACGCTTATGAGGTATCGAAGAATCTTACCCGTATGAGGTATCAAAGAATCTTACCCGTATGAGGTATCGAAGAATCTTATCCGTATGAGGTATCAAAGAATCTTACCATTATGAGGTATCGAAGAATCTTACCCTTATGAGGTATCAAAGAATCTTACCATATGAGGTATCAAAGAATCTTACTCGTATGAGGTATCGAAGAATCTTACCCGTATGAGGTATCAAAGAATCTTACCCGTATGAGGTATCGAAGAATCTTACCCTTATGAGGTATCGAAGAATCTTACCCGTATGAGGTATCGAAGAATCTTACCCCTATGAGGTATCAAAGAATCTTACCCGTATGAGGTATCGAAGAATATTACCCGTATTAGGTATCGAAGAATCTTACCTGTATGAGGTATCGAAGAATCTTACGCTTATGAGGTATCAAAGAATCTTACTTGTATGAGGTATCAAAGAACCTTACCCGTATGACGTATCGAAGAATCTTACCCTTATGATGTATCGAAGAATCTTACCTATATGAGGTATCGAAGAATCTTACCCTTATGAGGTATCGAAGAATCTTACTCGTATGAGGTATCAAAGAATCATACCCGTATGAGGTATCGAAGAATCTTACCCGTATGAGGTATCTAAAAATCTTACCCTTATGAGGTATCGAAGAATCTTACTCGTATGAGGTATCAAAGAACCTTATTCGTATGAGGTATCGAAGAATCTTACCCGTATGAGGTATCAAAGAATCTTACCCGAATGAGGTATCGAAGAATCTTACCCTTATGAGGTATCGAAGAATCTTACCCGCATGAGGTATCGAAGAACCTTACTCGTATGAGGTATCGAAGAATCTTACCCTTATGAGGTATCGAAGAATCTTACCCATATGAGGTATCAAAGAATCTTACCCGTATGAGGTATCAAAGAATCTTACCCGTATGAGATATCGAAGAATTTTACCCATATGATGTATCGAAGAATCTTACCTATATGATGTATCGAAAAATCTTACCCGTATGAGGTATCAAAGAATCTTACCCGCATGAGGTACCGAATAATCTTACCCTTATGAGGTATCGAAGAATCTTACCCGTATGAGGTATCAAATAATCTTACCCGTATGAGGTATCGAAGAATCTTACCCAAAAGCGGTATCGAAGAATCTTACCCAAAAGTAGTCTCGAAGAATCTTATCCAAAAGTAGTATAGAAGAATCTTACCCAAATGTGGTATCGAAGAATCTTACCCAAAAGTGGTATCGAAGAATTTTACCCAAAAGTGGTATCGAAGAATATTACCCAAAAATGGTATCGAAAAATCTTACCGAAAAGTAGTATCGAAGAAACTTACCCAAAAATGGTATCGAAAAATCTTACCGAAAAGTAGTATCGAAGAAACTTACCCAAAAGTGGTATCGAAGAAACTTACCCAAAAGTGGTATCGAAGAATATACTTATCTGTATGAGGTATCGAAGAATTTTACCCGTATGAGGTATCGAAGAAACTTACCCAAAGCGGTACGACGAATGTGCCCAAAGCGACAACCAAACGTCTACCCACCCAAAGCGGTACGACGAATGTGCCCAAAGCGGCAGCCAAACGTCTACCCAAAGTGGTACGACGAATGTGCCCAAAGCGGCAGCCAAACGTCTACCCAAAGCGGTACGACAAATATGCCCAAAGTTGCAGCCAAACGTCTACCCAAAGCGGTACGACGAATGTGTCCAAAGTGGCACCCAAACATCTGCCAGAAGCAGTACAAAGCAAACTTGTCCAAAGCGGCACCAAGAACGTCCACACGAAGTGGCACGATGCAAACCTACCTGAAGCGGTACGAAGCAAACTTGCGCAAAGCGGCACCAAGGACTTCCACAATAAGTGGCACTATACAAACCTACCTGAAGCGGTACGAAGAAAACTTGCGCAAAGCGGCACTAAGAACGTCCACACGAAGCAGCACGATGCAAACCTACGTGAAGCGATACGAAGCAAACTTGTCCAAAGCGGCAACAAGAGCATCAACCAGACAAGATAAGATGCAAACCTAAAATCTCAAAAACAAAATATTGGCCATAAGCGGTCAGATGAAAATATGAAATATATTAGAAATGGACACCGGCCCAACGTGGTCAGAAACAAACCAAAAACCACAAATGATAGACATTCGTTGACAAAAGCATGATGCAAACAACATATTCATATGCTTGAAAGGTTGGATATGGCAATAGAATTCACATGGAAAATCAGTTACATCTACCCAGCATGGTACGATGCAAATCTATCCAAAAGAACAAGATAAACATCTAATAATCACAATACAATGAGAACGTGTCCACAACAGCACCATGGGCAACTACCCAGCTTGGTACGATGAAAATCATCTTTTTTTGGAGCAAGAAGTAAAATTCCATTACCAATAAGCAAGAAAGTACAAAGCCGATCCTTACAATCGATACTCAACCTAACATCGAAGCATGCCGATTTGATGCACAATAACCACACACATACTTAGATCGAAGGCCCTAATTCGATATACTTATAGATCGAAGGACCCAGATTTGATACTGAATCACACAACACTAGCTATATC
The DNA here is from genome assembly GCA_948329865.1 of Linaria vulgaris. Lineage (NCBI taxonomy): Eukaryota > Viridiplantae > Streptophyta > Magnoliopsida > Lamiales > Plantaginaceae > Linaria > Linaria vulgaris. The sequence continues at coordinate 36,734,532 of OX415251.1, read as the reverse complement.
GCACATAACTGATTCGATATAGCCTGGATCGAGTTCCAACAATTCTATACACTCTAGATTCGATATAGGCCAATTCGAGATACCTTGTATCGAACCCACCTGATTCGATCGTCGTCAGATTCGACCTATCATGGATCGAACAACACAGATTCGACCTATCGCGGACCCTTAGAGATAAATGAACTACGTTCGGCTTGATTCCCACAATGGGATACGTAGGCAGCTTGGCATGATCCCAAGTTCAGTCCGAAATCATAAGTATCTAACACCCCCAATTTGACAGTCGAAGAGTATCGAATCTGCCCCGTTCGACTGTTTTCTCAACTTGGCCATTTAGGGATCTTTCCCGTTATCTAATACCTCTTTATGTGTAATAGGTGTTTTGGACCAAGCTAGTCCATTCATTGTAATAAAATAACATTATTTTGGTTAAGTCGGACCCCATTGTATCGATTTATCGGTGTATTGTAACCTAGAAGAAATAAGATCAAAATAGCATCCACGTGGCAAATGAGCCAGTTTTTAAGGAGTGAGACTAAGATCTAAACTAAACTGGAGGTCAAATTTGACTTTTTGACCTTTAGGACGATAAAGGCATTCTCGACCTTCAAGCCTTTTTCAACCTCAAGGTCTCGATCTTTACATGTAAGTATTTAGTATTCAATGACAAATTCTGAACATTAAAGCAATATTATTTTTTAAAAAATTAACTCGGATCTAGCAAAAAAAGGTACGTTGCTTGGAGTTATTTTATTCTACTGGATCAATGCTAAAGAGCCAATCAATAAGTACTCGAGAAGTAATAACGATACTCGTGACTTCCTCTTCAAACCATACTGAAGGTAAATGAGATAATTTCGACCATGAAAGTCTCCAGCATAATCTTCCCAAGGGTATCTAGACCTCGTTTTTACCTTAACTTTGACTTTATTTTTGATCTTGAGTGGATGCTTTTGAGAGTTTTAACAAACACGATGCGTTACATACAACACCCACATTCATACTATCTGATGCGTAAAAGGTGATTATACCCATGTGCATAAGGTCGAAGGTCAAAGTAACTGATTCAATGTCCATGAAAGATTGTTAACTTCAACATGTAGAAGAAAACTAAGATTTGGACCTCAACAATTCAACAACGTGCAATTAGCTACAATCGGAATGTCTTGATTATTCAGCAGTGTTCGACCTTCAAAGAGTACGACAAATAGTTTGCATGACTCCAAGTCTACATAAATGGCACAAAACAAAGTTTTCAATTTAATCTTTTGACAAGACAACTCATAGATTGAGAGATTACTAATGTGTCATAGTATTTTTTCATGGACACTTGTCGGTGAGGCATTGGAACCACTTGATAAGAGGAGGCTGATTTTCAAAAATTGCATTGGAACAGTGTTTTAAAAAATGTGCCCCAGAGCTCGCCCTAGGTACGCCTCGGTGCCAAATACACTAAAACCGCCCCAAGGCTTAGCTTTAGGGCATAAACTTCGCGGGGCTTACGCCCCAAAGATTAGGGCTTATGCTCCGAGCACTAAAGGCGCGTTTATTACGCCCCGAAAGAAAAACATACACCTGAGAACTCGATGAGAAAAAGAAGAATCTTGTTAACGCCAAAACATCACTTCAATGAAGATGATATTGAAATGATGCCCTTTATGATGTCTTAGTTGGATATGACACATACTATGAAGAAGATGAATTAGATGCTGTCAATGATAACGAGCTTAATGATCTAAACGAAGAGACTTTTAAAAATAATTAAAAATTGATATTGAACTTAGTTTTCTCATATTAAAGTAAGTTTTGGAAACTCTTCAGCTAGTCGTAATTTTTGAGTGGTTAGTTTGAATAAGCAATAGTTTTTTAGCAAATAAAAACATGCACTTGTTTCTTCATGTTGGATGCTCTACTCAAGCATAGAAATTCATATATCAATGGATTAATGGATTATTTGATGTGATTGTGGAAGTGTTGAGTGACATAATATTTTTTTTATTAGTTATTATCATTAGATATATGATTTTAAGTATTAAATTTTAAAATTCATGGGGCTTACGCCCCGCGCCCAAGGGCTTACACCCTCGCCTTTAGGAACAGAAAACACCTCGCCCCACGGTGCCGCCTTTTAAAACACTGATTGGAACTAACTTAGAGGTCAAATTCGATTAAAAGAGCTTGTTTAGGCCTTTATACCCTTCTCAACCTTACATTTTTGACCTCTAGACTTGTAAATTTGGTAATTAGCAACTAATCTCGGAAGTTAAGGCTGAATTGGTGCTTGGGAGATCAAACTCACATTCTAATGAAATTTTGACCTTAAATAGTGAAACTCGAATATGGCATTCAACCTGAATTCGACCCTTAGATTTAGATTTTTAAGCCTAACTACAAGGTTCGTGGAACTCCACCTCCAACATAATGTCACCCACTAAGTATTTCAAACTCCAACATTTTGATCACTGACCATTTGAAATTTTGGGTTTCGATCTTCATGCTTCGACAAATTGCTGACATGAGCATCAATGGCCTGCAACGAGTCAACCCGACCTAATTTTGTGTCTTTCTTGAAGTGCGGATGTGTTGGGGCAAACAAGAGTCCCACATCGCGAAAATGAGGGAGTTGATCTGGGTTTATAGGATTGGAGATATCTCAATTAGTATGAGGCATTTTGGAAAGTTGGACCAAAAAATAAAACCATGAGGGCTTGGGACAAAGTGAACAATATCATACAAATGTAGAGATTATAATGCCTAACTAATGGTATTAGAGCTAATGCTCCCGATCCGTGTGGGTATCCCTGGAGTGAACAAGAAAGAAGGTGAGCTCTTGGCTTAAGGAGATGATCACATGTGGTGAGTTGTCAGGTTAAGGGGTGGCTCGGAGATCTTTTGTTCAAGGCAGGAAAAAGTTTATTGGCCAAGAACAATATTCCAAGGGGAAACTGAAAAAGGACGCGAAGTTCCAGCTACATGAGGCGCACGTAGGGACAATTCGTTGGTCCTTTTATTTGAAAGGAATTGTTAGGGTAAACAAGTGTTCCACATCGAAAAGATGTTGGAGTTGATCTGGGTTTATATGATTGAAGGCATCTCAATTGGTTTGAGGTCTTTTGGGAAGTTGGACTAAAAAAAAAAAAAATCATGAGAGCTTGGGTCCAAAGTAGACAATATCATATCAATGTGAGATTATAATGCCTAACATACGTATCGAAGGACAAATGTGGCTCAATATTAAGTAGGGTATTGAACCAGCACACCAATTATTTTTGGCTAGTTTAATGAACTTAACACTATAACAACCATGAGTAATAATATCTTTCTCGCTCAACTTTTTATAATTATAAAAAAATTTCAATGTTCGAATAACTACATGAATACTCGTTAAAATTTGAGGAAAAGAATGTTCAATAAACTCCTTGGATGTTTGAATGATTATACTAATGCTCCTTGATATACTTGAAAAAACTTAAAAACAAATTCCCTTATTATTACACATATATATGCTATTATTCATCAGTATAATATGTTTCTGAACTATATATGTAGCTTTAATTATTGTTATCATTGTTATTAGTATTATTATCCCTAGAAATAGCTCTATCTTTTGCATAATCCAACATTTTGGTTCATATACATTGCGTGGCTCGAAAGTTGAGATATGACTAGAAAGTGTAAAATCATTGTCTTTTTTTTTAACAAACAAACTTTTATTTATTTAACATGAGTACACAACAACGGGGTGCGGGGTCAGGGTCAACGGGATAACTGCAAATATATACAACGTATGTCAGACAACTCCAAATGCATCAACCTGGGCGGGCAGCCGTTCCAGACTACACAAAAAGGTGGCTGTTATGGGCAATCCACGGAAGCTCGGTTTGATCCTTGCTTTGCCAGTACGCCCGCTAACCTATTCGCCTCACGATATGTACAAGAGACAAGTAGGGTAGGTATACTTTCTCCTAAACTCCGCACATCATGTAGCAGGGCCTTCATCGATGCTGAGATCATAGGGTCCCGCATCCTGGTCAGGTAAGCATAGACAACTTTCGAGTCTGTTTCAATAACGAGAGCATTAATCAATAGTTGTAAATCAAGTAACACTCCCTGGCGAATAGCCCAGAGTTCAACTATATTGTTAGTGCTATATCCAGTCGCCTCGGAAAAGGCACCAACGATATTACTTGCACAATCGCGTATCATGTCACCAATACATGTGGGGCCCGAATTACCCAACGCTAAGCCATTCGTGTTAAGCTTGAAGAGACCTTGCGGCGGCAGAACCCACTGGATTGAGAACCTGTGCGTCTTGGGTAGTTTTGATGGTGGGACGGGTGGAGCTTGCGCAAGTGCGTGTGAGATACCAGTGGTAATGAGGGAGGTCGAGATGGGGGTACCGCGAAAGAGGATTCGTTCCTCGCCCGCCAATTGAAGTGGGTATCTGCCCCCGTACCACTCCCGTTTGGGTATTTCCCATTTAGAGTGGGCAAAACGGGAATGGGTATCCGCAATGCGGGTACCCGCATTTTAGTTTTCAAAGCGGGAACAGGAATGGGTAATATTATTAATTTTCTGCACCCGTATGGATACCCACATGTCTCTTCAATAATGAAAATTTATACACACACACACACACACACACACACACACACACACACACACACACATATATATATATATATATATATATATATATTGGTGAGGCAATATCATCCGGGCCTGGATTGTCGGGGTGTTTGAGGATATTGTTACTCAAGTATTAGTGTTCGGAACGCCAATCTCGAGTTTGAAAAAGGGAGGCAAAATATTTTTATTAAGGACTTTGAGTAAGTACAAGGGGTCGTGTGAGGTACACGAGTTAGAGCTAGAAGAATGTGATAAATTCTAAGTACAAGTAGGGTGTATAATAATGGAGAATACTGCTATTTTTGTGTGGAGTAGATTAGTGCTTCAGTTGGAGCTTGTCCTTTTTTGCTGAGAAAATAAGTACTATTTATAGTGTAGGTTCATGGGTCTTTGGCCAATGAGGGCATGTCTTTCCGTCTTTATTGTTCCCCAATAGTGCGAGGGTCTTCTGCGCCAATGAGGTCGTCTGTATGGGGGTGACCAATGGCTGATGGTCCGTCTGAGCGAGTAATGATGATCTCTGTCCCAATGGTCTTTGGGGGTAGTCTGAGCCAATGCATGTAATTCGTTCTCTGCGCCAATGAATATTCTGCACCAATGATGTTTGTTGCTTTCTGTCCCAATGAAAGAGTTTGACCAATAAGGGATGGTTTTTCCTCATTATTAGGGTGGTTGTGACGTTTGAAGAGTTGAGAATAAATGTTGCGTCTTCCGGGTAGAGTCGGAGGTCGTGGTTGGTTTGGTCCGTCTTTGCGGGTCATTCGTCGTGAAGGAGACCCGGGGTTGTTCTTTGATCATGAACTGCTTATATGAGATTATGGTGGGTCTTTGACCCTGCCTTGTCTTTACTTGTATCCTTAATGTTTGTTGGTATGCTCATGTTTCCTCAATTTTGGCTAAGTGTTGGCGATAGTTCCTCGAGCGTCTTGTAGAGTGTTGAATGCTCTAAGGAGAGTAATTCTTTTTGGGTTGTGGGGTCTTAGGCTGTTTTTCCTCATTATTAGAGTGGTTGTGACGTTTGAAGAGTTGAGAATAAATGTTGAGTCTTCCGGGTAGAGTCGGAGGTCGTGGTTGGTTTGGTCCGTCTTTGCGGGTCATTCGTCGTGAAGGAGACCCGAGGTTGTTCTTTGATCATGGACTGCTTATATGAGATTATGGTGGGTCTTTGACCTTGCCTTGTCTTTACTTGTATCCTTAATGTTTGTTGTATGCTCATGTTTTCTCAATTTTGGCTAAGTGTTGGCGATAGTTCCTTGAGCGTCTCGTAGAGTGTTGAATGCTCTAAGGAGAGTAATTCTTTTTGGGTTGTGGGGTCTTAGGCTGTTCGTCGTGGGTCTTCTGTTTTTAGATAGGTAGTGGGTCGTTGGAGATAATGCGTTTAGGCCTTCGTGACCTCGTCGCATCCCTTTAAGAGATGTTAGCCGGATCTAGGGGTACCTTCCTCAGAGTGTGTAGACCGAGTACCTTTGGTGGGTGTTTTCTGGTCGTGTCTCGGGGGTAACGTCTCCAGAGTCAGGGTCGTCCATCTGTATCCGGGAGGAGTAGGGTCGCGGTCGTTACGTACTTTTCCACAAGATCTTAGACGATTTTTTGTAGGGTACCCACTTTTTCGCCCTTCTCCGAGGGTGGGGCAGATTATGCATCATATATATATATATATATATATATATATATATATATATATATATATATATACTTATACGAACAATATACTAATTTCAAGAAACATGGCATATTCATTAAGATTATATATTTTATAATTAAGATTTAAGTAACTTCAATTAACTAAAATATTCTTATTTTTTGTATTGTATTATATTTTTATAAATTGAGTTAATTATGTACGATGTAGTTTTATTGTCATTGATGAATGATGGAGTAAGATTTGAACGATTATTAGATCTCAATTATTATGAGCATTTCAGATTTTAATCAAGTTGCCTATAAACATTTAATTTGGAGAACCTATTGATTTACTCTTTAGGTTATAAAATATGAAAATTACATAAAATTGGGTACCCGTTATCGTATCGCATCTGCATGGACACCCGCAATGTGCGTGAATGATAATGGTAACAAAGTTTCATTTTTTGCTATCGCGGGTATCCGCATGTGGGTACCCGCAACCGCGCCGACCCCTACGTCAAATGGCCCAACACCCAATGAGTGTCATAGCCAGGTAAATCATTGTCTTTTTTTTTTTTTTTTTTTTACTCTGGATAGTTTTTTTCTTTTCTCATAAAAAAAACTAGAGGTTGAAAGTTAGTAGTGTCATTTCATTACTTTTGTAAATTTTTCTTTTGAGAAAGCCTTCCGGTGAAGAATCTGAATTAGGAAAAAGAGAGCCAACATTTAGAACTAAAAATATGCGCGGCCTAAACTGCTAAAAGGGAATATGACATCGAGGTGTAACTACTAAAACTAATGATAGAATAAAAAGCGATGAAAAAACTTAAAAGTTGGAAATGGTTAATGAATAATTTTTTCATGTGAAGGCACAAAATCTCATGGGATTGTCTGAATAATTAATCATGGCAATTTTAATGGGATTAATTAATAGGGGAGAAAGTGAGGGAGGGAACGTGTAAAAGTGGGAAAGGAGAGAGCATGTGCACCGATTTTAGAGAGAGAAAGAGTGCGTGTTTGTGTTTGTGTGTGCGTGAGAGAGAAAGAAAAAGTTGGCGGTTGGATTTTAATTTTTATGCTCAAATCAAATTTGTGACACACAGAAACGCAGAAAGGAGTGGGAGAAACGCCATGCACGTTCTACCGCCTCACATGGCTGCCCCACTAACAGCCTGTACCAATGTGTTCTTGTCTCACCCCCCCCCCCCCCCCCCCCCTCCTTTTTTTCCATATTCTCACAAATTGCACACTTTATTTTTATTATTTTCTAAAATATTTCACATACATGATTATTCCTATATATAATTCTTTTCAATCAATTCATTATTATGTGGCTGTGTATTGAGGTCAATAATATTGAATAAACACGTCTTACTTTTATAGATCAACTTCGGGCTGGGTTTAATTTGTTTTGAATAAGTGACGAGATAACTAACTAATGTGGGGTATTTTTGACTTGACGAACAAGATTAATCTGACACAAAACTAGATAAAAGGCCGTGATGACACTAACACGGTCATGATGCCTCATGCATTAAACGTGAATGCGATCAAACTTGCGTAACAGAAAAAAGTGACTTTCATAATAGGACATCACGAAATTAAAGCAAGATAAGAAAGAAAAAAACAAACCCACTATTCATATATACAATTCTATTGAGTGATTCTTATTTAAAATAAATTTTATATATAGGTTGTTGTTTTAAGTCAAAAACCTGTGATACTGATCCACCAAATATGATTGTAAGCATAACATCTAACATAAGTAATTGTGACCACACAATTTATTATGTATGCATAGGCTCGGGGCTATAGGCCTAAAATATAGCCCTCCCAATAGTTTGTTACCAAATCTATTAAATATATATTAAAGAACTAAATGCAAATACAAAGCAAAAATCAGTCGGTAAAATTGTTTTGAGGTATCACAAACTCAAGTCTCAATAAAATTAATAAAGGTTCAATACTTCACCTGCTATAACGAAGAGGTAATTAAATCTAAACCTTAGAGTACTTTGCATTTATAATAAAATTTATATGCCAATGAGGTACTCAATTGTATGGGGAAAAAAAGTTATATAAAACCACATTCTCGATTTCCTTATTCTGTGGACTGTGAATAATCATAAATTTACCTTGTTTTAACTTTATGTCACAAGTTCATAACTTTGAGCTTATTTGCTATTATTAAATAATATTAACATTATATTGTATAGTACATACTGGTGTGTTTATATGAATTTATAATTTACGACGCACAATTTAGATGGTGTTTGCAAAACTGCACTTTAAAAGTATAATCTAATAATTTTGAGCAAAAAATATAAAATTTTGTGTAAGTCATGAGTTGGTGGTGTTTGAAAAAAGAGGGGTAAAAACAGAAAAGGCTGTAAAAAACAATATTAAAAGAAACTACCACAAACTAAAAGCACGCATATAGCAACTTGTAGATTGTGGTAGTTACTAGCTTAAAAATAGTATTTTTATAGAGTATTGCTTATACTCTCCTTAATAAAAATCCTTTTCCAATTCATTTTTTTAAAAGTACTTTTGTAGCTTTAGCTCGTGAACTAAACACCCTAAAATGACTTAATTTAAATTAAAATCAGATTTTAGCTTAATTTAAGAGTTTCTAAACACCTTTGTTTGCATACAAATTTATTTTAAACTCAATTTTAAGATTTGTTTTTGAAAGACACTTTTAAGAGTTAAAATTTATATTAAATTAGCTCAGCGCAGATTAATTTTTTTAAAACACGCCTCTTTCTACTGGCCCAATAAATAATTTCAATGTTACCGTTTCTCTAGACATCAACTTCCATTTAATCCTTTTTAAATTTACCCCTCGATATCGCCTACTAAGAACCGAAACGGAAAGATGAAGAATCAATCCCACCTTGGGATATATTATTAATGAATGTATGAGCAAGCAGATGCTAAACGGAATTAATACAACCTACTACAAAAAAGCGTGATTCATTATATAATTGTATTCGAGTAAATCAAAATCGAAAATCTTGTCGAGGAGGTATGGTAATTTAAAAATAGCTTCATATGACTTTTGTATTGATATATTTAAGTTAGGATGAGTTGTCAATGCTAAACCACCAATAAACACACACACATGTATACACACATAAAGTTTGGAAAAGAGTGATATGCAGCGGACAGATTAGGCGAAAGGGTATTTTTATTTCATTTTTTTATTACTTGACTTGAAGCGTAATGCTATGATCAATTATTATAGCTGCAAAAGTGAAGCCCCTAACAACATGACATCTTCTTTCTTTAAACAATTTGTTATTATGCGTTTGGTTTAATTTAAATTGAATAATAGACTATACTACAATTGGTATGATCGAGCAACAAGATTTCTCAAAATAATTCATGTGACAAGTCATAACAAAACTTCAAAAGATATTGAATTTTCTGTATTCAATTATCTATTTGATATGTTGTTGATGATACGGCAATTAGTTTGCAGGTAAGCAAACAAAATCAATAATATACTTACCTATTATTCGTATGGGTAATCGAATATCCTCTCGAGAAGCATGCAAGTTGCTGCATTGGCGACTACTTGCGATAAAATTTGTGCATAAAAATAAATAATACTTGTGTAATTTCTAAAAACTAATAGGATACATTTTTTTCTTCTTCTGTTGGGTACATTACCATATGTCACATATAGGATAAAAGAGTCAAAATTAAACCATTTATAGTAATAAGTTTTATAAGAATAATGATCTATATTCATAAGAGTGTATAACTGTATTGTCTCTAAGGGGGCAGGACGGGTAATTGCGTTTACGGAAAATGAAACTCTGCTACTCATTGTCATTTGCGTACAGGGCGGGTACCCAGGCGAATACATAAACGTGTTACATGTACTAAGTTACATGTTTTTAGCTTCTTAAAGCTCGAAAATAAGTCAATCTAGATACCGAGTGATGAAACATTTGAACACATTATAATCAACTTTAACATTCCAATGTCATTTATTTGGGAAAAACCTCAAATTCAAGATTAACTAACAAAACGGTTGTGCATTTGGATCGAATCAGATCAAACCAGACCGAATCGATACTAGTATTCGATTTTTATCCTGGCAAAACGAAGATCGAAATCAGATCAATTTAAAACAATCCGATTCGATCCAAAATTATTCGATTTCGATCTGATTTGATTTGATTTCGATCTTTTTTTCTTTTCTCCCTTTTATTTTAATATTAAAGAACAAACATTATATAACTTTTTATTTTGCATGTAAAACTAAAGAAAACTTGAATAAACATGATACAAAGATAACTTATGAAAAACTCACGTGCATTAGCGGGTTTCTCATTACAAATATTAACCTACTGTTCAAAATAGAAAAGATAAGTCGTAGTTAGCACAAAGAAATTATTAGGTTACAATTCAATATTATACATACATATATACTAGATACACAAGTATTACAGCTTTTGAAGTGTTAATACTTTAATTAATATATTAAGTTACTTAGTAGTATTTCATAGCATTATATATATATATTATTTTATAAATTAATTTAGTATACTATTTTATATTTATTTATTTTTTAAAAAGAAGATGAGTAACCGATCTGATCTGATTTTTAACCTCTGAAATCGAGAATCAATCAAAGGGGGGTTCGATCCTAAGGCAAAAGCCAAAAGTCGAATCAAATATTCAATTTGGTTTTTGGATCGGATCATTCGATCGATTTACAACTAATTCGTTCAATCCAATTCTTTTTCACAATCCTTGAATCGATAATCAAACATTCACATCCAAAAATCAAAAGTCGAAAGTGTTGTACGTGAAATGTAGTGTACGTTGGTGTTTAAATGCAACATATCTATAGTTGGTGTCACCAAATGTAATTTTTGGCGTCTTTTCACTTATTAGCTAATTGAATTTTTATACATTAAATAATATTAACCCTAATATTAATCTTGCATGCTCTTGCTACTTGAAAATAATAAATTATTAATAAATATGTTAAATAAAATATCATTGTAATATAAATATAAATTGAGATAACATAATCGACTCGTAGATGCCTACAGAAACATGAATTGAGATACTATCTATTTTCAATGTGCACCAATTGACTAACCTGTCGACTGCCGATATATACCCGCAACGTTTTAACAATCTCAAAAAAGGCGGGTTTGGGGGTGTTTAACATGTTTACCCTACTTACCTCTTACAATGAGAATGATAAACTTTGATGGATGTATTTTAGGAAATGCTCAATCGGCCCACAAAAGAAGGCCCATAAAATTGTACATCGAACATGTGTAATTCGACGTTGAACGAGTATCGAATGGGCCGCATTCGATCTAAGCGATAGATCGAATCATCCCGATTCGATACTCGTTCCCAAACTACCATTCCGGTCTGCTGGACGGGGGCTATAAATACCACGTCCTATGACATTCTCGAGACACATTCAAGACCAGCTCTCACCAACTCTATATCGAAGCCTTAGCATTCGATACTAACCACTCGATACACCGCATTCGATCGAAGCTACCTAATTCGATACTCAAAAAAATCTAATCAAACCAACATCGAAGCCTCACAATTCGATACTTAGCTCACTTCCATATCAAAGGACTCTGATTCGACATTGAACAAATCGACATTCCCTGCATCGAGCACACCTGATTCGATACTCCTTAGATCGAATCCCTGCAATTCGACATACTATCAAGATGTTGTAATTTTATTTATATTGTCTAGTCAGCTTGTAATAGGTGTTCCGGACCAAGCTAGTCCGATTTCTATTTGATTAGCATTATTTTAGCATTTAACAGATCCTATGTAATAGTTTACGGTGTTTTGTAACCCGGGCAAAATAAGACCAAAATATTGGCACCGTCTGTGCAAACACAATTTTTCCCAGTTTATTAAGCATGACGTCTAGAGTTACCACCAGATCGCGAAGTAGAGCAATGGTAAGCACAAATGCTGAAGTTGAATGGACAACCGCAAGTCAGACTGTCCCGCAGGCTGAGGGACCAACAACATTACTCGATGGGGGTACCAACGCCCGCGAGGCGTGAGATGCCTGGACCACAAGGAGTGGGTGTACCTACGACAGACGCAGGCTCGACTGGGCGACGACTACGACAGCTTCATTCCCAAACAATCTGAGAGATGAAATTATGGCAATGGTCAAATCCGCGGTGGCTGCAACGTTAACCCCGCACAGCCTCTGCAGACGCCGCCACTAGTGGGTCGCGCTGAGGCCTTGCGAAAACAGGGTTCCTTGGCTAGAGGCCCAAATGAAGGAAATAAGGGAAAATCTCATGTGGATGACCGGAGAGGCAGACCTAACTCGCTGGAGGCGCAATCAATGAGGCACCACGACACAAGAAGAAGAGAGGAAAATCGAAAAAATGAACCAAGAAGGCAAGAGGACAATGATGAGAGAAGACGCGGAGGAAGTCCGACTTCAAGGGGAGCCTGGCGAGGTATCAAGGAAGTTAGAAAGGCTCGAGAGGGAGAAAGCGGCGGTTGAAAGCCGAATGGAACGCTTGGGAAGTGCTCTCTGGAGAACTCTTTTTTGTGAGGAAATAGAGGCAGAAATTCTGGGGCACGGGGAAAAAATCCCCGATTTGAAACCTTACGATGGAAAGACAGATTCCCACGATCATCTCTTCCAATTGTACAGCAAGCTGACGTTGTACGGGTTTAAGGAGAACGTACATGCTAGAATATTTGCCACTACCTTGGTTGGGGTAGCGATGGACTGGTTCACTCAAATTGCTCTAGAGTCAATCAAAACCTACAAACAGTTGAGAAAGATGTTCGAAGATCAACTCTGAAGTCAGGTGAGACCTCCCATCTATACTCTCTCAAGCAAGACACCAAGGAAAGTTTGAAGGACTTCATGAGGAGCTTCAACGCAGAACTGCTTAGGATAGATTGCCCCAAATGGGAAATGATCATGAGCATAATCTTCCGCGCAACCAATAACGTAGCCTTCAACGAAGATTTGCTTAGGCTGCAGCCCAAAACTATCGAAGAAATAAACAACATTGCGCAGTAGGTTGTGTCCCGTTAGGAAATGATGGCCATCAAAGTAGTTGTTGTTGCACCGCTGAAAGAAAAAGAGAGAGGAAGGGAGGACCAAAACCGCAACAAAAACATGAACAATAGGTATAGAGAACATCGCTAAGATGATACACGACCCTGAATGCTAGCATCAAGACGATCTTCGGGACGGCAAAGAAGAAAGGTTGGCTGAAGCAGCTAAGGCAAATGAGAGATTCCAAGGCAACCAGGTTGTCAACCCATTACTACAAATACCACAAGCAAAATAGGCATGAAACTGAGGATAAGATCCCAAGGATGAGATCGAGTGATTGATAAAGGACGAAAAACTCGTGGAGTATGTAACAAGACGAAGGAGCAGGAAGACAACGCTGACCATAATAGATCTCAATCGCCTAGGAAAGACAAGCAAAAAGAATTCGATACCACATGAAAGTGCAAGTATTTTGTCAATGTTAGATCAACAGTGTATTTACAATGTTAGGATAACATTGAACACAGAAAACAGAAAACTGCACATTCGGGATTTATTACTATAATTGTGTTTTGCCTTTATTCACTTACTAACTTAGTTCCACGAGTTGTAGTTGGTATTTGTATGTGCTCCAGGTCAAGAGACTTCAAGGAAGGATCTATTTCCTTAAAGAGAAGTTTCCATTCAAAGAGAAGTTTCCAAAGAAGAACTTTCTATAATTAAATAAGGAAAGATGTGTGCGGTGCAATGGAAAGATCATGGCGTGTGAATTGCAAGAAGGAATGAAGATTACTTGCAGTAGGATTCTTTCCATTGAAGACTACAAGATGGTGAAGGATACTTTCCTTAGAAGACTTCAAGTTAAAGAAGGAAATCTTTCCATTGAAGACTTCTAGTCAAAGAAGGAAACCTTTCCATTGAAGACTTCAAGTTGGACAAGGAAACCTTTCCCTATTGAAGGAGACTTGCCATGAACGAAATTAGAGTCATACAAGGAGATCTAATAGCAACCAAAAACGTGCACAACATGTCTTGGCTATCAAGGAAGACTACACTATACATAGGCATGTTGGGCATCAAGAAAAAGACACGAAGACAAGAGCGAAAATCTCCCGTGAGGAAATCTTTATAGTCGAGTGTCTTTGTCTTGCTTTAGCAAAGTTTGTGAGTTGTTAGAATAGATCTAAGAGTGAGGAGCTTTTAGAGATAGTCGAAGCAATTCTTGTGTGCTTTGCTTAGTTCGATTAATTTGAGAGTGAGGAGCTTGAAAATTGAGAGAACGACTTTTGTTAAACCCTTGTGGTGTTTCGCCTACGGCTCGGAAGATCATATTAATATATTATCTTCTTAAAATTACATCTACTTGTGTTCTTTATTTATCCGCTGCGTAATATTCTCTATCAAGTAGATTTGTGCTAACGTTAACTGCTGTTAAACGGATGTTAAGATAACATCGAGAGTCCAACATCAGCTTAACATTGGAAGAGCTGATCAGTGTTAGACTAACACCGAAGGGTTAACACTGTACGACAAGTATCAAGTCCCGATCCAACAATTTCAATTGGTATCAGAGCCAAGCACCGACTTCACTGGTGTTTGGATTTGATATTAAAGGATGGACAACCGAAATCCGAACAACAACAAATTGCTTGTCTTGGATGGATCCAACTATTCTTATTGGAAGGTTAGAATTCGTGCACTCATTAAATCATTCGGTTGGCGAGCTTGGAAGACGGTGATCAAAGGGTATGCAGTCCCTATGTATGCTCCAGATGAAGATCTTTCATTATTAGCCTCAAATTCTCAAAATAACGATGGTGAGGATTTCAATTATGGATCACGTACTGTGGCCGAAGGACAATCAGATGCGATTCATACAGTTGCGCTACTCGCTCATACTTACTGGACAAAAGAAGACTCCCAGAACTGCCACGGATCTCAATGTTACTCTGACATCGAGGATCCAACACCAGAACAGGAGTTTTTCTTTAGAATTTGGAATAAATATAATTCTTGTACTAATTCTGATTCCTTGTCTATTATTGATGAATCTAACTTTGATTACTTTCTTGGCACTGTAGATCCAGATGAAGATCATGACGCTGCTCCTAAGCCAAAATCAGAGTGGACTCAAACTGAGCTAAGTAACGCTTTCTTCACTGAAAAAGCCCTAAATACCATATTTAGTTTGGTTGATTGTCACATGTTTAAGTTAATTAAAAATTGTTCAACTGCAAAGCATGCTTGGGATATTTTAGAAAATCATTGTGAAGGTGATGTGTACACTAAAAAGACCAAGTTACGCATGTTTTTGAACAAATTTGATAATTTAACAATAGGGGAAGAAGAAAGTATTGCTGCTTATTTTGAGAAACTGATGGATCTTGCTAATGAAATTCAAAACTTAGGTGATTCCCTGTCTAATAAGCAACTGGCGTATAAAGCTCTGAGAACTCTTTCTAAGAAATTTGAGGTGATTACTATGCAAGAAGCTAGGAATATGGACACCTTAGACTTTCATACTCTATTTTGCACTCTGAAAGAATTTGAGAGGAATCTTGAAAAAAATAGATGATGAAGAAGAAATTCAAGCTTATAATGAAACTGTGATTGAAAAGTTGAATAAGCTTAGTCTATGTGATAAAAATATTCTTGCTGATTTAAAGAAAGATTTCTCTAAAGAGATGACCAAATATTCTTGTAAACCTACTCCTCATAATGATACACATCTCAAAAAGATTCAATGTTATAAATGTAAAGGTTGGGGCCATTTTTCGTATGAATGTGGTAACAACCTTAGAACAAAAGGGAAATCTGACTTGGTTTGTGTAGATGATAATGATGAGACAGGTTTTGAAGAATATGGTGATGGACAGGTGCCAACGATTGAAGAAACTCAAACAACAGTGTGTGCAAAGGTGGACATACCTGCTGGTGTCAATGCTTGGTGTTCTGCCAACATCCAGACAGCTCGATGTTATGTTAACATCCAGATGACAACACCAGTCCAGGAGATTCTTGTTGACAATTGGGATGAAACCATTTGTTTACACAACACTGAATGTTTGATTTCTATTAATGATGAGTTTGATGATGATTCTGACTTTGAGTATTTGCATGATTCTATAGGTTTGGAAGATGATAATGTCCTTGAAGGTAAATTGATTCAAGAAGAGTTTCTTGATGAACTGAAGATCATCTACCAAGACCTGCTTAAGGAGAAGAACAAGTTGAGTGGAATTGAGAAGGCTATGGAAGAGAATGAAAGCTTGAAGGCTACAATCACTCAACTTGAGGTTAGTTTGGACAGAAAAGATGATGAAATAGAAAAGGTAAGTTCTAAGCTAGAAATTGCTGAACATACCACTGTCAAGAGGAAAACAGGTACTTATAAACTTGATGAAGTTTTATGTTTATGCAATGATGGTAATTCTGGTTTAGGATATCAAAGTAAAGTTACTCACTCAACTACTTCTGTTGAATCCACTATTCTTGGTTTTGAAAAGGCAAAGTTACTTTCTAGAGAATCTAAGAAAATAGCTTATATTTGTCAATACTGTTTTCAACATGGACACCTTGAAGCATATTGTTATAAATACAAAAAGTCTCTTAAATGGAAAATAGTTGAACATAATAGGGATTCATGCAATGTTGATGCTGGTGTTAAGCCAACACTGGAATCTGAACATTCCAATGTTGATATTAGTTATTTCAGTGTTACCTTAACATTCGGTTACAACATTGCTGAACAGAATAGTGGGATGAGAAACACTAGACTTTGGGTGCCTAAAACTTATATTATGTGCAATATTATCTTTCCTACTATGCATACTAACCTTGCAGGTAAGTGGTACTCTGATAGTGGATGTTTGAGGCATATGGCTGGATACAAATCTGATTTGATACGGTTATACACGATGTTAAGACAACACTGGATAACCAATGTTACCTTAACATTGAGAACATATTGTATTGCTTTAACACTGCTTAAGACACATGATTGGAAAGAAAGCAAATTCAATTTGAAGAAGTGTGCACCACTAACCACGTGAACTTTCACCTATGAAGATGGAAGTAAAGGAAGAATCATTGGCAAAGAAGTGTTGAATGTTGATGGATCCCCACCCTTGAAGGATGAGATGTTGTTGGATGGATTCTATGAAAACCATATAAGCATCAGTCAACTGTGTGATGATGACTTATTGGTAAGGTATGTTAAAGATTCTTGTGATGTATCTGATTGTGCAAATGTGTGTGTTTTGACAGGTAAGAGGTTTGAAGACAACTACTTGGTGCGGGATCAAGTGACTTGCTTTCAAACAAAGGTGGACTATTCGGTTGCCAAAAACAAGAGACTTGGACACATGCACAACAAGAATCTGGGCAAAGTGTTGAAACTTGAAACCGTGAGAAGCATTCCCAATCTCATGAGTTCTTGTAAGATGGTATGTTATGATTGCTTGAAAGGTAAGGTGACCAAAGCTTCTCATAATCCAATCCAAGTGGATGAACAGGTTACTAGTACCTCTAATTGTTTTCATCTACTTCATATGGATCTCTTAGGTCTTATTGAAATAAATAGAGTTGGGGGTAAGCAATATGATTGTGTGATTATGAATGATTTTTCAGGATATACTTTGATTAAATCTTTCAAAGAAAAATCAGAAGCTCTTAATACCTTTAGAACATTGCATGCTAGTATTGATAACTTACATGATGCTTCTTTTGGTAATATTTGGTCAAATCATGATAGAGAATGTGAAAATAGGTCATTCTCTGACTTATGTGTGTTTAATAAAAATATTCATAAATTCTCTATTCCCATGACTCCTTATAAGATGATGAAAAAGAAGAAACATGATCTTGCTCATTTTCATGAATTTGGATATGTTTGCTATACTTTAAATGACAAAGATTTTGTGAGCAAATATGATCCAAAAAGTGAAGAACATATCTTTGATGGCTATTCTTGGAACAATACTAGAATGTTTGATCCAAGATTAATTATTGTTCAAGAATCGGTTAATGTGGTTATTGATGATTTACTGAGTGTTGCAGGTGAGTTAGAGGCTGGTGTGCCAACTCTACTGGATTCTGATGTTACTCTAACATTGACTCTAGACAATGTTATTCCAACATCACCTGCAGATCCAGAACCTGAACTGGAACATGAACCAGAAGCTGATGTTATGCCGACATCGACCAGTCCTGATGTTGACACAACATTCGAGCAGTCAAACTTACATGAAAAGGTCCAAGTTCAAGATGTTTGGAGGGATACAACTGATAGGATTCAGAGTAATCATCCTACATCTCAGGTTATGGTTCAAATCATTAATGACATCAAAACACACAACAAGAAAATGGTAAATTGTAGAAATATGATAATGTTGAGTGTTTGTATGTCTGCCACATATTCTGATAATTGCTTAGATCAAAGATTTGCTGATGAAATTGTCTTTGTTTATACTAACAAGTCTACTCTAGACAAGTTTGTTGAGGCTTTGACAGGTACATTAGTGATGAGCGTGATTGGTGAACTGGATTTCTTCTTGGGTTTGAAAGTGAAGCAAAAGGAGGATGGGATGATCATGATTGGGTTGGAGGAGTCAAAAGTGAGCAAGACTCCAATGTCTTCTACTTTGGTAATTCAAAAAGGAGACACAAGCTTGCTATATCTATCCGTCACTAGCCCATTTATTATGAAATCGGTTTGTGTCTGTGTTTGTGCCAGGTATTACGCTGAACCTAAAGCTTTTCACTTAATTGGTGTGAAGCGAACACTGAATTATATATCTGGTACTGTAGACTTAGGCGTTTGGTATACACATGATGCAAATACAAACCTTGCCGGTTTTGATTCTGACTGGGCTGGAGATTTAGGAGATAGAATATCTACATGTGGGGGTTGTTTTTCTTTGGGAAATGATCTTTCTTCATGTTATAGCAAGAAACATAACCGTGTGTCATTGTCAACTGTTGAATTTGCAGCTTGCAGCTGTGTTACCCGATTTATATGGCTTAAACACATGTTGCATGATTATGGGATAAAGAGTGACACATTGTTAATGTTTTGGGATAATCTTAGTGCTATTAGCATATCAAGAAATCTGGTGCATCATTCTAGAGCAAAGCATACATTTTCTATGCATTATTTCTTGAGAAAACTCGTAGATGACAAGGTTATAAACATTGATCACTTAGAGACCAACAATCATTTAGTTGATTTGTTTAAAATATCATTAGATAGCGAGAGGTTCTTCAATTTGAGGAAGACTCTTGGCTTGAATGCTCTGTGATTTAGTGTTGCATTCTGGTGTTGCCATAACACCACTGGCTAACACCGTAGTATGTTTGTGGTGTATAGGATTGCATTAGATTTTTTCTGTTTGATTTCTGTGTTTGTTCTTGTTTGTCTTCATGAATGGTTGTTATTATTGGTTTGTGTGGTTGACCTGGATTGTTAGCTAAGTATTCTGGTGGACATGTTCATATCAAAAGTTTTGTAAAGTAAGAACTCTGTTGTTAGTCTGTGAATGTTAACCTAACATCTGGGAGAAGCTGGGGTACACAGAGCTCACTACTCTGATGTTATTCAGTTGTGACTTATCCATGTTAGGTTAGACAAAGCATGAAGAGAAGCTGGGGTACATGATGTTGAGAGCTTCATTGTCATTCAGTTGTGCTTATTTTTGTGTTTTTGTCTATGGCCAAGGTTATGCATGATAGTGATCCTTACTACTGGGGTGCTTTGAAGTTTCGACTGCTTGCATTCAGTAGCATTTTTCACTTGGTATTTCTCTTGTAAACAGGTTGGTAAACAAGTATGCATGAGGAGTTGGGGTGAAGAAGTATATGATAAATGTACTGTCTTCATTCAGTTCCTTTGTACTTGCCTAATCTGTAGCTGATGGTTAAGTTGCTGGGGTGTGTGGGGTCTTGTGCTGCTCACATTCAGTGATGAAACTATCCTTTAACATTCACTAGTTTTTGTTCAAAAGAGTTCATGATAATTGATAAAGATTTGAATTGATATGATCTGTTCCTAGTCTATAAAGCTGATACTCCATGGTTACCATCTACTAATGTTAACTTAACATTCTGTATTCTGCATTCTGTATTATGCATTTCACTTAGGCTTGCATTCATTCATTCATTCTTTCCTTGATGTGTCTGTGTCGGTTTGAGCTTAAGGGGGAGAAATAGTTATGAAGGCATATATTTTGGGTGATTCGGCTGCGGTGACACACTACGTTGTCTCTTGTTATGACTTGGAAGTAGATTAACTCCTTTAATTAACTTCATACCCAAAATGTTGGATTTTCTGTTAACTAACTCTCCTTTCCATGTACAGGTCTGAGATATATCTGTGGTACTAATTTGCTAATATGTCTTAAGTTTCAGATATGTGTTTTCAGATCTAGCTCATGCTTTTAATTGAAAATATCTTGAGGGTAAGCTCAATACCTCCACATTCACAAGAACCAATGTTGATTCAGAACAGGTGTCAATGTTGTGCCAACATCAGTCTGTAAGCATGTTGTCTCAACATCCAGGTTTAAACATTATGACTTATAAGTTTTTTATGAACTGCTCTGGTCATGTGTGAAGTAACTCAGTGTCACTTGTTGTCTCAACAGGCGGTAATTATGCATGATTTATTTTAAGAAACCGCTCATTACTTCTTTTCACTTGTGATTCTGAATCTCTAATCTCTTTGTGCATAATTCTCTGAAATACTATGAATTTTCACTTGCAATTGTTTTTGAAATCCTTGGCATGCATCTTTGATCTTGATTGTGGCCCGTGGTATGGTGAATCAAGGATATAACCCCACCCCTACTCCTGTAGTTATTTTTCGTAGGTACAACACTCGTTCCGGACATTGTTGCTGAGACAAAACAAGTTAAAACTGAGGAACAAGGTGTTGTTTTTATTGGTACTTCAAACACAGTTGAGGAGACAGTGATTGAGGAACATTTTGCAGAGAAAGCTGATTTGATTGAGGGGGAGAACATGTTAGTTGCTGAGAAACTAATGTGGGTGATAATGGTGGTTTTATTGCTGGTTTTTGTAAACTCTTGTGCAGGTACATTCAGGTTCAATGTTAAGACAACAACGATAAACGTCAATGTTAGAACAACATTCTGGATTCAATGTTAAGTTAACATTGATACAGTCTGATGTTATGACAACATTGATAGATGTCAATGTTATGCCAACAATGAGTTTGATAGCTTGCATTAAGGGGGAGCAGTGTTATACCGCTGGTACTTGTAAAGAAAAAGAGATGTTGATGCTGCTAGGTGATTGCAAGGTGATAAGGAGAATGAGAAAGAGAAGGAGGATAGAGAGGTAGAGAATGAAGATGAAGTGGTGAAGAAGAAAAAGATGGTTCTGAGGAAAAGGATTTGGAAACTGAGAATGGTGACGATGAAATCGTTGAGATCAAGAGGATAAGGAAGAAGGTTCTGAGAAGTCCGATGATGCTGAGTTTGAGCTAGTTGTTACAACAACATCGCTGGAGAACAATGTTGACTCAACATCAGAGGTAACACTTGAGGTAATATCTACAATTGAAGCTAACTTTAATTTCCTGTTGGGAGATAAGACTGTGGCTATGGAGGATTTTAAGAAACAGTGAATGATAAAGTTCTCATAGAGAGAAATGGAAATAACTGCTAAAGAAAGAGCTATAGAACTTTATCTTATGAAGTGATTCGTCAAGATTTTGCTTTCCTCACAAAAAGGGGGAGAAGTAAGCCATTTGATCTTCATGTTTATTCTACTGGTTCTGCAATTCTTATATAGCTAATGTCGTCTTAGTTATGCTTATAATTGTGATGTTTAACTCGTTGTATTCTTATTAGTATCTTAAAGCTACTTGATTAATAGTGTCATACTAAGGGGGAGTAGCTTAAGATATTAATGATGTTGTGTTGCTGGAGCACTGTGCATAATATGAATTGTGAACATGTTTGGTTTTGTGAAGAAAGGCAAAAAGGGGGAGATTGAAAGTGCAAGTATTTTGTCAATGTTAGATCAACAGTGTATTTACAATGTTAGGATAACATTGAACACAGAAAACAGAAAACTGCACATTCGGGATTTATTACTATAATTGTGTTTTGCCTTTATTCACTTACTAACTTAGTTCCACGAGTTGTAGTTGGTATTTGTATGTGCTCCAGGTCAAGAGACTTCAAGGAAGGATCTATTTCCTTAAAGAGAAGTTGCCATTCAAAGAGAAGTTTCCAAAGAAGAACTTTCTAAAATTAAATAAGGAAAGATGTGTGCGGTGCAATGGAAAGATCATGGCGTGTGAATTGCAAGAAGGAATGAAGATTACTTGCAGTAGGATTCTTTCCATTGAAGACTACAAGATGGTGAAGGATACTTTCCTTAGAAGACTTCAAGTTAAAGAAGGAAATCTTTCCATTGAAGACTTCTAGTCAAAGAAGGAAACCTTTCCATTGAAGACTTCAAGTTGGACAAGGAAACCTTTCCCTATTGAAGGAGACTTGCCATGAACGAAATTAGAGTCATACAAGGAGATCTAATAGCAACCAAAAACGTGCACAACATGTCTTGGCTATCAAGGAAGACTACACTATAAATAGGCATGTTGGGCATCAAGAAAAAGACACGAAGACAAGAGCGAAAATCTCCCGTGAGGAAATCTTTATAGTCGAGTGTCTTTGTCTTGCTTTAGCAAAGTTTGTGAGTTGTTAGAATAGATCTAAGAGTGAGGAGCTTTTAGAGATAGTCGAAGCAATTCTTGTGTGCTTTGCTTAGTTCGATTAATTTGAGAGTGAGGAGCTTGAAAATTGAGAGAACGACTTTTGTTAAACCCTTGTGGTGTTTCGCCTACGGCTCGGAAGATCATATTAATATATTATCTTCTTAAAATTACATCTACTTGTGTTCTTTATTTATCCGCTGCGTAATATTCTCTATCAAGTAGATTTGTGCTAACGTTAACTGCTGTTAAACGGATGTTAAGATAACATCGAGAGTCCAACATCAGCTTAACATTGGAAGAGCTGATCAGTGTTAGACTAACACCGAAGGGTTAACACTGTACGACAAGTATCAAGTCCCGATCCAACAATTTCACCACACATGTGATGGACTATCCCCAAATTGCAGACAGCAACGTCAGGAGAGGGATGATAAATGTGATATCAGGTGGCCCAATGGGGGCAGATTCAATGAATGGTAGGAAAAAGATATCCAGGTTGGTTGAATCATACCGTTTTGTCGATTTCCTTGATCTTCTAAGAATCGAGGAGATGCCGCATGAGGTAGTTACATTCTCGATTGTTGATATGCGCAAGCTAAGTGCCCAAGCCCTTCAAACAACAATATGAACTCTCCATTAGTGATAACGGTGGACATAGGCAATTTTGGCGTAAGGAAAGTAGTGGAGGACCAGGGCAGCTCTGTTAATGTGCTATTCAATTCGACGTGGGAAAAATGGGGTTGAGTAACGAGATGTTAGGGCCGGTCAGAACTTCGCTTCATGGTTTCGGAGGCCTAGAGATATTGCCCCGTAGAATGGTTTTGCTCCCTACTTCACTGGGAACCGAGCCCCAAAGAAGAACACTACTGGCAGATTATGCCGTGATCGACACCTGAACGAATTCTGAGCATTTCTTTCAACCTACCATCAAATGGTAAAATTTCCAACTCCTACCGGAACATGTGAAGTTATCGCGAATCAATAGAGAGCTGGAAATGCTACGTAGTATCACTTCGATCGCGACACATGTGGTGCAAGAAGAAATGGAAGTGTTGAGACCTATAGAGATGGAGCAGATCGACTGAATTGCTCCTGTCTCAGTTTTTGCAAGTCTTAGGTTTTCTGAACATTTTGAACAACTGTTATTCATCCCCTCTGCCCTGACGAGCATGAGGGGCAAACATGAACTAACTTAAAACAAGGACACTGAAGAATTGAGCCCGAGGACTGCCTCATGGAACATAGGAGAAAGAGATTTAAAGTCAAGCTTCGACCTATTTTTTTAATTATGATTAAGTTTTCACATGGGACACTTTTGATTTATCTGTTATATCACTATCTAAGAAAATACAAATATGCAAAACCCCTATTATGCGGTGAAAGACATAACATTGATAAAGTGCATAACCCAAGAAAGTTCGGCACAATGAAGAACGGGACGGACACTCTGTCCAAAGTGACAAGTGCTAATCGTAAATCCCGAAAGATGAAGAACGAGACGAACACTCTGTCCAAAGTGACAAGTGCTAATCGTAAATCCCGAAAGATGAAGAACGGGATGAACACTCTGTCTAAAGTGACAAGTGATAATCGTAAATTTCAAAAGATGAAGAACGGGACGAACATACTTCCAAAGTGACAAGTGCCAATTATAAATCCTGAAAGATGAAGAACGGGACGAACAATCTGTCCAAAGTGACAAGTTCTAATCAAAGATCCCTAAAGACAAAGGCAACAAATGTCTAAAATGACAAATGTACCGTAAATCCCGAAAGAAAGATACACGGATCAAACATTGTATCTAAAACGACGAACGATAATTATAAACCTACCCGAAAAGCAACCACATGAATTCTGTCTAGAAAGACAAAACCTATGAAATATACAACAAATTGGTTGGGAAAACATAATAACCGACCGATTTGGCTGGCATAAGCGGAAAACGTAATATTCTCCGCAAATGTAAAACAACATTTAAAATATCAAAATAAAAGTAAATGCGACAATAGCATTTGAAAGAAAAGGCAAATGAATATGAGCCAAACAAGCAAGCAAAATATCGCAAGATTCAACGAGAAAAAGTACGATAGGAATTCAATTAACCAAATTGTTCGACATAAAAAGGCGACGCAGCGCCAAATCAAATTTAAATTGTTCATAAAGACAAAAAATTAAGACCGAAGCCTTTAGGCGTCAGCATCATCCTCATCCTCGGAGGAGGGATAATCAGGAGGCATGGCAAGAGGTGGAGACATTCCCCGGAAGACAAGGCTTTCACTCTCAAGCAGAACCGCAAATTCATCCGCGGCAGCCGCTTGATCATCGGCGGCGGGCGAAAGAACTTCTTTGTTAGGCCCCAACAAGAGGTCCAGCCATTGCGGGTCAAAACTGCCGCGGAGATATTTTGTGCTATGTATCTACTCGACAGTAAGCACTTGGGCTTTCTTGGTATCCCGAGCACCCCTCCGAGCGCTGATCTCTTGAAAAGTGTTTCTCCGGAGAAACTCCTCCACAATTTCCACCCTTTGCTGGGCGGTAGGAACCTGCACGAGTGACAAAACAAGATTGACAAGGAAGAATAGGAAGATGCCTACTTAAAAGTTATATAAAATAATTTACCTCGCTGATACCGCAGGCGTACCCGATCTCCTCAACCTTTTTGTTCTTCTCCTTCTCAGCAGCAAGATCCCTCTCAAGTTCAGCAACCCGTTTCTCCAACACACCCTTACTGGACGAAAGGTTCATGACTTGCAACTCGAGCCGATCAACGGTCTCATTTGCAAGCTTTAGCGCGTCCTTTTCTTGGGAGTCTCGAGCGGAGTAATCCCTCACATGTTGCATGGCCTTCTCCTTCTCAGCTAGAGCGGCTTTCAGACCATCGGGATCACTACCCCAGAATTTAGCCTCTAAGCGTTGTTTCCCACTCGTCCTCTCCTCGTGAGCCTGGACTAACCCCCCGATCATGGCATCCACAACTCCACATGACTGAAGGACATACATTAAAACGATTACAAAATGTTTAAACAACGAATCATATATACGACATTATCCGTCAGAGTGTAAAATTACCGCGTTGACCATGTGAAGCGCATTCCGCTCCACCATCTTCCTTTCCTCGGCGAAAGCCGCATAAGGGATTGCGAGATTCTGGAGATGGATTTTCAAGGTATTGATCGCATCCTCCTCAGAAAGCTCATAATCTGAAACGCGGACCCGTAGACCATGACTTGTCCTGTCCTAGTACTTGTCCCGTCAGCGGGAGCCGAGCCTTCAGCAACAGTCGGAGTTGCTATACGCGGCACATGGGGGATATCACCCCTAGACCCTAGTTTAAGAACGGGTATGTGGAACCTTTCTTAGTTTGGCACGAGCTCCAACCTCAACATCCTCGACATTCTCACTCTGATCCACACCAGCACCATCAAAACCTCTCTCATGACTAAATTCGACGGAAGGAGTAGTATTTGCATGACCATGATATCCTCAGTTGTGGCCTTCTTACCCTTGTTCTTCCTCTTCGTCGAGGGTGGTACCGAGGGAGCATCGGTAGTTTGAGAATCTTCATTCTCAGTGACTAGAGCTAGACTTATCCGGGCGTGACGGTTCATGATGAATTTGCGTAAAAAGATAAATGAGCGTTAGTAACATTATAAGGTTGAAACTAGAACAGAAAATCAACTAAGACACAAAATCTATACCAAGCCTAAATCTCCCGTTATAACGAACTGAGGACAACCCCGCTAAAGAAAACACACGATTTTCTACCAATCTCTTAACATTAAACTGATGATCACGAACTAAGTTCGCGATAAAATTGCAATCCCATGAAGGAGGGCGCACACCTCGTGGTATCGCAACTCTTGCACCATCAAACCAATCATAATGATACGTATCAAATTTGCCCTCATAGCTCTCTTCGATATAAACATATCGTCTTTTCCAATCCTTCCCGTAACTAGAGGCCTCACCACTCAGAAACTTGTGGTGTCTCAATGCTTTAACATGATAAAAGCCTATTTCCCTTTTGCAAACCTCGAAAAGAGCCCAAAACTCATTGGGACCTTGCGGCTCACCTAAGGCCTTCATCAAGATGATGAAACCAATAATGTGCCTAAACGAGTTTGGTGTCAGCTGGCTCGGCACAATCCCGATGGACCTAAGAATGAGTTTTACCTCGACTGGTATCAAAAATTGCAACCTGTTGGCCAGCTGACCCACAAAGACCGTAAGATGACCACGGGTGAGTATCCATGCATTTGTGCGGGCCATGGATGACTATCTTATATCTATTTCCAATGTTGTACGTTTGTGGCATGCTACAACCGTGATACATAAGCATGGCACGCCATCCCCGGGACCTCCACATAAGCATGGCTCAGTAGAAAATGACTGTAAATTGTCTTCCCCAACTGGCGATGACGGTTGTTCATCATTCTCGTCGGGATGAACACCCCCCGTCGAATCGACATAATCTATGTCGACTACGTCATTATCATCTCCTTAGGGTATATTTGAACCCGCGAGAGCACCTACATGACCCACTATATAGTTGATAGAACCGAAGCTTGAGCCGCTACTAGACTCACTCCCCGACGTCGATTCAGAACTCACAATCTTGATCGACACAAACTGAAATAAAATGAAAAAGAAAAGGAAGCTGGCTACGCGAATACATCACTCATGACACTTACGAAAACTACGCGATATGTTAAAACACCATTGACTAAGCAGACAAATGACGACACACAAAAGTAAGCGGATTATCATTTACCTTGATTATACCTGGAAAATCAACAAACGATTGCGAAAGAAACTACCTACAAAAGAAGCAATGAAAAATGAAGTTAGAGGCATTAGATCGAATGATCTTTGTTCGATGCAGCCAACGTCGAATCAATCACATTCGATACTGGGAGTATCGAACCGTGTCCGTTCGATGTTACTCACTTTTGCACCAGAGCTTTGCGGAGGGAAGAATGAGCTCTTCGAGCCCCTTTCTCCTTTATATAGAAGTGGAAAAAGCCCACTAGGCCCATCAGATCAAGCATCGAATCAAACCAATTCGATATTCATTTCAGCATCGAACGACAACCATTCGATCCACGTGCAAAAATGGTGAAATGTAGAATGAACCACCGTCATTTGATATAGAAACTATAATTGAATTAAACCCATTCGATCGATAACACCATCATTAAAAAGTATATACATTTAATTATTTTTACATGCACATATACGAATATGAAGCCGGGCCCGTACGAGAAGTTTTCGATATGGTTTAAGACCTAACTCTCCAGATCAAAAACAAGATGTTTGGGACCCACATCCTCCAGATCCTGGCTCCCAATCGGGGGCATAATTTTCAATAATTATCAAGATCGGAGTCAAGAGGCTACAAAATACAAGTTGCACTTTAAAGTTTGGCACCCGCTCTCTGAACGAGATCGTCTCCCAAACTGGGGGGACTATGTGATGGAATTATTTTAGGAAAGGCCCAATATAAATATTGGGCCAGCCCACAAAAGAAGACCCATAAAATTGTACATCGAACATGTATAATTCGATGTTGAACGAGCATCGAATGGGTCGCATTCGATCTAAGCGATAGATCGAATCATCCAGATTTGATACTCGTTCCCAAACTACCATTCCGAAACTACCATTCTGGCCCGCAGCACGGGGGCTATAAATACCACGTCCTCTGACATTCTCGAGACACATTCAAGACCAGCTCTCACCAACTCTATATCAAAGCCTTAGCATTCGATACTAACCACTCGATAGACCACATTCGATCAAAGCTACCTAATTCGATACTCAGCAAACTCTAATCAACCCAACATCGAAGCCTCAAAATTTGATACTCAACTCACTCCTATATTGAAGGATCCTGATTCAACATTGGACAAATCAGCATTCCTTGCATCGAGCACACCTGATTCGATACTCCCTAGATCAAATTCCTGCAAGTCGACATACTATCAAGATGTTGTAATTTCATTTATATTGTCTAGTCAGCTTGTAATAGGTGTTTTGGACCAAGCTAGTCTGATTTCTATTTGATTAGCATTGTTTTGGCATTTAACAGACCATATATAGCAGTTTACAGTGTTTTGTAACCCGAACGAAATAAGAATAATATAAACTATATGGTAATTAAAAAGGTTAGTTGTTTTTTAGCATATATATAAAGATATGGATTAGAGTTATTAAAAGGTCTTAATCTTAAGTTATGTAAATAAACTATTTTTCTATTTCTATAATTTTAGTTATATGGGCCGATTCAATATCTGGGCTTGTAGTTGGGTTGATAAAATCGCCATTTAGGCTCGGGTATAAATACCCCTTTCTATAATATTTTATTCAATTTTAATACTTACAATTTTACTTTCACAAACCCTAGCCGCAATGCTCTCGTCTCTCTCTTCTCTCTCTCGTAAACCATAACCTCACCGTTAACTAAATCTCTCAATATGGTATCATTTGCTCGTGGATTCTGAATTCTGTTGCCGTTTTCTTCATCTCCCCCGTTAGACGATTCGGTTCATAGCGAAATCATTATATTCCCCTCTGTTTTCTCTTCCTCTGAAACCCTAACTCTCTGGTTTCGCCTCTTTTACCGTCCCGATGACGACGCATGCTAGTTCTTCTTCTCTCTCTGGATCTACCTCATCCACTACAAAGAATCCTTGTGAAGATTCGATGTCGGTTTACTTCCTTGGTAATCAGGATTTCACGGGTTCCTCTATAGTCGGTGATCAATTCTCGGGTCACAACTGCATCTCTTGGAGTCAGGCAGTCGAGATGGCACTAACAATCAAAAACAAGATCCGGTTCATAGACGGATCTCTTCCGATTCCGCCGGAATCCTCCGCCGTTGACCGCCTCTATTGGATCTGCGCCAACAATCTGGTACTATCTTGGCTCCTAAATTATGTCACGGGTGAGATTCGTAACAGCTTACTTTATATCAAGTCTCCTTTTGAGTTGTGGCAAGAACTTAAGGTCCATTACGGTCGCACGGATGGATCTCGTGTCTTTCAACTCCAAAAGTCTCTTTTCAATCTCAATCAGAGGAGTCTCTCTGTTACTGCTTCTTACAACTCCTTTCGGTCAATATGGGATGAGTATGTTAGTCACATACCAGTGGTTGCTTGCGCTTGCGGGTTGTGCACCTGTGACGTTAATAAGAGCATGGTGACTCTCCAACAGAACGACTGCGTGATCACTTTCCTCGTTGGCCTGAACAACAGATTCTGCTACAGTCGCCTCTCCCAACTCTGTCACGGGTGTATGCCATGCTTTTGCAAGAAGAGGCACAACGATCCCTTCACTCTTCTACTCAAGGTTTTGAGCCTCTTGCAATGTTTACTCGGTCCAAACCAGTGCCCGAGGGTGCTAAAAAGGCTTCTGGTCCTTCAAAATTCTCTAAGCCACAAGGGATAAGTGGCCGAGATAAGTAAAAGTCAAAGTGCACCTTCTTTGGGTACACTGGGCACACTGTGGACCGATGCTATCAGCTCATAGGATATCCTTCGGGTTGGGATGGCCCAACTGGCAGGAGGCAGACTCCTTCTTACTATGGCCCTTCTGCTAACTCCACCTCCCAGTCTGAAGAGGTGGTCCTCCCAGTCTCCAACAAAGCTTTGTTTGAGCAGTTCCTGGCGTTTACTAAAGCTCAGGAGATGGCTGCATCTGTCCCCTCTACTCAACTCCTCATTATGCTGCCACAGTTACCACTATGGCAGGTATCCCTTATCTCTTACTTGCTTGCATGTCTTCTGATGGTAGTAATCATGCTAGAAATTATTCTACTTGGATATTGGATACATGGGCAATTGATCACATGCTCTGTGATCCTAAGTTATTTACACATGCTTTATCTGTCAATACTCATATTTTTTGCCAAATCAACAGTCTACTACTGCCACTATTATTTCTGATGTTAAAATTTTTAACAATCTGTTTTTAAAAGATGCCTTTTTGGTCCCTGATTTTAATTATAACCTTATTTCTGTTTCAAAATTGACCAAGTTTTCAAATGTATCCCTACACTTTTCCCCTCTGTTTGTGTCATGCAGGACATAGCCACGAGGAGGATGACTGGTTTTGCTAAAATTTGCAAAGGCCTCTATGTTTTGGACATCAATAACTGTCAAAATCAATCTTTTTGTAATTCTACTTTTTCCAAAATAAAACCCGCTGTGTCTTTATGGCATCAAAGACTTGGGCACGCTTCTGCTCAAAAAGTGTCTTGTTTACCAAATTTATCTCTTTCAGACTGTATATCTCATGCTTCTTGTGATACTTGTCATTTGGCTAAACAAAGAAAATTGCATTTTCCTAATAGTACATCTCTTACTCATTCTGCTTTTGATATAATTCACTGTGATGTATGGGGGCCATTCTCAGTGCCCTCTGTTCATGGTCATAGGTATTTTTTAACTATAGTGGATGATTTCACAAGATGCACATGGGTATTTTTTATGACTAATAAGTCTGAAGTTCAACATCACTTACTTCACTTTTATAAAATGGTGGAAAATCAGTTTTCTATTAAAATAAAGATCCTAGGTCTGATAATGGGACTGAGTTTATTTTGATTTTTTTTATGCTGATTTGGGGATCATTCACCAGAAAAGTTATGTTGAGACTCCTCAACAAAATGGTTTAATTGAAAGGAAGCATCAACACTTGCTTCAAGTAGCCAGAGCTTTGAAATTTCAGTCAAACTTACCTATTGCTTACTGGCCCACTGTGTATCTACTGCTGCTTTCCTTATAAATAGATTACCATCATCTGTTTTGGGCAACAAAACTCCCTTTGAGAAACTTTTTAATAAGCCCCTAGATTATACTTCTTTAAGGGATTTTGGTTCACTATGTTATGCTTCCACCTTGACCTCTCATAGACACAAATTTGATCCTAGGGCTCAAAAGTGTGTTTTCTTGGGCTATCCTCATGGTACTAAGGGTTATTTGCTACTTAATTTGCATACCAAGAAAACCATAATTTCAAGGAATGTTATTTTTTATGAGACTGAATTCCCTTTTAAAACTGACTTGTCACTAACAGCAAGTGATTCTCCAAATGAGAATACATATATTTGCACAGATCCCTTTATTGTTTTGCAGGAACCTCCATTACCTGTTGCTGCTCCTGTCAACCATCCAGTGATGACGAACAAGAAGGATGCCAGTGATGCACACTCTCAAGTCCCCACTCCTCCTTTGGTTGCTCCTCTGGACTTGGACAACTCTCTGTCCTCTAGTGATAATGAGCAGAACTATGTTTGCACCCCCTTTCTCCCTAACTCTTCTACTTTACCTGTTACTGTGCCTACTGAACATGATTCTCTCTCTGCTGATTCTTCAAATGAGTTGTCTTTACCTGTTACTGTGCCTACTGAACATGATTCTCTCTCTGCTGATTCTTCAAATGAGTTGTCTATATCTGTTGATAATGTAGATGCCCCTTTGCATGCTCCCCTTAGAAAGTCCAATAGGGCTATTGCCACCCCTGCTTACTTGAAAATATATGACTATGATCTCTCTACTTCTTTGCATAAGGAAAACAATGTTACTTCAAAATATCCTCTTGAGTCTTTCTTATCTGTCTCTCAACTTGGCATGCAACATAAAGTTTTTACCGCTGCTATTTCTCAAATAACTGAACCTAAAACTTTTTCTGAAGCAAATAAATCTAAAGAGTGGCAAGATGCCATGAAAACTGAATTAGCTGCTCTTGAGAAAACAAATACTTGTGTTTTGATTGAATTACCTGCTTCTCAACACTGTATTGGCTGTAAATGGGTCTATAGAGTTAAATATAGGCCTGATGGGTCAATAAAACGGTTCAAGGCCTGTTTAGTGGCTAAGGGCTATACCCAAGAAGAAGGCCTCGATTATTTTGATACTCTTTCGCTTGTTGCTAAATTGACTACTGTGCGTGTTTTATTTGCCTTAGATGCTTCGGATAACTGGTTTTTACATCAATTAGACGTAAATAACGCCTTTCTTCACGGTGACTTAGATGAAACGATTTACATGAAACCGCTGCCCTGTTACTGTTCTCCATCGCATAATCGGGTGTGCCTTTTAAAAAAGAGTTTATACGATTTAAAACAAGCGTCGAGGCAATGGTATAATAAATTGACCACTTGCCTCAAAGCCTTCGGTTATATGCAAACAACGTCTGATTGTTCCTTATTTGTGAAGAAGCGTGGTACTTCTTTTACTGCCCTATGTGTGTACGTGGATGGCATAATTTTAACTGGCAATGACTCACTTGAAATTCAAAAATTAAAGAAGCACCTTGATGATAAATTCACTATTAAGGATCTAGGTAACTTAAAATACATTTTAGGGATTGAGATAGCCAGAAGTCAAAAAGGCATAACCTTATGCCAAAGAAAATACGCCTTGGACATCTTAACTACATAGGGTGCTAACCCGCCACCACCCCGATGGATTGTTCCACTAAACTTAAAGAAAAATGATCATCCTCTTTTAACTGACCCGACTGAATATCGTCGCTTAGTTGGTAGATTACTTTATTTGACTATTACGCGTCCCGATTTATCATTCAGCATACAATGTTTAACGCAGCACATGTCTCAACCCACTATATTCTATTTAGCAGCAGCTCATCGAGTTCTAAGATATATTAAGTCGGCCCCTGGTAAAGGCCTGTTTTATGCTTCTAACTTAGAAACAGTTAAAATCTTTTTGTGATAGTGATTGGGCCGCATGCCCTGATACCAGGCGCAGTGTAATCGGATACGCTATCTACCTTGGAACATCTCTAATCTCATGGAAAGCGAAGAAGCAGCCCACAATCAGCCGTATTTCAACCGAAGCTGAGTACCGCGCTGTCGCTACAACGACTTGTGAGCTACTTTGGCTCACCCAGCTGCTTCAAGATCTGCAAGTTACAACGAGCCGCACTCCTGTCCTTTTTACCGACAACAAAAGCGCATATTGTATCGCCATCAACCATGTTCAACACGAACAGACGAAACACATACAAATTGATTGTCACTTCGTCCAGGCGAAAGTGCAACAAGGTCTCCTCAAAATAGCGCACGTCTCAAATCAACACCAAATAGCCGACATCCTTACAAAACATTTATCCCCTCAACCATTTACCAACATGATGTCCAAGATGCGCATAATATATATTCATGCCCCTCTTGAGGGGGGGGGGGGGGGGCTTAAGTGATGTAAATAAACAATTTTTCTATTTCTATAATTTTAGGTATATGGACCGATTCAACATCTGGGCTTGTAGTTGGGCTGATAAAATCGCCATTTAAGCTCGAGTATAATACCCATTTCTTTAATATTTTATTCAATTTTACTTTCACAAACACTGGTCGCAATGCTCTCGTCTCTCTCTTCTATCTCACACAAACCCTAACCTCACCGTTAACTAAATCTCTCAATACTTAAGCATATGAGGTTTTCATTTGATTTATCATTAATATTGAGATAGGGGGTGTAGCTGTGCCTTTTAGCTAGGTGCGGTGCTGAGAGAGAGAGAGAGAGAGAGAGAGAGAGAGAGAGAGATGGCTGGCGCAAATGCAAATAGTAAGTATTAGTGTTGTGTTGTGAGGAATAGCTAGCTGGCGCAGTAGTAGTTCCTTCTCTCAATCATCATCACACTCATAAATCCATTCTCTCTCACCCTCACCTTTTTTCTATTCCCCTCTCTCTCTCTCTTCTCTCTCTCTCTCTCTCTCTCTCTCACACACACACACACACACACACACTCACAATCATTTAATTTTACAGTTCATAGGTGATGATTATGCCATTCATCCTCCTATATTCTTCTCCGCAACTTTTTTTCTCTTATTATATATCGCCCCCTATTTCTACTCTCACAAAAATTCTCTTCTTCTCCTCCTCCTTTCAGCCCATTAGTAGTTTAGTACACACCACATATTGAATGTACTAATAATACTAATTAACATTCAATTCAATTGCGGCAAATCAAATATGCTCTAACTCATTTGTGGCCTTTATTATTATTATTATTATTATTATTAATAATGGAGCAAGCAGGTGGTGGTGAAGAGAAATTAGTGGTGGGAGATCTGGAAGGTATTGATGAAGCGGCGTCACCGATTAGTAGCCGACCACCAGCGGCGGCGAATTTCGAGGACATGATGAGAGTGACGGCGGAGGGGGGAAGCGGCGGCGGAGGAGGGTCGTCGGGAGGTAACAGATGGCCACGTCAGGAGACATTGGCGCTATTACAAATTAGGTCGGAAATGGACACTGCTTTCAAAGATGCCACTCCTAAGGCACCTCTTTGGGAACAAGTTTCCAGGTAACACTACAACACTACACCATTACCTATTAATTAAATTCTAATTAAGATTCTATTTATTATTTACTACTTTTATTAATTGACTAATTAGTTTTATATATATATATATAATTATATATATAGTTTGTTGGCATTGGGACTCACG
Source organism: Linaria vulgaris (assembly GCA_948329865.1). NCBI lineage: Eukaryota > Viridiplantae > Streptophyta > Magnoliopsida > Lamiales > Plantaginaceae > Linaria > Linaria vulgaris. The sequence continues at coordinate 36,699,015 of OX415251.1, read as the reverse complement.
AGACTGGGCATCTTGTGGGATTTTAATTATCTGCTCTGAATTTCACACTCAGATCTCTGCACACCGTCATTTTACCTCTCTCTCTCTCTCTCTCTCTCTCTCTCTCTCTCTCTCTCTCTCTTCTTTTTTAACTTTTAATTAGTAGTGCAAAACTACTGATTTAATTTACTTTCAATATGCGTCAAATAGTTCATTAACGGTTTTCTTTTATACATGTAATTAAGAAAATACTAATCCAATTCTACAGTAAGCATATACATCCTGCAGTTTTTCTCGCATATATAATACAATTAAAGGAAAATTACAAAAATTATTACTCCTAGGCTAGCTGTACCCTCCACTTTGTGATTAAAAAAAAAGCTGTACCTTTTTTTTTTACCAGCATTGGACGCGGTAAATATTATTATTCTTAAAATATATTAAACAACGTAACAGCCCTTTTTATTTCTTTTTTAGCTGCATTCATGGCTGATTTTGGCATTGAACAAAAGTTTCATTGTTTGTTTCATAAAAAAAAGAAAAAAGGAATTTCAGCCATATTTCATGGAAAACATTTCTGAATAGTTAGTATCGCATTTACTTTTTTATTGAATTAGCTATTTTTCATTTTTTCAAAAACTACAATCACACTTTCAAATTTTAATACTCTCGTGCTGTATAAAATAGGTACATCCTATACAATACTTTGCTTCTTTATAATGCTTCTAGCTAATCCATTAACTCACACAAGAATGACCATTATTAGGATATGTTGATACAGCTGACCACAAACATTCTTTAACATAATACTATTTCATTAAAAAGTTGGAGTAGAGTTCCAATCTACCTAGTTGGAAAGAAGACATGAATCTTTACCTTTTTCTACTATATATATTTGTTCTGATTTATGCATCATTCATAACAACAAAGATTGGATCTATGTTTGTGTATAACATCTCAAATGTTTTCATGCACATACACTTCATTATTTATGTCATAATTGAGTTTAACACATAAGATAATTAAAAGGTATGTATTTTTCATCATATATCGTACTATAAATCTAAAGGTCAATAATGCATAGAGTATCTTGACATAAAATTAATATATGTTTTGACAAATGATTATTATTGTGTGATAGGAAACTAGCGGAGCTCGGATACAAAAGGAGTGGGAAGAAATGCAAGGAGAAATTCGAAAACGTTCACAAATATTACAAGCGAACAAAGGAAGGCCGCACCGGTCGTCAAGATGGCAAGAGCTACAAATTCTTTAACCAACTCGAAGCTCTCCACCACACGGCCGTCCCCGCCACTGCGACCGCCACTTCCACCGCCTCTGCCTCTGCCTCCGCCTCCGCCAACCCTCTACACATTCTTCCTACAATCCCAAATCCCACACCTGTCAACGTGTCGTTACCGCCCCCAATGCCGCAACCTCATCCTCAACTTCAACCTCTGCCACAAGCCCCTCCTCCTCCTGATCCCGCTACTTTTGGAATTAGCTTCTCATCCTCAGAACAAGATGCCGAAGAAGAAGATGAAGACGATGATGAAGAGGAAGATAAAATGGAAACAGAGTCAGCTAATACCCGGAAGCGGAAGAGGGATGGTCAAAGCAGTACTAGCGTTGACAGTGACGAGAGAATGATGGAGTTTTTTGAAATTCTGATGAGACAAGTAATGCAGAAGCAAGAAGCATTGCAACAGAGACTTCTTGAAGCAATAGAGAAGAGAGAACAAGACAGGATGATCAGAGAAGAAGCATGGAAGAGACAAAACATGGCAAGAATCGCAAAGGAACACGAATTAATAGCTCAAGAGCGGGCTATATCTGCCACCAGAGATGCCGCCATTATTAGCTTTTTACAAAAAATCACCGGAGAGACCATAAGCCTGCCAACTTCCTCTATCCCTCAGAACCCTCCACCTCCGCCACCCGCCGCACCGCCTCCCTCCTCACAACTATACCACCAGCCTATCTTTCAGCAAAACCAGCAACCCCAAGTCCAAAGCGTTCCAGTACAACAACAGCAGCAGCAGCAGCCAGAGATTCCTTCTTCTTTAACTAAGCAGTCTCAAAGCACTGAACCCACTATACCACTTCAACCGACTAACACTTCTCCAATATTACCACCGCAAGATCTCACAGGCAGTGGCGGCAGCGGAAGCTTGGAAGTAGCTTCTTCGAGGTGGCCGAAAGCTGAAGTGTTGGAGCTTATACATTTGAGAAGTGGGCTAGAATCTAGATATCAAGACCCGGGGCCAAAGGGACCTCTCTGGGAGGAAATTTCTGCGGGTATGCGGCGAATTGGGTACAATAGAAGTGCGAAGAGATGTAAGGAGAAGTGGGAGAATATAAACAAGTACTACAAAAAAGTGAAAGAAAGCAAAAAACAGCGCCCGGAAGATGCGAAAACGTGCCCCTACTTTCACGAACTGGATGCATTGTATAGAAAGAAGGTGCTCGGGAGCAGTACTGGTGCTGGTGGTGAAGCTAGTAGCACCATTGGTCATCAAACTCACGGTGCGATTGGAGGAGAAATCCAGGTATTCTACCACTTCACGTTAAGAATGTTACAAACCAGTTACAAAGCAAACTATTCGTTTTCTTATTTTATATATTTATGTAAGAAACAAAGCACCATGATGTAACCTTGAGGCACCAAAAAAGAATAAAAACAACTTTTGAGGAAAAAAAGGACCCAATTGTGTAGTTTTGTGAAGAAAAAAAAAACGCTTAGTGTTTAAATATAGAACTAATAAAAATGAAATAAACGCCAGAAAACTTTTGTCCACTTTCTCTATCCACTCAGCATTAACAGACATTGGCATGCAACTATATGAAATTTTAAACAGTTTGAAGCAAATTTATTGCTAAGGCTGCTGTATTATTATTGGCACGTACAATGACCAGCAATATGTTGATTGATGGGGATAGTAAGCTGCTTGTTTAAAATGTCAGGGGTCTCTTGGCCTTGCTTCCTTTCCTTTTTCTGATCAAGTCCTCTCTTGCCAATTTGATTACCAGAGAAAAATAAGTACCACAACTCTTTACTTAAGATTTTATTACATATCTAGCTCAAACTTACTATACATTCGTGTGATAATATTAAAGATAAAAAAATAGTGCTGATTCTTGTTTTTGTATTGAAGCCAGAAGCCACTATAAGGAAGCAGCCTCAACAAAGCCATGCAAATTCAATTGACAACTTCAGCAACAACATTAATGGAGGTTCCACTAGTTATAATCTTAACCAGGAGAATCACGACGACAACAATCTAGAAGAAGTTGATGAAAATGAAGAATATGATGATGAGACCGAGGAGGATATGAAAATGGGTTACAATATACAATTCCACAGGCAAAACGTAGGCTCATCCGCTGGGAATAACGGGCCAGCTTCCACCTCTTTCTTGGCCATGGTTCAGTAATCGTTTCTTCCTCATCCCTCTGTTACATTTTTGTATGACATATCATGTTGTACTATTAGATTTACGACTTATAACAATGCAAGTTTTTCTATTTACTTAACAGATGATTTTGTAACTTGTAAAAGTTCTAATCATCTGTTCTGTAAAAGGAAAGATTGAAGTCGTTATGCTGTCGCTGATCCAATATTTATAGCAGGAGTTGTCACTCAAAAATGTGAGAGATAATTCTTTTGAAGCCATCAAAATTGTACCATATGTATCTAAATTCAAAATTTCATTATTTCATACCGCCGATCAACCTTTTTCTTTATATCCGATTGGCAAGCACAAAGATTGATTCAGAGACTCCCAAATAAGCTCGCTCAGCAAAATAGCTGGGAAGAAATTATAGTTACGTTCCTCGTTAACCCTTGGAATTCGAAGGGGATGAGCTCTTTGTATAATTTTCCATTTGTATTTATTTAGTGTGCACAATATCAAAGCAATAAAAATTTATTTTGATTAGTACATTTTCTGTTTTGGCATACATATGTGTGAATTTTCTCTAAGATCAACTAGAATCTTATTTCTATTTTAGCATGGTCTAGTGATAATTGAGGTGGTCGGACATTGTTTTAGAAAAAGAACCTATCGACGAAATATTAAGTGAAAGAACATTGTGTTGCACTTTTGAATTGTTTTTGCACTTTTAGAATCTATGAGGTCATGCTGATGTCAGAGCTACTATATCACGTTGTGAGCATGTACTGTATTACAAATCCGTTTCTCTCTCCTTTGATTCTCCTTCTTTTAGCAGATTCCTCTTCTTATATCATATCAATTGTAACAATTGGCCTCAGAGCCAAGTTCTGGGCGTACTCTTATTAACGATGACGGTTCAAATACTAATCGGATCGAAAATCTAGAGCAAGGGCAAAAAGACCTTGAGCAGGGTCAACGAATCCTTCAATATGGTCAGGATACTCTGAAATCTGAAATCCAGGACATGAAAAACATGTTAGCTCAATTACTGCACAGTCAAACGTTCACACGTCACCTACAATCACACAAAATGAACCAAATACCCTTAGATCTGGAATATTTGCCAGAAACGAAGGGCGTGTTATGAGAGGGTTGAAGTTGGAATTTCCTCGTTTTAGGGGTGAACAACCTTGGAGTTGGGCGAGGAAATGCTCTCGTTATTTCTCATTGAATCCGATATCAGATTATGAGAAAATTGTGTTAGCAGGTATGAATATGGAGGGGATTGCTGAGTACTGGTATGTGGATAATGTGGAAGGGAGAGAAGGCATGGGTTGGCCAAAAATGGTTGAATTGATGTTGACCTTTTGACCCCTGCCAGAGAAGAGAGTGTGATTGGGGAGTTTAATAAGTTGAAACACATCTATGGTGTAGATGAGTATACTTGTCGTTTTGAAGAATTAAAATTTCTTATGTTACAAAGGGACATGTTTGGATGAGGAAAAGTTACAATAGTGGACTCAAAAAAGAAGTTAAGATATTGGTAGAGATGTTGAGGCCTAATTCATTGGCCCATGCCATACATTTGGCTAGGAAGCAAGAAGCCATGCTTGAGGCACTGAATAAGCAACAAAAGGGTTGGCAAAAAACAACACATCACCCTTCAAGGGAAAAATGGCACAATATGGGCAAATCCTGATGTTCCTAAAAGGGGGAGTGGACCTAAGAAGTATCCACCTCTCAAGAGGTTAACCCAGTGGAGATGGAAGAAAGAAGAAAGGCAGGGCTTTGTTTTAATTGTGATGAGCCCTTTGTATTGGAGCATAAATGTAGAAGGTTGTTTGCCATCATAGGGATAGAGGAGATTGAGGGGGAAGAAACTCTAGTTGAAGTGGAGGAAGAAGAGTTTTCACCTAAAATCTATGTACATGCCTTAGCAGGACAATCTGAACCTGATTCCATCAAGATCTTGAGTAAGGTTAAAAGTGAGACTCTTACCATACTCATAGACTCATGCATCATCCATACTTTTATTGATCATCAAGCAGCTAAGAGATTGAAGTGTAAAGTGAAGTACACTAACCCTCTCGGGGTGACTATTGCTTATTGGAGGAGAATAATCAATGCTCCAAATGCTCAAACATGTGTTGGAAAATGGATGGGTTGCATTTCAGAGCCAATCCAAGAATTCTCAAGTTGGGTGGATGTGACATGGTGATTGGTGTAGATTGGTTAAGAAGGTTAGGTAGGGTGACCTTTGAATTTGATCTGAAACAACTAATATTCACCATACACTTCAGGGGTTGAATAAGGGTATGCAACTGAGGGTGATGACTGGAGACAAGGAAGAAGGCTCGATCAAGAAGGGAGGGGAATCACTAGCAGGATGTCTGTGTATGGTTGTAGAGGAGAAACCAGAAGTGAAACAAGAGATTCCTCAAGAAATACAAGGACTATTTGAGGGATACTTTGATCTGTTTCAAGAACCCAAACAACTACCACCACACAGGGAGTTTGACAATGAGATTACACTTCAACCTAATACTACACCCTTTAAATCACACCCCTACATGTACCCTTACCTACACAAAGAAGAGATTGAGAAGATAGTTTCAGAGATGATGGAGTCAGGGCTGATTCAAGATAGCCACAGTCCTTTCTCATCACCAATACTACTAGTGAAGAAGAAGGATGACACATGGAGGTTTTGTGTGGATTACAGAAGATTGAAGGCACTTACTATATAGAACAGTTACCCTACACCCTTAGTGGAGGATTTACTGGATGAGTTAGCTCATGCCAAGTTCTTTACCAAGATAGTCTTGAGGGCTGGGTATCATCAGATTAGGATGAACCCAGCTGACATACCTAAAATAACCTTTGTAACTTATATTGGCCACTATGAGTTCAAAGTTATGCCTTTTGATCTCACCAATACCCCTGCTACTTTTTAGGCATCGATGAACCATGTCTTTAAGGATTGCTTAAGGAGGGTAGTGGTAGTCTTCTTTGATGACATATTGGTGTACAATATGACAATGTAAAAAAATACTTAGTACATCTAAAGATGGTGATTGGCAAAGCTAACAGAAGCCACTCTCTTTGCTAAGGCCTCTAAATGTACTTTTGTACAAGAATATGTGGAGTACTTAGGCCACATCACTGGAGGTGGGGTAGTTAAGGCAGATCCCGAGAAAATACAAAGTATGGTGGAATGGCCTTCCCCAAGGAATGTGAAAACCCTTAGGGGTTTCCTAGGTCTCACTGGTTACTATAGGAAGTTTGTGAGACACTTTGGAATTATAGCCAAACCACTGACAAAATTGACTAACAAGAGGAAGTTTGAGTGGAATGAAGTAGCTGGCAAGGCATTTGAAGCATTGAAACAAGCTATGATATCTACCCATGTACTACAATCACCTAATTTCAACAAGGAATATTGTGTAGAAACTGATGCAATTATGGTCTTGAGGCTGTGTTGAGCCAAGAAGGGCACCCATTTGCCTAAATTAACAAGGTACTAGGTCCCAAAAACTTGGGTTTATTAGTTTATGAGAAGGATTTCTTTGCCATACTCATGGCTATTGAGAAATGGAGACCATATCTCTAACATGGTGAGTTTATGATCAAAACTGATCAACAAAGTTTGAAGTTTCTATTGGAGCAAAGAAAATATCCACCCCCTCTAACAGAAATACATGACCAAGCTTATTGGCTATACATACATGATTGAGTACGGAAAAGGGAGAGAGAACAAGGTGGCTGATGCCCTTTCAAGAAGGGATGCACCTATGGCTGAGCTCACTACTATGAGTGTGCTACAACCAGAATGGATGAAGGAATTACACATAAGTTATGAAGGGGATGAGTTGGCTCAAGAAGCCATAGGGAAGAGTCTGCTAAGCCCTTATTATGCGTCATACTTTAGTTATGAACATCAACTGTTGAGGTTTAAGGGGAGGTTGTATGTGAGTACTAAAGGAGGGATAGAGAGCAATTCATTGATATGATGTATGGGAGCAGTGTAGGTGGCCAATCAAGCACTTGGGCTACTTATTAGAGAGTGTGGGCTATCTTCCTATGGCCATGTTTGAAAGAACAAGTAAAGTAATGGGTGATGAGGTGTGTTGTGTGCAAACAATGCAAACATGAAACAGTAAGGTACCCTGGGTTGCTGCAACCCCTCCCTGTACCGGACCAAGCATGACAGCACATCACCATGAAATTAGCAGATTAGGCTTTTATTAGTTCCTAACTCTAGCATAACAAAATCAACTACTCATCATCGCAAGAATACAGACAAGATTCTAAAGATTGCATTATGATAAATCTAAAATAAAGTAATAAATGAAATAGCCATCTCTCTCTCTCTCTCTCTCTCTCTCTAGAATTCATCCATTCTTTTGTTAGCTTTTGTTCCACCATTGAAAAAGCATAAACACCCTTCGGACAATTCCATTTTTCTGAGCTTTAGCAAAAGTCGCGACTAACTAGTGCTACTCGTACTATTTAGGCAAATCTAACTCTAAGTTTTGTTCTCAAGTTGCGCTTCCCAAACTAGTTGCACTTCACCACCTAAGTCACACTTCAGATTATACTAGTTACTCATGTTGTGTCTTTTTATCAACTAAGCTTGAGTCATTCTTGATCCCTCCAAGGCTTACACGATGGCATTGTTTTGCTTTCTGTCGTCATAAACTATAGACTTTTGTGGCTTATATATAACATCAAATGCTCTTCATAGACTCCATTACGTAAAACACATGCAACGAAGTATCTCAAGCATATGAATCATGTATATACTCGGTCCATTTCAACACCCCAAGATCTTAGTATTTGCCTCTTTTATGTAAGCAATTTTATAATATAATTTTTAGCTTATTTCTAACCCAATTCGAGATAAGTTTCAGCTTAAAATTTGCCACAAGCAAGTTGAATATAATTTAAGCGTCTTTCTTTTCGAACCTGTACAATGCAAAACTTGCTCTATTGTGATGTTTCTTCAAAGTCATGTTTCTTTCCGAACTTGTACAATGCAAAACTTGCTCTATTGTGCTTCCAGCCTTCTTCATCTATCATTCGATCTACAAAGGCCCCTAGACTTATTAAGACGTCACAAATTCCGGATGTAACTTTAGTCTACTCCTTAGTCCTCTTTACATTCTAAAAGGTTATGGAGCATGACTACATCTCACTATGAGTACCTAATAATCTACAACACTAAAATCTAGTCAACGTGACTATTCTCTAAACAAATATTAACAAACAATCTAAATGTTTGTGTGCTTAAAATAAAGTAAACACACCATTGCAATTTCAAAGATGTAACATGTAGAACTCTTAAGCATCCTAATTATTTGATATAATTAATCTAAATAAACAAACCAAAGCCACTAACCTATTTGCCTATATTTTCCATCTCTCCAACTTGAACTCGATTAATGCACGAAATCCAATATTTATCTGTTCGAATTCTCATCAGCAAGTCTCACATAAATGTTCATAACAGTTTTTCCCTTAAATGTCAACAACTAAAAGAAAAATTGAGTGAATCATATATCGAGAAAAATGGGTAGAGAAATTCTATCCTACACAAGTCTACCGGATTTTTACAAGCAAACTTGAATGCAAAAAAATTTATTAAATGTTCTTATATGACTTTAGCCAGTCCAATAACTTTTTGTGGCTATAAGTATTTTCTCTGGGTTAAAGGGTCCACTTTCATGATCAACAATTCGACTTTGCCATCTCATTCCATCTGTTATACTTTTGATCTTCAATAGAACCTCCACCGTGTCTCTGAATATAACGGTGCCTTCGGGCCGTAGGATTCTATCCATCTCTAGGAGAATGTAGGTAATGTCGCATCTTCATATACAAATTAAACACAAAAGTTAATCAAAAGAATATATTAGAGATCATTTTCTTAAGAGAATATCTAATCATGAGTAAATTAAAATCATTTATCCTCCATATATCTCTATGAGCATAAAAACTCATCAGATATTTTTCATCAACAAATATGTACCTAGTGAGATAAAAATTCAAATACTTAAACAAATTAAAAATAAATAAAAATGAATTTATTTCAACCTCACAGAATTCCATTACATTTTTTGACTTTTCTTTTTACTTTGTGAGTAACATGTGATCTGGCAGATAGAACTTAACAAGAAAAAGGTGTTTTGTGATATTTAAGTATAAAATCACATTTAAAAGGGGTTTTGTTATTTTTATTATATATATACTATATATATTTGAAGTACTGTTACTCGTCAAAATTTCAACCTCACAAGGGAATCCGACTAACAAAATTAATTCAGTTATCTAAGTAAAAATAGCATGGGATAATTCTTTTTGAGTTTATTTTGATAAAACTTAGATGTAAAAAGAAGACTTGACATATTATGTAGTTGATTCAAAATACCAGAAATGCAAACCTAACACGTACAATGACTCTGCAGTATGTTTATTAACAAAGCGGAGATTTAGTTTTACCTGTCTTGATATATGCTGAAGACACCACCTGCATGGATGAGATCATAAGTTCGTGGATAGGTCGAAAATGCTTCGCACCAGTCCTGGTACGCTCCAATTAAACCTCGTTCGTAAATTAATCCCAAAGTGTCCGGATCAGAGTTAGCAGGGACAACGTTCATAACCCAAACTGGGAACTTTAACAAGGCTGCCGCAAATCCACCAAAATTAGCGTTCATGTCCATCACATTCCGATATATTCCTTGTGGTAACTGGCTAACTATACTTGTATAGTATGCAATTCTGTTTTTCCACATTTCATTGTCTTCATGAAATTTTTCAGCACTGATGCCTGGGATTGATCCACTGATGATTCTTGGAGGAACGGCAAATGCACGCTCCGGCCATTTCTTTAATGCACCACCAGCTACATCCTGAGGATTACTTACCTCTGGCAGTGGGGTTATGCAGCTTTCCATGTCTCTGTACCTGATATGATACATATGAATGAAGGGTTAATTAAGGATTTCTGGCCATATTTAAAAATGGTATTAGCATAGTTTAAGTAGTTACGTACCAAGCTGCATCAGCATTGTCCGATTTGCACATATGCGGCTTATGATATATTTCTCTGCTCTTAATGCATTCAATGTGGTTGATAGGTTTTTGCCAAATCGCCCAATCATTTTTCTCAATGACTTTTTTCCAGCATAGACGTTTAGCTATGTCTTCGATAGAATCTTGTTCTTGCTTTAAATCTTCTTTGGTTCTGTCCCAACCTTGCCAATAGTTCTTCCATCTAATGGGAGGACCAGAAAGTACCCAATACCCGCCTGGTCTTAGAATCCTATCTACTTCAAGTAGATACATTCCATCTGCAATTAATTAATCAACTCAAACTGAATCTTAATATTATCAAATAATTAAGGCCTAAGTTTAATTTACTTTTCGTGATTTTATTCTGCTAAGCCAAATTCCTGGTGTTGGACTACATGCACCAAAACTGAGAACATCATCACTTATCATATACCAATAACGTTTCATAAAGTAGAGCTTATATAGATTTTCATATATATGGAAACAACTCGATCTATTTTTAGCTTGCATTAAAATGCAAATTGCTGGTAGTTACGTAATACTTCTAAATTATTTTAAGAAAATCAAAAACGCCAAGTGGATGTGATAAGTAATTGTTTAAACTCATTTGAGTAAATACTTATAACAACAAAAATGGTATCTATCAATTAAAAACTTTATAAAGATGACATTTCTGATTTTCTCTACTTTTGGATAAATTTTTAAATAACTTTGTTAGGACACTACAAAGCCTAAAACACCATACCGTAATTATTCCAAGGAATTAAGCAACGGGAGCAGTGAGCCAGATCAAAGGCCCTAGCAGGATAGGGAAGCCTCTTTGAACTCATGATTCCAATCATTGCCGGAACACCTCGCTCCAATGCAAACCACACTTGAGCTTCATGTGTGTCCCTTGGGGCAAAAGACATTGCCACGATATCCCTTTTTAGTAGGAATGCACCAAAACTAGCAACCTTAAAACAAGTAGAACCAAGGATAGATAAAAATATGTATTTAGTAGGATCACCAATTTTACTAAATTAAGAACATCAACTCAGGGACACTCTAAGATTACTACGACAATACAATTAATTCTTTTTTATTTTTTGGGTGAAGATAATTTAAATCTAAGGATAAGTAAAGTATAAGTAACAAGAAAAAATATGAGTTGTTCTTTAAATTGCCAAAAAATTATTTGGGCGTTCACTGTCATATTATATTTTTTCCAATGTAATTTTTCTAAGTGACTTCGTAGAAGGGAAGCTGAGAAGGAGAGTCGATCTTTTACTCTATCCATTTTAAATCTATCAAATTAAAAAGCGTGGTCTTTGTCAATAGGGGTGGTTTTTGCAACTTAATCAAAGATTGTATGCATAAGCATATTTCTTACCCCGCATCCTGTGTCAATGGCTGTACGAATATTTCCATCTGTAAGCGGGATGAGAGCATTAATGTCATCAATATAAGCGTCAGCGCCTCGTGGAAACATAGTACCTCCACCAGGAAACCGAAAGCGTTCCCCTTCAACTTGAATCCAATTCTGAATGGCCTTCTCAATGCTTAGCTCTTTGTGGGGAATGTTGGCATACCACGCGTAGTCCCTACTCTGGGGCCATTTAAAAGGGGACTTGTAGTTAGGCGGAGCAGGTATAAGGCAGCGCAATAGTTGTTCTTTCGTGGGGCAGTGTCTTTCCCTATACTTCAGCATATTTCTATCGAATTTCCTACTCCTTAGGGGATCTTCACAAGGAGTGTACTCACTATATGACATATTGCATGAAGGGAATTTTTCAATTTCTTTTGAATCATTGACCACTAGCTGATGATGGCTATCAAAATCAAGACGGTCTGATGATGATGATGATGATGATGATGATGACGACGACAATGATAATGACGAAGATGTTGATGTTGATGATGGAGAGTCACCATCGCATCCGACTCTGGAGTAGACTTCAGATTGACTAGATGGAGCAGGAGTTGTACCTTGCCAAGCTCCAAGTACATAAAACAGGATACAAAGGCCACTAACACCTAGGATCCAAGTTATACGTTTTCGCTTCATATCCAATTGATGAGCCTTCGGAGATCCACTATTCTCCTTCGCCATTTAACCACGAAAGAAATATCTGTGAAAACGAACATAAAAGAATTGAGGTGAGTTCAGTAAATATAGCACCAATTTTATTTTATTTTAAAAAAAATTACATTGTGTTGTTTACTAATCTCTAATTAAGTGTATTACGACCTTCACGTCAAGATTAAGGGAGACGAGAAAAAAGGCTAGAAACTTAAATTTGATGATCTAACCAAATTACCTGAAATTGCCAAAATAATCTAACATCATAAATATAGTTTCAGTAACACAATATATCCATTTGAGATTTTCTTTTCCTTGTACTTTTCCAGCCAAGTGAAATTGAATCAAAAATCATTTCCTCGTGTATAGTGCGTGGGGGTGCTCTCTGTAAGGTCTTATGATCCACTACCATATAGTATGTATGTGTCAATACTAATGAGTAAGCCTTTGGCCATATAAAAATATTGAAATCATATTTTACGAAACAAAACGTAAATCACATTAAGAGGAAGTACAATCTCAAACCCCTGGAACATACCTTTTGATTTATTTTTTTCAGATGTGAGATTAGGAACCAAAAGAAAGAAGGAAGGAGGAAACTCAACGGACTAATTGGGGAGATGCTTCTTGCGTGGCATCAACGATATGTAAGTTGTCATCTTCACTTGAAATTGCCATGTTAATCAATAATGTTATTAAGCATGCTACAAAGAAATAAAATAAAATATCCATAAATCTCTACAAAAAGTTAGATGATATAGAGATTGGAATGAAAGAGAGAAATACCTGAAGTGACCAGCTACAACTGCCTATGTGAAATAACAAAAACACACACAAAAAAAAATTTGTCAATGAGAATGGAGCAAAAGAGAAGGAAATGACGAATTAAGTTAAATGAAAATATTTACAAGCACGAAGGGCATCATATTCACGTCAACATGTGTCTGAAGGTCCAAAAGACTAGCCTTAATTAGCTCCCTACCTCATCTCTTATCATTTTCCATGCAAAGCAAAACACACTCTCACTCTACTATTCAAAAGAAAAAACACGTGTATTAATACATAATTGCATATACTCACTACATATTCTCTCACAATCGAGTATACTTACGATAGAAATAGCAATAAGGCAGAATTGGGATGGCTTGCAAAGATCTCTTTGGTGATAATGTTATTTTAATTTTATCGTGTAATTTTTAGAATTACGATAATTGTTTGATATTTAAAATCGTTAGTTAGGCATAATTTTTAGTTTTAATATTTAAACAAGATGAAGTACACGTAAATCTATTGGAAAATCAAAGTAGCCCAAGAAAAAAGAAAACAAATATACTAGGTTTGCCTAAATGGAAAAGGTAAAACTGGTCAAATACACCAAACACCAAACTTATACCATTCACATTTTATCCTTAAAAAAAAAAGGGACCAACCGTAACCTTTAAAAAGATGTCCAAGTTTCCAATTTGCCAATTTCATCATAGAAGCTTTTTGGTAAAAAGTTTGATTTTACTGCACTATATATGGAGCAAAAATATGAGATTCCGGCCATGTCCATTATTAAATCCTAATTTCAATAAAGATTTATATCTTCTCCATTCCATCTCAAACTCCAAAAACTAATACTTCGTAGAACTTATAATGGAAAACAAAATAAAACAGATTGAATATTTTTTACTAAAATTGATGTAAAAAACAAGATCAAGTTCCATATTTACGGTTTATATCACATCAAAATGAACTTTTGGAGAAAAACTTCTATAAAAGATGACCACACATAAGTCTCTGTGGGGGGGGGGGGGGGGGGGGGAGGGGAATTGCACATTGGCTATGAGTTAGGTGTTTAAGCAAGGGCGGAGCCAGAATTTAAAACGTGGGGAGGGGAGGGGGGCGAGATTGAGCTAATTTTTTTTTACTAAGGAAACAACTATATAATTCATACATAAAATAAAAATATCATGTTCAAAAAAAAAACTACGTACATAATAGATGACTAACACTACAATGTGTAAAACATAGTTGTACTAGTTAATGAAAGAGTCATTTTATTTAAAGTAAATATACTAAATATCATCTAAATAATTCAGATCCCTACCTTTAATTTAAATAATGGGTTGTAGTCTCACGGATGCCTATTCTTTGTGGACTAATATATACATGGGCCAGCTTTATCTTTTTGTAAAGTAATAAAAAAGAGCAGAGATGGCCGCATCATATTTGAGAAAGGGTGTAAAATCAATGGACTGGCCATTTTCAGCACACACACATATATATATATATATATTATATCTATATAGTAGTTTGTAGTACTAAAAAAAATTACAAAATGTTGGAGGGTGCAAGTACTCTCACAAGGCGCCAATCGTGGCTCCGCCATGTATCTGCTCTATTATGTTACATGAAGTTGTAGTAGTGCTTATTTTTTTAAATATATGATAAAGTATCATAAAGAAACAAAAATCTTATGTTGATGCCACTCTACCGATTGTGCAAACCAGTCAACTTGTCACTTAGTAAGTTGCGTAACCCTCATCAGCCAGTAAAAATGTTCTCTTTCGACTTATTCGCCTATATTAGAACACTTTATTGTTATTCGCAAAATAACAATTTTTTAATTTCAATGTGCATAAGAATAGCGAAAATAGTATAAGTCGGTCCTACATTAAAACAATGGGAATGGCTTTGTTTGTGAGATGGCATGCATGAACTCATCATTTAAGGAAACAATAAATGTTTTTCAATCATTACATGTTGATAGGATGAAACTAACGTTATCTTTTGATATAAATCTTTATTGACACCTGCGTCTTGTCATGACACCTGCCATATACATATGTTTATTACATGTGGCTCTCTTCCACGGTAGATGCCACGTCGACCAAATTTCACATGTGGCACGCAAAGAACAATTTCTACAAAAAATAGCATAGATCTAGGGCACTTTCAAAAACTCAAAAGATAAAGGGCATTTTCATAAAAAAGTGAAACATCACGGGCACAAATAATAATTCATCCTATCTTTTAAGACATATATTTATGTCTTCAGTGAAAGTGGACTTTCGAGACACAAGAAAATGCTCAACAAGAAATTCAAAATTTTGAATTGTCATATTAGATTTCATGTGTCTCGAATCATGCATGCACACTACAAGAAAAAAAAGAGCATTAGCAACGGCCATTGGCAACGGGTGTGGTTGTCAATGACTGTTTTGCCAATCCATAGCCAATGGCTTTTTTTTTTACAAAAAAATAAAAGAAAAATCCCTTAACAAGGGCAACGAATGCTGCCCGTTGCCCATAGACAAGGGCAACCGCAACGCCCGTTGGCAATAGCCAAGGGCTACAGCCTGGCCGTAGACCTTGGCCCTTGCCAATGGCCAAGGTTTGGTCGTAGCCCTTGGTTTAGGCGCCAAAATCTAGCACCTATACCAAGGGCTACGGCCAAACCGTAACCCTTGTCTATGGGTAACGGACAGTGTCCGTTGCCCTTGTACAAGGACAACAACATCTTCCGTTGCCATTGCGATTTAAAAGGTAGGAAAATAACTCTATAAATACTACTATATTTTATCAATTTTTAATTATTAGTTTACTTTTAAAAATCAAGTTATATTATATATATGTGTGTGTGTTTTTCACCAAACACTTTTATATATATATATATATATTAGTTTATTTGTTTACTTTTAAAAATCAAGTCATAGTATATATATGTTTCACCAAACACTTATATATATTCTAGTTTATTAGTTTACTTTTTAAAATCAAGTTATATTGTTGCTTGAACATTCATTCGTTATTATATAACCAAATAAACATAACACATAAGAGATATTCGAAATTCATTATAATTTCCCAACATAAAAAAAAAATTCATGGTAACTAGGACAAAGTAGGTTCCTCAAATAACTCAAACTCATCGTCTGCTAGTTGACATCGGGGGTCGAACGAACTCGAATCCACAAATTTGTTGGACCCATGTGACTCATCATCTTAGAAAAGTACATGCATTTTGTTGGCCGTGTCATGTTCTTCTTGGGGTAGTGGGAATGTGTCAACTACATGTCGAGCACGAATAGGGTGGACTGCCCACCACTGTGTTCTTCTATCATTCACATTTTCCGAAGGATATGGAGTGTAGTACACCTGTAGTGCTTGGTTTGCAAATATAAATGGTTCATTTGTTGCTAGCAGTTTTCTTGGGTTAATGCCAACCAAGTTGTAAGTCGAATGAACTCTAACTCCATGATAGACATCAAACCACAAATATTTGAACATACCAATCGACTGCCCATGCGTGCCTCCCCAATAGAATACCTCAATTATTTCCTTGATGATGTCGTAGTAGTTCATCTGAGTAGCACCTTCTACGCCCACCGTCACATACACGCCGCTGCAGTTAGTTTTTGGCCACCACTACGTGAATCAGTATGGAATCTGAAGCCATTCACTTTGTAGCCCCGTATACATTTACCATTGCCATTGGACCATTGACTAGAGCATTGAGGCGTGGGTCGACCTCATAATGTCCTGACTCGACTGTTTATTTGAACCACTGTACAAACTCAGTATTCCATTTGCGTTGTGTATATTCTGCACTAAGGTTCTGACAACGCGTGTCTTCAAACAACCTATCCACAAATAGAGAACTAAACATTGCATAAGTAATGAGAATTTAATTAAAAAAATATCAACAAGTGTAAGAAACTATGCGTAATTTAAATTTCTCACTTGACTCAACCGTCAACATCTAGGAAGTTTAAGAGCGTATACAACTCCACAAGTTTAAATTTATCGGCAGTAAGACATTGCTCGCCTGTATCAATAAGCAGATGTTCTCCTTTGTTGTGTAAAATGGATAATTGTCCTGAGAAATCACCATAAACTCTAACTTCATTCATATTAAGTCGATTGTATCGTGTTTCTACATTTTTTTTCAAAATAGTGAGAACACATATTGGTGATTTCCAACATTATAAAGGCATTCGCTATTGAACCCTCAACACGAGCTTTGTTCTTTACCGATTTCTTCAATACGAACATACTCATACACGAATAAAACACAATTAACGATTAATCACTAACCAAATGAATGTATATCACAAACATCTAATAAAGTTTCACCTCTCAAAAGGGTACATCCAACAATATTGGACTTGGACACCAACCTTGGCTTCATATGGGAGGTGTATCGCCAAGTGCTCCATAGAATCAAAAAACCCAGGTGAAAATATCTTCTCCAACTTGCACATTGTCACCACGATAGATTTCTCTAGTGATTCCATGTCTATCCTCAGAATCTCGGTACCACACAGGGCGCAGAAGAAGATGAAGTGGACCCCACATTGGATTAGGAATAAAATCCTGAAATGCAACAGGTATCAACCTTTGCGTAAAGACATGACACTCATGACTCTTCATCCCCGTTAACTTCAACTGCTGCATATGTACACAATTAGATATGCAGGACGCGTACCCATCTGGAAAATCCAACTGAGCTAACCACTCCAACACCTTTGTCTTTTGTTCCTTACTAAGACAATATTTGGCCTTTGGTTTGTACACCGTGGTTCCCTCACCAGGGATAAAAAATAACTCACTCCTATATGTTTCCAACTCCAAGCCTCTCCTTGCATTCAAGTTGTCTTTAGTTTTGTCGGAATCGTCCATCACTGTATTCTTGATACTCTCAAAGAAATTTTTCTCACAGTGCATCACGTCCAAGTTATGCTGGATTAGGTTCGTGGACCAATAAGGTAACTCCCAAAAGATACTCCTACGGCTCTAATTATGCGTTTGGCCAAATCCTAGAATCTGATGCGTTTTTGCTCTAAAAGGCACTTCTCGCAAATCAGCAACAATAGCCGACATGTCTTCTCCTGACTTTCTATGTGCAGGCTCATCTGTTTCATCTATATTCTTTCTGAAATCTCTTTTACTATTGCGGTATTCGTAATTTTCAGGCAGAAAACGACGGTGGCAATCAAAGAACGTTTGTTTTTTCCCACGAGTCAACGTAAACGTCTTTATGTTCTCCATGCAATAAGGACAAGACAACCTCCCATGTGTGCTCCACTGAGACAACATCCCGTAAGTTGGAAATTCGCTAATAGTCCACATCACAGCTACATGCATTTGGAAATTTTGCTGACGAAAGTTATCGTATGTTGGTATGCCCACCTCCCACAATGCTTTCAACTCATCTATTAGTGGTCTTAGAAATACATCAATGTTTTTTCCAGGGCCTTTAGGACCCGATATGATCAAACTCAAGAAGATCTACTCTTGCCGCATGCACAGTTCCGGAGGAAGATTATAAGGAGTTACAAATACAGGCCAACACGAGTATTGAGATGAAGACATTCCAAAAGGAGTGAATTCGTCAATGCAAAGACCTAACGAACGTTACGTGGCTCCGCTGCAAATTGAGTGTGAGTCCTATCAAAATGTTTCCACGCTTCTCCTGACGCTGGATGAATCATTGTGTCATTGGACTCCATACACTTCAGATGCTACGTCATGTGCTCTGAGATGGAGCATATCATGAATAGCCTTTGTAGGCGGGGACCGAAAGGAAGGTACCATAATTTCTTTTCCGAAACTAGTTGCTTTCTATCGGGCTCGTATCTATCCTTCTCGCAAACAATACACTTTGTGTATTCAGCACTCTCGTACTCTCCGTAGAACAAGAAACAATTATCTTCACACATGTCGACTGTTTTGTAACTAAGCCCTAAAGTACCCATCATTTTCTCCAACTTGTACATTGTAGCAGGCAATAGGTATTCATCTTCAGGAGCCATTGCATCGCGAGTTAACTGTAAGTACTTATTGGCTGCGGCTGTAGACACGTTGTGCTCAATCTTGTATGTTAGAAACTCAACCATCCACTGCAACACTGACTTATCTTTGTCTTTATGTAACCTCGTCTCAGCGAATTTCAATAGTTTGTGAAATTCTGTTGCATCACAGTTCAGCTCTTCATTATAATTGGCCTCAGGAAACTCCCCTCCATAGGCATCCTCAACTAGATTCCTCATCGAACCTACGTTAACGTCCCAAACTCCATAGTCGCCATTTCCTAAATTTCGACTTGACAACTCTCCTACAAAATTCGTGGTACTTGGTGTAATTTTCACCGTGAGCTACCCACACATGGTACTGCTCTACAAACCCCCACCTACAAAGGTGAACGACCACTTCTTCTTTGGGTAAGAACTTTCTATTGTCGCATTTTATACATGGACACCTAGGATAGTAGGATTATTATAACGGTCTAACAAACTTGATTGATCTAAAGCGAACTTTACAAATTGTTGAACCACATAACAAATCTTTTAGTCAAACGGCCATTTTCAGTTAAGCGATCGTACATCCAACTTCTATCTCCGTGTGAATACATTATTTATTTAGCCAATTAATAAATGTACATATATTAATTAATACAGTTCAATCAACTTAAACTAAAAGCTGTATTAGTGTAAGTACTTACCTCTTGAAGTAATGGCCTTTGATATTTAGTATGTAACAATATTGCATCAACAATAATCACCGATAAACAAAAGCTAGCGATCCAAGGTTATTTGAATATGTGCATCCGTTTAATTTGCAAAAGAAAAGGAAAATGGTTAGTAAAAGAAAATATTAACAAACTATGAATCGAAAATATACACGAAAATAAGTACAATAAAACAATTTAATGTACCTTTGAAGAGAAATGATGGATTGTGTTGTGTTTTGAACAATACCAAAATGCATAGTATTTATAGAGAATCAGATTTTATTAGCTACGAAAGTTTCTGTAGCCAATAACTATTGGCTACGGTAGTATCCGTAGCCAATAGTTATTGGCTACGAGTGTCTCCGTAGCCAATAGTTATTGGCTATGGGAGTATTCCGTAGCCAATGGCAATTATTTAGAAAATAAAAAAATAGCTACAAATTAAACATTGGCTACGCAATATTCCGTAGCCAATGACTATTGGCAACAAAACAGTCCGTAGCCAATGGCTATTGGCTACATAATCTTCCGTAGCCAATAAATATTGGCTATGGAATCTTCCGTAGCAAATAAATATTGGCTACGGATTGTTCCGTAGCCAAAAATACTATCCTATTCTATAAATACCCCAACCATTCTAATCATAAACTCATTCTCACCATCCACTTCTTTCTCTCACTACTCCTCCTTAGTAAATTCATCACTTCTAATTTTATATAATGATTATTTCAAGCATAGAATTATAATAATAATCTAATTAATTTGTTTAGTAATTACTTCTGCAACTAAAAAATATCAAAATCATTATTTTTGGTCAATTGAAATAAAATAAAATTGTTTAATTAATAGAAATAAAATACATTAATTTATTTAATTGAAATAAAATACATTTATTTAATTAATTAAAATAAAGAATATTTATTTAATTTAGATATGATTATAATTGCTTTTTTAATTAAAGAATTCGAAATTTGCAATTTTTTTATAATTTTAAATATTATTGGCAACATATTTAATCTGTTGCCAATAATACTTAAAAGTTTAAATATTATTGGCCACAGATTAAATCCGTCGCCAATATTATGAATATTATTGGCCACAGATTAAATCTGTTGCCAATAGAAGCCGGCCAAATTTAAAAAAAAACAATTATTGGCTATTGGCTACGAAAATATTCCGTAACCAATAGCTATTGGCTACGGAAAGGTTCGTAGCCAATAATTATTCGCAATGGAAGTATTATGTAGCCAATAGCCATTGGTTACGGATTATTTCTGTTGCCAATGGCTATTGGCAACGAAAACATCTGTAGCCAATGGCAAATGGTATTTTGGTCTTTTATTATTGGCTACAGAAGATTCCGTAGCCAATAGCCATTGGCAACGGCCATCCGTAGCCAAAGGTCATCAACAACGAGGGTATCGGCAACGGCCATTGGCAACGGCCTTCCGTTGCCAATAGCTATTGGCAACGAAAAAAGAGGTTATTGGCTACGAAATTTTCCGTAGCCAATAACCCCTTTTCTTGTAGTGGCACCACGCACATGGTGACCTTTTTTAGGGTAAATTCATTATTTTTCCTTGAGTATGCTTGAGAGGTTAGAAACACCTGTTACTGCTACAAATAAGGAGGTATAAATAATACTTTTTTCTTATTTGTAATGACTAAGTCTTCTATGATGCATGATTAATCAGTAATTTTTTTTTTTTTTTGGTCTTGTTGAATGTGCTTGCTATTGTGAATACTCAATCTTAACATGTTGGAAACCAGACCTCGACAAAAAGAAAGAAGCAAAAGATGCAAGTACTTAGTGTTTAGTCTTCTTTAACAGATTGTATATTAATTATGTTGTGTGTGCTAAGCTACTATGTTGGATATTATCTTGCATAGGGTAAAAGAAAGAACAATATTGGTGAAAAATACTGATAAGTGTCCAAAAGACGTGATTATGAAATCTTTTTAAATGTTCTTTTGTCTAGTTTGGTAGCATTTCTAATATTTTAAATTTTGTTGTATTATTTTGTAGTTCTGAATCGAGTCAAGACAAACCGACTATACCGAAACATAAGATAGACTAAGGAACGAAGACATCGGTTTATGAACGAAATGTGGGTGAAACAAGAGACTGCGGCATGGGCGCTACTAGCGCCATGTAGCGCGTACCTCACGCATGGGATATAGTCTAAAAACTATCATCAATCTCCAAGGGAAGGAAGGCCTAGCAATGCGTGAGGGGCGAGACTCGCGCCTAAAAAGCACAGGAGACACAACTAGCGCGCAACCAGGCACGACGAGCGCCTGGCGAGCAGAATCAAGGCACTATGTGAAGTGCTATGTGGTGCAACTCGTGCAGGCAACACGCGACTTTGCATTAAGTGACGCGTTTGACGGTCGAAAATTAAACCCTTGAGCAACACATTTATTTAGAAAACTATAAAGGGAGGTGTCTTTACTTGTCCAATATGTGGTTGAAAATGTGCTGAATAGACTGAGTGGTGCAAAAGATAAAGAGAAAAGTCCAAGAGAAACACAAGTCTATAATCACTCATCATTCTCTTCTATAGCTGTAGCCTTAGAGTCATTAAGTCAAGATCTGTAAAGAGGAGGCAAATCAAATGTGATTTGAAATTAAGAGCATTGACGTTCCATCGGATCCAAGAGTTCTTCTAATATTTTATCTCTTTTTATGTTATTATTTTATTTACATGGTGTTGAACTTGAGACTATAAGTAGCTTAACTAATATGTGTTTGGACTAGGAGTAACTCAGATTTACAAATATGAGTGTTTCGTTTATTTGAGTAATTATTTGGGTCTTGATGTGTTTAGATTTTAAAGGTTTTATATGTTGCATGAATAGAGTAGCTCTCTTTGGACTCACGGTGCCAATGCGGTTCCCTCTGAGTTATAGATGTTGGACTATTCATGTTTGAATTGATACTATTCATTCTAACTTGCTAACTTGGAGCGTGCATAGTAATTAGATCACACGTATACTTATCTTTACAAATGCGCATAACTAACTCTACATGATGGTAAAATGGATTTCAACTTAATTTCTCTTCTAAAGCGATTGACAACCTTCGTTGCATTTTTTGAGCCATAATCAGCTCATCTTCAAGCTTGTTAACTTTTCTCAAGAGTCCTCTAACAGGACCATTCACACTTTCCAGGATCAATCTAAGTAAGAAAATCACATGCACCACACCCTTATGTTCAGAAAGTGGAGTTAAGTAATTTTAGACTTGAACTCAAAATTAGCAACTAATCAAGTGATATTAACATCAAAATTTGGAGTGATGGTGTACCAAATATTTTGCAGCTCATGAATTTTCTACCTAGATTAACAATTGTTCACGAGGTCTTTTATGTCGTACTTTTTCTCGCTTAGGCATACCTTAGGCGATTCCATATCAATTTGGCTCGCATTGGAGAAGAATTGCAAAACCCTAAGCCTAACGATTTTAAGGCTACGAGAAAAAGTTGGGATTTTATTTAGGAGTTCTGAATCACATTTAACTTCTTAAAAATTATAAAATTGTTATTCAAGGCGAAAGGACGAAATTACCCTTAAAAAGTCGGCACATGCATGATTCAACAAAATATTTTAATTCTGATGAGTTGGGGGTCGTCGAGGTGAAGTGCGACTTTTAAAAAATTAGGAAGCAATGTGCAAATCGACCCATAGATGGGAAAACCAATTTTTTTTCCTTCCATATAAAGAATATCAATCAACATGTATATCTTTCAACTCTTTTGGTTTAGGTGAAGAGAGGATATATAAACTCATGATAACTAGTGAGATTGTGAATAATTTAGAATAATAATTGATAAGTAACTCTTATTAAAATTGAATTTTCTTGCTAGTGAGGTGAAATTACCAATTAGCACATTATCCAAATTTTTAGGAAATATTAAATGTAAGGGATAAAAGTATCGAGCCGCCTGAACCATGCACATTTTTGCGACTTCCATCCTAAATAAATTTAAGGGAAAAGGACACTTACCCCCTGAACTTTTTGCTCGCGAGCACTTACCCCCCTGAACTTTTTTTTGGAGCACTAACACCCCCCAAGCTTAATTTTTGAAAGAATTGTACCCCCCCACGACACCCCCGCCACGTGAGAAAGAGAATATTCTACGGAATCTTTGGCTCCGCGTGCACGTGTCGTCAAACACGAAGGGCAAATTTAGTAATTCAAACACTAAGGGCAAGTTAGGAGTGTTATGGTATGCTCCGTTCTCTTGTTCACATATGCATATAAAGTTAGGAGTGTTTGAATTATCGAATTTGCCCTTAGTGTTTGACGACACGTGCACGCGGAGCCAAAGATTGCATAGAAAATTCCCTTTCTCACGTGTGGGGGGTGTTGCGAGGGGTACCATTCTTTCAAAAATTAAGCTTGGGGTGTTAGTGCTCCAAAAAAAAGTTCAGGGGTGTAAGTGCTTGCGCGATCAAAGTTCAGGGGTGTAAGTGTACTTTTTCCTAAATTTAATAAGCGTTTTCCCCCTAAACTATGCACGTCTGTTTCATTTGCCCCTTCAGTGGATTTTTGGCCATAATATTCTCCGTTTGAGGCAGTCTTTTGAAACCCAGACCGGACCGACCGGTTCGACCGGGAACCGGAGGGCTTACCGGTCCGAGTCACACTCAAAAGCGGGTTGTTGAGCCTCACTGGATGAACCGCCAACTCGGCCGGTTCGCCCGGTCACCTGGTCGCCCGTTTCGGCTTGAGAACCGGCCGAGTTTTTTTTATTTTTTTTATTTTAAAGCTAATAATGGGTATGCCGCTGCCCTCAATTTTTAACAAAAAAAAAATATGTATCACAGCCCCTCAATCGATCGAAATTGAAAGAGAAAAAAAGAGAGGGAAGAAATAAAAGTATAAACCTCTAACTCCAATCTCCAATCTAACAAAGTGATGTTATTATCTTTTACAAGATTAACTCTTGGACTAAAAAAGAAGAAATTAATAAATTTGAAAGATAATAATTGAAGAAACAAAGACAAATATGAAAGGAAAAAGAGAAAACAAAAGTGAAGAAGAAGAAGAGTGGTGCGGGCGTGCGGCTGGGAAGTGGGAAGAAAGAGAAACAAAGATGACATATTTTAAATAGTTGTGGGCTTTGTTTTTTTAATGGGCCAAATTTTTTTTTTTGTCATTTGTATATTTAATATTCTTAAAAAAAGGATGATACATGCATCAATATATAAATTTGTTAGTTCCCTACCAAGATTTTATTAAATTGAGAGTTTACTTATTTATGACAAATCTGATTAAAACATAGACATAGCGTTTAAGTTCAATTTCTAAGAAAATACTTTAATTTTATTTATCGATAATGAGAAATAATATAACATACATAAATATTTATAACGTTTGTAATTATGACACACCAATATATCCAATTTATTTATTAGAATTTTAACATGTTACTTAAGTTTTGAACTTTGATAGTTATTAGGTTAGTGAAAAGTAGTTATATTACTTAGTCGCGATCACATATATTTTATAAAGACAAAAAATTGGAAAATATGAAATATATATTCTAAAAATATAATTAAATATAAATAATCTTTACCGATTCACACAGTGGAGTTGTTTAATATTTTGTTTGCTTATTTATTGATTAGTCGTGATAATATAATAGCATGATATATTTATTTAGAGAATTTGTAGTTTAGGAATTAAGTATTTTGTTATGACATTTTTTTTATTGAAGTTTGAAACTTTGAATAAGATATTTTATTGAACGTTGACTAAAGTCAACAAACCGGTCCAACCAGTGGTCCGACCGGTTCGACCTGTTAACGCGCTACCCAGTAGCTTCACCGGTTCTGTGACTGGGTCGGGTCTGAAAACACTGGTTTGAGGTGTTGTATTGCTACTTTTTGTCATCAACTACCAAAATACATCTAGTACAACACATATGAGTCGGGTAGGGGGGAATATTCCGATCAAAAATGGCGGAAAATCCACTGAAGGGGCAAATCGAATAGACATACATAATTTAGGGAGCAAAACGCTTATTAAATTTGTTTAGGGTACAAGTCGCAAAATCCTGGATAGTTTAGGGCTTATCATTTTATCCCTAAATGTAAATAGGATCAAAACAAATTAAAACTGACATAGTTTCTCTCCATTCCATTTCCTCCTCTGTTGCAGGTATCATTATATTATATTTGAAGGAGAAACCATAAATAAACCCTAGCTGGTGGTAAGATCGAAAATGAAGGGAAATGCAACAGCAGCAATGATGATGATGAATGTAATGAGGCATTTCTCCTCAAGCTCGAGAAGTCGGGCCCCCAATTTGAGGAAGATAAACCCTAGGGTTCCATACCAGGCTGCCGCCGCCATTGCCGAAGATGTTTATGGCGTCATCAAGAGCCACGGTCCTCTCACTGTATCCACCACTTGGAACCACATCAAGGTCAGTACCGGTATCGGATCTAATATTATAGGAAATAACCACTCAATCGTGTAGTGTATTGTTAACAATAACTAACAGGCTCATCATACAGCCGCTGCACCTAATAATCTCTCCGTCTCCATAGACAGAGGGGGAGAGAGCTTTGTGTTTTGTTTTTTCTACGAGTTAGAAATTAGTGCTGTTTTTAGAGTGTTATAAAGTCCAATTGAATAGATCCTTTGATCAATCGATAAAAAAGTGGTCAAATATGATTAGGATTGTTTTTCGGATTAACTGTGGCTGTTTATTTCATTAGATATTTGCATTTCACCTTTTGCCGCGGGGTTGTCTTTATGTAACTTGAGATTAGTCATGTGAAAACTCACATAGCTAGCATGTTCATAGGTCTTTGATTAATGAGTGTTAAGTATTGTTCGGCCTCGTTTTTACTTGCTTTCACCATGTTCATTGGTGCTTATTTGTCTTTTCTCCAGTATTGTGCCTATTATTTAGTTGGCTTATTCTTGAATTTGCTCTTTCTGTAAGGCACATCATTTTGTTGCCTGTCTGTCTTGCAATGTTGATAAAAGCAAAATTAATCCCCTGGATATTCTTATGTTGGACTGCTCACGTTATCTGACATGAACTTCTTTTTTCTATATCATAAGCTTTTAAATGTGCCAGTAATCGGTTTCACACTATATTACTAAGTTTTCTATAGTTTAAACTCCGTGCTGGCTATAAGGGAAAGTTTTGAATCTTTATTAAGTATTCTTAGATAATTATTATTGTGTTTAACTAGTTTGTCAAATCTTAGATAATTATTCTTGTGTTTATTCTTATGGTTCAGGATTGCATACTTGCGACCTTATAACTCAAATCCTGCTATTCGATAAATATGTGCATGAAGTGTTATCTGGTTATACGTTGTGTCATGCTTGGGCATGTGCTAAATTAAGCAGAAGGATTGATATTCTCTGTCCATGCTTCGATTTGTGAAAATCTCATCATTACACCTGTTTCTACTTTCAGAGTTGTACATACAGTCGGTAACATAATGTTTGCAAATACTACAGGAGGCTGGAATTAGCGGAGTTGATAGCAAAACACACCTGAAATTACTTCTTAAATGGATGAGGGGTAGAAGTATGCTGAAGCAGATCTGCAACCATGTCGGATCTGCCAAGAAGTTTATGCTCACCACTCTTCCCGAAGATCCCAACCAGCCAACCATTTCCATTGAACAGAAGCCGACGGCTGAAAGACCTTCAAAGTCTAATAAAAGACGCTCACGCTAATGTTTCTCATTTTCCTTGAAAAGGAGAGGACAATGTTTTTGAGCAGAGAGAATTCTGTCGCATAATTGCAAGCAGTTTTTCGACTTGAAATGTACTTGTTGAAGTATGTGTTATGCATGCGAATTTACTTCTTCAAGTTCTTCTGCCACCGATGAGTGAGCAATGTAACATTCCAGTAGTGAATTGCTTTGATGAACTTGCATCTATCTAGCATTCTTGCAGACTAGCAAAAGGTTATCTGTTGGTTTGGTTTTGATTTTAAATGTGGATAAGATTATTAATTTGTTTTGTGAAGTATGTGCAGTCTAGACCATTTTTTTTTCTTTCTCATTTTGCAACTCGTTATATATCAAAAATTTAGCTATGAATCTGCGTAAATTACTCAAGTGATACATTCTAAGTTAAGTTAGTTCAGTAGAAGTCAAATCCACTTGAATGCCCTTCATGTCTAATGACATATGGGATAAGTGATTTGTTTCATCCATGATTGACAATATGTGCAGTTCAATGACATTTTTTTTTTTGAGTAAGATGACATTTTATCATACGTTCCATTGTTTGTGTATCTTGAAACAATTTGTTCTCTGATGAAGAAAATTCCTTTCATAATCTTCACTGGTTATCAAGTTGTAGTATTAGTTTCTGTTATTGCTATTGCACGTAAAGAAAAGACAACTTGATATGAAAGCCTCCGCTTCTATTTGCTAACATATACCACAAAAACGAGCATATGGGGTAGGGTTGTGGTCGATCAAGCCTTTTGCCGATAATATACATTTTAGTATCTCAGTTTTAAGAGCTAGTTATTAGTAACGATGTCACAATGTGTGTTATGGAGTACTTGTGCAAGTATTGCAAATTTTTATCTTATAGAAGTATTATCAAATAAATCCATATATGGAAAACCAAGAGAAAATCTGTAAAGTCAAAAAGTAGAACTTGACTGTAAGTCCACAAGAGAATGAGGAGAAATTCTATTGATATTTTAAACTAAAATGAGCGAAAACGAAAATAAAGACGACAAGAGAAAACTATATAATGTGTTATTTGAAAACTATATTTTACTCAATCTGGCTATTTAAGGTTGCAGAATCTGAAGTCATGCATGTAAGCTTCACACCAATATTATATAATATTAATGTGGGGGTAGAAGTGTCATACCTTGAGACTAGAAATATGTTATTGCAACAATCAATCACCCTCTGGAACCCGACGCCTACACCATATGATGTCTTTGCGCTAGCTTTGCTTATGCTTTTCCTTTCTGTGCAAGATCCCAACTGTCCGTTGAGTAATACCAACCACGAATCTATCGAACATCTCTTCATGGAAAATTGGTGTGGTTTTCGTCTCGGTGAGCCTTTAAGCTGGAAACAGTCAATCACATGACAATGGTGGAAGGGACTGCGACCCTCAACAATGCTCTTGTCTCTAAGGAATCAACAGTTGGTCTCACATTTTTTCGCTTATGGCCATGGAGGATATTTGGAGATATCTCAATCAAGTGATCCATAACAATTCCATAGTTCATTCCATTTACTCTTGCTACAAACACTCAACGCAAATCAATTGAATTCTTGAATTCTAGAGATTCCTTCGGAAAGCAATCTATATTGAATACTATGGCGTGGGCTGCTCCTACTTCCGGCTGGCTAAAAATCAACTCGGATGCAAGCTTTGATCAACCGTCAGGATCTTCACGTGGCGTGTATGTTATCAGAAACCACTTTGGTTCAGTCTTGTGGGCAGGTACTAATCAGGCTTTTGTTGCTAATGCGACTGCAGCAGAAGCTAAAGCTCTCTTGTCTGCTTTAAAGACCCTTGATCATCTTGATATTGCCCTCGTTGTCATTGAGTTGCATGTCTAAAACGTCATAAAACAGATTATTGACCGCAAAGTGTATCAATTGGTCTTGTGAAGTGGATATCAAAGATGCACGAATTTGTTTTTGACAACTGGCCTCATTGAATCGTGGCGCATGTACCTCTAAAGCTCATGTCTACCTTACTCACATGTTGTGTATTGTTAGTTGTGAACAATGTAGTATCCCACATTGGTAGAAGATAAGAGTTTTGAACACCTTATTTAGAATTGGACTCTTAAAGAGTTAATTCTAGTATTGGTACATTGTGTTGGGCTAGGTCTATGATATATATATATATATTATGTCTATGATAGGCACTTGGGCACCTTGAGGCCTTGGGGCAATAATAAAGTTCAAGACTTATAGTAATTTATTTTTTGAATTTTATTTTGTTTTAATTCGAAATAAATTAGTGAAGAGTTGCAACCCGTAGTATTTTATTTTTCAGATTCTGTTATATTTGATATCTGAAATAATTGGTGGATGGGTGCAAATCTATCCTCCGGGACACAACCATTATGAATAAATATGTATGTTCATATATAACTTTTCGTGTTATATAAATATAATGATACATATTCGTTTTTATTCACTTAGCAATTTTCTGCATCTTATATAATATCATAAATTCCTTGTTGTATCATGTGAAGCAAATTTTTTTAATATATAGTGAAAATATTGCTTTTAGGAAAGTTTTTCAGTTCACGCGCTCAAGGAAACTCACATACAGATTATTCTTTTCTGTATTCCTATTTCTAACAATCTAAAAGCAATACTTTCAATGGCAACAGAAAAGAAAGCATTTCAGTTTCATGAAAATGAATTCGTTAAACTAGATAGGTTTGATGGAACGAACTATTCTCGCTGGCAGGATCGCATGACTTGGTTCCTGACGTCGCTGAATCTATTCTACATCTTGGACCCCAATTTGAAGGATGTTGGAGAACCCAATGCCGACGCCACCGATGCAGAAAAGGCTAAATTAGTCAATGATCAAGCGAAGCGTGATACGGATCAGATGCTATGTAGGGGCTACATTCTGAATTCTCTTACAAGCAAGTTGTATGATATTTACAGAAACTATAAGACACCAAAAGAAGTTTGGCGTGCACTTGAAACTAAATACAAAGACTTAAAGAAAGGTACTGATAGGTTTCTTGCTTTAAAGTATTTTGAATTTAGTTTTTCTGACAACATGCCTATAATGGATCAAGTTCGAGAGTTAGAAGTACTTGTCTCTCAAATGAATAAATTTCAAATAAGCATCCTGAATGCACTACAAGTGGGGGCGATATTATCTAAACTCCCCTCAACTTGGAATGACTATAGAAGAAAGGTTATGCATTTGGCAGAAACTTTTTCTATAGAGCAATTCATTATGCACATGCAGATTGAGTGTGAAAATCGTACTAGAGATGAGTTACTTATGGGTTCAAAAGTGAACCATGTGTGTGTTGTTCCAAATACTAGAAATTCGTCTACTAGTAGCACTCCGAATAATCTGCAACCAAAGGGCAAGAACTTCAAGAAGAAGAACAACAAAGCCAATAACGTCAAGAAGAATCGCCATTGTCATCATTGTGGTAAGAAGGGAGACTACATCAAAGAGTGCAGATACCGAAACAACATCATTATGACTAATAATGGTAGTGATCCTAATTCGGGTCAAAACAAAGCAAATGTTGTTGAAACAGAAAACAAAGAGTTTGTGGCAATGATCACAGAACTTCACATGGCATTTGTTGCCGTGACGAAAGATTGGTGGCTGGACTCCGGTGCTACCATTCATGTTTTCAACAACAAGTCTCTGTTCAAGATGTACAATGAATTGGAGGAACTCGAACAAGTGCTCATGGGAAATCATGTTGCTGCAGAGGTTAAGGGGAAGGGAAGTGTGGATCTGAATTTTACTTCACAAAATAAACTTACCCTTTTGAATGTCCTTCATGTACCCGATTTTAAGAATTTAATTTTTGCAAATTTGTTGTGTAATAGCGGCTTTAAAATAGTTCTAGAAGCAGACAAAGTGATTGTAACCAAGCATGGAGTATTCGTTGGAAAAGGATACCCATGTGATGGCTTGTTTAAACTATCTATTAATGAAATAACTATTGTTGCTTATGTTGTTGAGTATTCTTCTAATTTATGGCATGCTAGACTAGGGCATTTAAATTATAATTATTTGCAATATATGTCAAAAAATAATTATATTACAATTAATGATAAACATGATGGAAAATGCGAAATCTGTGTAGAAGCAAAAATGACAAAGAAACCCTTTTTAAAAATAGAAAAAAGTTCTGAATTATTAGACCTTATACATTCTGATATATGTGAATTAAATGGTCAATTAACAAGAGATGGAAAAAGATATTTTATCACCTTTATTGATGATCATTCAGTGTGTACTTAATGAGAACCAAGGATGAAGCATTTGATAAATTTAAGGACTTCATGTCTGGTGAGGCAATATCGTCCAGGCCCGGATAGTCGGGTTGTTTGGGGATATTGTTACTCAAGTATTTGTGTTTGGAACGCCAATCTTGAATTTGAGGAAAAGGGGCACAATATTTTTATTTAAAGACTTTGAGTAAAGTACAAGGGGTCGTGTGAAGTACACAAGTTAGAGCTAGAAAAATGCGATAAATTCTAAGTACAAGTAGAGTGTATGACAATTGAGAGTATTGTTGTTTTTGTGTGGAGAGGATTAGTGCTTGAATTCCTCCCTTCTTTGCTGAGAAATTGGGACTATTTATAGTGTAAGTTCAAGGGTCTTTGGCTAATGAGGGTCGGTCTTGCCGCCTTTGCTTGTGCCTAATGGTGTGAGAGTCTTCAGCGGCAATGGTCTTAGAGGGTAGTCTGAGCCAATGCACATAGTTCGGTTTGCACCAATGAATAGTCTGCACCAATGGTGTTTGTTGCTTTCTGCCCCAATGAATGAGTTGGACCAATGGGGGATGGTCTTTCATCATTATTAGGGTGGTTGTGGCGTTGGGAAAGTTGGACCAATGGGGGATGGTCTTTCCTCTTTATTTGGGTAGCAGTGACGTTGGGAGTGGTGATGACGAATAATGCGTCTTTCGAGGTGAGTCAGAGGTCGTGGTCGATTTGGTACGTCTTTGCGGGTCGTCTTGTTGATCATGAGTTGATTATGGTCGGTCTTTGACCTTGCCTTATCTTTACTCGTGTCCTTAATGTTGGTTATGTGCTCATGTTTCCTCAATTTTGGCTAAGTGTTGGTGACGGCTCCTTGGGCGTCTCGTGGGGTGTCGATTGCTCCGAGGGCGACTATTTTTTTGGACTGGAGGGTCTAGGTCATTTTGTCGTGGGTACCCTGGTCTTAGGTAGGTCTTAGGTCGTTAGGGGGTGGACGTGTTCGAGCATTCGTGGCCTCACCCCATCCCGTCTAAGAGGCATTGGCTGGGTCTGGGGGTACCTTTCTCTGAGTGTTTAGACCGAGTACCCTTGGTGGGTGTTTTCGGGTCGTGACTCGGGGCTACTGTCTCAAGAGTTTGGACCATATACCTTTATTTGGGCGGAGGCAGGTCGTGGCCGTTACGTATTTTCCCGCAAGACCTTGGACAATTGTTTTTGTAGGGTACCCGCTTTTTCGCCCCTCTCCGAGGGTGGGGCAGATTATGCATCATCAATGTCCATTGTCGAAAATCAAAAAGAGAAAAAGATCAAAATCTTAAGAAGTGACAGAGGTGGTGAATATTTTCCAGATCCTTTTAATAAATTTTGTGAGAATCATGGAATTATTCATGAAAGAACTGCACCATATAGTCCTCAACAAAATAGACTAGCAGAAAGAAAAATAAATCCTTGGTATAAATGATTAATTCCATGTTGTCGAATGCAAAGTTGCCTTTCTCACTTTGAGGTGAAGCCTTGTTGACAACATGTCGTATTTATAACCGTGTTCCATTAAAGAAATTCAAGTGTTCACCTTATGAACTTTGGAACAACGGTAGAAAGCCTAACTTGAATTATTTTGAAGTGTGGGGGTGTGTTGCTTTTTATAAAGTTACTGATCCTCATAAGT
The DNA here is from genome assembly GCA_948329865.1 of Linaria vulgaris. Classification (NCBI taxonomy): domain Eukaryota; kingdom Viridiplantae; phylum Streptophyta; class Magnoliopsida; order Lamiales; family Plantaginaceae; genus Linaria; species Linaria vulgaris. Next base: position 36,665,386 of record OX415251.1, on the reverse strand, counting down.
CGAAGTTAGGACCAAGAGGCATTAAAGGTACTTTTGTTGGATATGCACAAAACTCAAAAAGCATATCGAATATTGGACTTAAGTTCAAATGTCATTGTTGAATCCATTCATGTTGAATTCTTTGAAAATAAATTCATTCATGATTCTGTTCCATCTCAAGATGGAAATGAAATACAAAATCGGGTTGTATCAAATCGACTAACTGTGGGGGTCGGTGAGAAAAGAAAAGAAATCGATGAACCTATAGAACCAAGAAGAAGTCAAAGAATGAGAAAAGACAAATTCTTGGATTCTGATTTTGTCTCATCAGATTCCATTGCCTTTATTGTTGAAGGAGATAGAACCAAAGTTCTAAACAAAATACCTATTATGTTAAACTTAGAAAATGATCCAAGCACTTTTAATGAAGCAATGACTTCAAGAGATGCTCCTTTTCTGGAAATAAGAGATAAACAATGAAATGAACTCTATAATGTCCAACGGTAGTTGGATCTTAGTTGATTTACCTCTTGGTTCTAAACCAATTGGTAGTAAATGGGTGTTTAAACGAACATATAGAGCTGATGGTTCGGTATAAACCTTCAAAGCACGTTTAGTGGCAAAAGGTTTTATGAGAGAGAAGGCATAGATTATTTTGATACTTAAGCACCTGTGGCAAGGACAACATCTATTAGAACATTATTTGCTTTGGCATCGATTCACAAATTATGTGTGCATCAAATGGATGTTAAAACTGCGTTCTTAAATGGTGATTTAAGTGAAGAGGTGTATAAGAAGCAACATGAAGGTTTTGTTCTTCTAGGGAATGAATCTAAAGTTTGTAAGCTAATCAAGTCATTATATAGCTTGAAACAAGCTCCAAAATAATGGCATAAGAAATTTGATGAAGTTATCTTATCAAACGGTTTCAGACACAATAATGTTGATAAGTGCATCTATTGTAAAGTAACAAATGAGTATGGAGTAATATTGTGCCTTTACGTTGATGATATGCTAATTTTTAGTACAAATATCAAAGGCATTGAGGATACCAAAAGGTATTTGACTTCAAACTTTCAAATGAAAGACCTATAGGAAGTAGATACTATTTTAGATATTAATGTAACCAAGCATGATAAAGGTTATACCTTGAACCAAGCTCACTACATTGAGAAAATGCTTGATAAATTCAAGCACCTTGGTATAAAAGAAGCAAATACTCCATTTGACTCCAGTGTCAAATAGTCTGAAAATCATGGAAGGATTATAGCACAATTAGATTATGCCAGTGCCATTGGTAGCCTTATGTATGCAATGCATTGTACAAGGCCTGACATAGCATATGATGTGTGTATGATGGCAAGGTTTACAAGTAAACCTAGCACGGATCATTGGAAAGCGGTTAGTAGAATATTTGAATACTTAAAGAAAACAAAATCTTTAAGTCTTGTTTATAATGATTATCCAGCCGTGCTAGAAGGATAATGTGATGCAAGTTGTTTGACAAACAACAGTGAAAGTAAGTCCACGTTGGGATGGATTTTTACTTTAGGTGGATGAGCTATTAGTTGGGCTTCCAAAAAACAAACTTGCATTGCACATTCAACTATAGAATCCGAATTTATTGCTCTTACAACAGCAGGCAAAGAAGCAGAATGGTCAAGATCTCTTAGCAGATATTAGGTTGTGGCCACAATCTACTGCAACAACTTCTTTGTACTGTGATAATGAAGCAGCAATCTCTCGTGCATACAGTGATATATATAACGAAAAGTCTAGACATATGAGCATGAGAAATTCATATATTCATGAATTAGTATCAAATGGGGTGATCACCATAATATATGTTAAGTCCGGTGATAATTTAGCCGATCCTCTCACTAAACCGCTTACAAAAGAATTAGTGAGAAGTACAACTAAGGGTATGGGACTTAAAATATTAAATTAAGCTCCAATGATGGGAACCCAACTTTAAATCAGTAAACATTTTATTCTAAAGTTCAATGGGTAGGGGTGGGCATTTTTTCGGGTACCCTATTCCCGTCCCCGACCCGATCGGGTATTACCCGAGTAATTCGGGAAAAACGGGTTAGGGTACCCGTATATAAGATTTTTTCGGGTACCCGATCGGATACGGGTACGGGGTCGGGTAGAAAAGTGTCAGTACCCGTATCCGATCGGGTACCCTATTATATATAATATATATTTTTAATAAATATATTAATATTAGACATATACATAATTATAGTTATTAGAGTCAGTCAGTCAGTTTAATACCAATACACTCACTGTTAGAAAAATACACTCACTGTCACAAATATACAAAACAAAACAATACACTAACTCACTAAGAAGACTAATTCTGTTGTATCTGATTTGACGACCACCTGTGATACTGATAATAACTATCATAGCATTGTTTTGGCGAAATTTCTTTCTTATTACTATCGGTCCCAACCTTACATCAAACAATTAAATAACAACTTTGTTAACAAATTAAACTAATAGAAATGTGAATAAACGTTACTAATTAAGTACCTTCCACTAATGCAGTAATGCATTTGCACACACATTTTAATAGCCATGTTTTTTTTCCCTGTTTCAGTTTTACAAACTGAAAACAGAGGAAATGTTTCAGTATGTAAAATTGAAAATAGTACATGCGGGTACCCTATATACCCGCATGTACCCTACCGGGTTACCCGAAATCGGGTACCCGACTCAATCGGGGTCGGAGTCGGGAAACGATTTTCGAATACCCGAATCTGAAACTACCCGTTGCTTGAGAACACTATAAATAAATAGCGTTAAGAACACTATAAACACTACAAACAAGTCATTGATATGTTGCTTGAGAACACTATAAATAAATAGCGTTAACAGCTGCGAATAAAAGTAGGATGAGCAGTTGCTCTTAATGGAGTTAGCTGAGTGTCTTTAGCAACTCAGACAAAAGCAGAAACTCTACCTATGTGAACATAAAAGTGGTGCCACTTTGGTAAGAAAAATGTGTTTTTTCTTATAAATGTTCGTAGACATACGGGATTAGCACATGGCCATATATAATAGTGCTAAGGTTGTTGAAAGAAATTTATGAGACATTAAAGTGATTAATATATGTGTGATAATTTCGGTACTAACATTAGGAGTTGAGGTTCAATCTACGGACACCTATAACTTCGTTAGAACTTTAAAGTATTTACACTAATTGAAGGTCCAAATCGAAAGATACCGTCTTGTACGTGTGTCATTCATTAGGAAGAAATAATTGTTCACAACTAGTGGGGGATTGTTGTGTATTATTAGTTGTGAACAATATAGTATCCCACATTGGTAGGAGATAAGAGTTTTAACACCTTATTTAGAATTGGACTCTTAAAGAGTTAATTCTAGTATTGGTACCTTGTGTTGGCTAGGTCTATCTGGGCTTGATATATATATATATATATATATATATATATATATATATATATATATATATATAATATTATGTCTATGATAGGAACTTGGGCACCTTGGGGTCTTGGGGCAATAATAAAGTTCAAGACTTATAGTAATTTATTTTTTGAATTTTATTTTGTTTTAATTTGAAATAAATTAGTGAAGAGCTGCAACCTATAGTGTTTTATTTTTCATATTCTGTTATATTTGAAACCTGAAATAATTGGTGAATGGGTGCAAATCTATCCTATGGGACATATGAATAAATATGTATGTTCATATATAACTTTTCGTGTTATATAAATATAATGATACATATTCGTTTTTATTCACATAGCAATTTTCTGCATCTTATATAATTTTCTAAATTGCTTGTTGTATCGTGGGAAGCAGATTTTCTTAATATATAGTGAAAATATTGCTTTTAGGAAAGTGTTTTCAGTTCACGCCCTCAAGAAAACTCACATACATTCAGTATATTATTCTTTTTTGTATTCCCATTTCTAACATCACATACTTTAGTCAATTGTCTATACTTTTTTTAAAAATATTTACGTCTTTTTGTTAGATTTTATCTTTTATTTACTTTGTGAAATGTCTACCTTAATCACATAAACAATAATTCAATTTGTTCTTTAGGTCTTCAAGATTTTTATTTTTTATTTTGATGAGATCAATGTCTTCAAGATGGTGAATCAGTTGTTACTTATATCAGATGTATGCTTAATCTATTCATAGAAATTAAGGCCTCTCAGGAAAATAGGGGATAGAAAAGAAGTACGGAGAAACGTTTTTCTTTGAGCTGTTTGGCAATTTAAATGTTTTTTAAAAAAAATGTAAGTTTTCTTTAAACAAAAATGTGAGAACTTATTATAAGAGACATGAGAAAAGTGATGACTATTATTAATTGTAAAGAGAATATTTATACAACTACATGTACAAGGATAATTACGGAAAGATATATTCTAAAATACAACAATAATCCTAAATTATAGATAAGAAGATATCAAGGATATTCTAGCTATTGAAAGAGATCATCTAACTAATATGAAAATATATACTCTAGCTAAAATATAAGAGATACGAAAAAAGTGATGACTATTATTAATTGTAAAGAGGGTATTTATACAACTACATGTACAAGGATAATTACGAAAAGATATATTCCAAATACAACAATAACCCTAAATTATAGATAAGAAGATATCAAGGATATTCTAGTTATTGAAAGAGATTATCTAACTAATATGGAAAGATATACTCTAGCTAATACGCCACCGCAAAATTGACGTCTCATCGGCGACGGAGATTTTGGAACGTAGAAGGAGAAACCGCGATCGAGCGAGGGGCTTGGTGAGGAGATCCGCCAATTGATCAAGGGTGTTGACATAAGATACCTTGATCAAACCTTTAGAGACAAGGTCACGAATAAAATGAAGATCAACAGAAATATGTTTCATACGGGAGTGCTGAACTGGATGCAAAGAGAGCCGAAGAGCGCTCATGTTATCACAACGAATGAGCAGAGCAGTTGCAACTGGACACTCGAGCTCACCGAAAAAGCGTTGCAACCAGTGAACTTCAGCAGAGGTAGAAGCTAAGGCGCGATACTCAGTCTCCATGGAAGAACAGGTAACTACCTTTTGTTTTCGAGAGGACCAAGAGATGGGATTGGAACCAAGAAATAAAATATACGCAGTAGCAGACGTGCCATGAACCGCATCACCAGCCCAATCGGTGTCACTGAATGCGGTGAGGGATAAAGAACTCGTACGACGACGAAGTATGTCATGCAAAACCGTGCCTTTTAGATACCGAAGGACACGTTTCAAGGCAGCCCAATTTGCTGAGTTCGGGGTAGACATCCTTTGGGCAAGTCAGTTAACCGAGAAGGCAATATCCGGCCGAGTTAAAGTAAGGTATTGAAGGCCTCCAATAATTTGCCGATATGCGGTAGGGTCCATATCAGACGAAAAGGAAGAAGAGGGAGGATTGAAGGTCATTGGTGTTGCAAAAGGTTTAGCACCATCCATTTTATGACGAGCCAAAAGGTCAAGCATGTATTTGTGTTGAGAAAGAAATAAACCTTCATGACAACAACATACCTCAATCCCCATGAAGTACGTAACTGCTCCCATATCCTTAACGGCAAAACGAGCACTAAACCGTGAAATAAACGAGGAAATCAGAGAAGGACACGAACCAGTGATGATAATATCATCCACGTAGACAAGTACATAAACTCGAATATGCTCCCGAATGAAAATAAAGAGAGAAGTGTCATATTTGGATTGAGAAGATCCAAAGGAAGTGAGTGCAGTACTAAGAGCAAGATACCAAGTACGAGGAGCTTTCTTGAGACCATAGATGAATTTGCGCAAGAGGCAAACATGGTCTGGCGCCGACTGATCAACAAAACCAACAGGTTGGCGCATGTACACCGTTTCAGACAGATCCCCATGTAAGAAGGCGTTGCTAATATCTAGTTGGCGCAATGTACAGCCATGCATAGTTGCAAGTGAGAGAAGAGTCTGAATTGTAACTGTTTTAACAACGGGACTGAAGGTTTCTTTGTAGTCAAGACCCTGAAGTTGGTTGAAACCTCTGGTAACAAGACGAGCTTTGTACTTGTCGATTGACCCATTCGGGTGCCTCTTGATACGAAAGACCCATTTAGAGCCAATAATGTTGCAACCGAGCGGAGAAGGAACAAGTGTCCAAGTGTCGTACTTGGTCAATCTGTGATTTCTTCAGCTATGGCAGCATGCCAAGCCGGATCGGATAACACCTTGGACGCACAAGTAGGAGCTACAGGATAGTCAATAGGATGCTTTGTTGCAACATGAATCTGCTTTGGTTTAAAGATATTATTAAGCGAACGAGTAATCATAGAGTGAGCTCTGTCAGACGGTGGAGGAGCAGGTGCAGTTGCAACAGGAGCTTGCCCCGCAGAGGGCGAAGGAGTGGCAACATCACCAGAAACTAATTGTGCAGCGGGCAAGGGAGTTTCAACAGCAACCGGAGGTGCAACATCAGGGGGAACCAATGGTGCAGTGGGTAGGGGAGTTGCGACATGAACACGAGTTGCAACATTAGTAGGAACTAATGGTGCAGCAGGCACGGGCTGTTGCAAGATAGGTGGCATCGGGAGAACCGAGACTCCAAAGAAGGTATCCGATGGAGTAGTTGCAATAATAGGAGAAGGAGAAATTTGTGGAAAAACTGATTCCACAAGGGATCTAAACTCCACAAAACCCGGAAGACATCGGACTTCGCAACTAGAGGAAACAACCAACAATACTTAGTGTAATGATCAACACGAATCACGTAATACTTATAACCATCCAAAGAGGTAGTAGGGGCCAAGTAATACTTATAACCATCCAAAGAGGTAGTAGGGGTAGGGCCCCACACATCACCATACACAAATTGCAACTCTTGATCAGAAACAAGTGAAGTATTGTGAAAGATAAGTTGTTGGCTTTTATTAAGCAAACAAGAGTTGTAATTGTCAATACCCGAAGCATTCGGCGTACATGGCAAACCAAAACTGTGAATAACTAGAGAACTAATCCGAGAGGAGGGATGACCTAGTCGATCATGCCAGCAATCTCGAGTGACCCGTTCACCAACAAAAGGCATTGACAAGAGGACGCAGCATGCGAGAAAGCTGAACCCGATAAACACCATCAATGCAAGATCCTGAAATTAAGCTAGTTCATGTTTTGCGATCCTTAACCACAAAGTGAGAGGGGTGAAACACAATATAAACACCATTTGCCTTTGTAAACTGATGCACAGATAGAAGATTACGTCGAGACTTCGGAACACATAAGATATTTTCAAGAAGAAGCTCACGGGCACCACATAAAACACGAGAAGAGCCAGTATGGGTAATAGGCAAACATGTACCACCAATAGTTGCAACTTGATCAGGACCATCATACTCCGAGTGAATTGATAAATTCTGGAGATCAGGCGTGAGGTTATGTGATGCGCCAGAATCCACCAACGAGTCCGTGTTAGGCGGCTCGCCCAACAAAGGAGAAGCGACATAATGAGCACTAGGTGGACTGTAACGGCGGCAAATACGTGCACCATGGCCCAAAATGTTTAAAAATTGACAGACAATTTGTGAACGCATATGGTGAGAACGTGAATCAGCAGAGCCGTGCTAATTATTATTGGAGAACCCTCAACCACTAATGTTGTTGCGTCTTCGTCCGCTAGAATGTTGTCGAGAGTTGCGTGAGGAGGAGGCAGGCATGTTCGCAGTCGCAACTGGCGATGCAGTATCAGAATCCAGGCGACGCAAATAACTCTCATGACTTACCAACAGGTCATGGAGTTCGCAAAGTGGATCAGATTTTCTCGAGCTCGGATAGATCCAACAATGTCTCGATAGTTGGAACTGAGACCATGAAGAATGTAGAGGGTAAGATCGTTATCTTTAATCGCACCATCAATGATAGCAATCTCATCTGCCTTGGATTTGACGGATTGAAGATACTCCGCGGATTTGGAGCCCAACTTGAGTGTGTTGAGATCATCTTTGAGTTGCATAACTCTAGATCGAGAGCGACTGGCGTAAATACGCTGAAGTTCACGCTAAGCATGGGCGGAGGAATCACAATTTGAGATAAGAGTAGAATCTCCGGGGTGACAGAGCCAAAGAGGGCCGAGAGGATGAGGGAATCCTGACGAAGCTATAACACTAGTGCAGCCATAGACTCGGGATCGGGGCCGAAAGGCGGACACGGAGTTGTCCCATCGCGAAATACAAATAGACCGTACCCAAAAAGTAAATGGCGAACTTGAGATCGCCATGATGGATAATTGGGACCCGTAAGACGAAGCGGCAGATGGTGATGGGCGTTAATCGAAATAAGGGAGTCACCGTCAAACATACCGTTGCCAGTGGGCGGCGTCATGGAGAACCGATGCGTCGAAGAAACGTCCAAAGACGGAGCACCACTAGGGGCGGAGGTAGAAGTAGAGTTGTCGGAATCCATTGGTTGGCTTGACATAGGATCGAAATTTCTCGTTAGAGGTAAGGCTAAGCTGATACCATATAAGAGATATGAGAAAAGTGATGACTATTATTAATTGTAAAGAGGGTATTTATACAACTACATGTACAAGGATAATTACGGAAAGATATATTCTAAATACAACAATAATCATAAATCATAGATAAGAAAATATCAAGGATATTCTAACTATTGAAAGAGATCATCTAACTAATATAGAAAGATATACTCTAGCTAATACTTATCTCAACATACTTAAAATTCCTTCTTGTCAATCTCTATCAAGTTGACCCGATCACTTGTCTATATATCTATTTTTAAGTACAATCATCCAAATACTTTTCTCTTTCTTGATCATTAATCGACGAACATAAGCTTTTGGTATTAGTGAAGTTGGTATAATAGCAACAAACTATTTAACGTCTTCACCTAATAATTATTCTATTTTTGGTATCTTTTTAAAACATTGTTTCAAATTATTTTTTTATTAAAATGTTGATGCTTTTCACTAAATTTAAATATTTTTCACTTTTTGAACTTTTATTTTTAATTTTCAAAACTTTCATGTATAATTGTCGGGCCATTTCCGGTGAAAACAAAACAAAGCCGGGGGGGGGGTGGGGGGTGGGAAGGGGAGGATAGAATTGAAATAACAACCGACTGATATGAAGCTTATATATATTATCACCATTGATCAAATTTTTGTTTCGAAAACATGTTGAAGTCTTCTGAATATTAGAAACTATTCGTATTGTTTTGAGCTCTTCCCGACATGTTTTAAAAAATTCATAAAAGTTATAATCGTAAATAACTTAAAAAATACTTGTGGATTTTGTTTCGGTGAAGCCAAACCAGAGACGTTTTCAAAACTTTTCATGAAAAAAGAAAAAAAACTTTAATCCATGGTTATCATTTATCACCAACGTAGCATTAAGGGATTACATTTAGAGTATAAACCATACAAAAAATCTTGGATTATTAGCTAATATTCTTAAAAATAGTTGGTGACGAATGTGAAGAAAAAGTTTAACATGAGAAAGATAATTCCTTGGGTAGCTGTAACGAGTAATTGAGAAATTAGAAGCGATACCAACATTTGAATATAATCTCACGTGCAAAGAGAGTAGTTGCGCAAGTTTAAATCACTCAAACGTTCCACAAAGATCCTTATGTCATATTATAATTCTTGTACTTAATTTGCTGAACGCTGTCAAACCAAATAACAATATACAAGTCAAAAGGCATCAAAAAGTGAGAGGGAGACGGATTAAAAATGAACATAAAACCCACAACAGATGCAACGGACAGAAGAAAATTCCTGCCAAATTCTATACAATGTCAGCAAACTCTCACAACAAACAAGTGCACACAAACAAAAACAAATGAAGTCAGATCATATGATGTCCCCCACCATTACGCTCACTGTACCACACGGTTCTTATCATCGCAATCTCCATCTTCATTTTCATCCTCGTCTCCAAGCTTATACTCGCTAAAATGCTCGACCCTAAACTTCCATTCCCCCTTTAAGGGATCATATGACACAAACTCAGCACCTTGATCCTCGGCTTTTCTTTTAAGCATCTCTTTATACTTTTCAATTCTTGGCCCTTCCGTGTACTGTTGGCCTGATTTCTTATCAAAACACTTAATGTTAAGGAGTGTTACCTCGGCAGGCTTGTTGAGACCCTGTCCAACCGGAGGTTTCTTGGTCTCATCCATATAAACTATTACCTCACGATTGTTGAACTGAACGAGAGACTCGAGATCCAGCCTTCTCACATCTGTCTCACCAAAGAACTTGATGCTGCCATAACCGTGCCGGCCAACCACAAAGTCCTTGACGCGGCGGCAAAATCCCGGCTCAGCTCTTTCCTTTGCAGCAAGCTCTTGAATTCTCGGTTCAGTGTAATAATCCGAGTGGCGAAGCTTTGGCATGAGGGCTTCAACGTCCGCACCATGCTCATAGACAATTGCCGCTTCACCAGCTCGGTGGCCTGTAAGAGTGATGTATGAGTCTCCTTTGTCTGTAGAAAGACCACCCTCAACTCCATTAGTCTTTAGATTTCCTCGGCTGGGATCACCCTGTTCCTTATTTTGTCCATTTCCTATCAAGTCTTCAGCAAAGAGACCTGAACCACGACCAAAATAAACAATTTAGGAAGTCGTGGAAAATGACTCAGCCGAAAAACTCACAAAAAGCTCCAGCCTACCATTGTTTACAAAATGGAACTGCTAAGCAATAAACATCTACAAGTGAGATTTGTCTATGGGCTACTAAAATTTGCTGCTGATCTAAGGGTAAATATACATGCATCCCGGGAAAAGAAAAATTCAGGTAAAAGGATATACTCCACAAAAGATGAAGGAAAGAGATTGTGTATTTTCAATCAGCGAAAACCTACAAGAGTTGAAAAGGCTATCCCTGAAAAAGTAGAAAATAGTGATTGTGCACACACAACTATAGAATTGTAAATATGTTCTTGATGGAGGTCATTTCATGTCGCCTAAGCAAGGTTAATAAACGCCAGTTTTCCGGTATTGTTGCCGCAATTATAAGTTTAGATATGCATTCTTAGTTATATAATACCCCAAAAACCATCAATATATCCATTTTAGTGAAACTTTTTACTTCTTTTAATCATTACAATGCAAAATATACTGTGAAAACGCAGTTGCAGGACCTATTAAATGCCTGGAGCAAATTCCTTTTCATTAGGTAGCTCTACACATTCCATGAAACTCCAAATTCCACAAGAACTCTAACCTTTCCACTAAAAAAAATACAATTGTCCAGAATAATCAGAAGCAGCATGCTAGCAAAACTCATATAACAGAAGCACTCACCTTCTTTAATCTCAGTTGCATGCCCATTTGAGTTGGAGTAACCATTCTCACGTACTTTACCTGGAGCAAAATTCATATAACCATTCTCAGATCTTGGGTAAACTCTGAAAGTTTGAAGCTTTTTTCAATTATCAGTGACAATAGTCCATAGACCATTGAAAACGCTTGCCACCTTAAAACAAGTATGGAATTCTTAAAGGTATCTATCATTTAAAACTACCTCTCGTATTAATTGAGCAAGATCCTCTGCTAGACTCAGGCGATACTACTCATGATTATCCAGATTCTTTTTTTTAAGTCTTGTTTTCTCAATTGACACAATATTGCTGCTTTGAGTTTATCTGAATTTTCACATCTATTTCACTAAGGTAATAGCGGTAAATAATATTTTTTTTCAAGTAACCTTATTGTTTCATTGACACAACTACAAAAGGCTTTCTGCTCTTTTCTTTTTAAGGTTATTTTCTCATCTTACACTGGGCCTCAGGTGTTCTTATGCAAACGAAATTACCGTGTACAACGGAATGTTTCTTACAATCGTGGTGCAGTAATTTTACTTCTGCAAATAAAACCCAATTGATTTTGCATCCAGTAGGACTACCAACGCGACGTGCAATTATCTTTCGGACATGTTTCTCAAACTCAACCAAAATAAAAGCTGCTAATACAGAATCTTCAAAACAGGTAGGAGGTAAGGGTGCAGAACAATTAAGAGAGCCCCAAAAAGCTCCTCAAATTTGATTCAGTGTGGGTTCACTTGCAACAAATCATAACCAAATTACTCCAAACTAGAACTGGAAGGACAGATGTCAAGAGTGCTGTTGTGGTACATTTCCAACTATCCGAAGAAACTTGTCATAAAGTGTATACTTAATGCTCAAATAGAACTCCTAAAACGTTCAGGGTCAAACCAAATAAAGCAATAAGAAAAATAAAATTACAGTACATACCCGTCTCATGCACAAGAGTGCCCATAGCCTTATACGGAGATGATTTCTCTGCATTTGCTCTCGAAGACCGCTGCTCTAATGGGCGAATTACCAGAGCTCTTGGATTCTCCCTTGGAACAATAAGTGCATCTGCTTTTGGTCTGCTAGTTGTTTCATCATCATCAGTAAAAAATGGCACCTGATTGGAGAAAATGAAGAAAAACATAAGGACAAGCGAATGAAATAATCAATGAATCTAATGATCATTACAAAACAAGAAGAGATGTGATAGTAAAACCGCTGATCACCTTTGCACCATCAGATTTCGGGTGATATTTCCTCACAGGAAGCCTAATACGCCGTTGTGAGAGGTGACGAGAAGTCAACAGTGAAGATATCCTTGCAGGCATCGGTTTTTCAACAATCTGCTTATCAAATTGAGGAAGCCCTTTCAGTATGGAGAGCCTAGGTTTATGAGCAATTACTCTACTATTCTAATAATATCAAAAAACGTTCAATAAGACATTCCTTGTAAGCACGGAGCAGAAGTCAATGAATACTTACGGGTAAACTAGAAATTCCATACTGAATCGAAGACGAAGTGCCTGAGCGACCAATCGACATTTGGGGCATCGCGGGTAGAATCCCAAAAGGATTTGAAATGGGAGCAGTTTGTGCAACCACAGTGCTCTGAGGAACTGAGCTGTAAAACAAAAACAAGCAAAGTTCGTAGGAAATCCAGAATATAATCATATCATATATAAAAAAGGGCAACCCGGTGCACGAAAGCATCCCCGCAATGCGAGGGTCCGGAGAAGGGTCCCACCACAAGGGTGTATAAGGGGCAAGCCTTCCCCTGTCAATTTTGACAAGAGGCCGCTCCCAGGACTTGAACCCGTGACCTCTCAGTCACACAGCAAATAAATATGAAAGTACTTCTATGACAAAACTAAATACCCCCTTAGGTGTTTTACAAGAGAACTCTACATCTTGCAATCCCAGTTAGGATTCATTAAATTTTGAGATATCAACTCTCATTAAATAGTTTCTAGCCAACCAAAAGGTTTCCAAGGTTGAAACCTCTGTTTCTGGAGATACAAAGTTAAAACATAATTATCTACTGTTTTGCATTGACCTTGCAACAGCCAACTGCCAATGGAAGTATATCGTGCATGATTTAGTTACTCTATTTCAGAACATACAGATGCACGTCCACAACTCTTTGCATGTAAACTGTCGTAGAACATATACTGAGCAATAATTATCTATCTTCAACTAAAACAAGTGCAATCATACAAAGTGGGTAAAAACCAAGAAGCAAAAAAGAAACATATCATTCACATTGCAGAATGTGTAGCTATTGAGTGTGCAACGATATTCAATATAAGGACAGAAGTAAAATAGAACATAGAAACAGGAATTTGTCTTACGATTGTCCAAAACCACTTTGACCAAAGATGCTAGGGGTGGCACCAAAGCCACTTGTACCAGCTGTAAAGTTACAATGAAAATAATGTTAATTAACGTCATCAGAAATTTATTAGATAAATAAATCATAACGACATCATTATTTGCAAATTCAAAAGTTCAGGCTTATCAACCTGGTTGCTGTTGACCAAAGTTGCTAAAGCTAAAACCGCCAGAACTCTGAGCCGGTTGTGCTGATTGAAAAGGCGTAGCTAGAGAGGCCTTCAAGGAGTAGAAACATAATAAATAGTGTCAAATCATTAAAGGATATAGAAGCAATGACATGCATAACTGTTTCAACAAAAGCAACAGACAACTGTTACGCCAACCAAAATGCCATAAGCACCAAAAGACATGAACAATCAAGATAAACAACCACATTCTTAATTTTACCAAAAGCATGTTAAAAGCACATGGATATTCAAAAATAGTAAGCTAATAACAGACAGCACTCTGTTTGAGTTTAATGATCCAGTCGCCCTCAAAAGTATTCTTAGGTATAGGTATAGTAAAAACTCACACTATTGGTGCATCTACAGAATTATGAACCAAATGAATTCCTAACACCGTAATAACTAGAATGGACATGATATAGCTGTATGTAATAAACAATAAGGACAAAAATTTCAAGTCTCAGTATGTACAAGTCCTTCCATAAGCTCAGTATAATATCATCGGTCGAAGTTCATCAGATTACACTTCAGTAAAAAAACATGGATTGCTACTAAACAAAAACAAGGTCATCAATATAACAAAATTTAACATGCATCATCTCGGTTGCTCAAAATTGATAACTGGAAATAAATAAACAGGAAGAAGAGAGGTACGAATCCTGGAATAACTCACCGTTGTTTGTCCAAACCCTATAGGGTTGCTCTGACTTGGAAATGATGAATTGCTTGAGAATAAATTGCCACCAAAACCAGAAGAAGGTGTATTAAACAAGCTTGATTGACCAAAAGCAGAGGCAGTTTGGCCAAAGGCTGAAGAGGTCTGCCCGAAAGGAGAACTAGTCTGAGTAAGTGCAGGTGTAGATGACTGGAACAATGGGGACGACTGAGAGTTTCCAAAATTCAAGCCAGAACCAAATGCTGAAGTGGTTCCTTGTGCTGATGTGTGGCCAAAGATAGACGGTGACCCAAAAGCAGATGTTCCGGAAGAGCTAAAAAGAGAAGGAGAAGTGGTATTGGCTCCAAATGCCTGACCAGTGGAGCCGAATACGGAAGTTGTTGCTAATGATGTCGAACCAAAAAGGTTAGAGGTATTGGATGTTCCAAAAGGAGAAGAACCAAATGCAGGTGTTGACGAAGCTCCGAAGCTTGAGTTACCAAACCCTGGGTTTTTTGGAGCAAACGGATTAGGAGGTGTTGACGATGAGAAAGGACTTGCAGATGACTGTCCAAATGCAGGAGTCGTTGAGGTTCCAATCCCTGAGCCAAAGCCAACAGCAGCATTTGACTGACCAGCAGGAGCTGGTCCTCCTGGAGTTTGTGTAAAGCAAAAGTCAATGAGCAAACTGCATACAAAAATCTTTAGAAGAGCTATTTCCACATGTTATAGGAAGACAGGTACCTTTATCACCCAACTGGTAGTCCTCCCATCTGAGCTCTTCATGGCTTTTGTCTTTGTAGACCGGCATGGCTGAAATAGACTCTAACTTTCCAGGCTGAGCACCAGCCGCTCCATCTGTATCAGGTGTTGAAGAATATGGAGATACTCTAGTTCCCCCTCGTTGTCCTCCGAAAGTTGACTGCCCAAAAGCAGGGCTTGAGGTCTGTCCTCCTGCATATGAATTACATAGAAACTAAGGCCCAGAAACATTTACATAGAACGCACAATAGTCCAAGGACTTTAAGTGATTTCAGGTTTAAATGGACTGAATCTAGAATCTCAAACATCAGACAGCTGAACTTACCAAAAGGAGCACTTTGAGCTCCAAAGGATGATGTTGCACCGAACGGGCTGCTTCCAAAAGCAGGAGTTGATTGGCCAAAGGCCGAGCTGGATCCAAAATTAAAACCAGTATTCGAAGCACCAAAGGCGGGTGCAGCTGAGGCTCCAAAAGCAGGGGCAGAAGAAGCACCAAAAGCAGGGGTGGAAGAAGCACCAAATGCAGGAGTAGTTGTAGATCCGAAGGCAGGAGTACTTGGGGCGCCGAAGGCAGGAGTTGTTGTAGCGCCGAATGCAGGAGTGCTACTGGCACCGAATGCAGGAGTGCTACTGGCACCGAATGCAGGAGTGCTTGT
Organism: Linaria vulgaris; assembly: GCA_948329865.1. NCBI lineage: Eukaryota > Viridiplantae > Streptophyta > Magnoliopsida > Lamiales > Plantaginaceae > Linaria > Linaria vulgaris. The sequence goes on along the minus strand of OX415251.1, from coordinate 36,649,447 downwards.
GGCCCCAAATGCCGGGGTGCTGGATCCAAATGGAGAACTTGATAGACCAAACCCACCACCTGTGCTGCCAAATGCCGGGCTTGGTGTCGAGCCAAATGCAGGGGTGCTAGTGCCACCAAATGCTGGGCTACTGGACGAACCAAATGTGGGCTGACTTGGCGCACCAAAAGGTGATTGCGAACCAAAGAGATTGCTTCCAAAAGCTGGTTGTTGAGTTTGTTGTTGGGTTTGTTGAAATGAGCTTCCAAATGGACTAGTTTGAGGTGTGTTAGATCCAAAACCACCAAAAGTGGGCTTCTGCCCAAATACCGACGTGCCTATACACTCAGATAAGTTATTAAAAAATAAACATAGTAACTGTAATGACAAGATAGTCACCACAAGGTAATCAAATGACTAAGCTGGAAAAAATAAACAGATAGCTTAAGAATCCAACCAAATAAAATGAGTAAGCTCGACGGATCCAACAATGATTACCAATAGCATAAAAGAACATCTGAAACATACTTTAGACTACAGGAATGTAACCCACCAATAGAGAAACTAAATGCAGATTAACCAAAGCAACATGTCTTAAGGAACAAGTCGTTCCTCTTGACTCTATCCACTGAGATATGACTATTTGAAAATAACACAAGAGAACTGTGAAAATTGTGAAACTCAAGATACAATGTCATTAAGAGGCATATATTTCCCAAAACAAACCGACACATAAAAGATACAATTATAAGAAGAATACACAAAAAATTAGGTTGCCAAGGATTATTTCCATTAAAAAGTGATGCTCTTGAAACAAATACAGAACAGGGAGTTCATAAACAGAACCTGAAGATGACCCAAAGGCTGGCGATGAACTTCCAAAAGCAGGTGATGATGAAGCACCAAAAACAGAAGTAGAACCTAGAGGAGATGAAGATTGGGCACCGAAGACGCCGGTCGACATTCCACCAAAAATGGAGCCCCCAGACTGTGAGCCAAAAGGACTCGGACTACCAAAGGGTTTAGGAGCAAACGGGTTGCTAGTAGCATTATTTGTCTGTCCAAAAACTGGTTGAGACCCAAACGGACTACTGGATGATTGCCCAAAAGCTGTAAAAATTAGTAGAAAAGATAAGTATATCAAAGCAAGAAGTTGTAAACGAAGACAAGAATTATTCGCTCCATACTCACCATGTCATTTAATTAACTTTTAACAATGATGTGCACATTCTGCTCGACATATGATGGAATAGGCATTGGCACAGGATGGGTACCCAGAGTTATACTAAACCTAAACTAGTCGTGCAAGGTCTAAGTATAATTCAGCAAATTCATATATGAGGCCCAATTTGCCTATTTAGATGTACAAGCATGATATAAAGTGAAAATACAAGCTTTAAGAAGGATTTGTTTCTCAAATATACTTACCCTTGTAAACAACAGTAACTTCTTAGTAAATTACATAAAAAGGTGTTGGTAAATATCAGTGTGGGTTCTCTGTACCACCTTTTCAAATATGGTTCATGTTCCCCAATATAGATATCTGGAATTAGCTTTAGGCTATAAGTCAGAAAAATCTCCATTTACAAAATTCACTCCGGTAGGTTAGTATACTTTTAATATTCTTTTACTTGTCAATTTAAATTCCTGTTTTAGATTATACGATTGTCAAAAATATCCTAAACTTGCTCAGACTAAGATATGTACTACATAAAATGTATGCGCATAGCAGAGATAACTGAGTATAATCGTGGAAAAATGACAACGAGAGGCAAGAGAAAACACCAATGAATGATGTTCTCTGTGACTTCGAATAGTAAACGTAGCCAATTACGACACAGAACTGTTAGTATTACTGAAAGTTAACCTCGCGTAGCAAATTACGCGTGATAGGAGTAAATATTATAACATATCGCCAAACACATCTCTCCACAACAACCATTGGTTTGAAATATTTTTCTTTTTCTCATCACCTACATACCGACCTATCTACGAGTAAAAATATAAGTTGTATCTTCTGCTACAAATGATTAAAGGCGCAACTGAACTCTTGGTTAATCAAATTTCATATTATCGGATACGTTCACGAGCCAAGACAAAGTGGCAGCTAGGGACTAACAAAGTCAGAAGAGAAAAATCATAGGTTCAAATAAAACAAAATATAGAATGCAACAGAAAAACGATAAGGAATTGTGTAAATCAGGTAGTCGAGTAGGAGCAAAATAGCACTTACGGTTGCTTCCGAACATTCTTGGTCAGTTGTCCGGGCGAGCGGTTATCGTTGATCTAAAATCCGAACTGCAAGAACAACAGGATAGCAACTTTGACACAAATCACAAAATACGGAAAAATGATATCCAACGAAACCTAATAAGCGTACAAGAACCAAAATTCGATCGCGGAGAGTTGAACTGATAAATACATACCCTAAATATTTCAATACGCGTTAATGGAACGCAATATTAGAGATATAATTGATGCGAGAGGGTTGAAATTGAGAGTTAGGGTTATTGCATATACACAAGGGTTATTGCATATACACATACATACACTATACATATATATATACGAATCTGTATGGCGGTGATTAATACCTGAAAAATAAAAGTCGAGGCGGCGGCGTTAAGGTTGCTTAATAAAAAAGCTGAGACTTGGGGTCGACCGATGCGGAAAGGGGAAAGGAAACACAGTCGCGGATGATGAAACGTAAACTCACTATTATTATTACTATACGGACTCGTTTGTTTTGCTCAACTAAGCCTAATTAGATTAATAGTTATAGATATAAGCTTGTTTGGTTTGCATAATTATTAGTTGGACTTGCCTACGTGGCAAGCTAATCATGAGATTAATAGTTGGGCATCCCCCACCCAATTATTAATACCCCCAATTACCCCAAATAAGATTAATTCCTAAAGACCTAAATACCCCTCATTTTTTTGGTTTTGTGACCAAAGTGGCCTTATATCACTTGCAATTTAGGTTGTACGGATACGGATACGAGTATCGATATCCGCCAGATACGAACACGTAGAATTGATTTTTTTTTACATTTACAAGATATGATACGAATGTCATACGTCAAATATCTAATATTAATAATTATATATAAAAATATAATTTATATAAAAATATCAAATAATATTATATCTAATCACTTGCACAGTCATTAGCCAAATACTATTAGAAACATATCAAAGCTTTGTGTGTTATTTTTATTTTGGCTTGAAATAGAGGGTTTCCACGATTTTATATATAATTTTTCTGAAAAAAATATTACAATTTAGTTCTTGTTGGGCCTTTTCTAGTTTTAAAAAAACTATCACACTGCTCTTATAAATTGCTGATACATATCGGATACTCCTCAGATACTCTTCACGGCATATTTGATAGGTGTATCCGTCTTTTTCTAATTATTTTTAATGCAGGATACGCCACGTGGCATATCCGGTACGTATTCGAAGAGTATCTGGAAAGTATCGGTATCCGATACGTATCCGACACTGACCGGTCATTTCTTTGGAGTATCCGTGCATCATAACTTGTAATTTACTCCAAAAACATTAGTTTTATCTCTAATTTTCAGTTAAAAGTTAAAACCTACAAACTTTGACGACTTTTATCTCAAACCCTTCAAATCTCTAAAGTTAACTATGTAAGAGCTTGTAATTAGTATGCATTTAATTTATAACAATCAAAATAATCCTCCCATATGACATATTATACATATTTCACAATATACTCACAACATTTAATAGCATATAATGTGATATAATTGATAAAAATGATTTTAAAAAAACACCGTAACAATGGTCAATTTATTTTTGTTTGATAATAGAAAAAATATAGAAAATATACACGTCACATGCTTGATTGTAACTCTCTATGTTCAGGGGCGGAGCCATTGTATCAAAAACTTTATCTACAAAAAATAATTGCTCGCTAATGTCACATATACATCTAAAAGGCCTTTAAAGCTTTGATAGAAGAGTGTAAGAAGCAAATCTCATGTTACCTTCGAATTCCGATTTGAAAGATGACGACGTCAAGAAGTCGAGGAGTCAGGCTTTCCGGCAGCGGCAGCGGTGGCCAAGTCAATGGCGTGATGAGATGCGTTACAACGTGCCACCCATTGTTGAATAGGAGTTTCCATTATTGATGATATTTGGTTTTTGTATTTTGGCTTAAGAGGATGAAAAATAAGGAATGGTGGAAATTCTTATAAGAAATGGATGTGTAGTTAATTGGCAAGAATAAGGGTAAATACGACATTTAACCCAAATAAGTAGCAAGATTAAAAAAAATAGGTCAATTAGTCAAAGTAAATATAGTGTTATTTGTTTTTGTTGGGCTTAATTTAGGGTACATATTTGGCAAACCAAGCAACCTAATAATAATATCCAAGACTATTAATAAGAATAAATTAATAGTCATGAGACTATTAATTTTGAAAGCAAACGAGTCCTACTTCTCTAATTCTCTTCTATATTAACACAAATATATAAAATATAATCTTTATTAATAATTGAAATCATTGCTTTAGTTCTCTTTATTAATTAATTGAAATGAAATAATAACAAATATCTTTTTTAATTAGTAATGAAAGTTTTGTACAGACTCCTTTAATCACGGGCTTGTGTTATTTAACCAAAAATAGTCGAGCTTATGTTAATTATATATTACGAAAATAAACTAGATGTATATAAGAGAACGTAATATAATTACTGCCATGAAAAGCTTAAACGACATACACTAGTTGTGGAAACGAGCGCTAAATTGCAAGTAACGATTATTTTTCAAATCGACTTAAGGGAATTGAACTTGTACGAGTCAAAAGGAAGAGGATGCGAGGTTGGGAAAATTTTAAAATGAAAGTTGTGTTATGTGAAATACACTTCTTGACCATCCATTATGGATAGGTACGAACATTCTATTGCATCTTCTTAACGCACAGTAAATTTTTTCTATCTTTGTTGTTGCTTTTATCTACACTTAAATTTATTTTATTGGTCTCTCTCCTTCATCTACTTAATAATCTCCTCTTCACAATGAACAAAACGCTATTAAACTAGCATCATTCTTTTGATTGTAATATCTATCTTTTGATTCTCCTTTCAACCGTTACATGCGAAGATTATAAGAAATATGAGAAAAGTGATGAGTATTATTAATTGTAAAGAGAGTATTTATACAATTACATGTATAAGGATAATTACGGAAAGATATATTCTAAATACAACAATAATTCTAAATTATAGATAAGAAGATATCAAGGATATTCTATCTATGGAAAGATACCCTCTAATTAATATGGAAAGAAATACTCTAGCTAATACGCCCCCGCAAAATTGACGTCCCATCGGCGACGGATATTTTGGAACGTAGAAGGAGAAACCGGGAGCGACCGAGGGGCTTGGTGAGGAGATCCGCCAATTGATCAAGGGTGTTGACATAAGATACCTTGATCAAACCTTTAGAGACAAGGTCACGAACAAAATGGAGATCAACGGAAATATGCTTCATACGAGAGTGCTGAACTGGATGCAAAGAGAGCCGAAGAGCGATCATGTTATCACAACGAATGAGCGGAGCAGTTGCAACTGGAAACCCGAGCTCACCGAAAAGGTGTTGCAACCAGTGAACTTCAGCAGAGGTAGAAGCTAAGGCGCGATACTCAGCCTCCGTGGAAGAACGGACAACTGCCTTTTGTTTTCGAGAGGACCAAGAGATGGGATTGGAACCAAGAAATACAATATACGCAGTAGTGGACGTGCCATGAACCGCATCACCAGCCCAATCGGCGTCACTGAACGCGGTGAGGGATAAAGAACTCGTACGACGAAAAAGTATGCCATGTGAAACCGTGCCTTTTAGATACCGAAGGACACGTTTCAAGGCAACCCAATTTGCTGAGTCCAGAGCAGACATCCTTTGGGCAAGTCGGTTAACCGAGAAGGCAATATCCGGCCGAGTTAAAGTGAGGTATTGAAGGCCTCCAATAATTTGGCGATAAGCAGTACGGTCCACATCAGACGAAGAGGAAGAAGATGGAGGATTGGAGGTCATTGGTGTTGCAAGAGGTTTAGCACCATCCATTTTATGACGAGCCAAAAGGTCAAGTATGTATTTGTGTTGAGAAAGAAATAAACCTTCACGACAACGACATACCTCAATCCCCAAGAAGTACGTAAGTGCCCCCATATCCTTAACGGCAAAACGAGCACTAAGCCGTGAAATAACCGAGGAAATCAGAGAAGGACACGAACCAGTGACGATAATATCATCCACGTAGACAAGGACATAAACCTGAATATGCTCCCGAATGAAAATAAAGAGAGAAGTGTCGGATTTGGATTGAGAAAATCCAAAGGAAGTGAGTGCAGTACTAAGAGCAAGATACCAAGTACGAGGAGCTTGCTTGAGACCATAGATGGATTTGCGCAAAAGGCAAACATGGTCCGGCGCCGACTGATCAACAAAACTAATAGGTTGGCGCATGTACACCGTTTCAGACAGATCCCCATGTAAGAAGGCGTTGCTAACATCTAGTTGGCGCAATGTCCAGCTATGCATAGTTGCAAGTGAGAGAAGAGTCCAAATTGTAACAGGCTTAACAACGGGACTGAAGGTTTCTTTGTAGTCAAGACCCTGGCGTTGGTTGAAACCTTTGGCAACAAGATGAGCTTTGTACTTGTCGATTGACCCATTCGGGTGCCTCTTGATACGAAAGACCCATTTAGAGCCAATAATGTTGCAATCGGGCGGAGAAGGAACAAGTATCCATGTGCTGTGCTTGGTCAATGTTGTGATTTCTTCAGTCATGGTAGCACGCCAAGCCGGATCGGATAACGCCTTGGACGCACAAGTAGGAGCTACAGGGCAGTCAATAGGATGCTTTGTTGCAACATGAATCTGCTTCGATTTAAAGATATTATTGCGCTAACGAGTAATCATAGAGTGGGTTCTGTCAGACTGTGTAGGAGCAGATACAGTTGCAACAGGGGCCTGCCCCGATGAAACAGACGCAGATGGCAAAGAGGTGGCAACATCAACCGAAGTTGCAACATCACCAGAAACTGATTGTGCAGCAGACAAGGGAGTTGCAACAGCAACCAGAGGTGCAACATCGGGGGGAACTAATGGTGCAGTGGGCAGGGTTGTTGCGACATCAACCTGAGTTGCAACATCAGCAGAAACTAACGGTACAGTAGGCACGGGCTGTTGCAAGATAGGTGGCGTCGGGAGAACCGAGACTCCAAAGAAGGTATCCGATGGAGTAGTTGCAATAGAAGGCGAAGGAGAAATCCGCGAAAAAACTGATTCCACAAACCGAACATGTCGAGAGATGTATACGTGCCCCGTGCTGAGATCAAGACACTTATATGTCGCTTGAGAAGTTGAATACCCCACAAAAAGGCATGCCCGAGAAGAAGGAAGCAGTTTGTTCGAAACATAGGCCCAGAGATGAGGATAACAAAGGCAACCAAAAGTCCTAAGGCGTAGATAGTTCGGAGTACGACCAAAAAGAACCTCAAACGGCGACTTGTTCTTGAGAACGGGTGTAGGAAGCCGATTCGAGAGATAGATAGCGGTGCCAAAGGCATATGCCCAATAAGGTGAAGGCAAGTTGGCACGAGTAAGAAGCGTCCGTCCCATAGTTGCACCTGTGCGATGACGACGTTCACTTGTACCATTTTGCTGCGGGGTGTGAGGTCGACTGGCGTAAATACGTTGAAGTTCACGCCAAGCATGGGCTGAGGAATCACAATTAGAGATAAGAGTAAAAATCTCCGGGGTGACAGAGCCAAAGAGGGCCGGGAGGATGAGGGAATCCTGACGAAGCTAGAACACGTGTGCAACCATAGACTCGGGATCGGGGCCGGAAGGCGGACACGAAGTTGTCCCATCGAGAAATCCAAATAGACCGTACCCAAAAACTAGATGGCGAACTTGAGATTGCCATGACGGAAAATTGGGACCCGTGAGACGAAGCGGCAAATGGTGATGGGCGTTGATCGAGATAAGGGAGTCACCGCCAAGCATACCATTGCCAGTGGACGGCGTCATGGAGAACCGATGCGTCGAACAAACGTCCGAAGACGGAGCACCACTAGGGGCGGCAGCAGAAGTAGAGTTGCCGGAATCCATTGGTGGGCTTGACATAGGATCGAAATTTCTTGTTAGAGGTAAGGCTAAGCTGATACCATATAAGAAATATGAGAAAAGTGATGAGTATTATTAATTGTAAAGAGAGTATTTATACAATTACATGTACAAGGATAATTACGGAAAGATATATTCTAAATACAACAATAATTCTAAATTATAGATAAGAAGATATCAAGGATATTCTAGCTATGGAAAGATATCCTCTAATTAATATGGAAAGATATACTCTAGCTAATAATGATTAAACATATTTATGTCATATCTAAAATCCCAAATGTGAAACACGATTGTGTAGAACTTTAGATTTCAAACTTTGAATTTGAGGTTTAAGATGTACAATCTTAAAATTAGTTCCCCGATTTGTGCTTCTAATGATGAAAAAAACCCGGTAGGAATTGGATCCAATCTCAATCCAAATAGGTACACAAAATTATAAGATTAAGATTGAGAAAGTTTTTTTTTTTGAACCTTTTGTTTTTCAACCATTTATTTGGACTACAATCAAGTCTCAAGTCACATTCATATGTATGTGAGAGTCTCCTATAAGATTTTATAATAGTTGTGCCTTGATTCCTCTATTTCATAAAAGTACAATTAACCATGTTATATGTATATATACACATATGTGTGTGCGTGATATATGAAATTGTATTACTCTATTATAAAATTTTGCGTTTTAAAAATAAAAGCCATTCATTGTCATGAGAGTACACAATTTATTCAAATAAGAGAACGAGATAGCTGCTATTAAGCCATTGCGAAGTCTTGCGAAGTCACTAAAGGAATGAAGTAATGAGCTACCAACTGCAATGTTACCAATACAAAACATAATTTTTGGACATCTCATGATACCCCCCCCCCCCCTTTTGGGGTCACTTCCAACTCCACCAGCACATCTATTCGTTCTCTCGCTTTATTATGGTTGACACATGCTTTTTTATATATATAAAAAAAGTAAAATAACTCGTATTAGTGATTAAAGTTCATACAAAAGTTTATGATTGGTTAGTCTCCATCATCAAAGCAAGAATAAGCAATGTTACGATTATTAAAATGATCTGACCAATTACCCAATGTAACGTCCAAAAAGTTAGGAAGAAAATAAATTTATACTTTAGTCCTTAAACTTTTGAATTTTTTTATTTTTGACCCTAAATGTTTACAAACATTTGTATTTGAGCCCCTGAACTTAAAAGTTAGTCTTTTGTTATATTTACAGGTCTCTAATCCTAAAAAATATATTTGGATTTCAAATATTAACCAAGTTGATTGAATTACCTAGAAAAAATACATAAGTAAATAGGTATGTAACAAAGAAATCTAATTATACCTATTTGAATTTTTATTATAAATAACTGAGGGACTTGATATGCAATTAACCAATTGATGACATCTTTTTGATGAGGTAAGTCATGACATCCTTAAGAGCATGATTAAATTCAGATTTTTTGTGATTTATTATAAAATAATTAAAGTGGGGCCTTAATTAAAAGTATTTTAACATGATTTTTTGCCTATAAATACTAGGTTTTCTTCCAACAATTTTCACACCCAAAATTATTTTTGGTTTTCCTTCTTTCTTACTATGAATCTCTAAGTTAGTGAGTCTACTTTCAGGAAAAATTCATCCAAATTTCTTATTTCATCATTTTTTACCCAAAAATAACCAAATCTTTTATTGCGCAAAAATTATCCATTTGGCCCTGCACCTTAGAAAAATCATAACTAATTGTGGAAAAATCTTTTTTGATCAAGGCCAATGGCCGAATACTCCTCATGGTGTCCTCTAACTTTCATATGAAGAAATATTTTTCAAATAATGTGATTTAGAATGTCAAAGTTTCTAAACCATAGACTGCTATCGGAAAATCCGAAAATATGTTCTATGTTTTCAAGAATTATTTAGCGCAACAAACCTTTGGATTTTCCTCCCATTCGGGTACACATATTCCTAGTGATGTTAAGGATCAGTTGCCACAAAAATACTTGCAAACAAAGTTCATTTGGATATCCGATCAAAGGTTTGACGAACTAATCAACGCCATCAAGGTTCCCCGTACAAGTTAAGGTGAGGTTCCATTTCTGATTTTTTCTAGCTCCGTTTGGCATCCGGCCATGAGGAACTTGGACAGAAAAGCCACTACTCCGTTATCAAACCTCGAACAACCTATATTTCATCATAATCCTGTTTGGCATCTCATCTCATAACATAATTTTCTTACTCATCGTTAAATCATATCCAATCATTTATTATTTATCATATCAATTCATAATCACGATAATTATCCAATATTATAATCTGCAAAGAGCAACGAACTATGTTCTGGTCATAGGGGTGGGTAATCGAACCCGAAATTCGGGTACCCTAACCGCCCCGATCGGTTATTACCCGAATTTCGGGTATTAAAACCCTACCCGTACCCGAAAATTCGGGTACCCTAACCGAATAGGGTATTTCGGGTACGGGTTCGGGTAGGGTTTTTGAAAAAAATAGGGTACCCGAATAAAAAATATATGTTTTTTTTTTCCTTTTTTTCCCTTTCTTTTCTCTTTCTTTCCTTCCTTTTTTTCTTTCTCTTTCTTTCATTTTTTCACGCACGCTCACTGTCTCTCTCTCAGACCTCAGTTCACTCTTTCTTTTTAATTTTTCAAATCTCATTCTCACTCTCTCTCTCCGCGCCGCCCGTCCTACTCCGCCTCCGCCTCCGCGTCGCGCCGCTCGCAAGCTTCCTCTCTCTCCCTCTCCACCGGCGGTACGAAGCTCCCGCTCTCTCTCCCTCTCAACCGACGGCGACGCTCTCTCTCGCCCTCTCAACAACGGCGCCGCCGCGGCAGCGGTGACTCTCCCCCTCCCTCTCAAAAAATCCCCTGTTTTCAATTCGAAAACAGGGGATTTCGAAAAAACATCCCATGTTTTCGAAAACAGGGGACTGATTTGTCCAGGCGCCAAAATGGCGCCTGGACAAATTTCGGGTACCCCATACCCGAAGGTTGGGGTACCCGACCCGATACCCGAAATTCCAGTAGTTTTTTTTGGCTACAAGCCATCATTCGGGTACCCCAAACCCGAAGTTTGGGGTACCCGAAATTTAGGGTACCCAAATCCGATCGGGTACCCCAGATTTATATAGGGTATCGGGTAGGGGTTTTACCCTACCCGAAAATACGGGTACCCTACCAGAAAAATCGGGTACCCTAACCGAATCTTCGATTACCCACCCCTATCTGGACATGTAGCTCAAGGAGCAACAAATATTATCCGGTTTACTAGCTTATTTGCTTATTTGTTATACCCATTGGGATGCCTTTGAGAAGTTGAGCCCAGGGATTGAGTCGAGTTACTGTCGGGCAGTAACGACTGTTGGTTTAAGTAATTTCGCTTGATACCCATCTATCTAGGTGTCGCTTGCAGTCAGGAGTTGGTTGTAACTCGCGTGCAGGATAGACATGTACTCGAGCATGTCTTTTAATTGTTTGCGAGGTCGCTCCTTGTCGGGAGGTATAAGGTAGAATCAGTATTTTCAGAACCGGACCAGTCACTGAACCGGTGATCTTACTGATTACTTGTTTTAGTGGTCGAACCGGTCGAACCACTGGTTCAACCGATCAACGCAGTCAAGTAGTCAAACCTCCTTCACAAATCACAACTATATATATATATATATATATATATATATATATATATATATATATATGCAATACAACATATCATTATCATGATTTTAAATATTACCTTCAAATTCAGCTTTCAAGTTTCAACGGCTAATTCATAATAAATAAACACACTTCTACAGTTCTACTCCACCACAATCACATCATGAATTTACAATATCAAATCATCAAATCACCAAAATACTTCATTGATGACATCCAAAACTTGAATGCAAAATCACTAAATCGGTAAATCCAACCAAACATATCCAAATCCATACTAAGTTCCAACGACATTGCAATATCAATAAAATAATATCATAATATGTAAAAAGTAACATCTCAATACTCAAAAGTTTCACCATCACTTAGCAACTACCATAATCCAACAATATCACTAAAAATTGAAATCACTCATTATCATCATGACTGTTTGTCCCCACATCTCTATTTGCATCTTCAATGCCTAGATAGAATATAAAAAAGTGAGTAATTTAAAGTAGTGAACATTTTAAAAATAAAATATACCATAAAAGTATAATTACCAATTGATGGCTGAGAACTAGAAGCTCCTTCGGCATTTTGTTGACTTTCTTCAAGCATTTCTTCCAACTCATTATAATCAAGTTCTTGTTCACCACTTGCATCTTCTTCAATAACCCAAGGCCCCACCTTATCAATAGACTCATAATCAATTGGATCATAGTACTTCTTTTTTCACGTTTCTTCAAAATTACACCAAATTATGTAAGTAAGAAACATCTTCAAATATAATAAAATAAACTAGATTAATTCTTATATAAAGGAATAAAAAACATATCTTTTCTCCAAACGCAAATTGTAATGCACAAATACCAAATCATTTAATCTTGCATGCTCCAACCTATTCCTCTTCTTCGTGTGAATTCACTCAAACACACTCCAATTACGCTCACATCCAGATGATGATGAAGTCTGGCTTAACAGTTTAACGACAACTTTTTGCAAAAGTGGCGCATCACCACCAAATAAACTCCACCATACATCTTTTTTTTTAAAAAAAAAAAAAATTAAATTAGTACGCAATTATCAAGATCAAAGCTGTAAAGTTAACCAATGAAACTAATATAAATAACAAGCATACCTGGACGAGTATCTTTTAAATTCTTTCTCGCTATGTCACGTCCAAAGGTTCCTTCACGCTTCCGAAACATGGTCATTTCCCTCACCAAATTCTCCATTATAGGACAAAGCTTCTCCACCACATCATATACACATGACAAAACCGCAGTATTATTAGCAGGACTATCGTCACCATACTGAAAAATAGGAGTCAACCAGTAAGCTGTCACGTGTAGATTATTTCTTAGCATTTTATCCCACCTTGCATTGATTATGTCCACATACATTTTATATTCATGATCTTTACCCTCCAAAACTGTCTTTACCCCATTAATTGCTCTTGACATCCCCTCATAAACAAAACCCATATAAGGCTTCTCATCTGAATCACAAATTCGCAATAATTTTATGATAGGAATCATAACTTTCACAATTCTCTCGCAATCTTTCCAAAATTCATGATCCAAAATAATTCTCCTAACTTCTACACCTTTATCCTCTTTCATGAATTTCTTAAAACCTGAGTCAATCACCATTCTTGCCAAAACATCTTGTCGTTCACATATACTCTGCAATGATAAAAAAGTCGTGCCAAAACGAGTCGCACCAGGAACAATTATTTCAGTCCACCCAGCTTGTTGCTTTAACCATGCATTAGACCATTTACAGTTATAAACAAAACTTGTTATTCTTGAAGCAACATGTGATAAACTTTTAACTTTGGGAAGATCTGAAACACCCTTCAAGATTAAGTTTATGCAGTGTGTAGAACAAGGAGACTAAAAGATTGAAGAATACTTTTCATTGAGCAATTTTCCAGCTTTTTTATAGTTAGCTGCATTATCCGTCACCATGTGCACAACATTCTCAACGCCTACCATTTCAGCAATTTCAGAGAAAAGATTGCATAAATTTTCAGATCTTGACACTATAGCTGATGCATCAACAAACTTGATGAATGACATACCTTTTGAACAATACACCAAAAATTGATCAACGACCTATGCCTCATATCCATCCAACCATCAGCCATAATAGTGCAACCACTAATAATCCACTGACTTCTAAGAGCATCAATAGACAAACTTACTTTAGCTTTAACTTCTTGGAGCAAAGAAATTCTCAAAGCATGATAGCTAGAACCTGAATACCCAGGACCTATTGTTGATATTCTCTTCATTGTCTTTACAAAATGTGGAGAATTCACAGCATTTAAAGGAATACATGCATCATACCACCACTTAGCAATATCCAAATCCACATTCTTAATCATTTTTTTACTTTGTAATTTCAACTTTATACCAGGTTGAGTAGTGCCTATCTTTCCTCACCTTTTGACATAACTCCCTATATCACTTGCCTTATGTTTCTTAGATATACCACCTGTTTCAGTTTCATTTTGAGTTTCTTCTACTTCATTTTCATCACAAAGTGAAAAGGATGGTCTTTTATTTTTCTTAGCCTTATCTAGCGCAGAAAGCATTCCATGAATTTGAAATTGCACTTCAGGAGGTACCTCTAGGTATTTCTTCGTTTGACCTGTGATGCCAGCAAGGTGCTGCTTCATGCGATTAATGCCCTCACCATGAATTACATAACCACAATGAATGCATCGGAGAAACTCTGCCTTTCCCTTCCCTCCTATCGGAGTACAATGATTCCATGCAATATCATCTCGACGTCGCGGATTTACATTACTAGCTGATTGATCCTCTTCATTATCTTAAGGTTCTTTTGGTGTACTTGAAGAGTTGTTTGCCATCACCTATATCAATTTTAAACAAACCAAGCTTAATAAAGTCATAAAAACAAAATCCCAATTATAGTTACTAATGTTTACCTAATTTATATAAGTGTAGCATTAAAACTTAAAAGTAACAGATTATTAATATGTAATCATAATCCAATACAGAATACATCAATACAATACTTCATCAATATTGTTTCTTTACTTGTTCATCTTATTACTAACTATCTAAAATGTAAAATGGTCAAAAACTCTCACATAGTCACATGGCTGAAGTATCTGCTCAAAGTTTGCTGAAAGTAACAGAATTATCTGCTCAAAGTAAAGTCTTAATTACTACACTTTACTAAACATCAAACAATTCTCAAAATCATAAAGAAAAAAAAAACAATTTTCACCTGATTTGTTTGAGGGAGGCGGCGGACAGTAGAAAGAAGCGGCGAACGGTGGTGGCAAACGGCGTGGTGGTGGTGGACTTTTGCTTTCTTTGTTGGTTTTTTTCTTTCTTTCTAATTTTAGGGATTTCACGATCAAGTTAGGGGAAAAGGGTGGGAAATTGCAGTTTAGGCCTTGCATTTTTTCTTATTAGTTTTTCTTGTTTTTTTTTTAAATATTTGGCGGACAGTGCCGATTACCGATCACCGAGTGCTGGTTCAGGGCCGGTTCCAAGCAGCAACGGTTATTTATAGCCAACCGGACCGGATCAATGGCTGGTTCTCGGTTGAATCGATTTGACCGGCCGGTCTGGTCCAATTTTAATAACATTGTGTAGAATAGTAGAAGTCATAAGACTGTATTTGTTTATTGTTAAGCACAAGTTCATTAACTATTCTATGAAAACTCCAGTACTATTGCTACATCAAATTGTCTAGTTGAACTATTTCTACCGGTAAGATCACTCCCGAAATGTATCAAATAAGTCACAGTTAATTCTTGCATTACCAGTTCTTTTATATAAATCTCACTAAGGTAAGCTATAATCAGCTTTTTATGTGAACAAGTGATTTTGGGGTGTTTGCAAATCTAGTTTTTTCGGTTACAAAACTTTTTTTAAGCTGAAAACCCCGACAATCTTGAAGCTGGTGTAGGGGTGCTTTTGGCTTAACTAAAAATTGTGAACTTCTACTTTTCCACTAGAGTTTGCAAACACCACCTAAGTCATTAAGGACTTATTCCTCGTTTCTTCTGTCCATTCCTCAGGATAAAATCAACATGGCAGCATGGACCAAGTGAATAATTGTTCAAGCGTGTATTTTAGAATATTCGTGTTTTGTCACTAATGCATAACCATTAAAATAGTCACATTATTTGTAATACCAAGACTTTCGTTGTCTATATATATATATATATATATCAAAATATAATTTATAAATCGTGTATGATTTTGATCCTGAACAAGTGAGACACTTCCCATGAGTTGCACTTTAGTATGGATTGGGTAAAGTGGCTGGCTACCACTGAACCAACTCGGATCGGAGCATGGCTCGTGGGGAGTGGTTGTCACACCCAAGATAACCCATTTAGCAAGATCATGAGCTACGCCATTAGCATTACAGTTGAGAAGTAAATTAAATTTTCTTGAAGACCAAGCAACACAAAATTCTCTCATGCAAATCACCTAAGGTATATATCAACGCGCTTATGAGATTGAGGTTATCAAATTCAACAATGGAAAGTTTCGCATTTTCATTATTAGGGATCGACACGCATGGAGGACAACTAAAGTTTTGGCTACAATAAGATCCATACACATTCGAATTTTGCTAGAGGCAAAGATGGTGGAGCCTTTGCAATCCCAAAAAATGAAAGAGGTTGATGCTTTGTCATATGTAAATGTCGCATCACAGTTAGCTTATTACCAAGGGCGACATCTTCAAGTATTGCACATTGAGTGTTGTAGATGATTTTTCTTTGAAAGTTGAGCACTTCCGTGTTCTTTAACCAATGCATCAACTTTAAAAGAAAGTTATTGTACAGAATGAGAGAGGTTACCATGAGAAACACTATTACAATTTTGCTAAATTAGATCAAAAAACCATCAAAAGAAGCAAGACATCTTACCCTCTCTAAACCAGTTAAGAAAAAACTTCTAGTATTGTGAAGCAAAAGATTGATCCATAATATTCCAATAAAAAAAGGGTGAGACTGAGATGTCAACTAAAGAGCAATCAAATTTGTGCCGTAATGGATAGTTTAAGAACAATCCAATGTTTCATCCCTAAAGCCAGATCATGAAAGCAATTTGAAATAGTAAGAGTTGATCAAGAAATTGTACAACTCGAGACCAAACGAATGACCGAGTGATTTGTTATTTTAAATATTTATTTTCAAATTATGTAG
Source organism: Linaria vulgaris (assembly GCA_948329865.1). NCBI lineage: Eukaryota > Viridiplantae > Streptophyta > Magnoliopsida > Lamiales > Plantaginaceae > Linaria > Linaria vulgaris. Next base: position 36,632,460 of record OX415251.1, on the reverse strand, counting down.
CAAGATAAGTTAAAACCATTGATCTCGAAACAAAATATAATGGAACTTCACTCTCCTGAGTTACTAGTTATTGACAAGCCAAACACACTCACCATTCATACATACATATATATATACATATATATATATATATATACGCATTTATATAACAGTGGTATATAGGATATATCTTTTGTATACTATATTAATATATCTAAGTATCTAAATAATATTTAATTATCACAAAAAGTATCTAAATAATATTTTTCAAGTATTAACCCTATAAATGAAGATTTGTTTTTGTTTAGTATTTTGAGCATGTATTTTGCTCTGCTCTCTTTAGAATCTTATGTCTTTATACTCACTTTCTTTTCCCAAAAGTACAAAAAAATAAAAAGAATTATAAATAACAGATTGTAATATATTGTGCATATTTAAATTTTTATAATCTAATTATAATAGAAAACTTAAATTTTAGTTAATAGTTTTTTTGAAATAATAGCCTCTCTTTTATTTGGAAACCTATTTAAGCTTCTCTCTCGTTGTATTATTACATGGCTTATTTATATAGATAGATTATTTTGAGCTAATTATAATTTTTTTGAAAGATATTTGGAGCTAATTATTCACAATTGGGTATTTTCACTTGTTGACGACAATTAACTATATGTATACATATGCATCATTGTTTTTTTTTCCTTACATAGTTCCTATTACTATAATTAAAGAGTATGAGCAGAACATAACTATGAAATTAAATTATTAGAAATGTCATTATCATGCGGAATGTAACAACGTTCTAACCAGGCGAACCAATAATACAGAACATGCGACTAGTACGTAGTAACGACGACAAAGAGTTACCTTCCATCATTCAATAGGACTTTGTCGTATTCATCTCAAAATGTCATGGCGAATGTACCAAATAATCCAGCAAGTGCGAGCATAAAAATTGCATCAAAAACTACGTTGAGGAGTGATAAATCCAACGACCACAAAAATCGACAAGTCGTTTGACAAAAGAATTAGACTGGTTACTTTAGCCTACGCCAAATAAAATTCCAAGCTATACACAACCTGTGTTATATCTTTCTACATGATATTCATGATTTGCTGACATAGCTTGAAGAGTGTAATCTGAGTTTCATAAATGTTGGCCAGAATCAAACGCTTTTGCAGTTCTTGTTCTGATGTGGATCCAAAAATAGACCGCGATTCAAATGCAGATGTTCCACTAGAGTTAAAGAGAGAAGGGGATGTGGTATTGACTCCAAATGCTTGACCAGTTGAGCCGAATATGGAAGTTGTCGCCAATGACGTTGTACCGGAAAATGCAGATGTCGAACCAAAAAGGCTAGATGTATTGGACTGTCCAAAAGAAGAAGAACCAAATGCAGCCGTTGATGAAGATCCAAAGCCTGACTTACCAAACACTGGAGCAGATGCAGTTGTGGTTGATGTTCCGATGCCTGAACCAAAGCCAACATCAGCATTTGACTGACCAAGGAGAGCTTGCCCTACATCTGTCTCGGGTGTAGAAGAATATTTCCATTTTCTACTTCCCCTTTGTTGCCCTTCAAAAGTAGACATAATAAAAGCCGGCTTTAAGGTCTGTCCTCCTACAAAAGATGTGGATAGGTGTTCAGTATAACATAAGTTAATTAGCAAACTGTGCACGATCTTCAGTAGTTTAATTTTCATACGTTAAAAAAATATGAATACCTTTATCACCCAACTGGTAGTCCTCCAACCTGAGTTCTTCATGGCTTTTCTCTTTGTAGATTGGCATAGCTGAAATAGCTTGTAGTTCTCCAGAGTTTGAGGACTGTCCTCCTGTATAGGAGTTACATAAAAACTAAGGGTCAGAAATATCTACAACAGAGCACACAATTCATTGCCAAGTCCAAGGACTTCAAGTGATACAATTTAAAATTGACTTAATCAAGATCTCAAACATCATACAACCAAACTTACCGAAAGAAGCACTTTGAGCTCCAACGGATGATGCTGAAACAATACAACTGCTTCCAAAGGCAGGAGTTGATTGGGCAAAGACTGAGCTGGATCCAGAATTAAGAGTACTTGAAACACCAAAAGGGGAAGCACTTTGAGCTCCAGAGGATGATGTTGAAACAAATGGCCTGCTTCCAAAGGCAGGAGTTGATTGGGCAAATATCGAGCTGGATCCAGAATTAAAAGGAGCACTTGAAACACCAAAAAGGGAAGCACTTTGAGCTCCAGAGGATGATGTTGAAATAAACGGGCTGCTTGCAAAGGCAGGAGTTGATTGGACAAAGAACGAGCTGGCTCCAGAATTATCAGGAGTAGTTGAAGCACCAAAATGAGCACTTTGAGTTCCAAACGATGATATTGAATTAAACGGGCTGCTTCCAAAGGCAGGATTTGATTGGCCAAAGACTGAGCTGGATCCAGAACTAACAATCGTACTTGAAGCACCAAAAGCGGGTGCAGCTGAGATGCCTAAAGCAGGGGTAGAAGAAGCACATAGTGCAGGGGCGGAAATACCACCAAATGCAGTTGTGGCACCGAATGCAGGAGCAGTTGTGGAACCCAATGATGGAGCGCTTGAGGCCACAAAAGCAGGAGTGCTGGATGCAAAAGGAGAATGCGACAGACCACACCTATGACTTGCGGTACCAATTCCAGGACTTGGTGTAGAGCTAAAGACGTGGGCGCTAGTGCCACTGAATGCTGGACTACTGGCTGAACCAAAATGTGTAATTGAATCAAAGAGATTGCTTCCTAATGTCGGGCTTGTTGTAGAACTAAAGACATGGATGCCAGTACCACCGAATGCATGACTACTAGATGAACCAAAAGGTGTTTTTGGATCAAAGGGATTGCTTCCAGAAGCTGGTTGGGATTGTTGAAATGAGCTTCGCAATGGACTTGGTTGACTATTGCTAGATCTAAAACCGTCAAAAGTGGTGTTCTGCCCCACAACCGTTGAACCTATACAATTAACATAGTTAATAAAAATAAACACAATAATTGCTAAGCAAAGGTAGTCACCAAACAAAACTCAAATGACTAAGCTGGAGGAATTAAACAGATAGTTCAAGAATTAAACCCAATACGTGAAGCTAGCTTAACGTATCCATCATGTATTATCAACGTCAAAAAAATAACATCTTGTACAATGATAAATTAAAAAAAAAAGTGTAAATAGCGCCCCGTTAAAGCAAGAAAAGAAGAAATTAGCAGAAGAATATAAAAAGATAATGGAAAAATTAGTTGGCAATACGAATCGATGATGCTCTTAAACAAATACAGAACATGGAATTGCACAAGCAGAACCTGCAGATGATCCAAAGGCTAGCAATGAACTTCCAAAACCAGGTGATAATGAAGCACCAAAAACCAAAGGAGAAGAAGACTGCGCTCTGGAGACACTGGCAGACGTTCCAACAAAAATGGAACCTCCAGACTGTGAACTAAAAAGACTCGTACTACCAACAGGTCCGGGAGCAAACGGGTGACTACTAGCATTATCTGTCTGTTCAACAACTGGTTGAGAACCAAAGAGACTGCTGAATGCTGGAAAAACGAGTAGTAAAGGGTAAGCATATCAAGGCAAGAAGAAGTTGTAGATAACGACAATAGTATTCGTTACATATTCACCATGTCACCTAATTAACTTTTAACAATGATGTGAACATTCTGTTCAACAAATGGACTACTTAATGATTGTGTGTTCTGTTTCACAATTCGTAATCTTGATTTTGTGATCTTAAATAATAGTATCCTGAACTTGCTCAGACATAAACTGTACACCCTAGCAGAAATAATTCATGAAAAATGACAAGGAGAATGAAAACACAATATACATGACTTATATAGGTTGATGTAATTACACTCGACATAAGAGTACCGATTAACAGATTATAGCCCCCCACCTATTGCGTATGTATAATAATAAACCAAGGATACATTGCATCAAGAAATCGATCTAACTTACATAGAACGTTTGGTGTTGTATTTGTTTCTAACCCCACCACCACCCCTTCCCTCGCCCTATCTCGTACTTGTACATCATATAACGCAACTGAATATCAAACCGTCTCTTTCGACAGTAAACGTAAAAGGGTCAAATTCAATGTTCAAATCATCATATAAAAAGACCTGTGACTAATACGAAATATTCTTTCTTTTCTCATCATTAACATCCAGGACTATCACAAGTGCATAACAAATTACCACTGGCAGGAAAGTACCTAATTTAACTTTAAGTTGCAGATTATGAACAAAATCAATAATAATAGGTTACTTATGAATTATGAAGCAACAGCCACAATGCAAAAATCATTAAAGAAATCGAAATCATAACGTTGAGTTAGAGTTAGAGCACTTACGGTTGCGATTCATCGAAATCTAAACTGCATATCAATTATACTAAGAAAACAAAAACCTAATGATTTCAATATGTGTGTGTGTGTGTATATATATATATTGGGTGTGTATAGCGTAGTGTTGCAACAGAGGGTTGGGTTGCGTAGTAGAGAAGCAGCTGTGCTAGTTTGTTTGTTTCCATAACGGTTGTGAGTGAAAGACAGAAGCAGAAGATCAAATTTCAATTTATATATATAGTTATGATATCTTTAATAGCAACCATACCCTTGTATTAATAGCTAATTGCCAAAATAAGAATAATAAAGAAAATCCTTCATCTTTTATTTTATTGTAACAAATGACCCTTTTGTGTTAAAAGCAAAACAATCTCTATATTATGTTAAATTGACTATGATACTCTGTGTTACTTTTATTAGCAAATACACAAGTATGCGGTAATTACATAAATTACACTTCATGTTTGAGAAATTACACAAACTATTTTTATAGCCGATTTTGTATAAGAATTAGTAAATTTTGTTGAATGTAAATTCATGCTCCTCATTTATCCTGCACAAAAAATAAATCAAATTTGCTAAAAAAAGGCATTAAGCCTCCTTTACCGTGTTTAAAAAAACAAAGAAAATAAAAAATCAAATAATATCTTGAGAGTAAAAATAAACTGTCTGCAGATTTTAGTCACTTCCTTGATCTTAAGTTGTAAGGTTGTTTTAATGATTATTTTATTTTTGTTTTACATAAGGGTAGTTTGTGTAATTTTTCAAACATGAGTGTTGATTTGTGTATTTATTCCATATGCCAGGAATAGTTTGTGCAATTCTTCCTTTATTTTATTTTAACAAAGGACTAAATGACCTTTTGGGTTAAAAGCAAAAATAATCTCTATATTATGTTAAATATACTCTCTATTACTTTTAAGGCACATCAAGTTAAGCTCACAAACAAAAACACAAACACCTGTCCAAAATAAACGGTTGATCAATGGTCGAGGAATTAATATCAATACATGGGCATATTATTAATTTTTAAACATTAAGGTGCCAAGTGAGGAACATAGTATGCGTTAGGGGGCTTAATGAGATTTACCTTTACCTTTTATCAGCAAATACTACATATTTTAAACATTAAGTAAATATTATAAAGTATAATTTAACTATCTTTGATATGGATATTTCCCGTATTAGGCCGACCCATGGGCCACCCATATTTTGCCTATATCGGGGAACTTCCCCGATATACATATCGAATATGGCATTCGATATGGTACTACTCAATTGTTATCACGTGTGCGGTCCCCGCTTCTCGATGCCTATAAATATCCTGATTCCGCTGATCAAGGTAAGCTTTAATTATCCTAAGATACTATACACATATATCGAGTATCACTAACATCACTCCCTATATATATCCCATATATATATCCTCGACATACTCATCCGACGTCACATCCGACATCATCCCCGACGTCACCCTAAAGATCATACCCGACGTAGAGTGCCTCCGATATCATCTCCGATATCAGCTTCGACGTCATACTCGATATACCTTCGACATCCAGCAGAGCATCTAGCGTCAGTTTGAGGTGTTCCAGACCAAGCCTACTTAGACTAGCCTTAGTCGAAGTAGGTCTAGTTTGTAATAGAATTGTAGCACCACACTTGTAATATCCACCTCGTCATATGTATACGATTCATTGTCAAACTAGTGGCGCCGTCTGTGGGAACACCAAGTTCCCAGACGAAGACGTTAAGATGCAATGCAAGATGACCCGCTCACAGTTGGCAAGGCCAGTGGTTGACAACTCAACAGCTGAGAGTGCGCCCCCACTGCCTGTTCAAGCTCCAAAACCAGTAGTGGACTAGAATGAACCCGTGCAACCTCAACCGCTGAGGGTGCCATGCCCGCACATGTGGCACCTACTGTCTTGACACCCGAGATCATGGCGCAGATCAACGCCACCGTTCAGATAACATCGAATGCGACCCTGGAGACTTTGTTGCCGCGCCTGACCAACCAAGGAGCAGGCAACGCGCCGCCGCGACCTCAATAGTCCAGAACTAGAGGCCCTGAATCCAGGCCTAGAGCCAATGAGCACGAGGATACAGGAGAGTCCAGAAGGGACCGTCCCAGTCGAGAGCTCCCGGGGGGTGACGATCCCGACTCGATGATGGACATGAGGTATGTAGAGAGGAGGATGGAACAACTGGACCGTGAGAAGGCAGAAGTTGGTTGGAAGCTAGCATTGGTGGAAGGCCACATGAGCTTGACCCCGTTTTGTGAGGAAATGGAGTCAGAAGTACTGGAGAAATAAGATAAGATCCCTACCATTAAAGCATAAAATGGGAAGAGCGACCCGATCGACCATCTACACTGCGTCGATAGCGTCTTAAACCTGCATATGATTTCGTGCAACATTAAAGCAAAATTTTGGCCACAACTATGCCTGGAGCAACCCTGGATTGGTTTACAAGAATGGAAGCTGGGTTACTAACAAGCTATGAGCAAATGAGGCAAAAGCTGGAGAGCCAATTCTCGAGTCAGAAGAGGATGCGAACGAGCATGAACCATTTGAATGCAATGAAACAAGGAGAGAAAGAGAACCTGAAGGATTTTATAAAAAGGTTTAATGATGAGCTGCTCAAAGTTGACGAGCCCAAGGGGGACCAGGTTGCCCTCATCTTGTTTAATGCAACAACGCATAGAAGATTTGTGGCACAGTTAATCAAGCTTAGATCGCCAACGATCGACCAGATCAACGCACTTGTGTATGACATCGTTTATGAGGACACCATGATGGCGACCAAGCAAAGCCCGCATCAGTCACAGAGCAGGGCGCAGGGAAAGGAACGATATAGGGATAGATTCCCGGGAAGATATACCCCTCTAAACAAAGGGATTTTGGAGGTATTCGCCGTGGCACAAAAGAACAGATGGCTCAATGAGCCGAGAAATCTAAGAGAGAGCAAAGGGATGAAATTCTCTAGGAAATACTATGAATATCACCGACAGATAGGACATGACACAGAGGAATGCACTGACCTCAAGAATGAGATCGAAAGGCTCATCAAAGAAGGCAAACTGGTGGAGTTTGTAAGGAATTATCAATTATGTCTAAGTTATAGAGATTCCTTAAGGCATAATTATGTCTAAGTTATAGAAATTCCCTAAGGCATATGCAATGTTTAAAAACTTAACTCCATCTACGAGATCTAAACTAATATACATAAAAACATTTGAACAATTTTTTAATATAATAACATTAATTATAAACATAATTAAATCAAAAAATGATAAAAATTTAGTCAAATTAATCAAGTTACATATATAACCGACGTTTAATCATAAAACCTAACAGTTGTACGATATATAACAAAATCTAATGGCATAATCGATATTTAAAAACTAACAATTTCCTAAAGACATGACATATACAATCAACGTTTAAAAACTAACAATTAAACAAAAACTAACAATTCAACGACAACTAACAATTTCCTAAAGGTTTCTAAAGCATAATCAACCAATCGAAGTTAAATATAACATAATCTATCTAACATTCTTTAAAACTACAAGATCTAACGATTCATAAAGCATAATCAATGTTTTTTAACAACTAACAATTCAACCAAATTTAACGTTTCCTAAAGCTTCCTAAGCATAATCGACTAATCGAAGTTAAATATAACAAAATCTAACAATCATGAAATCTACAAGATATAACACGATTAGTCGATGTTTAACAACTAAATCTAACGATTTTAATTCCAAAAGGTTCCTAAAGCATAATCTAACGAAATCTAACGATTCCTAAAGCAATTCGTGCGAAAGTATAATTGAAATCTAAAGCAATTCGTTCGAAATTACCGAAATCTACAAGAACTAACTAATTATATTCGAAATCACAACTAAATCATCAAAACCAGACACAATTTGAAGAAACAACAAAGACTTACAACAATTCGAAGTTGCAACGGGAAGCCAGTAACAATTCCGGACGAGCGATCGCTGCCGACGGCACGTGTGGAGAAGGAGTGGGAATGGGTGGCGATTGAAATGAATTTGGATAGGTTTTTTTTTAATAGGTACTAGAAAAGTAGCGACGTCCCGTCGCTACCTGGGCCCAGCTGCGGCCCAGGGCAACTTCAGTGTTGCCCTAAACTGCCAGTGACGAACAACCCGTCACTACTTCATTGTAACGACGGGATTCCCGCCGGAAAGTCCGTCGCTACCTTTGGCGACGGCGTACCCGGTCGCTACAACAGTCTGCGAGCGGTACGACGTCACTACCCTGTGTAACGACAGACCAAGTAGCGACCGCGTAGCCGTCGTAAGTTTTTAGTAGCTAATATTCAAAAATCTTGTAGTGTTAGTTGTGATGAGCAATATATGTTGTTTGTGAGAAGATATTCTTATTATCCGTGGTACAAACCGTTGTGCGTATGCTACGAAAGTGAAGAAAAAACCAATTTTTGTAATTTATGCGCTTTGTATACTTACACGTATGATTTGTTTTCTATAAAAATGACGAAAGTGAAGAAAAAACCAATTTTTGTAATTTATGCGCTTTGTATACTTACACGTATGATTTGTTTTCTATAAAAATGTGGAGAAGACATGGCTTACAAGAGTAAGGTTGGATAACAAAATTTATCGTCGAGAGCATGACAGTGAACAAAGTGCTAAAAAAGACATCATGTCACTGATACAAAGAACTAAATGATCTAGGTTTATTATTATTATTAATAATAATAATAACAAGAACGCTTCCTTGGTTGTTGCGGGCATCAAGTATTATCACCAATTAATTTACTAGTCAAGCCATTTTATGTAGGAGCTGGTCAATAAAGAAGAAAACGACAAAGGGTATAAATTAATATGTTTGGGGTCCATGCCGTACAAGGACAGATACATTGAAAAAGAGAGTCATCCGCTCCTAATCTATTTTTAAGACACGGTCTCCTAATCTTGATGTCTTTTATACTCTATTTTGCTTCAATCTTTTAATTCTTTTAAAATTGTGAAAGGCAATTATCCACATCTTCAAGATCACACCACAATTTATGGTAAAATGTGACTTTTCACCCTCATTTATTCAACATGGTAAAACAGTTATGATAAATTGTATAAATGATCGCGAGTTAAGGAATATCACAAACAAACACTTTTTATATATGTTTAAATTGATTTTGGGGATTGCAGTGTCTAGAGGTTGTTATAAACCGAGTTGCGTCGTGGCTCCAAGTATGGCTAGAAGATATGTAGTTCAATAGTTTTTCGATATCAGAGTGCGTTCGTAAGTGAAACTATTTAAGCGAAACTCAAAATTATAATGAGTGGTAATCCAAGAAGTATTGCGAGTCCTACTAATAAGAAAATTCTCTTATATATATTGAGTTTACAACAATATGAATATTGAGTTTACATGCCAAAGATAACCGTCATGTGATATCATAACTTCCCTGGAATGTTGGTCTAGCTACTATCCACTGAACCAAGAATTATAGCTTGAAGTTTTAGTTAAGAATCTCCAATGATGCTGCCTATGCCTGTTGGACGAGGATCACTGTAAGATGAAAGGCAATTTAAGGAGGGGCGTGCGACTATGTGGTGGTTAGGCTTTAGAGAGTGGGCATTTTCATTAAAATGTCGTGTATATCCCTTAAGACTTAACCTAAAAGTCTCACGAGATTTCTAACCACTATATCGAGTGTAATTTAGAAATTCTACACATAACGCTCCTTTAAGTTATTTATTATAAAATGATAAAATAATTTTATTGTCATATAAATCAAATAGTTGAATGTTAAAGAATCTTGGGGTATAAGACATTCTTTAACAATACTCATTTTATAAAATTAAGCGTATGAAAAAATTAATTATTTAAGAAAATTTATTAGATCGAGTTACTTAAAATTTAAAAAGTGTATATAAATCCATAACTTTTTTAAGACAATTAACAAACCGAATAATAGATTTACACAAAGTTAGAATAAACCGGTGTTTAATTTTTGACATTCCATCGTGCTTGAATTTAAGCACACACAAAGTCAAAAAACTAAAAACGACTTGAACATTTTTCATTTTTTAAAGATGGCACGAGACACGCGGACGCAACGTCCTACTTGGAGATGGAGATAGAAAGTAAATAATCAAAAGTCTAAAGGAATAATATTTTGTATATCTTTATGCTCTGGATTTGGAGAGGGACATGCCAACAACAATCTACATTTTTTGAGAGGCCCACCGTAGTAGCTCAGCCGGGCCACCACGAGAGCTCCATTCCTAGACAGTATGTACGTCGGTGGGGGGTACTCCAACCACTAGCCACCCCCCCCCCCCCCCCCCCCCCCCCCAAATCCATTTACTTTATGTATATAGAATATAAACAGTTGATGTCAAGGAGTATATATTATACATAATAGTACCTAATATTACATCACAATAAGTAATGCCATTAAATATATATTTGTTAAACCAAATCATAAGACACCCCCACCAAATCAACATCACCGGTTGTTGAACGTTATAATAAAAAGCATAATGTGGGATTCCATGAACACCCAGTCAAAGATGGAGATTGATCTCAAAAACCCACACGGGGGGATGAATTTAAATAAACAAACGTAATAGCCGTATGTTTGCTCGTGCAATATTCTATAATAATTCTGTATTGGGACCCTGTCACCTTGTCTTTCATGCCGGTGTATAATTTGAAGCTACTCCCCTTAATTCATATTGTATTTTTCACGTTTGTTTCCCATACCCGCTAGCTTCATTTCCCCGTCATTTCGCAAGCGCTATCATAGATAGTTCGTTATATTTAATGAAAAAATTCATCCCTTTATATACACTTCATATCAGTCTCTCAGTGGTAGATAACTAATCATCAGTTCACTTTCTTTTCATTGAAATAATAATTATTGATCATTAAACTGAGTTCGTAGTGTGATGGGTGGCCTTGTGAAGATGGTCAAGTTCCTTAGACTCAAACTGAGGCGTAAAAGAGTTTTGAGTAGAGTTGCCACCTTCGATCTCGATGGTGGATCGGAAAATAATGATCAGGGCCGATTTTGTTGGGAGCAGATTGAGAAATTAACCAACAACTTTTCTCGGGTTGTTGGGTACGGAGGGTTCAGTACTGTGTACCTGGCTCATGGATTATTCCCCGGTTCGTCGGCACCCGCAGCGGTGAAAGTGCAATGCGGCAGCGAGCTCCTGAATCAAGCATACAAGCAAGAATTGGAGATCTTGCGTCATCTCAACCACCTTAATATTGTAAAGTTGCTTGGTTTTTGTGATGATCGAGGTGCGTAAATACGTATGTATGGTTGGTAACAAACCATATATTGGTATATTATCGTTACAGTTTAGTTTTGATTGGTTTTCTATTTAGTTATAATAATCTGATCAATCTTATTGTTTGATACGTGCAGAAGAAGGTATATTAATATTTGAGTATGTTCCATGTGGCAACTTGCAAGAAATACTTCATAGATCAAAATCGAGTACGCAGCTTTCTTGGAAGAGACGCATGGTCATAGCGTTCCAAGTGGCCATGGCATTGGACTATCTCCACAACCATTGTGGAATGCAAATTGTCCATGGGGACATCAAATCGTCCAACATATTACTTGATAAAAATTTTAACTGTAAACTATGCGACTTTGGGTCTTCGAAGATGGGGTTCACTTCCTCAGTTCTTCCCTCACCCTCAGACTCCCCTTTAACCAGGAGGAATCGTAAGAGGCTTCTAGGTTCTCCTGGTTACGTGGATCCTCACTATTTGAGGACGGGGCTTGCCACCAAGAAGAACGACGTTTACAGCTTTGGTGTCATTGTTTTGGAACTAATAACGGGAATGGAAGCTTTTGAGCCAGCCAATGGAGAGAGATTGACTTCAAAGGCGGGATTGATGCTAAGAGATGTCGAGAAGGCAATAGAAATGGTGGATCCACAACTCAAAAAGCACGACCTCCTCGTGGAGGAAGTGAAAGCCATGGCTACATTAGCAGCTATGTGTCTCTCTGATTCTCTAAGCCTTAGGCCTTCTACTTCTGGTATCTTGACAACCATGAGAGAAAAAATTCCATCAATATCCATGATGTTGGAGAAACAAAAACATTAATTAGAAAAATGCTTAGTTGTACAAATTTAGCAATGCACGATTTCTCAAATTTAAGTGAGTATTCTTGGATTGTGGTACTGATTTATTAAATTTGAGGTATGTAGATGAATTTTGTTCTAAAATCTCTACAATGAGTAATGCACAATTTTCTTTATCTTTATGTCTTCACTACAAGAACAACGTCCATTTTCGACAGCCTCCGACCGAATCGGCCGTCAGAAATGGGTAAAAAACCATTTCCATCGACACCTGATCGACGGAAAAGGCCTTTTCCGACGGCTTAAACCCGTCAGAAAGTTTGCGACGGGCTTAAGCCGTCGGGAAAGAAAAAAAATAACAAAAAATAAAGTGACGACGGCGGGCCCGCCCATCTTTTCCGTTGGCACTTGACCGATGAAAAAGACAGCCGTCGTCTTTTCCGTCGGCCAAGTGCCGACAGAAAAGATGGTGGGACCGACGCCTTTTGAAAAAGGCGCCGGTCAAGTTAAAAAAAAAACTCTATAAATACCAAGCCAAATTTTTTTATTCATCATCACCAATCACTCTTCATTTTATATATATATACAATCATTTCTTTCTTCAAATATATATTTTTTTCGAAAAATCGTCATTTTTATAAGTGGTCGATAAAAATAATCGCAACAATTTTATCGATAAAGGTAAAGAAAAAGCGAAACAAAAAAAAGTCCAAAAATATATTTCCAATGTAGGGTTACCGAAACCCTGGGGATGCTTAATTTTGCTAGTTGTTTAAATCTCAGCGTGGTGACAACGTTGAAACAACTAGTCCCGACGAAGTTACCCAACATGTCGAGGAACCTCCGCCACAAAATAAGCATACTCCGGTTGCTTCCCAACAACGCCCAACTACAACTCGAACCCATGCCCCTACTCCGGCGCATGCACAACCACAACGCCCAACTACCACTCAGAACCGAGCCGGTGCTCCCCGTCTAAGGGACCCAGATCCAGGCTTGCCGCCTGAAATTACTCTTCCAGTTTCAATCTTTCCGCATGGCTTGATGGATGAAGTTCCACAAGCCAACACCGAAGGAGCTTTGTCGGGATTGCAACCCTCGCCAACATCTGTTGCTTCTGAATCTGGTTCTACTAACCTTAAGCCGCCTAGGGGACGGGGGAAGGGTCGAGCTTCTTCAGACACCGACGAAGGGAGGCGCAAAATTGGGGTGGATGACAATTTCGTCTTTGATCAAGATTTATGTGATGATCTTACGGCAATAATAAAGCGATCAATTGGCTTTACGATAAAGTCCTTGGTGACCGAACCGGCGATATATTACTCTCAATTATCCGCGGCACAAAAACAAAAATTTATAACCTATTTCAGGGTATCTTCTTTTAACTTATTTTAACACATTTCAGATTATTTATGTATATTGGATTTTGTCCTTATACTTATATGTTATTATATTTCGAAGGGTATATACAAATGGGATGAAGAGGAAACGCCTAAAATCACAAAGGCATTCCATCGGGTGGCACAATCCTCATGGAATGATTACGTATACGAGTGCAAAAATCTGTACAAGAAGCGAGATAACGACCCCGAATGGTACCAAAAGACTTGGCTACCTTGAGGCTTCGAGTCGACGTACTGTGATCATTGGGCGAAGGAAATGACGATTGAACTCGCCCAAAAAGCAAAAAAGAATCGAGAATCCAATAAGACAAAGAGCGTCGACGATGAGGGTTCCTTAGCCACGTACCATGGTGGATCTGTGAGTACACACGAGAGGTGCTATGAAACGGTACGATACGTTAGGATTTCCTTATTTGAAAAATATATTTTGTGATATTGAGTTACTCTTTACCATTAATATTGTTTAAAAAAATGTTGTTATAGTATGGTACTCCGCATGTGCTACGCTTCGACCAGCAATACGTGATTGGCCATACAATAGCGAATCCGGATGGACGAATAATCTGTTGGGACCCCTCAACGTCAGAAGGGTATTATGTAAGTAATCTTAAGCATGTATATGATTGTTTTGTGCCTATACCCTTTTCATTTATTTACTTTGAACATTGTAGGAACGTTATTTTGAAGCGCTCGAGGATAATTATGGTCCCTAAGAGAAATGGCCGCTTGAGTTTGACATAGATATCGGGGCCATTGCAGATAATAATGGCACATATGGGAGGATCCGAGGCAAAAATAGGCACAATACCCTCGCAGATTATGGTAAGTCGCATGGCGCAAATCCGAACCCTGCTGAGGTGATAAGAACAGCTAAAGCGGTCAAGGTGGCTACTGCTGGGTTGCATGAAACCGTTGTAGGTTTGGAGAAAGAAATTCACGATGTGCGGTCAAAAGTGGCAAGGGATCGGGAGGAGCAGAGGCAGAAGCGAATTCGTGAGCAAGAAGAGGGAACGAGAGCGAATTCGTGACCGAGAAGAGAGGGAGCGTTATCAATGGAACAATCACCCAAACAACTATAATTCAAGCCCATTTCCTCCAAATCAGTTTCATGGAACGCAGAGCCAATCGTACGATTATTAGCAACAAAGCCAAACACAACATGGTCAAACTTCGTCGTGGCAGCAAGGCAACCAGGGAACAAGCTCATCGTGGCAGCAAGGAAACCAGGGTACAAACACGTCGTGGCAGCAAAGAAACCAGGGTACTAACACGTCGTGGAAGCAAGGCAATCAGCATACTAACACGGCGTGGCAGTAAGAAAACCAGGGTTAAAACACGTCGTGGCAACCCAATTCGTAGCACAATAACTCCATGAGTTAGCCACATACGTGGAACCAACATAACGCCAACATGAACAATTCATGGCAGCAAGCCACAATCTCCAACAATAGTGTTCTAAGTGATTTGGACTACTTGCTGCGGTCTAATAATGATACCCAATTCTCACGTCCGAATGATGCTCGATGTGCTAGGGTTAGTGGGGATCGTCCAAGTTTCTCCAGAAGGTCTCTAGTGTATACTCTTGCGCCTCATGTTACACAAGACGACTCTACTTTAGTCGACTTAGCGAGTCTGCCTCTCCCTGATACTGACTACACAACATGTGTACGGTTTGATCCTTAAGTGTTGTATGTTTGATCCTTAAGTGTTGTATGTTTAAATTACGAGTTTGTAAGAGGTTTTTTTAATTACCAGTTATGTTGTTTGTAATAAATTTACGTATTTTAAGTAATGTTCTGTAATTCGACGATATAAATATTGATTACGATTTATCATAATTTTAATCGTAATTTTGTTACTGTAATTGATGCGATTTATCTCTTACTAGACTTAACCAATATTATTAAGACATGAATACTAAATATGTGTTTAAACAATTAAAAAGTTGCAACAAATACAATATTGAACTCGAGTACATTGGTATCAATTGTTATCGTCCATGTCATCTTCAACCAACTTGTACACGTCATCTGCCAATTGTCCTTCAATGTTAAAGTCGTTCAAATCTGCGCACAAGTTAAGTCCGGGCGACTCATCATCTTGAAAGAGTTCTGCAGCTTCTTCTTCCTCTTGCATTGACGACATGTCGACTATGTTCCTTGCACGAATAGGGCAAACTGCCCACCATCCTTTCCTCTGACATGTTGTTCTGGATATGGAGTGTAGTACACTTGGAGAGCTTATGAATGGTTCATTGGTAGTGAGAGAACGAGTAGGATTGATATCAACCATTCCGTACACCGCGTGTATTGCCGTACCACGACGAGTAATATGGTACCACACACATCTGAAAAATACAATTGATTGGACCATATTGTTGCCACCACACCAGATAGATAACCTCAATGATGTCATTTTGCGTCTCGTAAAAATTTGTGCCCTTGACCCCTTCGCCGCTGCCCTTCACATAAACCCCACTACAATTTATTTCTTTGCCCTCATTGAACGAGTCCGTATGGAATCTAAAACCGTTCACTTTGTAACATGCATACCATTTTTTTAGTGTGCTTGGCCCTAAGGAGAGGGCGTACAAACGTTGATCTACTTCGTACTTTCCAGAGCAAACAATTTCTTTAAAACATGGCACGAACTCATCTCTTTGCTTTCTTTGAATTTGTTGTTGAGTAAGACCGCCACAAAACAAGTCCTCAAAGAACCTATCAAACGGGTGTAACATAAATCTCATCAACGTATTAAATAGATAATCAAGATATATAAAAATATTAATTGTTATGTACATACGTGAACCAACCGTCGACTTCTGGACAGTTCATCAGCGTGTAAAGCTCAACTAGCATCAGCTCCTCAGAAGTAAGATGCCGTTGTTTTTTATCTGGACTTAGACCTTTCCCTCTTCGATGGAAAATAGGAAGCTGCCCCGTGAAATCACCACATAATTTGGCCTCATTTCGACTGAGCCTGTTGTATCTCGCTTCAACACTTTTTTTCGAAATAGCGCGAACGTAAATGGGTGCTCTCGGACAATATATAAGATGTTGCAATTGAACCTTCAACGCGAGCTTTGTTCAACACATATTTCTTCAAGCCAAGCATTCGCCTATAAACAAACCAGTAATTCAATTATAGTGTGACATAAATATATGACAAATAATTTTGGAAATATAAAATGGTTTACCTCTCAAACGGGTACATTCAACGATATTGAACTGGTCCACCAGCTTTGGCTTCGTAGGGAAGATGTATCGCCAAATGTTTCATAGAATCAAAAAAGGCAGGGAGAAATATCGTCTCTAATTTGCAAATTGTTATCACGATAGATTCCTAGTGCTATGTCCGAGGCTTTAATATTTGTGGTGCACAATGCTCAAAAGAAGATACTAATCTCTATGAGGGCCCTATATCGAACCAGGCAGCAAATCACGAAAAGCAATAGGTATTAACCTTTGCATAAAAGCGTGACAATCGTGACTCTTCATCCCAATCAACCTTAACTGTTGTCGTTGCACACAACGTTGAATATTTGAAGCATACCCATCTAGAAATCGCAAACCAACCAACCACTTACACACTAGATTCTTTTGAGCCCTATCAAGACAATACTTGGCCTTTGGCTTTACGGTTCTACCATCAGCGAGATCGGTGACAAAAAGCTCTTCCCAAGAGGTCAACTCCGCTAAATCGCTACTAGATTTTATGTTGTCTTTTGTCTTACTCGGTTCGTCCATCACTGTGTTCTTGATGTTGTCGAAGAAGTTCTTCTCGCAGTGCATCACGTCCAGATTGTGACGGATCAGGTT
The DNA here is from genome assembly GCA_948329865.1 of Linaria vulgaris. Classification (NCBI taxonomy): domain Eukaryota; kingdom Viridiplantae; phylum Streptophyta; class Magnoliopsida; order Lamiales; family Plantaginaceae; genus Linaria; species Linaria vulgaris. The sequence continues at coordinate 36,614,786 of OX415251.1, read as the reverse complement.
TGTACTCCAATAGGGTAATTCCCAAAAGATGCTCTTGTACGACCAATTGGGCTTTACCCAATATCCTACTATTTTTGGTGAGTTTGGATTCGTTGACCTTGGTGGCATTTGTTCAAAAATTGACGCCAATTGGTGGCAGTTGTGCAGGCCCATCGTATTATGTGTTTCTATTGAATCCCGTCACGTTATGGCAGAATTCATGGCCCTCTAGCAAGAAAGGACGATGGCACCCCTACCACGTAGGTTTGTTACCGTGGGGTAATGGGAAGGACTGTGTTCTCCATGCAATAAGGGCACGATAACTTTCCATGTGTGCTCCATTGTGACAACATCTTGTACGCTGGAAAATCATTAATAGTCCACATTAATGCAGCCCTCAACTGGAAATTCTGACTCCTGAATCTATCGTAAGAACGAACACCATCGTGCCACAAAACCTTCAACTCGTCGATTAGAGGGCAAAACAAAGCGTTAATGTTTTGTCCTATGCTATGCGGACCCGATATGATCAAGCTCAAGAAAATAAACTCCTCTCGCATGCAAAGATCTGAAGGAAGGTTATAAGAAGTCACGAACACGGGCCAACATGAGTATTGGGATTCGAAGTTTCCAAACGGAGTGAAACCGTCCGTGCAAAGACCTAGACAAACATTTCGTGGCTCGACAGCAAATTCAGGGTGTGTCCTGTCGAAATATTGCCACGCTTCCCCTGATGCTGGGTGAATCATAACATCGTTCAAAGACCTACACTTTAAGTGCTCCGACATGTGCTCATCAGTTGTTGGAGTCATGAAGAGTCGTTTAAGCCGTGGGGCCAATGGGAAGTACCATAATTTTTTCTTTGCCACAAGCTTATTTCTACGTACAGTTTCATACCTATCTTCCCCACATTCAGGACACACTATGTAATCGACATATGCAAATTCCCCATAGAACAAGAAACAATTGTTATCACAAACATCGATTGTTTTGTATCCTAACCCCAAACCCTTCATCAACTTCTCGGCAACATTTAGATATGCAGGCAAACAATGGCTATCTTCTGGCCCTAAACACTCGCGTGATAAGTTTTAATACTTTGCACACTCAGCTCTGCTAGAGTTATGCTCTAGCTTGGTAGTAAAAAAACTCAGACACACATGAAAGTGCATGGTTTTCTGGAATCAATGTTATACGATGTTGGGACAACATTGAGGATAACATTGAAACCAGAGAGCCTGTACGCAAACTGTTCTTTAGTTGCAAAATTTAAGTTTTGCCTTTATTCACCTATTAATCAAGTTCCACGGTTTTAGTTGTTTATGTTTATATCCAGAAAGGTATCTTAATCATAAGGAAGAGCTATGGAAGATTCCTTACTTGAAGTTTCCATAATTCAAGCTAAGTTGGATAGTCAACTCTACACGCTTTCAAAAGAAGGAAACAAATTGGATTCTCTGCAACTTTGATTCTTTCCAGGATTACTCCGATTTGAAGAAGATGTGTTACCTTGCTAGATCAGTAATAAAGGAAACACATATTCAAGAAAGATATTGAGTTCACAAAGAAGCCAAAATTCAACAAAGAAACAACAAGAGTTACCAAAACTGTGAACAACACATCTTGGCGTGCAAGATTCAAGAAATCTATAAAAGATATGAAGTTCATCAAGATGAAGACAAGACAATCGTGCAAAACAATCTGAGAGATTAATCATTCTTTGTATTGTCTTCGTCTTGCTTTTGCGAAGTTTTTTGTATCAACTATTTACGTCTAGTTCATAGAAGTTAAGTAGTTCGTACTTGTTTGCTTCGTTGAGTTCGATCAACAAAGAGCGTGAGTGAATTGTTGTGAGGAACATTTTTGTTAAAACCTTTATAGTTATTTGGCCTAAGGCTCGGAAGTTTTTAATAATATTGAAAACTTTTTAAAAATTATATCTTCTTGTTTTTAAATTCTACTTCATATTACTTTAGTCAAGAAGATCACAATAGAGTTAAGGCAAAGTCAGCTTAACTCTCAAAGTTGTTGTGTCAATCCACGATCCAAAATTTTCAATTGGCGTCAGAGCCAAACACCGACTACACTGGTGGTTTGGAGGTGATACAACACCATGGACAGTGTCAATCCTAATACCAACAGGATTCCAGTTTTGGATGGCTCCAATTATGCATACTGGACGATCAGGATGAGGTCTCACATCAAATATATTGATATTCGAGCTTGGCAATCCGTGATCAATGGATACTCTCTTCCAACATTACCAAGAGATGGTGAAGGTGATCTAGTACCAAAACCAGAAGCAGATTGGACAGCAGCAGAGGTAAGTCTCTATAACTCTAATGGAAAATCTCTTAATGCTATCTTTAGTTGGGTTAATCATCACATGTTCAAGTTAATCCAGAATTGTACAAAAGCCAAACATGCTTGGGATATACTTGAATTACATTGTGAAGGAGATTCTGCTGTTAAAGATTCTAAATATAGACAACTGCTTCAGCAATTTGAAAAACTTGAGATGGGTGAAGATGAAAGTGTTGACAGTTATTTTGAGAAAATTCTTGATATTGCTAACCAATATGAAAACCTAGGTTTTGCTATGACTAATCAAGAAATGGTTTATAAAGCTATGAGAACACTGTCATCTAAATTTGCTCTCAAGAAAATTGCAATGAGTGAATCTAGGAACCTTGCTAATCTACAGTTTCAAGTCTTGATGAATACTCTTAGAGAATTTGAGATGGAGCTTGCCTCACAACCTAGCAAACATAGGGCTGCTGCTTTAAGAGGGTCAAGTCTTGACAATGAAAGTGATGATGAATTTGAATTAATTTCTTCAAACTACGGTAAAATTACTAAGAAGTTCAATAAGCTGAACCTTAAAGGAAAAGGTAAAGAAAAGAATCTTAGTAATAGTTCCCCAGGTTATAAGAAATTACCTCCTAAGTTTGTGAAGCACATGACATCAAAACCTACTCCTTTAAAAGCTGATAAGTTAAAAGATGTTCAGTGTTATGAATGTAAATGATATGGTCATATGGCTAATGAATGTGCTAACACTCTTAGAAAAAGAGGAAATTCTCATTGGGTTTGTGTAGATGATTTCAATGAAGATGACTTCAGTTCTAGAGAAGCTTAAAACAATCAGAAGAGATTCAAACTGCCGCGCTACTCACTCAAATTGATTGGACACCAGAAGACTCCCTGAACTGCTTCAGATCTGAATGTTGCCCCAACATTAAGGATCCAACATCAGAACATGAGACCTTCTTTGCAGATTGGGATGAATATGATACTGATACTGAACCTTATCTTGCGTCCTACTTTGATGAATCTAACTTTGATTGTTTTCATGGCTCAGTGGATCTAGATGAAGAATATTTATTTGAAGGTGAAATGTCCCAGGAGGAAATCATTGAAGACCTGAAGTCTATCTACCACAAACTGGTGCTTGAGAATCACAAACTCATCAAGAGCAACAAAAGCCTGAAGGAAGAGATTGGATGCATGAAGGAGATGCTGGAACTGTATGAGAAAGACCTTGACAAAACTGAGGCTGAGCTGAAAGAGGTAAAGGTAAAATTAGTTAAAGCTGAACATACCATTGACAAATGGAACTCTTCTACATCTATGCTTGATGAAGTGCTGAGTATGGGAAACCAATGTAAAAATGGTTTGGGCTATGTTGAGAAACCTTCCTCTGAAGATGTTGATTCTGCCTATTTAATAGCTGGTTCTATCTAGGAAAGTAGTAGTGTGAGTAGTGAAATTCTTGTCAACACTGTGAAAAAGCCTACTTTTATCTGTGAATATTGTTTTCAACCTGGTCACATTAAGCCTTATTGCAAAAAATTCAGAAGTGTGATTGAGAAGAAAACATGAATTAATAGCAGTACCAATGTTAGAAGAACCTCTGATCTGAATGTTATTCCAACATTATGTAACAAAGCTGAAGGGCATAAAAGTAGAACTTGGATTGAAAAGATAAAAACCCCTAAGGTTAATATTGTTTGCAATGTTGTCTTTTCTGCTGTTTACTCTAATCTTGCAGGTAAGTGGTATTTTGACAGTGGATGTTCAAGGCACATAACTGGAAACATTGACAACCTAAAAGATGTAATCCCTTTGACTGTTGGAACAGTTACCTATGGAGGAGGCACAAAAGAGAAAATCATTGGAAAATGAGTACTGGATATTGAAGGATTTCCACCACTCAAGGATGTGTTGTTCGTTGAAGGATTGAAAGCAAATTTAATTAGCATAAGTCAACTTTGTGATGATAACTTGCTAGTTACTTTTGATAAAAGTTCATGTGATGTGTTTAATAGTGACAATGTCCGTGTCATGACAGGTACAAGATCAAAGGACAACTGCTATCTTGCTCAAGATGAAGCTGAATGCTTCCATACCAAGGTAGATGAATCTGTCATGTGGCACAAGAAGTTAGGACATGTGCACTATAGAAATCTGGAGAAACTACAGAAGTTAGAGGCTGTGAGAGGACTGCCTAAGTTGACTAGCCCAGGTAAAATTGTTTGTGAAGACTGCCTGAAAGGTAAACAAACAAAAGCTGTCCATCCACCACTTCAGGTACAAAGTACTAACCCTAGAACTAATAAGTGCTTTGATTTGCTACATATGGATCTCATGGGTCCTATTGAGGTTAGTAGCCTGAATAGTAAGAAGTATGCTTTTGTTATTGTTGATGATTTTTCAAGATATACCTGGATTAAGTTTCTGAAAGAAAAATCAGAGGCATTCAACACATTCAAGATTTTGCATGCTAGTATTAAAAATCTGTATGGCACTTCTGTAGGAAGAATTAGGTCTGACCATGGGAAAGAGTTTGAAAATGTAAGCTTTGCTAATTTTTGTGAAACTAAAGGCATTTTCCATGAGTTCTCTGCACCTAAGACACCTCAACAAAATGGGATTGCTGAGAGGAAGAATAAAACACTTCAAGAGATGGCTAGAGTAATGTTGAATTCTTGAAACCTATCTAAGAAACTCTGGGCTGAAGCTTTGAATACTGCATGTCATATTAGTAATAGAGTTTATCTTAGACCTGGTACTACTATGACACCTTATGAAATCTTGAAGGGTTCAAAACCAACAGTAGCACACTTTCATGAATTTGGTATTAACTGCTATTTGCTAAAACATAGAGACGATTTGAGCAAATTTGATCCCAAAAGTGAAAAATGTATATTTGTTGGATATTCTCCTAATAGTGCTGCTTTCAGGGTCTACAATCCAAGATTGCATACTGTTCAAGAATTAGTGAATGTCATTTTTGATGATTTAACTATTTCTGCAGGTACTGAAGAAGTCACTGGTTTAGATGTTGCTCCAACATTGGACTCAACATTGAACACAGAAGCTGGAAATGCTGAACTGGAAACTGGAACAAATGATGACCTAACACCAAAAACTCCCAATGTTAGGCCAACATCTATACTGTCAGATTCTGAAGATGAAACAATTCCAGTAGCCAGAAGAGACCCTCTTGCTAGGATACAAAGAGATCATCCAGCCACTCAAGTAATTGGACAAATTACTGAGAGAGTTAGAACACGGAATAAAGAAATGGTTAATTACAAGGATATGGTTAAATTGTGTGTTTGTATGTCTTCTTCTTGTACTGTTGGTAATGCATCTTGTTTTGTTTCCTCCATTGAATCTAAGAATGTAACTGAAGCTCTTAAGGATAGTTACTGGATTAATGCCATGTAAGAGGAACTCTTACAATTCACCAAAAATAGAGTTTGGAATCTAGTGCCTAGGCCATCACATGTGAATGCAATAGGTACAAAATGGATTTTCAAAAATAAAACTGATGAGAATGGTGTAATTATGAGGAACAAAGCTAGGTTGGTTGCACAAGGTTATACTCAGGTAGAAGGTATAGAGTTTGATGAGACTTTTGCTCCAGTAGCTAGGACAGAATCAATTAGATTACTTCTTGCTATTGCTTCCTGTCTTAAGATTAAACTTTACCAAATGGATGTTAAAGGTGCCTTTCTGAATGGTTTAATTGACAAAGAGGTTTATGTAGAACAACCTAAAGGCTTTGCTGAACCTAAACATCCTGACCATGTGTACAAACTTAAGAAGGCTTTGTATGGCTTAAAACAGGCTCCTAGAGCTTGGTATGAGAGGCTAACTGATTTTCTGTTAGGCCTAGGTTTCAATAGAGGAGATGGAGATAGAACATTGTTTGTCCTTAGAAAAAGCTCTGATATATGCATTGCTCAAATTTATGTGCATGATATTGTATTTGGCTCTACTAACAAGTCTACCTTAGACAAGTTTGTTGAGTCTATGACAGGAACATTTAAGATGAGCATGATTGGAGAGCTCAACTACTTTCTGGGACTACAAGTTATGCAGCTGGAGAATGGTATCTACCTGAACCAGGAGAAGTATGCAAGGAATCTGGTGAAAAGATTTGAGCTACAAGAGCCCAAGCCTTGCAAAACTCCTATGTCCTCTTCAGTGAAGATAACAAAAGATGGCACTCACAGCAATGTTGACCCAATATTGTACAGATCCATGATTGGTAGTTTGCTATATCTCTCTGCCTCTAGACCAGATATCATGTTTTCAGTATGTGTTTGTGCTAGGTACCAAGCTGAGCCAAGTCAATCTCACTTGGTTGCTGTGAAGAGGATTCTTAGATACATCTCTGGAACTTCACCTTTAGGCATTTGGTATTCTTATGACACTAACACTAATTTGGTTGGTTTCAGTGACTCTGACTGGGCAGGTGATGTGGATGATAAGAAATGCACAAGTGGAGGCTGTTTTTATTTGGGGAATAATTTGGTCTCCTGGTATACCAAGAAGCAGAACATTGAACATATTGAGACAATAAATCAGCTTGCTGATATGTTTACAAAACCTTTAGATAGTGAGAGATTCTTCAGCTTGAGGAAATATCTTGGCATGTGCAATATGTGAGAATGTCGAGGAAACCAGTGTTGACATAACACCACTATCTAGCATTGGTATATTGTTTGTGGTGAAGTAGGTATTCTGTTTTTTTCTTTTGTTGAATTTATTTCCTTGTGAGTCTCATTTTATCTTTGTTTTGTCAGATTTGGTTTGTGCGGATGAACTCTTTGATTAACAACTCTTTCTAGTTATCAGTTTTTCATCTTTGTTTTGAAAAAAGTAATAAAACTCTTCTGTTTGTCTGAGGTTGTGATAGCCTAACATATGAAGAAGCTTGGGTACACAAAGTTCACTACTTTGATGTCTATTCAGATGTGTCTTATTCATATGAAAGGTGTACAGGACATGTGGAGAATCTGGGGTACATGATGTTGACAGCTTCAGTGTTACTCAGTTGTGCTTATTTACAGTGTTTTCAGACCCGGCCCGGTCACAGAACCGGTGAAGCTACTGGGTAGCGGGTCAACAGGTCGGACCTGTTGGACCACTGGTTGAACCGGTTTGTTGACTTTAGTCAATGTTCCACAAAAATAAATATATTATGCTATTATATTAATATATTATCACAAGTTCACAACTAAGAAATCCCAACTTAAGTTTCCAAATTCAAAGTTTTACCAAGCCAAAAAAAACACAAATAACAAAGTAGCAATAAAATAAAGTACAATACATTCATCACGAGGCATCGTGATCGTCCACATTCACACCAATATTTTCATAATTAGACACTCCTCAATAGGACCCATAAATTGACAAATCAGGAACGTCATTCACCGTTGTACTTGCACTTGAACTTGCAACATCTGCCCCCCCAACATATCATCAATTTCTTCAATAGTAAAGTCTTCGTTTGTATCTTCTTCTACTATCCATTCGTCGACTCTTTCAATATGCTCATAGTCAATTGGATCACAGGCTGATTTTTTCTTCTTGCTTCTACAAATAACATCAAGTAATAAATTATACTTACTAATAAAATAAAACACACCTTGAAACAAAAGAAACACAATAATTAAAACTTTATTCTACGTTTTTACCATCCGGCGGTAACTTAGTTCCATAATCCCATCCTATGTCTGTTCTACGGCGGACATTTGGAGCGTAGTTGCTTTGTTGTGCTGTAAGCTCATTTTCGGATGTAGGCGGAATGGAAGATGGAGTACCTGAAAGTGTTCTCTGTCATTCCTATTTAAGAAAACAAAACTATCATGTAATCCATCAACTAAACCAATCACATAATCGGTAATCCATCAAACAAAACCAACATTTATCATTAACTATCATGTACTAACAAAACTCATTTATTAAGAACATATTACATTTATCATTTATCATGTAATCTGTAATCCATCAAACAAAACCATAATTAACCATTTATCATTAACAGAACTCATTTGTCATTCACAGATTACATAACTCATTAACAGAACTCATTTATCATTCGTTACTTTTAGTAAAAAGTTTAATAAACTACAATTAAGTGAATTAACCAACTCATTAATCATTACCAATTGAATTTACATAAGTAAAATAAATAAACACTTATTAATCCTTACTTAGGTAGATTGGGTAATCGGGCAATCGGAGGGTGTTATTGTCAGAATCAACGAACACTCGTTAGAAACTTACAATAGGCTGCAAAACAACCATAGATTAGAAGTATAGAAGTTAGAACTTAGAACAAAAAAATGAAAAATCGATTAAGATTAAAAAAAAAGAAAAATCGACTTACCGGAACTACAGCTATGGCCGATCTGTACGAGCAGCTTCGCGGTGGAGCAGACAACGCGGCGGTGGAGCAGCTTTGGCGGTGGAGTAGGTAGCGGCGACAATGACCTAGTTTTATTTTTTTCTCCTCTTTTTTTCTCCTTTTTTTTTTTCTTTCTTATTTGTTATTTTTCAATCGCAACAGTGAGTAACAGAGGCTGGGGAATTGATTTGTTTTGTTGAAAAGCTGCCAGGGCAAATCTGTAAAATACTAAAATGGGAAAAAAAGAGTGGTGTGACCGGTTCACTGGACCGGTCCGGTCGACCGGTTTTCCAGTTCGACCAGTCCGAGTCGCCGGTTCGCCCGACCCATCCTAAAAAACCATTTTTTAGGCAGACCCGGACCAGTGAGGCCACCGGTTCTCGGCCAGACCGGTCGGACCGGCCGGTCCGGTCTGGGTCTGAAAACTATGCTTATTTACATGTTTCTGTTTGTTTGGCCAAGGAACACATGAGGGTGATCCTTTCTACTTGGGTGTTTGAGGTTTAGATTTCTTACATTTAGTAGCACTGATCACTTGGTGATTCTCTTGAATGCAGGTTGGTAAACAAGTATGCATAAGGAATTGGGGTGTTGGGGTGCATGATAAGTGAATTGCCAACATTCAAGGCCTTTGTACTTGCTGCAGTTAATGTTATTACTGGGGTGTGTGGAGTTCAGGCTGCCCTCATTCAGTAGTGACATTAGCTTTGTATTTAGCAACCTTCAGCTTTTGGTTCAGATGAGTTATGCAAATAATAAAGATTATAAAGAGATGTGTGCTGCGCTGGTTTGAGGAGTTTTTCATACGTGTTTACCATCGGCCCATTTAACACTACATTGTTGCATTCATGTAGAACAACACTGTTTTCTTTCTTGTTGTTGAGTTGTGTCGGTCTAGGCTTGGGGAGAGTATAATTCATGTGTTGAGGCATACAATTTAGGTGCCATACTGCAGGTGACTGTGGTATTCTATCACGTGGTCTTTTTCCGATATGCATCGTGCCATATTGCCCCATGTTACGATGTCGACTTGGATGTCATAGTGGCATTTAAGTCTTTTTGAAATGTAAGTCATCGTTATACCTGTATTGCATTGGGATTTTACCTCATCGTACCACGCTTTGAGCTGAGGTCTTTCCTGGCGTAAGGTATCGTGGATCCTCATGTGGCATCGAGGAATCATTCAAGATTCGTAGTACCCTATAGGGGATCTCTGTATAGAATCTGCTATAGTATCATAGAGCCATTTAAGACTTTTGATATTGGACTGGATATCTTCGAGCTTGCGAGGAATACTTGGCACGGTATTAGGTATTTTATCGTCCATACTGGGGTAGCTATCGTGGTCCGATAGATGTATTACACGGGGGGTGGGGTGGGGGGTGGGTGGGTTGGGTTAACGCCAGTCCTCCCATTTCCTTTTGTATTCGTGAGAGTCAAGAGGAAGTATGGGTATCATCGCAGACCACGTGGCTGTTTCAAATCCACGCGTTGATTGGCGGGAATACACGCAACGACTCCATTCTTTCCAGACATTGTGGCCATTATGTGCGGGGGTTATAGGTCATTTACTCCCCCACTTCTCTCTCTTAATTTTAGGGTTACAAAAACCCCTTTCTGCCATTCTTCTTCCTCACTTTGCAAATTTTTGTCCTTTTGCTCTTGCTTTCTTCTGCAAATATTTATTTTCTCTTCATACTTTAAGATTTCTTACTCCCAATTATGGCTTCCTTTTCTGCCTGCATCGATCCACTTTCCCCCGCTTCCTTCTCTGGTGCCGTTGTTTTCTCTTCTGCCGCTGACGCCCCTACTGTTACTAGTGTGGTAGAGTCTCTGTCTCAGAAGAGAAGCGTCGATCCGTTAGGAGGCAGTAGCGACGAGCGAGGTCCTTCTAGAAAGAAGAAGACCAAGACGACAGAGAAAGCGAGGATTCCCTGAAATATACAATGTGCGAATGACACGGCAAACACGGCTACTAAGGATGAGGTAAAGAAGTGGTTTAAGGATTTTGGTGAAGTTGGGCGTAACATCATCATTAGCATATCGGAGAGCCACCAGAGGGGCACACTGCATGCGTATCACGTCACGGTTTACCACACTCAGATGAAGGCGAGACTTAGGTCATTTTCCTTCCTTTCTATTGTGAAGTTTTTAAAACTTGCAAATTGTGTCCCATCCAACTTACCCCGAATGACTTTATAGTTTTATCCAGCTTTATGTTTTGGTGTTTGTCGAAGGGCCTATCGTGCACGGTGGAGAGATTTTTCTCCATCTTTGATGTTGCGGTATCGCCGGGAGGGTGCGAGGGGGGGAACCCTTTTATTTATTTGCTCATCGTGACACCAAAGAAAGTTCTAGAGACCAATATCAGCTCATATAGCAACTGGAAGAGTAAGTTTTTCTTCATTGAGTTGAAGACAGGGTTTGGGACATGACCCTCACCTGAGGAGTTTCTAAAACTCCTAAGTATCCGCCGAAAGGCAACATAATCTTCTCGTCTTTGTACGAGGCAAAGAATCTTTTGAAGTCCCTCCACTATGTAACTCTTTACAATGCTGCTGGATTGGCCCGGGTGTCTCCGCTGAGCACATAACCCCTTTCTCTGGCTCCCGACGCCGTCATGACCTTTGGTAGGTTGACTTTTATAATTTTCCTATCTATCTCAAGTTGTTCATTTGTTTTTTTATTATCTTTGTTTGTTTCATAGTGGATCTTTTGACTAATATGGTTCATGTTCCCCCGCTGACTACTACATCCACTTCAGAGGAATAGGCCATCGTGCCTCCCACTCATGCCACTCAAGCTCGTACTTGATTACCATCGGAGGCCATGTATTCATCATCTGTTCTTTTGTCACAGACTTCCTCTTATTTTAAATGATGTTCAAAAAAACCCTCTACTTGGGACAACTACTAAAATAATAAGTACTATTGCAAAAACAAATCCTACATGAGCGACATTGGACAATGATGCTGTTGGTGTTACAAAGCCGTCAACATTTATAATAAGTGATGGTTTAGATGGAGCCAAGTAAACTGTTGTTTCTTCCGCGCAGACGCATCGTTTGTTGTTTCTGCTGGTGTAACCTCTGATCTGGTACCTGCCTTGGCTCCTGATGAGTGTGCTCCTGCTTCTGCACCCATTGAAGTTGTTGATATCCCTTCTTCTCCTTCTAAATCATCTGATGAGCTTTCTCCAATATCATTTGCCCCCACTAGGTCATCTTCAAGTGAGCTACCCACACTTTCGCCTAGGAATTTAGGTAACATTTTGTAAACTTTGATTACATCTTAACCGATCATCGCGTAACCTACTTTCTTCTTTATTTTTTCGATAAGGGTAAGGCACCTATGGCGTATTTCGATGATATGCCCTTCAACATTGGTAATGCCTACTTTATCTTCATTAGTCCAGTCCCGCGAGAAGAGGCTCTTCAAGCCCAATGCTGATGTGTGCCTCTTGAATGCCAATCGGGTTAGTCAGCCCCTAAATGTAGATGCCACCTTACATCTTTTCAGGCGCGCTAATCCCCATGCCTCGCCCCATATAGAACGAGTGGGAGTTCAAGGGTTCCTTTGATGGTCCCCATTTCCACTTTCACTCCGAGGCCTTCCACTCCTAAAGAAGTGATATTAGCGGGGATGGTGCTTCCTCATTCCTCCACTTAGTATCTCTTGTAGTTAAATCTTTTCTTTCTACTGATGTGTTGGTTCTCCTTGTACTTTTGATAACCTCATGATTGAATGGCAATGGGAACTTTTGTCGTTTTGTGCCTTTAGCATCGTGGGTTTTCACTTGTCCAACTGTATTGCACTTTATTTATTTTGAAATCATATTCTCACATGACTTGGAAACTGGACCCCCCATTAATTCAGGAGTTTATGCACGAAGTTAGTGCATGTCTCCCACTATCTGGGATCTTTCCAAACGTGTCAGATGCATGCGATTGTAATTGGTTGAAGGACCGCCCATCATTGAGGCTCTCTTAATGTTCCATTAATGTCGGGAGTTGGGCAGGTGGATTTTCCCTATAAATACCATATTCAACACCAACATTCTCCTCACTTCTCCACTTCCACTTTTTCAACACTTGTAGCTTTTGCAAACATTCTCCTCACTTTTTTTGGCGAAGTACTTTCTTCATCATGTAACCTATCAATTGTCTTTATTTTTCCATACTTAGTCTCTTTTTGATATTTTTCTTCCAACCATTCTTTGGATAATCCACTCATGACATCATCTCGAGCATCAAACTCTTTTTCCCATTCCAAAAGTTGGCCTTCAAGTCCCAACAATTCTTTTTCTTCATGGTGTTATGGATGCGTCCTCCTCAAGTGCAGATGCTCCTCCTTGTTTACGAGTAAGGAACGAAGGCATGCTATCTGCTACATTTCAGGAACATATGATGGCGTCTCTTCCCATACCCTTGCGTACCGCTGCTTCCCTTATGGATGCCATAAGGATGGATTTTTGCGCCGAGAGGCTTACTCGCCCGTTGATTAATTTTCCACATTTATTGTGACTCTGCTGAATGCGAGAGCCACGATGGGGGAAGGACGCGTGGGATCATCAGCAAGTATAGGATCTCTGGAATATGTGCTCTCATGTTCGATGGGTATCATTCAAATCTTGATGAGTATGATATAGTCATCCGTGTTTCTCATCAGAGGGCATACGACCCTCCTGAGGGATATATGACGGTATATTATGATCAAATACGATGTGGACTTTGACTATTTTTCCATCATTTTCTTCAATCTCTCTTTCGATTGCAAGTTGTCTCAAAGAATCAAAGATCTGGTGCAACAATTGTCCTTCCGCGTAGAAGATTTTGCACTCTATAAAAGCAGAAGATTCGAAGACATTTGAAGACAATTTTTTAGAGTATCTATTGTAAGATTTGTCATTTTATTTGTTTGAGAGTTAAAAATAGTTTATTATCATACGAAATATCAAGGCAAAGGAACTTCGTGTGTATTGAGTATTTCTAGATTCTAGTAAAGTTCTTTACTAAGGCGTCGCGTCAGATATTAAGAAAGTTATTAGAGGGAGTCTAGTGTACAAGTATCAAGTAATAGCCTGAGTGAGTCAATGTCATGTACTAAAACAATGAGACTAGAGTTGTTAAAACTGGCGAAAGCCAAGTGGACTAGGTCTGTTGTGACCGAACCAATAAAAATTCTTGTGTTTGTTTTACTTCTACCTGTCTTAACAAGTAATAAATATTACAACAAACATAAAATATATTAAGAAAGTAATTAGAGGGAGTCTAGATTACAAGTATCAAGTAGTACCATGAGTGAGTCAAAGTCTCGTACTAAAACAATAATATTAGAGTTTTTAAAACTGGCGAAAGCCGAGTGGACTAGGCCTGTTGTGACCGAACCACTATAAATTCTTATGTTATTGTTTTATTTCTACTTGTTTTAACAAGTATTAACTATTACAACAAACATAAAATGTATTAAGAAGGTAATTAGAGGGAGTCTAGATTACAAGTATCAAGTAATAGCCTGAGTGAGTCAAATTCCTGGACTAAAACAATGAGATTAGAGTTGTTAAAACTGGCGAAAGTCGAGTGGACTAGGTTTGTTGTAACTGAACCACTATAAATTCTTGTGTTATTGTTTTAGTTCTACCTTTCTTTACAAGTAATAACTCTTACAACAAACGAAAAAGGTAATAAGTAGGGTCAACAGTGTATTGGGATCTTTTTAACGATCATCTTTTTGTACCACTGTAACTTCCATTGCTCAATAAAAGGACAAGTTTTTGAGTAACATAACTTTATTTATTTACAGTCCTCGAACTTACAATAAGCATAGTGTTTTCTCAAATTTATGGCATTCCAAGTGTTTGGGTATACTCCACATTCAAGATTTTCCAGTTGGTAAGTTGCCGCTCCAATGATCTTTGATATCTTAAAGGGTCCCTCCCACTAGGGTTGGAGTTTTTCCACATTTTTGGATGCTTCTGCCCATTTTGAGTACCAAGTCTCACACTTGAAAAACCCTTATCTTTACCTTGGTATTATAGTATTGGGCCATGTGTGCTTTATAGTACTCTAACCTGATGGCTGCTCGGGTTCTTCTTTCTTCGAGCAAGTCCAGTGCTTACATAAGGTTGGAGCTGTTGCTCACCTCCTCGTACTCTTTGACCCTCCAACTTTTCGTAACCACTTCCAGGGTATCACTGCTTCAGTACCATAAGTTAGACTGTTAGGGGTTTCTCTTGTTGCTGTTCTCTGAGTGGTTCGATAGGCCCACATCATGCCTGAAGTTTCTTCCACCAATTTGGCCTCGTGCCAATCAAGTATGGCTTTCAAGTTTTTCAACAGGGTTTGATTAATTCTCTCAACCTACCCATTAGCCTGAGGATACCCTACCGAAGCGAAGTGGTGCTTGATTTCCCAATGGTCGCACCATTCTTCAAGTTGGCGACTTGTTAATTGGAGTCCATTATCACTGAACAGATACCATGGAATACCAAAGCGACATAATATAAACCCCCACAGGAAATTGATAATGGCTCTCGATGTTATCTTCGCCATGGGTTTTGCCTCCACCCATTTGGTGAAGTAGCCTACGACTACCAATAAGAACTTTTTTTTCCCGACATCTGGAACCAACGACCCCACTATGTCAATTCCACATTTCACAAATGGGTAGGGGATGAGGCTAGGTTCCCATGGTGCGGCATGGTGGTGAGTTTTTGACGCGTGAACTTGGCATTCCTTATAAGTCTTAAAGAATTCTTCCCAATCATTGGCCAATGTGGGCTAATAGTAGGCTTGTCGTATGATATAGAGGGCCATACTTCTTCCATGGGTGTGACTTTCACAGGTGCCTTCGTGAATTTCATTGATAACTTGCTGGGCTTCTTTCTCATTGAGACACCGGGCGTAAGGGTGTGAGTAGGATCTCCGGTATAATATACAATTATGGATGAAATATCGAGCGGTTTTGCGTGCAATTATTCGTTTGAATGATCTATCGCTGGAGTATCCTTTAGGGTTTTCTAGGTATGCCCTTATGTTCGCCATCCATCCTCTGCTGATGGGTACTACGATGGTCTTTATTATTTTGTACTCAACTTCTTCTGACTTGTTTACCTGCAAGAGTGTGATTCTGCGGGTATGGATTATGGCAGTTTGACTACCTATTTTAGACAAGGCATCCACCTCTTGGTTTTTAGATCGTGGAATTTGAATCAACTTGAATTCCTCACAAATCTCTTATTTTTAGTGCACGATCCGTACATACTCTCTCATTCTTTCCTCTTTGGCTTCATAAGCTACATTGATCTGTTGTACAATCAACCACACATCGCTATAGATCACCAAGCTCATGATGTCCCCCTTTTAGGCCAATCCCATTCCAATCAGAATGGATTCTTACTCGGCTTCGTCATTAGAGAGGGGGTAATCAATTCTTAAAGCGAAATTTTAAATTTTTTCTTCGACTTCAACGTTCCTCAATAGTATTCTTGCTCTTCCGTGGGTTCTGGCTGATGATCCATCGACAAAGGCATGTCACATGGGCTTGCATTCTCTCGGTTTATGGTCTGTCATTTCCAGGACAAAATATGCCTATACTCGAGCTTTTATGGATGGCCGAAGTGCATAGGAAATGTCATATTCTCCCAGTTTTACATCCGATTTTGCCAGTCGACCTGATACCTCTGGTCTATTAAGAATAGTGCGCAAGGGATATCGGACAAGGATGGTTACGTGATGGGATAAAAAGTAAGATCGTAGCATTAGCGTTGTAGTGATGAGGGCTAACACTAGCTTTTCAAACTGCGTGTATCTGATTTCCGCTCCTTGCAGTGTTTTGCTAATGTATTATATGAGAAGGTGTTCTTTCCCCTCATCTTTCACTAATACGAAACTTACTGCTTCTTCCCTAACAGCCAAGTAAACAACTCATCTAGCAATGACTTTACCAATAACGTGGGGCTTACTAGGTATTCTTTCAAATCTTCAAAGGCTTTCTCACACTATTCATTACATTGGAAGTCTTTGATGTTTCGCAGTATCTTGAATAAGGGTAACCCATTTTCATCCAGTTGCAAGATAAATCTGCTCAACGAAGCCATTCCCCCAGTTAATTTTTGAACATCTTTGATGGTTTTTGGCGATGGCATTTTCATGATGGCTTTGGTCTTGTCAAGGTTCACCTCAATTCCTTTCTCCGTTACCATAAATCCCAAGAATTTGCCTCCTCTAATCTCGAATGAACATTTTCTTGGATTTATTTTCATTCCAAACTTATCCATGATCGCTAATTCATTTTTTAACTCTTTAGGATGATCTTCTGCTTTTCGGCTCTTGACGATCATATCATCCACATAGACCTCCATGGAATCCCCTATCAAACCTGCAAACATTAGGTTGACCAGTCTTTGATAGGTAGCCCCTGCATTTTGAGGCCAAATGGCATCACCAGATAGCAGAATGTTCCCACCTCTGTGATGAAGCTAGTTTTGTCCTGATCTTCTTTTGCCATGAGTATCTGGTTATACCCTTGGTCCCCATACATTGCGGATAGTAATGCATATCCACCAGTGGAGTCCACCAATCGGTTTGTACTGGGTAAAGGATTAAAATGTTTTGGACATGCTTCATTCAAGTTCGTGAAATCAACACACATCCACGTTGCTTTGATTTTAGGGGCCAATACTATGTTTGACAACTATTCTGGGTAGATTACTTCCCTAATTTGTTGGAGGCCCAGTAATCGTTGCACTTCTGAACGTATGATTTTATTCCTCTCGGGTCCTATGTTTTTTTTTTTTCTTTTGTTGTATTGATTTCGCCTCTGCTTTGACATTCAAGAAGTGTTGGCATATCCATGAGCCAATTCTCCTCGGTGATTCTCTCTCCTAGGTAAATACGTGGCCATATTCCTTTAGTACTGCCATCATTTGGTCTTGAATTATTACTCCATTCCTGTGCCAAACTTAATCATATTTCCTTTATCTTCTTCTATAATTTCTACCATCTTTAATACCTCCACTGCTTGCACTTTGATTTCTCCCAACTTCTTTTTCTTGCTAAAAGGTGCCATGGGTGTTTCTTTCAACTCTGTGGGTATCACATTCCTGCGACATTCCCTAGTTTCCTTTAATCTCTCCGATCCCTGATAAAGTGACAAACTTTACATTGAGGTGTATCGTAGAGGGTATCGCTTAGAAGACATGAATATACGGTCTTCCACATATGACATTATACATTCTCGAGGATGCCTCCACCACCAAAAACTT
Organism: Linaria vulgaris; assembly: GCA_948329865.1. Taxonomy (NCBI): domain Eukaryota; kingdom Viridiplantae; phylum Streptophyta; class Magnoliopsida; order Lamiales; family Plantaginaceae; genus Linaria; species Linaria vulgaris. The sequence continues at coordinate 36,596,839 of OX415251.1, read as the reverse complement.
AATGTTCTCTATTCGCCTCAATGCTCCTTCCCCCCAGGACATAAGAACAGTCACGGTTCCAGTGTTTGGCAAGATTCTCCAAAAAAATCGACTAGGGGAACTTCCACTGACTTCAACCTTTCCCGTTTCAGCCCCATAACTAGATAGGTGGGCATAAACAACACATCTACGAAACTTCATGTGTCTACGAGGATTCGCTAGACTTCAATGCCATATATAGTTGCTTTTATTACCAGTGGATCGTAGTGTGGATATACTACCCCGTTCAAATCTTTGGGGTCCAAAAGTGATGTTCGGGACCCGGAAGCCAGGTGCTTTCCAAGGAACAAACTTGCAAACCTTGTTCCATCCTCCTCGCTTCTTTCAAGTATTTCTTCTTCTTCCCTGCCGGTATCACAACTATTTCTCCCCCTTCAATCATGTTCATCGTCTTGCCTGACAACGAGTTTTCTTCGTATGAGTCTGGTGGAAGGGGAAGCAGTTGCCCGTAATCTTCTTCATGTGGTTATGCCGCTGGGTTGTTTTCCCTACTACCTCTTTCTTCCGTTCGTAAACTTTTTCGGGTATCAGGTTCCCTAGATTTTCTACAATTTTCTGGGTGTCAGGTTCACTCATCAGAATTGTAACTTTAGCCTAGAATTGTACATCAAATAGAATTGTAACTTTAGCCAAGAAAAACACTACACACTAAATATGTACATCAATTAAATAGGATCTCGTCCTGATTTCAATAAAGTAATTGTCCACACAATAACGAGGCTCGATAAACTCTAAGTCATAAAATTCTTTCTTTTTTACAGGGACATACACGTCGTCTTTTCCCCGATAGAGTTAAAACCATCCCACACGTCATGTCATTGAAAAGAGCTACCTCACCCAAAAATGAGTCGAAGTGAAAACTACCAGCATTGCATCACTAGTGAATTTTCTCGCCTTGGTGATGTTGTTATGTCATTTTTCAATCGTGATGATTTCAAACATTTTTGTTGAGGTTTATGAGAATTTGGCCTTATTTTGTTAGTATTTATTTCTTGTTTTTTTAAAATAAGAGAAATCTCAATAATGTGAGTACAAGGGGTACTCAACCCGTATGAACGTCTACAATAAAAATAAAGATTTTATGTTAGTGACGAAGATATCTAACCCAAACACTCTCTCGGGTTACAATTCAATCACAAAAGAGTAAAAAAGACTTATCCTTTGCTCTGGTTCATGTCCACAATTTAAATTTCATCGTTTTAAATCACCTTATTGACTTGTACATCTCCGCCCTCCACTCTAAGTCTATTCCATTCTTTCTAAATTTCCCAAACCACCATCGCCCAAAGGCTCTCCCATCCAAAAGACCATTTTTTGTGGAAGAAGAGTTTTACTTTGCCTTATTTGTGATTCCGGGTCATTGTGTAAAACATATTTTAACCCAATCCACTTCCATATCTCTACCCAAATTCCAAAATTCACATCACATGCTCCAAATAAATGTTCTCTACTTTCCTCGCTTTCTCTACAAAAGACAACCAAGACATCATTTGGATTATTCAATATCACTCTCTCAAGCAGATTCTTCCTCGTATGTAGCTTATTTAATCCTAATTTCCATGCAAAACTCAAGATTTTTGGTGGAGCATAGATTGACCACACATACTTACAAACTTCGGTCTTGTTACACACCATCTTCTTTTTCATAACTTCGTATGCAGATTGTACTATATATCTCCGAGTAGGTTAAGCACTACAGGTCCATTTATCTTATGTGTTAGTGATGCATGTTATGTATTACTTGTTTGTAATCACTATTATGCAATAGTAAAAAACAACACACGTTCGCAAGTATACAAATCAAGTAATATAAAATGGTAAGTAAAGCTTACAGACCAAGTATCAAAACCCTAGAGAGTATGTAACTTGTATTAGAAATCTAAATCATTGAGAACTTAGTGAAACAATACTTTGAATATTTGAAAGTAGAAAGAACTAAGTAAACTACGACTAAAGCTAAGAAAGTAAAGACAAAGATATAATTAAAGTTATTGATTGATTGGTTAAGATAGGTTAGTGACCGGAACCAAGCATGAAAGATTGACTGTATAAGTGAAAAAATCTCTTTCCTAGGTAAGTCATGGCGAGAGGAACAGAGAGGCGACCTCTCCCCTCGTTAAGTACACTTCCTTAAGTAACCACCCTTAGTCTGCTTGTGACCTAGCACGGGTGAAAGCTCTTTGGACACTACCTCTATCTTACGGGAAGAGTCAAACTCGGTATGAGACTGCTGATTTGGATGAATAAATCGTAGTTCTTTCCGTGCCTCATGCAAATGAAAGAAAAACAACATATGTTGCTGAAGCAAGACAAGCTTCAAGTTTTTCAATTGGCCTAGAGCAAGGGCATATATAGTACATATATAGGTTTTCGGTTTCCAACTCGTCTTTGTTGTAAATCAGATTAAGAATGATGTATATAGGTGTTGGATTTTGTTAATCTTGAATACATGTATTTCATAGACAAAATGCCAGTGATCCCAACCTAAAGCCTCCTTCTACTGATTCTTGTTTTGTTCTCTTAGTTGATGTAATAAATTAAGCACACTTTCGTATTACTTAAAGAATATTCTAACCTCTAATGATATTAGGCTGTTAAGCACTTTCTCCTCTCTATAAGTTCACAGTGTCAAGGATCTATATAGAGTTTTAAAAGATAATTATAGTTGACGACTAAGATCTAGATTTCTCGGTAGACTCTAGTGCAGAAGGTCTAAATATTTATTTGCTTGATCTACCATGCCAGTGTTGCGCAAACAATCTCCAAATCATAATTCAACATAATACAAGGTAATTCAACATCACTACACTGAATCGAAGAGACGCGTGTGCCAAATATACCGAATAACATAAGCAACAAAAAAAAAAATCCAACAAAACAAAGTTTCAGTAGAATTAAACAAAACTTAGGTTCAAGTTACATCCATATCAGATCACTACATCCTATCCCAGAAACTAGGATATTTAGCTACTCATGATCAATGTAACAAACCAATAATTCACCATAAAGTTGTGTAATAAAGAAATGAAAATATTAAACTCTTGATCCCGATGGGATTTTGTCATGTCTTCTCCTTGTGACTCTTTGCTTCTTTCATTCACTTGATTATCAGCTCCTTTTGATCACCTCTCTCCATCAACAATGGTTACAATACTTCAAACACTGGAATTTTGCTATGAAATATTTTGCTCGTGTATTTTGCTATCTTTTTATGTTTGTTCTCAGTTCTCTTCCTTATGTTCGTGGTGGTGCCCTAGCTGCTGGACGTCTTACGATATTTATAGTTTTTTGTCCGTAAGTTACAACCTATAGGGTTTTAGAACGATCTGACCCATTTAATACATGTCGCGCATGGTTACGCGACAAGTCGCGCATGTGCTGTGCGACCCGTGCGGGTATGTCTACTGTGGCATAAGTCTCTAGACATTTGGTGTGATGTCACATGATGTTATGTAGGCAACGCGACACACTGCCTGACTTGTGTGAGTCGAGCGGGTAGCTGCGCAAGCCGCACAACTTGTGCCGCTCTTCTGCATGCTGTCTGGTTCTTTCTGCTAATGCGGTGCCTCGTATCTTCACTCATTCCGAGTAAGTTATAATCTGAATCCATTATTAACCTTTGCTAACTTGCTCCTTATACATCATTGTTCTATTTCATGCTCTTTTCCATCTAATATGCATCATTTTGCTTCGACTTGACCAAAATCTGTAAAATGACAAAACAAGACTAAAACCATTAAAAATGCCACAAGGAACAATCAAAAGCATAAGAAATTAAGAACTCAAACAGCTATAAATAATCACTCATCAATCAACATTTATCTTGACTTGTGGAAGTTCAGCACAAAGGTTGGACAATGATTGTACTCCCTTTTCGTAAAGACCTCTTCCCCACCTCCACCTCCACCTCCATTCCCACCGCCCTCCAACCATTTCTCCCATGTCAAAAATGGTTGCATCCTTTGTTCTTGAAAGTAGAAGAAGTCTCATGTACTTTTGTTTAAAATTTACGCCACCCAGCCAATCGTCTTTCCAGAACTTCGTATGTTTCCCGTTGCCAATGATTATTTTCACGTGATTTTTGAACCTACCCTTTTCTTTTAACTTTTTTTCCTTCAAATCTTTCCACCAAGTTGACCATGATCTTTGTATTCCCCTCTACCTGTTTCCTCCTAGCCCTTCTTGAGAATCCCGTACTTTGAAGTCATTATTTTCTTCCACAATGATTCACTTGCCACAACAAACTTACATTTTCATTTACCCATTAGACTTTGTTCAAACATTAGAAATTCTAAAAATTGAGCCCTCCATCTTTTTTATTATGTAATTTTCCCCTTAATCCAACACATCTTTGTATTTTCTGAGTTCACTGACCAAAGAAACCGCCTTTGAATTTTGTTTATGTTATGAAAAACTCTCTCTGGTGCAAGATAAATGAGAAGTAAAATAGAGGAATGCCAACGAGAAAAAAATGTAGCAACACCACTTGCCCACTAAAAGATAGATTTTCCTTACTCCATGGCAACCATCTCTTCTCTAATGTATTCACAACCGATTGCAATACTTACTTCTATTATGATTTCCTCCAATTTTCTCTCCTAAGTATTTGAAAGGCATCTCTTTGGTCAAACACTATAACACCTTGGCAGTTCTTCATAACTCTTACTCCTCTACATTTATTCCCAAAGCCAAACTCTCTAGATTTGCATCACTACAAAGCATCGTATCGTTTGCAAAGTGTACATGGTCCACCACCACGTTACCATCCACCACATAGAAACGCCGAATAAGTCTCTGCTCCTAAGCTGATCTGATAAGTGCACTTGGATCCTCAACAACAATAAAAAATAAAAATGGTGATAGAGGGTCGCCCTGCCTAAGTCCTGTCTCAATTTGAATGCTTTGGTTGGATTTCCATGAACTAGCACTGATGCCGTTGCTGAGCTAATGCACTCCATAATCCATCCTATCTACATCGGACAAAAGCCCATTTTTTCCATGATATGATCAACAAAGTCCCATGAAACGTTGTCATGTGCTTTCTCAAAATCTGCTTTGACTACAACACATGGCTTTTTTTCCCTCCTGAACTCCTCAATAATCTCGTTTACCACCGATACACATTCGAGTATTTGTCTACCACCAACAAATGTAAATTGCTCCTCAGAAATCAAATCATCCATAACTCTGCGCATTCTATTAGGAAGTAGCTTCACAAGTACCTTATAAGAACTCCCAATAAGTGAAATCGGTCTAAATTTGTTAAGCTCCAATGGATTTTCGTTCTTTGGGGTAAGAACAATAAATGATGGGTTAAATCCTAGTTTTTTGAAATCATTAATGAAGTTCACAGTCTTTCTTCAACATCTCCCAAAAGTTTCGAATAAATTTAAAGTGAAAACCATTCGGACCCATGCTCTTATCCCCACTATAACTCCATACCGCCTCTTTTATTTCATCCTTAGAAAATTCTATGATGAGCATCTCACTTGATTGGCTACTTACTTGCTTTAACAAAATATTTCATAGCCTCGGCCTTTGCCATTCATGTTGTGTACTTCAAAATGCATTTAGATCTATTCTTTAACCCCTTTCGGTTCTTCACACCATTGACCACTCACCAACACCCCCCTTATTTAGTTGTGTTTCTTCATTCTATTTATACACATGTGATAATATTTGGAATTCGTATCTTCCTCCTTTGCCCGTTTCACTTTCGCATTTCGGTGTAATTAACTTTCTTTTGAATGTATTGCTTGCCACAAGTCACCTACTACCGTGACTCTAACGGAGACCTCCTTCTCGTTTATTTCTGAATCTCCTCCTTATCATCTAAAAATTTGATTTTACCGTTAGCGCATTGATGAGCTTTTATTTAGCGTAATTTTAATATCTGTTTCCTCAGGCTTTTGTATAATTCTTATTAAATATTTATTGGTTTTAGTATTTTTTCATGTTTTTCTAGGATTTATCGAGTCAAGAGGAAATGGTGGTAAAAGAGGCCAAATTGGATGTTTTTGGAGACAAAAGAGTCGAGACACTACATCAGGACTTTTAGCCACTATGGGAAGAACTATGGCACAACAAATACCGAATCTAACGCGAGCAAAAGGAGAACATCTGGAGATCGCATGTAGAAACAAAGAGTGCGCGATTGAGGCACGATGGCACAATGATCGCACCTCACACGAGCGATTGAGGCCTAATGTGGTATGATCGCGCCGGACGAGAATTAAATGGTCATTCTGTCTAATTAGGTTACGCCTGCTCACAGAATTAGGGCTTCAAGACTCTCTTATAAATAAAGGGGGACGACCAACAAACTGAGCATCCACTTACAAATACTTACAAAAGCTTACAAGAGTCTAGAGAAACCCTGTGAGATTGTCTTTAGAAAGAAAACATCATCAAAGTCTTGTCCTAGTTTAGTTGAGTCATTGTTTGAGAGAAAATAGTTCATAGAGATGAAAATAGCAAAAAGAAGTCAAAACATAGTCTAGCAACGAAGTCCCACTAGATTTGTGAAGCTTTTCTTATTCTCTTTACTTTGTCTATGTTATTTATTTCTTTATTGATTGTTGAACTCACGACTATGATGAGCTAACCTACTCATTGTTTAGAGTAGGGGAGTAACTCCGATTTAGGAAAACGTTTATTTGTTTTGCTTGATGTGTGTTTGATGATCTTACATGTCTAGATTGAATAGTTATCTATGCTGTATAATTAGTCTTGCACTCGCTAGGATAAACAAAATCACTTGACTGAGGACCGCACAGAGTGTAGATACTAAGTTAGTTATATATATATATATATATATATATATATATATATATATATGCGATTTGTGACTTTGGTGTGCTAACGCAACTGATGCACAACCCCTGGATCACACTAGATCAATATTAATTATGTATGTTTTGTTAACGTGATTCGAATGAGTTAATTGGATTGTAGATTCGATATCGCTTCTTAAAAAACTAGCAACTTGGCTGATTCGTTAACACGGTTGGTTATTAGAGACTCATTGACTTATGGTTGGGATAGCTCTTGTTATAGGTCACATATTCATTAGACATGCAAACATCAAATTATCATCAAGCACTATAAGTAAATATATGTAGTTTGTTTATGAACTATTATTGTTAAGTCTTTGTGAAATCCGACTTCTAACTAATCTTTCCAATTATTTTTTACTACCACAACCAATAAATTGATCAATCAATTTGGCTTTAGTTTAATTTAGTTAGTTTAATTACTCTTTACTTGCTTAGTTGTTTTAATTGTTTCTTGCATTCAACCACAATCCTGATTTACTGTCTTTCTGCATCATAGATAGATTTTCATTGCATTCTAGATTAGCCATTATTTGCATTCTTAGTATAAAAAGCATTCAACGCATGCATATCATTTATAAGCATTCACCACATCCTGCAAACAAAAGAGAAAAGATCGTGACAACGGTTAGTGTCTTGCATTTAAGTGATTCATACATTAATTCACGACTCCATTGGGACACGATACTTGGTTCGTAACTATACGTTCATTTTATTATTACTTGATTCGTGCAGGTGCGATACGAGAAACTTAGGTGTAGCATTTTATTGTTAACGGATATTTGTTGTGAGTTACATCGAGGTTATATCCATCATACCATCAATGTTTTTTGCACCGATGCCGGAGAGTAACAGTATTATTTTGTGTGAATCATCAAACTTAATTTTTGAGGCACTAATAGACTTTTGTTATTTGCAGTTGACGAGCACACATGGAGTCACTAGATGAACTTTCACCTACAATTCCCAACAATAAAAATGGGGGACAATACAAAGTGCACAAGAGTATGCTGAGAGCACTATTTATATCAAAAGTTGCATGAGAAATACGCCCAACCACACTAGCTGAAGAAGAGGAAATCAATGGACAAATGGGCATAATGTTCAGCAGACAGGTTGGGAAGTACCAATTTTATGGGGTCCAAGATGATGACCCAGCAGAACACGTTGCACGGTTTGAGAGTTTGTATAATAGTCTCATTCATCATAATTCACCACAAAAATTGGTGGTATTCCTTATGTTCCAGTCAGGGGGAGCACTCGATTGGTTTGCTAAGACCATGACAGACGATACAAAATGAGAAACAATAGTTGAGAAAGTCAAGGAAAAATTCTCGCTGACCTCTAAATAAAATGGTGGAGAAGAGGAGAATTATTAACTACAAACTGGATGAAGACGAGATAATAATGCAAGGGTGGAATACGTTCAAAGAAATGATTAGGAAGGTGGAACCAATATTCAAGATATCAAAAGTCACAATGATAGATATCTTCTACTATGGAATGAGTATGTCGAATAAGCTATTATTGGATTATGCAGTACAAGGAGAAGGATTTTGGAAAAGAACGAAGATGAAGCTTATAAACGGCTGGAAACATTTGAGGAAGCTTTTGCAAAACTTTCTAGGTTTTTGCAAACCAGCTGTTACAACAGAGATGAAGCATTAGGTCTAGAAGAGAAACTACTTGAGGAAGAGGAAGTGAAAAAAGAAGCAAAGAAGGAGAAAGACCAAGGTGCAAAAGGTGCACCCAAGAATCCCAAATTCTTCACCAAGATTGTCGAGCTAACCGATAATAAACTGAGCGTTGTGTGGGAGGCAACCCACAATGGTAAGTTTTATTTTTGAGTTTTGCATTTAGTTCAATTCTTAGTTATTCTGTTTCGAGTTATATATAGCATAAAATTTTCAATTTGTCTTTGAGCTAACCATTGAAATAGGAAACGAGAAAAAAATGAAAGAAGATATAGGTAGAGAGACGAACATGTCACAAGCAAGAGGACAATAGACAAAAGTAAGGACAACACGAACCAGAGCAAGCAGAGAAAATATTTCTAGTATCAAGCGCGACCAGGTGCCACCGCTGTACACATTGCGCCTTACACGCGCGACCAAGATCGCGTTCAGACCTCCGTAGCACAATAGTCCCAGAAGGCAGCGCGTTCCACACCGCTGTCAAGTTGTGATCACGCCTGTCACGCGCGATCTCATGCGCGATGTACACATTACGCCTGATCAATTTCTTGCCAAACACGTTTCTCAGTACAAAAGGCAATATGAGACATGCATAATTCAGAATATATGGAAATTGGCTGAGCAATCTCTATCTTTACCTTTCCTACCATACATATACTTCCTTTATGATTAAATTCCATTGATATATGAATTATTCCTATATTGATTATAATTATTATGGAGAGTTGTGCAACTTAAATAAATTTTTTAAAATTATTTAAGAACTCATTTATATATAACTCGTCAGTTTTATAATTCTACTATCTCTCTGAATTCATAAGACTATTAGCTGAGCCAAAATTTGACCGCTACTAATTCCTCAATGACAACTGTTTCAATCTGTATAAGGCACTGTTAGAAAGCCACTTTGTGGATGAACAAGAAGTACACGGGTTGGAAGAGATGTAGAAACATGCGGGATTAAGCCACATGATGAGACGACCAGGTATTGTGAACGATAACATTGTTCTCGAATACTATGCACATTATGATGAAGGCGATGGCAATGTTTGGCTTAGAGGAAGGTCCGTTGACATCTTAGAAAGAGGTGTGAACAGATACTACAGGGTGAAGGCTCATCTAATGATACTATAGGACATAGGTTTACATCATAAGCTAATGGCCAAACGTGTCTCACGGTTTCTTTTACAACCAGACCTCACGTTTCATTACAAGTTGGAGTTTGATTATAGGGATCTGCAAGCACTTTGTAAAAAGCTTTATTTGTTCGTAAGTTCACGAATTCTGCCACATGTCAGCAGAGGAAAGTTTCATGGGAACAAGCAAAAATTATGATGAGCATTAAACGAGGAGACACTTTTAACATTAAGGAAATCATAATTAAGGCTATTGGAGATCTCACTGCTGATTGTCCACGACACTTGATGTATTTTGGTGCACTTATCACTGCACTTTGTATCAAAGAAGGTTGTCCAGAACTTGATACATAAATTCATCACCAAAATAAATATCTCATAAATCACATTGCGAGGCAAATGATCAAAATATTGTTCCACACTAACGAGTCATTATCAATTGAGTCAATTGAAGAAATCTTATCACAAATGCACAAGAAACATAAGATGCTTTATGAGAAACTACAAGAGGTGAAAGATTGTTTCGAGCAAGAGAATGCTGAGTTAGTGCACCAGTTGGAAGAAATCAAGAGGCAACTCCAGAGCAACAACACCCACCACTGGAGGGAGTTGAGACAAATCTGGAGAGCGCAAAAAATGGAGAAAGCATTACCACCACCAGTCCGACGAGTGTCCTTTGAACTCGATCAAGAGAGCCCTCTCATCTATGATTTAATTCTTTCTATTTTATGCAATGAGGAGATCGCATGATTTTAAGTTTGAAGGTGGGAGCTATGCTTTTTGTTATGCTTATATGTTATATATTTATATTAGAGTCTGTTTTAGAGTCTAGTTTTTCTTTTTTAGGATCAACTCTTTAGAATGAAATTTGAAGCATAAAAGCATGAATATGTTGGGATCAATGATGATATATGCATGATATAGTATGAATTTGATATGAAAGAATACGTGAATACCTTTAGTACATCTTGTTTAATATTGTCAAAAGCATGTTTAAGTTTAATATACACCTTTGAATTTGCTAGTTGTGTAAAATTGTGAAAAGAATGTTGTTTATTTATGAGAAAATAGTAATGAAGCATGTGATTATTACACTTGAACAAATTGCTTGACTATTACTTGAGATAATGGGAAATATTATTGTGTTGAGGAAATAAAATAGGCCATCTTTTCTAAGTTTGAGTTTTAGCCTTTCAAGCCAAGAACCCTTTATGATAAATGAATATCCACTGAACCCCGCTGAAGCATTTTCTTTGAGCCTTTGTTTACGAAGCATACTTAACTACCCTGAGCCAAAATAAAAATTTATATCCTACCCAATTCTAGAGATGGATGTAGTGGATCGATGGAGGAATAAGTAGGAGCTCAAAACAAAAGCACGAGCAAAGAATAAAAAAAATAAAAAATAAAAGGAGGATGAACATAATAGAGAGCACAAAAAACCCGTTGCAAAAACTTTAAGTTTGGGGGTGCCTCTCAAAAAATCATAACGTATACGATGGTTTAATTCTTGCGCAAATAAAAACCGCAAATGAAAAGATGCCAAAAAAGAGCCTAAAATGTATGGCCAGTGAAGAAGTCATAAACTATGGAGGAGAAAGAATAAATTAGTGGTTTGCTACATACATCTCTAGAACTCATATATGACTTTTCAATTATAGCCCACACCCAAGCCTAACATTACAAGCTAACAAAGTCATAAAGGATCCTCAACATATGAAATCTACTTCAATCAATGGTAATATGAGAGTGAAGAGTGAAAAGTGGAGTGATTATATGTTAAGAGCTATGATCTTATACGTTTGCAACATGAAAATGACTCATATGTATAAATAATAGTATCACACACTATTAGAGCACATGAACTTGATTTGATAATTATTTTATTAAATTGATGTGCCCGTGTTCATCTATTCTATCTCATCTTTTGTTCTGACCCTAGGCTGCATTATGAGAATTCTCGCTTATAAGTGTTGACATGTGGATGATTGAATTCTAATTTAGTTTGGGTTCAAGCTAGTGCATTTTCTTGAAGACAAGCAAATATTTAAGTTTGGGGTATTTGATGAGCGTTTATTTAACGTGATTTTAGTATCCATTTCCTCAGGCTTTTGTATAATTCTTATTGCATGTTTATTGGTTTTGGTATTGTTTCATATTTTTCTAGATTTTATCGAGTTAAGATGAAACAGAGCTAAATGAGGCCAAATTGGATGTTTTTGGAGAAAAAAGAGTCGAGACACTACTTGGGGAATTTTAGGCACTATGCAAAGTGTTGTAGCACGGCAAATAACGAATGTAGCACGTGCAAAAGGAGAACATCAAGAGACCGCATGAAGAAACAAAGAGTGGCACGATGGCGCAATGATCGCGCCTGACACCCGAGATTGAGGCGCGATGTGGCATGATCACGCCTGAAAAGGATCAAACAATCATTCTGTCTAATTAGGTTACGGCTCCTCAAGAAATTAGGGCATCAAGACTCCTATAAATAGAGCGGACGACCAACACACTCAGCCTCCACTTACAAACACTTACAAAAGCTTAAAAGAGTCTACAGAAACCCTATGAGATTGTATTTGAAGAGAAACCACCATCAAAGTCTTGTTCTAATTTAGTTGAGTCGTTGTTTCAGAGAAAATAGTTCGTACATAATAAAATAGCAAAAAAGTGTAAAGAAGATGGTCTAGCAATGAAGTTCCACCGGATTCGAGAAGCTTTTCTCCTTTTCTTTGCTTTGTCTATGTTATTCATTTCTTTATTGATTGTTTAGAGTAGGACAATAATTCTAATTTATGAATATGTTCATTTATTTTGCTTTATGTGTGTTTGATGACCTTACATGTCTAGATTGAATAGGTATTTATGCTGTACAATTGGTGTTACTCTCGCTGGATTAAACGGAAGCACTTGATTGAGGACCGCTTGAAGTGTAGAGGCTAAGTTATATATATATATATATATATATATATATATATATATATATATATATGATGCAACTGATGCGCAACCCCTAGATCACACCAGATCAATATTAATTATATACGTTTTGTTAACACGATTCGAATGAGTTAATGGGATTGAAGATTTGACATATCTTTTAAAACAACTGACAACTGGGTTGATCCGTTAACAAGATAGGTTATTAGAGACTCTTAGTCTTATGGTTGGAATAACTCCTGCCATAGGTCACAATTCCATTAGACATGAAAACATCAAATTATCATCAAACACTGTAAGTAAATATAGGTAGTTTGTTTATGGACTACTATGGTTAAGTCAATGTGAAATCCGACATGTAATCAATCTTTTCAATTAATTTTTACAACCCCAACCAATCAATCAAACAATCAATTACTTTACTTTAGTTTAGTTAGTTTAATTACTATTTGCTTGCTTTTATTAATTTATTAATTTAATTGTTTAATTGTATTATTTGTTTCTTGCATTTAGCCACAATCACGATTTATAGTTTTCCAAAATCATGGATGGATTTCCGCTTCATTCTAGATTATCCATTATTTGCAGACTAATTATAAAAAGCATTCACCGCATTCATAAGCATTCACCACATCCTACAAACACAAGAGAAAAAACCGTGACAATCGTTAGTATCTTTCATTTAAGTGTTCCATGCATTAATCTAGCACTCCCTCGGAACACGATACTTGGTTTGTAAATATACTTACCATTTTATTATTACTTGATTCGTGCACTTGCGATATGAGGAACTTAGGTGTAACATTTGATTGTGAACTGATATTTGTTATGAGTGACATTGAGATTATATCCATCCTGCCATCAAAAATTCTATCATTTCATCTAGATTACCAAACCCAATATTAATCCATTCATTTAATTTAACCTTCATCATATTTAATATTTCCTTGACCACATAATCGCCTCCAGCATTAGACATGCTAACATCTAATTATCATCGAGCACTGAAAGTAAATAAAGGTAGTTTGTCAATGAACTACTATGGTTAAGTCATTGTAAAATCCGACCTCTAATTAATCTTTCCAATTATTGTTTACAACAACAACCAATCAATAAATCTATAAATTTAACTTTACTTTAGTTTAGTTAGTTTAATTGCTCTTTACTTGCCTTTATTAGTTTAATTGTTTTAGTTGTATCTTGCATTCAACCACAATTCTTATTTTCTGTCTTCCAACATCATGGATGGATTTCCATTTCATTCAAGATTATCCGTTATTTGTATCCTTAGTATAAAAATCCTTCACTGCATTCATAAGCATTCGCCACATTCTGCAAACACAAGAGAAGGGATCGTGACAACCGTTAGTGTCTTGCATTTAAGTGATCCATACATTATTCAACCACTCCCTTGGGACATGATACTTGGTAGTAAGTATACTTACCATTTTATTATTACTTAATTTGTGCACTTGCGATATGAGGAACTTAGGTGTAATATTTGATTGTAAGCATATATTCGTTGTGAGTGACATCGAGGTTATATCCATCCTGCCATCAAGAATTCTATCATTTCATCCAGATTACCAAACACACTTTTAATCCATTCCTTTAATTTAACCTTCAGAATTTTTAATATTTCCTTGATCACATAATCGCCTCCAGCATTAGACATACAATCATCAAATTATCATCAAGCACTTTAAGTAAATATAAGTAGTTCATATATGAACTACTATGGTTATGTCATTGTGGAATCCGACCTCTAATCAATCTTTCCAATTATTGTTTACAGCCACAACCAATCAATCAATCATTCAATTTTACTTTACTTTACTTTAGTTAGTTTAATTATTATTTACTTGCCTCTATTAGTTTAATTGTTTAATTGCTGTAGTTGTTTCTTGCATTCAACCCCAATCTTGATTTACTATTTTCCAACATCATGAATGGATTTCCACTTCATTCTAAATTATCCCTTATTTTCATCATTAGTATAAAAAGCATTCTCCGCATTCATAAGCATTCACCACATCGTGTAAACACAACAGAAAAGATCGTGACAAACGTTAGCGTGTTGCATTTTATTGATCCATATATTAATCCACCACTCTCTTGGAACACGATACTTGGTTCGTAAGTATATTTACCATTTTATAATTACTTGATTCGTGCACTTGCGATATGAGGAACTGAGTTGTAACATTTGATTGTTAACTGATATTCATTGTGAGTGACATCGATATTATATCCATCCTGCCATAAAAAATTCCATCATTTCATCCTGATTACCAAACACACTTTAATCCATTCCTTTAATTTAACCTTTATCATTTTTAATATTTCCTTGATCACATAATCGCCTCCAGCATTAGACATGTAAACATCAGATTATCATCAAGCACTGTAAGTAAATACTGGTAGTTTGTCTATGAACTGCTATGGTTAAGTCATTGTCAAACCCGACCTCTAAACAATCTTTCCAATTATTATGACCAATCAATAAATCGATAAATTTTACTTTAGTTTAGTTTAGTTAGTTTAATTAGTCTTTAATTGCCTTTATTAGTTTAATTGTTTAATAGTTTTAGTTGTTTCTTACATTCAACCACAATCCTGATTTACTGTTTTCCAACATCATGGATGGGTTCCCACTTCATTCTAGATTATCTGTTATTTGTATCCTTAGTATATAAATCATTCATCCCATTCATAAGCATTCGAAACACTCTGGAAACATAAAAGAACAGATCATGACAACCGTTAGTGTGTTGCATTTAAGTGATCCATAAATTATTCTATCATTCTCTTGGGATACGATACTAAGTTCGTAAGTATACTTACAATTTTAATATTACGTGATTCGTGCACTTGCGATATGAGGAACTTAGGTGAAACATTTGATTGTGAACTGATATTCGTTGTGAGTGACATCGAGGTTATATCCATCTCGCCATCAAGAATTCTATCATTTCATGCAGATTACGAAACACACTTTTAATCCATTCCTTTAATTTAACCTTCAATATTTTTAATATTTCCTTGATCACATAATCGCCTCCAGCATTATACTTGTAAACATCAAATTATCATCAAGCGCTGTAAGTAAATATAGGTAGTTTGTCTATGAACTAGTATGGTTAAGTCATTGTGTTACGAGACCTCTAATAAATCTTTCTAATTATTTCTTACCGCTACAACCAATTTTACTTTACTTTAGTTTGGTTAGTTTAATTACTCTTTACTTGCCTTCATTTGTTTAATCGTTTAACTTTTTTAGTTGTTTCTTGCATTCAACCACAATCCTGATTTATAGTTTTCCAGCATCATTGATGGATTTCCACTTCATTCAAGATTATCCGTTATTTGCATCTTTAGTATAAAAATCATTCACTGCAGTCATATGCATTTGCCACATTCTGCAAACCCAAGAGAAAAGATCTTGACAACCGTTCGTGTATTGCATCTAAGTGATCCATGCATTATCCCACCACTCCCTTGGAACACGATACTTGGTTCGTAAGTATACCTACTATGATATCATTACTTGATCTATGCACTTGCGATATGAGGAACTTTGGTGTAACATTTGATTGTGAACTGATATTTGTTATGAGTGACAACGAGGTTATATCCATCATGCCATCAATAATTTTACCATTTCATCGACATAACCAAACACCATTTTAGTCCATTCATTTAATGTAACCTTCAGCATTTTTAAGGTTTCTTTGATCACATAATCGCCTCGAGCATTACACATGCAACTATCTAATTATCATCAAGGACTGTAAGTAAATATAAGTAGTTTGTCTATGAACTACTATGGTTAAGTCATTTGGGAATACGACCTATACTCAATCCTTTCAATTATTGTTTACAACCACAACCAATCAATCAATCAATCAATTAATTTTATTTTACTTTGGTTTAGTTAGTTTAATTACTCTTTACTTGCATTTACTAGTTTAATTGTTTAATTATTTTAGTTGTTTCTTGCATTCAACCACAATCCAAATTTACTGTTTTCAAACGTCATGGATGGATTTCCACTTCATTCAAGATTATCTGTTATTTGCATCCTTATAAAAATCATTCACCGCATTCATAAGCATTCGCCACATTCTGCAAACACAAGAGAAAAGATCATGACAACCGTTAGTGTCTTGTATTTAAGTGACCCATACATTATTCCACCGCTCCCTTGGGACACGATACTTGGTTCGTAAGTATATTTACCATTTTATTATTACTTGATCTGTGCACTTGCGATATGAGGATCTTAGGTGTAACATTTGATTCTGAACTGATATTCGTTGTGAGTGACATCGAGGTTATATCCATCCCGCCATCAAGAATTATATCATTTCATCCAGATTAAGAAACACACTTTTAATCCATTCTCTAATTTAAACTTCAACATTTTTAATATTTCCCTAATCACATAATTGCCTCGAGCATTTGGCATGCAACAATCAAATTATCATCAAGCACTGTAAGTATATATAGCTAGTTTGTCAATGAACTACTATGGTTAAGTCATGCTGAAACCAGAACTCTAATCAATCTTTCCAATTATTATTAAGTCTATGAACTACTATGGTTAAGTCATTATGAAATCCAACTTCAAATGATTCTTTCAAATTATTATTTACAACCACAACCAATCAATCAATCTATAAATTTTACTTTGCTTTATTTTAGTTAGTTTAATTACTCTTAACTTACTTTTATTAGTTTAATTGTTTAATTATTTAATTGTTTAATTGTTTTAATTGTTTCTTACTTTCAACCACAATTCCGGTTTACTGTTTTCCTGGATCATGGATGGATTTCCACTTCATTTTAGATTATCCATTATTTGCATCCTTAGTATAAAGCATTCATCGCATTCATAAGCATTCGACACATCCCGCAAACACAAGAGAAAAGATCGTGACAACCGTTAGTGTCTTGCATTTAAGTCATCCATACATTAATTCACTACTCATTTGGAACTCGATACTTGGCTCGTAAGTACACTATAATTTTATTATTACTTGATTCGTGCACTTGCAATATGAGGAACTTAGGTATAACATTTGATTGTTATCTAATATTCTTTGTGAATGACATCGAGGTTATATCGATCATGCCATACACAATTCTCTCATTTCATCCAGCTTACCAAACACACTTTCAATCCATTCCTTCAATTTAACCTTCAGGATTTTTAATATTTCCTTGATCACATAATCGCCTCCAGCATTAGACATGAAACCATCAAATTGTCATGAAGCGCTGTAAGTAAATATAAGTAGTTTGTCTATGAACTACTATGGTTAAGTCATTGTGAAATCCGACCTCAAATCAATCTTTCCAATTATTATATACAACCACAACCAATCAATCAATCAATCAATTAATTTTATTTTACTTTAGTTTAGTTGGTTTAATTACTCTTTACTTGCATTTACTAGTTTAATTGTTTAATTATTTTAGTTGTTTCTTGCATTCAACCGCAATCCTGATTTACTGTTTTCCAACATCATGGATGGATTTCCAATTCATTCTAGATTATCCGTTATTTGCATCCTTAGCATAAAATCATTCACTGCATTCATAAGCATTCGCCATATTCGACAAACACAAGAGAAAAGATTGAAACAACCGTTAGTGTCTTGCATTTAAGTGATCCATACATTATTCCCACTTCCTTGGGATAATATACTTGTTTCATAAGTATACTAACCATTTTATAATTACTTGATTCGTGCACTTGCAATATGTGGAACTTAGGTGTAACACTTGATTGTGAACTGATATTCGTTGTGAGTGACATCAAGGTTATATTCATCCCGCCATCGAGAATTCTATCATTTCATCGAGATTTTCAAACACACTTTTAATGCATTCCTTTAATGTAACCTTCAGCATTATTAAGATTTCGTTGATCACATAATCGCCTCCAGCATTAGACATGCAACAATGAAATTATCATCAAGCACTCTAAGTAAATATAAGTAGTTTGTCTATGAACCACTATGGTTAAGTCATTATGAAACACGACCTATAATCAATCCTTTCAATTACTATTTACAGCCACAACCAATCAATCAATCAATAAATTTTACTTTACTTTTGTTTAGTTAGTTTAATTACTCTTTACTTGCCTTTATTACATTAATTGTTTAATTGTTTTGGTTGTTTCTTAAATTCAACCACAATTCTGATTTACAATTTTCCAACATCATTGATGGGTTTCAACTTCATTCTAGATTATCCGTTATTTTCATCCTTAGTATAAAAATCATTCACTACATTCATAAGCATTCGCCACATTCTGCAAACACAAGAAAAAAGTCATTGACAAACGTTCGTGTCTTGCATTTAAGTGATCCATACATTATTCCAGCACTCCCTTGGAACACGATACTTGGTTCGTAAGTATACTTACTATGATATCATTACTTGATTCGTGCACTTACAATATGAGAAACTTTGGTGTAACATTTGATTGTGAACTGATATTCGTTGTGAGTGACATCGTGGTTATATCCATCCTTCCATCAAGAATTCTATCACTTCATCCAGATTACCAAACACACTTCTAATCCATTCCTTTAATTTGACCTTCAACATTTTTAATATTTCCTTGATCACATAATCGCCTCCAGCATTAGACATCCAACCATCAAATTATCATCAAGCATTTTAAGTAAATATATGTAGTTCATCTACGAACTACTATGGTTAAGTCATTGTGAAATCCGACCTCTAATCTATCTTTTCAATTATTGTTTACAACCACAACCAATCAATTGATCAATCAATTTTACTTTAGTTTAGTTTAGTCAGGTTAATTACTCCTTACTTGCCTTTATTACATTAATTGTTTAATTATTTTAGTTGTTTCTTGCATTCAACCACAATTTCGATTCCTTGTTTTCTAACATCATGGATGGATTTCCACTTCATTCTAGATTATCCGTTATTTGCATCCTTAGTATAAAAATCATTCACCGAATTCATAAGCATTCGCCACATTCTGCAAACACAAGAAAAAAAGATCGTGGCAACCAATAGTGTCTTGTATTTAAGTGATCCATACATTATTCCATCACTCTCTTGGGACAAGATACTTGGTTCGTAAGTATACTTACTATTTTATTATTACATTATTCGTGCACTTGCGATATTAGGAACTTAGGTGTAACCTTTGATTGTGAACATTTATTCGTTATGAGGGACATCAAGGTTATATCCACCATTCCATCAAGAATTCTATCATTTCATCCCGATTACCAAACACTATTTTAATCCATTCCTTTAATGTAACCTTCAGCATTTTTAAGATTTCTTTGATCGCATAATCGCCTCCAGCATTACACATGCAACCATCTAATTATGATCAAGCACTATAACTAAATATAAGTGGTTTGTCTATGAACTATTATGGTCAAGTCATTTAGAAATACGACCTATAATCAATCCTTTCAATAATTGTTTACAACCACAAGCAATCAATCAATCAATCAATTTTACTTTACTTTTGTTTAGTTAGTTTAATTACTCTTTATTTGCCTTTGTTACCTTAATTTTTTAATTGTTTTGGTTGTTTCTTGAATTCAACCACAATTCTGATTTACTGTTTTCAAACGTCATGGATGGATTTCCACTTCATTCAAGATTATCCGTTATTTGTATCCTTAGTATAAAATTCATTCACCGCATTCATAAGCATTCGCCACATTCTGCAAACACAAGAGAAAAGATCGCAACAACCGTTAGTGTCTTGTATTTAAGTGACCCATACATTATTCCATCACTCCATTGGGACATGATACTTGGTTCGTAAGTATATTTACCAGTTTATTATTACTTGATTTGTGCACTTGCGATACGAGGAGCTTAGGTGTAACATTTGATTGTGAACTGATATTCGTTGTGAGTGACATAGAGGTTATATCCATCCCGCCATCAAGAATTATATCATTTCATCCAGATTACGAAACACACTTTTAATCCATTCCTTTAATTTAACCTTCAACATTTTTAATATTTCCCTGATCACATAATCGCCTCCAGCATTAGACATGCAACAATCAAATTATCATCAAGCTCTGTAAGTATATATAGGTAGTTTGTCACTGAACTACTATGGTTAAGTCATGCTGAAACCAGAACTCTAATCAATCTTTCCAATTAGTGCTATGTCTATGAACTACTATGGTTAAGTAATTGTAAAATTCGACTTATAATCATTCTTTCAAATTATTATATACAACCACAACCAATCAATCAATCTATCAATTTTACTTTGCTTATTTTAGTTAGTTTAATTACTCTTGACTTGCTTTTATTAGTTTAATTGTTTAATTGTTTTAATTGTTTCTTACTTTTAACCACAATTTTGATTTACCGTTTTCCAGCATCATGGATGGATTTATGCTTCATTTTGGATTATCCATTATTTGCATCCTTAGTATAAAGCATTCATCGCATTCGTAAGCATTCGCCACATCCTGCAAACATAAGAGAAAAGATCGTGACAAACGTTAGTGTCTTGCATTTAAGTGATCCATACATTAACCCACCATTCCCTTGGAATACGATACTTGGCTCGTAAGTATACTTACCATTTTATTATTACTTGATTCGCGCACTTGCGATATGAGGAACTTAGGTGTAATATTTGATTGTTATCTAATATTCTTTGTGAGTGACGTCGAGGTTATGCCCATCCTGCCATAAAAAATCTATCTTTTCGTCTAGAGTACCAAACACACTTTAATTCATTCTTTTAATTTAACCTTCAACATTTTTAATATTTCATTGATAACATAATTTCCTCCAGCATTAGACATGCAAACATCGAATTATCATCAAGCTCTATAAATAAATATATGCAGTTTGTCTATGAACTACTATGGTAGTCATTGTGAAATCCGATCTCTAAACAATCTTTCTAATTATTGTTTACAACCACAACCAATCAACCGATCAATCAATTTTACTTTACTTTAGTTCGGTTAGTTTAATTACTCTTTACCAGCTACCTACTACGATGGAGAAAACTCTAGAGAACCCACATTTCAGATGGCCCTGTGGACTCAGAGACGTTCGGTGAATCTGACTCAGCTTTAACTGTCAAATTTACCCCTGCTCCGACGTGTCAGCTTTCACGTGCTCCCGCCCTGCCCCTAAAAAGGGCCAAATGAATGCGACTCAACGTAAATTTCTGTCGATGAATGATTATGATGACTCTGACCAGCTTGAAGAGATCACACCTTCTCCTTCTGCTACCAAGAAGAGTAAAGCTTTACTTCCCTCTCCTCTTGCCCCTATTGGGTCATGTTATGATGATGATAGGGATTTCTCTCCACCCCCAAAGTGAAACCTCCTGCCACTCCTCACGATCAAAATCGTAAGCTTTTTTGAGATTATTTTTACTATTGAGGCCTACCAGAAGTTTGCTGAGTTGTCCAAGAGGGCTCTTGTCCCTGAAAGGAAATTGATTCAATGCTCCCATGACATGACTCATGTTGTCGACTTGCGGATTGAACGAGCCTTGGAGGTGGATTAATTTGTTCCTGCTATTATCCATGACTTTTATGCTATTATCCATGACTTTTATCCATGACCTGCTCTATTCAACGGAAGTAAATGTTTGTGCATGGTCATGTCTATAACTTCTCCCTTGAGCAACTCAACATTCACATGGAAACACCAAATGTGAATAATTTTAGGACATAATATTTTGGTCTATGCTAGTTTGATTATTTGGTTAATTAATTAATTATTTTAGTGTTTAATTAATGCTTACTTGATTATGTTTTGAATATTCAGCAAGAAAGTTTTAATGATCTCTTTTCTTTAGTTAGATCGACTATCGTAACATGTTAGATAAGGAAACATGGTTGGTGAGATTCTGGAACTGAATCTTGAAGTTTCCTTATAAGTAGATCAACTATCATAACAAGTTAAAAGGAAAGATGGTTGGTGAGATTCTGGAACTGAGTCTTGTGGTTTCTTTATAGAATTTGATACTGCAACGCCAAATTAATTATGGAAACTATATCCATAATAATATATTTGTCTTTGTATGATCCTATTTTATTCTAAGTGTATATGGACTAAATTATATATGCATTCATTGGAATACCCTTTTTACATGTTTAACAAGATCAAATTAGATGAATTAAGGAAAGTTTGCAAGTTGTCTCAAAGAACCAAAGATCTGGTGCAACAATTGTCCTTCCGCGTAGAAGATTCTGCACTCTATAAAAGCAGAAGATTCGAAGACATTTGAAGACAATTTTTTAGAGTATCTATTGTAAGATTTGTCATTTTATTTGTTTGAGAGTAAAAAATAGTTTATTATCATACAAAATATCAAGGCAAAGGAACTTCGTGTGAATTGAGTATTTCTAGATTCTAGTAAAGTTCTTTACTAAGGCGTCGCGTCAGATTTTAAGAAAGTTATTAGAGGGAGTCTAGTGTACAAGTATCAAGTAATAGCCTGAGTGAGTCAACGTCATGTACTAAAACAATGAGACTAGAGTTGTTAAAACTGGCGAAAGCCGAGTGGACTAGGTCTGTTGTGACCGAACCATTAAATATTCTTGTGTTTGTTTTACTTCTACCTGTCTTAACAAGTAATAAATATTACAACAAACATAAAATGTATTAAGAAAGTAATTAGATAGAGTCTAGATTACAAGTATCAAGTAGTACCGTGAGTGAGTCAAAGTCTCGTACTAAAACAATAATATTAGAGTTTTTAAAACTGGCGAAAGCCGAGTGGACTAGGTCTGTTATGACCGAACCACTATAAATTCTTATGTTATTGTTTTACTTCTACTTGTTTTAACAAGTATTAACTATTACAACAAACAGAAAATGTATTAAGAAGGTAATTAGAGGGAGTCTAGATTACAAGTATCAAGTAATAGCCTGAGTGAGTCAAATTCCTGGACTAAAACAATGAGATTAGAGTTGTTAAAACTGACGAAAGTCGATTGGACTAGGTTTGTTGTACTCATATTAGTGTAACCCTCTATTACTCACACACTGTTGTCAATCCTGTTCCATATGATCAAGTCAAACATATAGAAATTTGGTATCTTCTCACTGTTAATCTTGTGGAAACTTTGGCATCTGAGTTGAAACATGTGGGTATTACTTGTTAACTAGCTGACTTAATTACTAAAACGATGAATGATGTTCGCCTGAAGATACTTAGAAAGTCTTTTGGCATTTGCGACCTATGAGTCTCAACACTAGCTGTCGTAACAGTGGATGAATACAGATAATGTCAAGTTTTTAGATGTTTAGTCCATTATGTTATTTAATATGTTTGTTCTGTGTTTTCTATGAAAAAATGCATTTATCTTTCAATAATGTCAGGTTGCATAAAAACTGCACATTCTTGTACGGAAAAACCTACATGACCTAAAAGGTATGAGTGTGAAAGCTTTCAATTTTTATCTCACGCATCACAAAATTGAAAAGAGCTACCTCAACCAAAAATGAGTTAGTGTGAAAGCTACCTGCAAGTGTTGCACCAAGTGCATTGGATTGACCAAACGAACATGTGCTCTATATTCTTTGAAAATTAAAATCAACTTTTTAACGTACAGATCTTTTGAAATCATTATACAAAATTTGATGTTATTTGTGCAATTCCGCTGCGCTAGAGCTTTTTGTTAAGGTAATTAGGTTCCTGTTCCAACAATCTTCAATGTGTTTAAGGGCTACTCTATTGTTGTGTCTATTTTAATATGGAAATTCAGTTGACAAATAATGACCACACAATTGTCTTGGGAACTGCCGAATCTCTACTAATTAATTATGGCTGTATACTTTCTTTCTTTGGCTTGGTAAGCTAATTTTGGGCTGGATTTTTAATTTTGGCAGGAGAGCAACTTCCCACTATCTCCACCATGACCAGATTCAGTTTCCTTACATGCCATCCCACGTTGAAACTTTAGGTCAAATTTATTTTTGGATCACTTTTTTCGAGGTTAATCTGACCTTCTTTCCTCTGCATTTCTTAAGGCTTTCTATGCCACGTCGTATTCCAGATTTAATTAACACTTAGTTTATTTGTGTCAATTTCACCCCTCTTCTCTCTAAGCAAAATCTAACAGCAAAATTAAAAACCCTAGTTTAAAAAATTCACGCTTTGTCGACCTCAACCAGGTTAAATATCATTGGCTATGCTGACTTTGACAACAAGGATCAAGTAACTCCACCCTCCTGCTAATTTTGAGGCACCTCTTGCCGCCGCTACTCTCTCCTCTCAACCCATCTCCCTCACCCTCTGCTGGTGCCTCGTCGCTGCCGATAGTGACAAATCGAAGGTAGATGACGAGAATGAAGGCTCTAGTGATACCTCTTCTCCTAAGGATACACAATCAGAAGTATATGACTTCGAATCGTCTGCCCAGAAACAACCATACCCCTCCACCGCGTCTTGTGAACACACATTCAAAGTCTACTCATAAGTTGGTCCCATAATCTCAGAAGAAAAAGCCCTTTGCTGACCCCCCCACCTCAAATGAGATAGTTGAAATCGAGGACCATTCCCTTCCTTCTTAGGCCAATAAACACAAGTCTAATGTCCCTTTTCTCTCTGCTCCTCCTCCTTTCAAGACAGGTGGTGATGCAGCGAGCGGGTATACTCCACCTCATGTGGTTAAACATGGTGTGTCTCATATTGATCTTAACTTCGTATTCTCAAAGACGTTTGTCTCGGTGGATGCGAGATAGAAGTATGCTGATATGAAAATTCAAAAATGACCTCTTTTCACAGACCGCCCTTCGATTCCAAGGATGTATGGGGTTACAGATGACCTTGACCTTCTCCGCGACCGGAGCTTCTATGCCGCCACCACAAAGTTTGTTCCTTTTGCCCATCAGGTCATCTATGAGGTCTATGCCAATCTGCCACAACAACTATCGGTTGGAAATTTCCTCTAGTGTTGTAAAGTATACCTGTGTGGACATGTCTACGATTTTTCCAATGAGCTACTCGATATCCACAAGGAAACTCCCAACATTAACAACAAGAGTAAGTGGGAGCTATGAACTGAGAATGACATGGATGCTGTTGCAGAACTCCTGGATCTAGACATGACCTGGCCTGTTGGTGGTGTGCTTCCAGTAGTAGGCTATTAGTGAAGTACAACCTCCTATTTAAAATTCTTTCATCTCACTGGTTCCTTGTCACTCATCTCTCCTCGGTCAATGTTATTGCTGCATGAATCCCCTATTGGATTGCAAAGAAGATCCCATCAACATTAGGAATTTTTTTTCAATCGCATCTATCTGGAGGCCTTCCCATGTAAGGTAAGACCCTCTATAGGCTTCCCTTCTGTCATTTATCTTGTCATGTCTAGTCAGCTAGTTCCGGATGCAAATGGGGAATAGAAGCATGAATCGATAGGTATGAAGGCCTCCTCCAGAGTGGCGCAACGCTCCCAAGAGCCTATGCCTGCCAAAACCAGAGTGGCTCCCTATGTGCACAAAACTGCCAAAACCTGATAGCCCAACAACTTATGCTGTTGGAATTGCTAGGATTCATTTGGGGCTGGCGCGACACTCAGCAAATCAGGAGAAGATGCAGACTGCAATGGAAGCCATGTCCATAACCTTGGTCGGTCTCAACAATTGCATCTCTACTATTGAGGACTCTCTCCGCCGCATTGAAGATCACCTCCATGCCTCTTAATTCTGTTACAACAAGGGGTAGAGGTTGCAAGGAGTTAGGGGAGAGTGACATGAGGTGTTGCTGAGGGGAAATGCTGCTATTGTTGCTGTACAGTTTCTTTAAGTTTTTAAATTTTCATGAACTACGGTCAATTTTTTTTTTTGTTTTTTAATTGTGTTTGAATATTTATTTTGGGTTGTAATGTTGCACTGCTGATGCAACTTAGATTTCTGCATTTTGATTATGCTATGACAACACTTTGTTTTTGTATGAATCTTTTGAACTAACTCTATCTTGCAGGAAATATTATTGTTGTCAAAACAAATCAAAGTGGGAGAATTTTGGACCGAATATTTCGGTTTATGCTAGTTTGATTATTTGGTTAATTAGTTAGTTATTATTATTGTTTTAATTAATGCTTAGTGATTATGTTTTGACTATTTTAGCAAGAAAGTTTTAATGTACTATTTCCTTATAGTTGGATCGGCTATTGTAACATGTTAAATAAGAAAAGACGGTTGGTAAGATTCTGGAATTGAATCTTGTAGTTTCCATATAAGTAGATCACCTATCGTAACAATTTTAAAAAAAGGATGGTTGGTGAGATTCTAGAACTGAATCTTGTGGTTTCCTTAGAGAATTAGATACTGCCGCGTGGAAACAAGATTGAGAATAACACATTTGTCTTCGTATGATCCGATTTTATTCTAAGTATATCTGGACAAAATTATATATGTATACACTGGAATATTCTGTTTACTTGTTTAACATGATCAAATTGGAAAAATTAAGGAAGGTTTGCAAGCTGTCTCAAAGAATCAAAGATCTAGTGCAACAACCGTCCTTCTGCGTAGGATATTCTGCACTCTATAAAAGAAGAAGACTCAAAGATATTTGAAGACAAGTTTTTAGAAT
Source organism: Linaria vulgaris (assembly GCA_948329865.1). Classification (NCBI taxonomy): domain Eukaryota; kingdom Viridiplantae; phylum Streptophyta; class Magnoliopsida; order Lamiales; family Plantaginaceae; genus Linaria; species Linaria vulgaris. Next base: position 36,569,589 of record OX415251.1, on the reverse strand, counting down.
ATATATTTTAAGATTTTTCATTTTATTTGTTTGAGAGTTAAAAAATAGTTTATTCTTATACGAAATATCAAGGCGAAGGAACTTCGTGTGAACTTAGATATTTCCAGATTCTAGTAGAGCTCTTTCGTAAGGCGTGTCGCCATGTATTAAGAAAATAATTAGAGGGAGTCTAGATTCTGAGTATCAAGTAATAGTCTGAGTGAGTGAGAGTTCTGTACTAAATGAAAGAGACTAAAGTTGTTAGAAAGCCGAGTGGACTAGGTCTGTTGTGACCATACCACTATAAATCTCTATGTTATTGTTTCACTTATTCCTATTTAACAAGTAATGGCTATTACAACAAACATAAAAGGTAATAAGTAAACATCTAAGGTCTTAAAAATACCAAGCACAAGTCTGAACTGCAACTGGAGAATAACATGGATGATATGGAATCAGAACTCACAGAATTGGACATGACATGGCCTGCCTCTAGTACCCTGCCAAGCAGTGCCCTTTCAGTGAGTTATAGTCTCTTGTTTAAAATCTTACCTCTGACTGGATGCCAAGTTTACATCACTCTCCTGTCAATTCTACTGTTGCGTATATACTTTCTCACATCGGGAATCACATTCCCATTAATACGAGAAAATTGGTGTCTGAACGAATCTACTTGGAGGCCTTTCAAAGAAAGGTGAAATTGTCCCTTGGCTTCCCCTCCCTGATCTACCGGGTTCCATCAGAGCAGTTGGTGCCTAGCACCAAGGGTGAGAAGACCTTCACTACCGAGGAGGTGCCCGCATCTACAAAGGTCTTGCAGCACACTGAATATCCCTCTGCCTAGAAAAATATTGTTGCATCCAACAACAAGCCTAAGAAAAAGAAAGGCGTAACATCCACTGCTATCACCGTTGAGAGCATTTATATGTTGTTAGCTAGCCAAGCTTTCAACTTGAACAACGTGCAAGGCGTTCTGGATGCCATTCAAGACACTCTTGCTCGACTGACAATCCTCTTCCTGGCCCTTGATTGTGTTATGAAACCAAATGGGAGAAATAAAGAGTTAGAGGGAGAAGCTGCCTGCTGGTTTATTTTTTATTTATCATTTTATTTCAATTATGTTCTGAAAATTTTAAGTTTCTGCACGCTTTTATGCTATGAACACTTATGCTTTTTTGTTGTCCTCTATTGTTGCACTTCTATTGCAACTAGATGCAATATTTAGTTTTTATATGTGAAGGCAAGTTAGTTATTTATGATGATATCCTTTTATGCATAACTCAGTTTTGGAAGAAATAATTATTGATGTCAAAACAAAATCAAATGGGGAAACTTGTAAAACTGAATGTTTCGGTTTAATAAACCTTGAAATATTTGATTATTTATTGATTATGTTTTGAAATAATATATTTCCATATGTTTTTCATGATCTTGTCTCAACATGTTATTTAAGGAAATATTATAGGTGAGATTCTGTAATGAATCTTTGAATTTTCATATTTAACATGATTCAGACGCGTCATGATAAATTAGAAACGAAGATTCAGCTGACTATGGAATTATTTTATTATCTTTGTATGATTCAATTTGTCTCCAATTAATCTTGACATGATTATTATGCATGTAGATTGGAATATTCTATATCTTTGCATGTAGAATCAAATCGCATTGATGACGCACAACCTAAAATATAATTGAATCCTCCCACGAGAGAGAATTCGAGCAACAACGTGAGGCATCCTAGGATCGAAGAGTAGAATCTTGAAACACGCCTGTCGACCACGCCAATCAAAAGGCATTGGGTCGCTCCACTTGGCCTCACGTGATCCTCTTCTAACTGGCTGCGTCCGCAGTATCTCTTCTCTCAGTGACCTCCTCCATCGGGGGCTATATCTGAATGTGAGGCTCGCTCTCCAAGATCAACCTCCCCCTTGTAGATAACGCCGGTTACGCTGGCCTCGACAGGTCATGGCCCCTAAGGTCACACTCGAGCCTCTCCTATGAGTCATACTTTAGGAACCATCTATATTAAGATTCCTACCGGAATGACTCTAGAAAAACCTTACACGAGTCTCTCTAAGGAGACACCCGATGAGTCCTATCAAAGCAACTCCAAACAATCTTGTGCAAAAGCTCTATTGGAAAGACTCGCTTGGATAAACTTCTGAGGGCTTCCGACCTACCCTGAATATATATCGTGTCAACACTTAAAGCAATATGTCCTTGACACTTGTATTGGTGTGTTTTCTTCACTTTTAACATGAATGAGAAGGGAAGAAGTACTAGTTAACGAAGGGCTACGAGAGGGACAACACGTGTATATACTCAGAAGGAACCAACTCCCAACTACCCGCTATAAATGAGGAGAAGGACAAACCAGAGTGGCCTCCCCTGCAGCAGTAAGATATTGAACCTAAAATAAATGACCCCTTTGGGCCAGAAGAGTCACCCCCGATCGGCTCCTCCAACCGGTAATCCCTATTGGTGCATAAGAACTCCCGCGATATGTCTCCCTCGTCAGAGACCCCTATTAGAGTAGACTGAATCTTCCTCTACTAGATGATTCGACTCAGACAACAAATCCTAGCAGAAGACCGATCATGATTGGCCATCAACCCCCAGAAAGTCCTATAGAGAGAGAACTTGTTAGCACTCCCGCAAGAACAACTTTTCGGCAACACTCGAGCAATAAGCCTTCACCATAAAAAAAAACATACTTGCTTTCATCACTTCTATACTTTATCAACTCTTTTAGCAACATATCCCTCCCGAATCATACTCCTCCACTTGTAACTCTCTCTTCTTAAAATAATAATAAAATACTGTTCCCTCTCCCTGCTTGGGATCAACTTTCAAACAATAGTCTCTTGATCTTTATCTTGAAATTGCCCTCTCCGGGGTGTCGAATGATATTGCATCATCACGCATTAATATGGAAGGATTGCTAAATAGTACAGCGATCACGAGATCTGATTGTCGCAACACCTAGCCTTTCAGAGAGGTTTTGCACTCTACAAAACCAAGCAACTCGAAGACAATTGAAGATATGAGATTAGAGATTAAGTCTGTTGTTATTTTAATTGTTCAAAAGTCAAAATTATTTTTAATAATTTGCTTAAGAAATATCAATGCGAAGGAACTTCGGGTGTACTTTAGTGAAGTATTATAGTTAGGTGTCGAGTCAGGTATTAGGAAAATAATTATAGGGAGTCTAGATTACTAGTACGAAGTAAATCCTGAGTGAGTTAGTCTTGTATAATCTAAAAAAGACTTGAGTTGATTATAGGCGAATCAAAATAAGATTAAGTCTGTTGAGACGCGAACCACTATAAAATTTCTTGTGTTCTATTTTACTTACCTCGTGTGAATCTTACGCCAACTACTATAAAATGTATTAGTGCAACAATAAGATCTTAATTCTTACATAAACTATTATAGTTTTACCAAAATTTCGAAACGACCGGACTTTTGTTTTTGATATCCTATATATGATGCTTGACCTTTTTCTTTTAGATAAATAATCATGCTTGAACTTAAGCACACGCAAACTCTACAAACTCTTTAAAAGAAATATTTCAGCAAACTAAATACGACTTGTACCTTTTTCTTTTTTAAAGATTGCACAAGACACGTAGACTCATCCTCCGAATTCGAGATGGAGATAGCAAATACTCAATCCAAATTCTAAAGGAATAACAATTTGTATGCTCTGGAATTGGAGAGTGACGTGCCAACAACCTAGCTACTAATTAAACGGGCCCCACCTCAACAGTGAGAGCCTCATTCCTAAACAGTATGTTCGTCGGTGGGGGTCCTAGTCTCCTAGACAGTACTTAGTGTTAACATCATAACACGTAATGCCACTGAAATGGTTTCTTTAACAAAGTTGTGGATATTTTCCATTAAAATTCGTAAAACAACCCCTACCAAATCAACATCACCGATTGTTGAAAATTATAATATAAACCATAATGTGGGATTCCATTGAGATTTTATGATCTCCAAATCCACACGGGGGGATGAATTCAAATAAACAATCGTAGTAAGCCGTATGTTTGCTCGTGCAATATTTTATAATAATTCTATTTTGGGACCCCGATCACCTTGTCTTTTCATGCCGGTGTATAATTTGAAGCTATTCCCCTTATTCATATTCTATTTTTCACGTTTGTTTCCCATACCCGCTAGCTTCATTTCCCCGTCATTTCGCAAGCACTATCATAGATAGTTCGTTATATTTAATGAAAAAATTCATCCCTTTATATACACTTCATATCAGTCTCTCAGTGGTAGATAACTAATCATCAGTTCACTTTCTTTTCATTGAAATAATAATTATTAATCATTAAACTTAGTTGGTAGTGTGATGGGTGGCCTTGTGAAGATGGTCAAGTTCCTTAGACTCAAACTGAGGCGTAAAAGAGTTTTGAGTAGAGTTGCCACCTTTGATCTCGATGGTGGATCGGAAAATAATGATCAGGGCCGATTTTGTTGGGAGCAGATTGAGAAATTAACCAACAATTTTTCTCGGGTTATTGGGTACGGAGGGTTCAGTACTGTGTACCTGGCTCATGGATTATTTCCCGGTTCGTCGGCACCCGCAGCGGTGAAAGTGCAATGCGGTAGTGAGCTCCTGAATCAAGCATACAAGCAAGAATTGGAGATCTTGCGTCATCTCCACCACCCTAACATTGTGAAATTGTTTGGCTTTTGTAATGATCGAGGTGCGTAAAATAGATATTTATAGTTGGTAACATATTATATTTTGGTATATTACCGTTACAATATAATTTTGATTGGTTTTACTTGTTAGTTATAATAACCTGATCAATCTTATTGTTTGATACGTGTAGAAGAAGGTATATTGGTATTCGAGTATGTTCCATGTGGCAACTTGCAAGAAATACTTCATGGATCAAAATCGAGTACGCAGCTTTCTTGGAAGAGACGCATGGTCATAGCGTTCCAAGTGGCCATGGCATTGGACTATCTCCACAACCATTGTGGGATGCAAATTGTCCATGGGGACATCAAATCGTCCAACATATTACTTGATAAAAATCTTAACTGCAAACTATGCGACTTTGGGTCTTCGAAGATGGGGTTCACTTCCTCCGTTCTTCCCTCACCCTCAGACTCCCCTTTAACGAGGAATCGTAAGAGGCTTCTAGGTTCTCCTGGTTACGTGGATCCTCACTATTTGAGGACGGGGCTTGCCACCAAGAAGAACGACGTTTACAGCTTTGGTGTCATTGTTTTGGAACTGATAACGGGAATGGAAGCTTTTGAGCCAGCCAATGGAGAGAGATTGACCTCAAAGGCGGGATTGATGCTAAGAGATGTCGAGAAGGCAATAGAAATGGTGGATCCACAACTCAAAAAGCACGACCTCCTCGTGGAGGAAGTGAAAGCCATGGCTACATTAGCAGCTATGTGTCTCTCTGATTCTCTAAGCCTTAGGCCTTCTACTTCTAGTATCTTGACAACCATGAGAGAAAAAATTCCATCAATATCCATGATGTTGGAGAAACAAAAACATTAATTAGAAAACTGCTTAGTTGTACAAATTTAGCAATGCACGATTTTCTTAAATTTAAGTGAGTATTCTTGGATTGTGGTACTGATTTATTAAGTTTAAGGTATGTAGATGAATTTTGTTCTAAAATCTCTACAATGAGTAATGCACAATTTTCTTTATCTTTATGTCTTCACTACAAGAAAAACGCCCATTTTCGACAGCCTCCGACCGAATCGACCGTCAGAAATGGGTAAAAACCGTTTTCGTCGACACCTGATCGTCGAAAAAGGCCTTTTTCGATGGCTTAAACCCGCCAGAAAGTTTGCGACGGGCTTAAGCCGTCGGGAAAGAAAAAACAATAACAAAAAATAAAGTGACGACGGCGGGCCCGCCCGTCTTTTCCGTCGGCACTTGGCTGACGAAAAAGACAGCCGTCGTCTTTTTCATCGGCCAAGTGCCGACGCAAAAGATGGTGGGACCGACGCCTTTTGAAAAAGGCGCCGGTCAAGTTAAAAAAAAAAACTCTATAAATACCAAGCCAAATTTTTTTATTCATCATCACCAATCACTCTTCATTTTATATACATACAATCCTTTCTTTCTTCAAATATAATTATTTTTCGAAAATTCGTTAGTTTTATAAGTGGCTGATAAAAATAATCGCAACAATTTTATCGATAAAGGTAAAGAAAGAGCGAAACAAAAAAATTCCAAAAATATATTTCCAATGTAGGGTTACCGAAAACCCTGGGGATGCTCAATTTTGCTAGTGTGTTTAAATCTCAGCGTGGTGACAACGTTGAAACAACTAGTCCCGACGAAGTTACCCAACATGCCGAGGAACCTCCGCCACAAACTAAGCATACTCCGGTTGCTTCCCAACAACGCCCAACTACAACTCGGACCCATGCCCCTACTCTGGCGCATGCACAACCACAACACCCAACTACCACTCAGAACCGAGCTGGTGCTCCCCGCCTAAGGGACCCAAATCCAGGCTTGCCGTCTGAAATTACTCTTCCACGTTCAATCTTTCCGCATGGCTTGATGGACGAAGTTCCACAAGCCAACAACGAAGGAGCTTTGTCGGGATTGCAACCCTCGCCAACATCTGTTGCTTCTGAATCTGGTTCTACTAACCTTAGGCCGCCTAGGGGACGGAGGAAGGGTCGAGCTTCTTCAGACACCGACGAAGGGAGGCGCAAAATTGGGGTGGATGACAATTTTGTCTTTGATCAAGATTTATGTGATGATCTTACGGCAATAATAAAGCGATCAATTGGCTTTACGATAAAGTCCTTGGTGACCGAACCGACGATTTATTACTCTCAATTATCCGCAGCACAAAAACAAAAATTTATAACCTATTTCAGAGTATTTTCTTTTAACTTATTTTAACACATTTCGCATTATTTATGTATATTGGATTTTGTCCTTATACTTATATGTTATTATATTTCGAAGGGTATATACAAATGGGATGAAGAGGAAACGCCTAAAATCACAAAGGCATTCCATCAGGTGGCACAATCCTCATGGAATGATTACATATACGAGTGTAAAAATCTGTACAAGAAGCGAGATAAAGACCTCGAATGGTACCAAAAGACTTGGCTATCTCGAGGCTTCGAGTCGACGTACTGTGATCATTGGGCGAAGGAAATGACGATTGAACTCGCCCAAAAAGCAAAAAAGAATCGAGAATCCAATAAGACAAAGAGCGTCGATGGTGAGGGTTCCTTAGCCACGTACCATGGTGGATCTGTGAGTACACACGAGAGGTGCTATGAAACGGTACGACACGTTAGGATTTCCTTATTTGCAAAATATATTTTGTGATATTGAGTTACTCTCTACCATTAATATTGTTTAAAAAAAATGTTGTTATAGTATGGTACTCCGCATGTGCTACGCTTCGACCAGCATTACGTGATTGGCCATACAATAGCAAATCCGGATGGACGAATAATTTGTTGGGACCCCTCAACGTCAGAAGGGTATTATGTAAGTTATCTTAAGCATGTATATGATTGTTTTGTGCATATACCTTTTTCATTTATTTACTTTGAACATTGTAGGAACGTTATTTTGAAGTGCTCGAGGATAATTATGGTCCCTAAGAGAAATGGCCGCTTGAGTTTGACATAGATATCGGGGCCATTGCAGATAATAATGGCACACATGGGAGGATCCGAGGCAAAAATAGGCACAATACCCTCGCAGATTATGGTAAGTCACAGGGCACAAATCCGAACCCTGCTGAGGCGATAAGAACAGCTAAAGCGGTCAAGGTGGCTACTGCTGGGTTGCATGAAACCGTTGTGGGTTTGGAGAAAAAAATTCACGATGTGCAGTCGAAAGTGGCAAGGGACCGGGAGGAACAGAGGCAGGAGCGAATTCGTGAGCAAGGAGAGGGAACATGAGCGAATTTGTGACCGAGAAGAGAGAGAGCGTTATCAATGGAACAATCACCCAAACAACTATAATTCAAGCCCATTTCCTCCAAATTAGTTTCATGGAACGCATAGCCAATCGTACGACTATTAGCAACAAAACCAAACACAACATGGTCAAACTTCGTCGTGGCAGCAAGGCAACCAGGGAACAAGCTCATCGTGGCAGCAAGGAAACCAGGGTACAAACACATCGTGGCAGCAAAGAAACCAGGGTACTAACACGTCGTGGAAGCAAGGCAATCAGGATACTCGTGGCAGTAAGGAAACCAGGGTACAAACACGTCGTGGCAACCCAATTCGTGGCACAATAACTCCATGAGTCAGCCACGTACGTGGAACCAACATAACGGCAACACGAACAATTCATGGCAGCAAGCCACAATGCCCAACAATAGCGTTCGAAGTGATTTGGACTACTTGCTGCGGTCTAATAATGATACCCAATTCTCACGTCCGAATGATGCTCGACGTGCTAGGGTTAGTGGGGATCGTCCAAGTTTCTCCAGAAGGTCTTTAGTGTATACTCCTGTGCCTCATGTTACACAAGACGACTCTACTTTAGTCGACTTAGCGAGTCTGCCTCTCCCTGATACTGACTACACAGCCTGTGTATGGTTTGATCCTTAAGTGTTGTATGTTCGAATTACGAGTTTGTAAGATGTTTTTTTAATTACCAGTCATGTTGTTTGTAATAAATTTACGTATTTTAAGTAATGTTCTGTAATTCGACGATATAAATATTGATTGTGATTTATCATAATTTTAATCGTAATTTTGTTATCGTAATTGATGCGATTTATCTCTTACTAGACTTAACCAATATTATTAAGACATGAATACTAAATATGTGTTTAAACAATTAAAAAGTTGCAACAAATACAATATTGAACTCGAGTACATTGGTATCAATTGTTATCGTCCATGTCATCTTCAACCAGCTTGTACACGTCATCTGCCAATTGTCCTTCAATGTTAAAGTCTGAAATTGTTGGATCGGGATTGATACAACTTTTCCAAAGTTTCAGAGCTCAAGTTAAGCTGGCGTTGCCTTAACTTGATCTTAAACAATCTTCTTGATAAAGTATAATGTGCAACGGAATTAAAGAACACAAGAAGATAAATTTTCAATGGTTTATTATAAATAATCAATCATCTAGCCTTACGGCAATATAACCACGCAGGTTTTACCAAAGATGTTCCTCACCAAAAAATCACTCTCGCTCTTTTGTAGATTGGACTCAGCAAAGCAGACAAGAATTTTCTCCTTAAATCTAATCCTAGACTTAACTCGAAAACTCACAAACTTTGCAAAACAAGAAACATAGCAACAATGCTTAAGATATAATCTCTACGGATTTATAAGCTCTATTGTTTCTCTATGTATCTTGATGTACTTCACACCCTATATATAGGTTTCTTCAAACTTGATCTCCAAGGTGTGTTGTACACAGTTTTGGTAACTTATGTTGTTTCCTTGTTGAACTCTACTTTCCTTCTTGAACTAGATCTCCTTCTTGAATAATAGTTCCCTTTATTAGATTGAGTTTTAATAAGGAAATACTCCTTCTTCAATTCAGAGTTGATCTTGGAAAGATTCCTAGTTGCACTTGAACTCCAAAACTTTCCTTCTTTGAAACCGTGTTGACTTGACCGATCTCCTCCTCTTGAATTATGGAAACTTCAACTTAGGAAACTTGTAATGTTCTTCCTTATGATTAAGAGATGTTCCTGGACATAAACAAAGACAACTAAAATCGTGGAACTTGATTAATAGGTGAATAAAGGCAAAACTAACATAAAGCAGTTAAAGACAGATTGACAGAATATATACTGGTTTCAATGTTGCCATGTGAATGTTGGCTCAACATCCATCCAACATTTAAACCCGAATACTTTACTCATGTTCAGAATTTCAGAAACATGTTTTAGGTTAAGACTGTTCTCGGTTTTCAATGTTGTCCTCTGGATGTTGGCACAACATCCATCCAACATTGATAACAGAACATCTTACACTTTCAATCTCTCCCTTTTTGCCTTTCTTCACAAAACCAATCAACCTGTTCACATAACAGATAATATGTCCAAATATCAATTAAGCATAATAATCTAAACCTATTAAAACTGCTCCCCCTTAATGCAAACTATCAAGTATTAACTTGGCATAACAAAGATTAATCATTAAAGTCATCACCACAACTCAAAACAAGTTGTTCAGACATTTAACTCATCAATGTTGTCTCAACATTAAGACCAGAATGTACCTGCACATCAATTTATCAGCAGAAACAGCAGATATAGACTATCTTCATAAGCAAAAGCATTAAGAGCAGTTAAAGCTAAGTAGCATTATCATTACAAACCAAAACAAAGATAAACAACTAGCAACTAAATAGAAACAGTTCAAAACATATCAAAAAGAAAAACATAAAAACCAGAAATCAAAAATTAAAAACTAGATCACTCTCCCCCTTTTTGTGAAGACAACTCCTTCATGTTCTTAATCAAGACATCCAGCTCCTGCATTTGTTTTTCCTTGAAAGCAATTTCCCTTTGTAGATTGGCATAAGCACTTCTATACCAAGTTAACTGCTGATCAACAAAAGATTTTGTTGTTACCCTGGTTTCTTCCTCCTCAGATTGAGGCACTGAAGCTCCAACAAATTGTTGAGCCTCCTTTTCCTCTCCAGGTGCAACTCCACCTTTAGGATTCCAAGGCAAGTCCTTCACTCTTGTGCTAGACAAGTAGGATTGAGTGATGGTGAACCTAGCCTTGTTCTCTAACATTCCTCCAAACTGTTTCTTGTCCATCTTCTGTTTTTGCAGCAGAGTTGTGATCAAAGAAGGAAATGGTAGAATCCCTTGCTTCCTCCCAGCAGCATCTTATATAGCCTTTAAAATTCTCACCCCAATATTCACAGCAAGCCCATTCTTCAGTTTGTAGACCAAGTAAGCTGACTCCTTAGTCAAAACAGTAGAATTTTTAGTAGGCAACCAATTATAAGATGCACATTTGTGCAGAACAGCACTTAGGGCAGTGAGCTTTGTTCTTGGTAATTGTTCAACCCAGGTTCTCTCTAGACCACCTGTGATATCCTCAATCACCTCGTCTGGCTTTGGATCTTCAGATTCCTCAACATGTGGCAGTCCCCAAATCTTATTTATCTTCTGAGGACTAATGTCAAACACTTGTCCTCTTACCCATGTTGTACCATATTTGGGGGACAACTCACAAGTGATATACTTTGAGAGATTCAGGTAGAATTCTTGTACAAGCTCATGAGCATAATCACCATGCTTCTTCATTGAATTCTGAACCCCTCTTGCTTTCAATAACTCAAAAACTTTGTTTCTTTTAAAGCTGTCCATGTCCATGACCCTCTCTTTGTGAAAATCCCTCTTTCTAAAGTCATAAGCCTTGTCCTCTATCTCCTTATTAAGATAGTATCTAGACCTAGCTTCCTTACTAAAATAGGATAACGCAAGAGTGTCACAGTACTCTTCTTCATTATTATCATCATTATCACCACTAGCTTCAAACTCTTCAGCATCAGATTCCTCTTCCTCTTTCTCCTCTTCTTCTACATCAACTACCTCAACTTCCTCATCCACAACCTTTTTCCCTTTCCTCACTCTATCAGCCTCAGCCTTAGCCTTATCATCAACCTTTTTCTTCTCAAGTCTCTCTCTTAGAGCTCTTCTAGCCTCAGCTCTTTGTAAGGCTATTTTACTCATTGGCCTAGACCCAATAGGTGTTCTCTTTCTACCAGAACCAGCTCCAGATCCCTCCCCCTCAATTATATCATCAACATTATTCACTTGGGGTTTAGGGTTAGCCACATTTACCTCAGATTCAGATTCATTGGTTTGAGGAGCATGGGCTTCTGATGTTGCGCCAACATTCGACTCAGATTCCACATTCTTAGCTCGTTTTGCCCGTCGTTGATAAGGAATCGTTGGTCATTTTGCAGCAACTTGAGCAGCAGGCCGTCCTTGATCCTCACGCGCAGCAGCCCTGGTGCGTGTTGTTGTTTGCTTGACATTCACGGCCAAATCTGCAAGAGCTTCTAAAGGAGTCTTGCTCGCCATGTTAGTTTTGAGAATTGAGAGAAAAATATGAGAGATTTTTAGATAATTATTTGCAAAGAGAAAGACAAATTGCACAAGTGACAGAAATTAGGGAAAGTTGTTCTTTTAAGTTGTGAAGAGTGGAGAGAGAAGGAAAGAATGTAAGTGAGATTATGGAATATGATCAACTAAGTTTTCCCACTCCTCTATTCCCGCGTAAGAACTTCACCACGTGTCATTTAAAACCAACAAGTAACCAGAGCAGTTCAAAATAAAATAATAAAAACTCAGTTTTTAAAATTTTAAACAAACTTATAAGTTATTGACTTCAATGTTGGGCAGACCGTGTGGCAATGTTGGACTAACATTCAGATCAGAGAGTAGAGTAACATTCAATCCAGAAAGTTTTTAAACCATAATATTTGAGGTTTTGGGCTTCTTCAAGGCAATTTCATGTGAGAGCGTGAGATATATCCAAACTTATATCTGAAACTTCGCCAAAGTAGCAAGTGAGTATCAAAAACATTAAGATTTAGATCAAAATCATGAATAAGTAACATATCAAACGGAAAACACACATAGATAAGCAGTCATGAATTAGAGAATTAATCCACTTCCACAGCATAGAAGGTCACAAATAGTGTGTCACCTGCAGTATGTCACCCAAAGAGTATGCCTCAACACATGAAAGGGACTATATACTCCCCCTAAGCCCAAACCTAGTCAACCACACTAATCAAAGATGAAAGACAATGCAGTTCTAGAATGAATGCAACAATGTTATGACAACATTGACATATGGTATACACAGTGAATCACTTCTCAAACCAGCAACAGTTCACATCACATCAAATCTTCACTATTTTCATTATCTCTTTAGAACAAAAACTGAGGGTTGTTTTTTTTTTTTAAAAAGGATAATGACATTACTGAATGAGGGCAGCACTAGACTCCACACACCCCAGTAACAACATTATCAGCAGCAAGTTAGGCAAGTACAAAGGCCTTGAATACTGGCAACACATTTATCATGTACCCCAATACCCCAATTCCTTATGCATACTTGGTTACCAACCTGCATACAAGAGAGCACTAAGTGATCAATGCTACCAAGTGAAGGCAATCGAAACCCCAAACACCCTAGTAGAAAGAACCACTTTTATGTACCCCTTGGCCAAAAACACACAGAGACATGCAAATAAGCACAACTGAATATCATTGAAGCTGTCAACATCATGAACCCCAACTTCTCCACATGTCCTATAAAACCTTTCCATATGAATAAGACACAACTGAATAGACATCAAAGTAGTGAATTTTGTGTACCCCAGCTTCTCCATATGTTAGGCTACCACAACCTCAGACACACTTTAGAGATTTATACTTTTCAAAATATAAATGTGAATCTGCAAGCTAGAAAGATTAGTAAAACACAGTGATCAACCACACAATCAAATATGCCAAAACAAAGATCAATGTGACTCAAAAAGAAAAGAAAAGAAACAAACAAAAACAAAAAGTTACATACTACACCACAAACATTAACCAGTGCTAGACAGTGGTATTATGTCAACACTAGGATCCTAACATTCTCACATATTGCACATGCCGAGAGATTTCCTCAAACTGAAGAATCTCTCACTATCTAAAGGTTTAGTAAACATATCAGCAAGCTGATTATTTGTCTCAATATGCTCAATGTTAATCATTTTATCCTCAACCATGTCTCTCAAGTAATGATGTCTTATATCTATGTGCTTAGTCCTAGAATGCTGAACAGGATTCCTTGAGATACTAATGGCACTAAGATTGTCACAAATCATGAGGAGAGTATCACTATCTAACCCATAGTCCAGCAACATGTATTTAAGCCATACTAGCTGGGTAACACAACTCCCAGCAACTACATATTCAGATTCAACTGTAGATAATGACATACAATTCTGTTTCCTACTATACCATGAAACTAGATTGTTTCCCAAATGGAAACAGCCCCCACTTGTGGATTTTCTGTCATCTACATCACCTGCCCAATCAGAATCACTAAAACCAACAAGATTTCTATTTGTATCAAAAGAATACCAAATGCCCAATGATGAAGTTCCAGATATATATCTTAATATTTTCTTCACAGCAATCAAGTGAGATTGCTTTGGATCAGTTTGGTACCTAGCACAAACACAAACATAAAACATAATATCTGGTCTAGAGGCAGAGAGATATAGAAGACTACCAATCATAGATCTGTACAATGTTGGGTCAACATTGTCTCCAGTGCCATCCTTATTAATCTTCATAGAAGAAGACATGGGAGTTTTGCAAGGTTTTGACTCATGTAGCTCAAATCTCTTTACCAGGTTCCTTGCATACTTCTCCTGGTTTAAGAACATACCATTCTCCAGTTGCTTCACTTGCAATCCCAGAAAGTAGTTCAGCTCTCCAATCATGCTCATCTCAAATGTCCCTGTCATTGACTCAGCAAACTTGTCTAGAGTAGACTTGTTAGTAGAACCAAATACAATATCATCCACATAGATCTGAGCAATACAAACATCAGAACTCTTTCTAAGAATAAACAAGATTCTGTCTCCATCTCCTCTATTGAACCCAAGACTTAACAAAATTTGAGTTAGTCTTTCATACCAAGCTCTAGGTGCCTGCTTTAAACCATACAAAGCTTTATCAAGTTTATACACATAATTAGGATGTTTAGGATCAGCAAAACCTTTAGGTTGTTCAACATATACTTCTTTGTCTATCAAACCATTAAGGAAAGCACCTTTTACATCCATCTGGTAGAGCTTAATCTTAAGACAACATGCAATAGCAAGAAGTAATCTACTAGATTCTATCCTAGCTACTGGGGCAAATGTCTCATCAAAGTCTATCCCTTCTACCTGAGTATAACCTTGTGCAACTAGCTTAGCTTTGTTCCTTACAATTACACCATCTTCATTTGTTTTGTTCTTAAAAATCCACTTAGTCCCTATAACATTCACATTAGAAGGTCTAGGTACTAGATTCCAAACATGATTTTTGGTGAATTGCAACAGTTCATCTTGCATAGCATTTATCCATTTACTATCCTTAAGAGCTTCAGTCACATTCTTAGGTTCAATATTTGAGACAAAACATGAAGCATTACTTACAGTGCAAGTGGAAGCCATGCAGACACACAACCTTACCATATTTTTATAGTTTACCCTGTCTTTGTTGCGAGTCTTCATGCGTCCAGTGATTTCACCTATCACTTGTGAAGCTGGATGGTCCTTTTGAATCTTAGTAGGGGAATCTCTCCTAGGTTCATCAACACTGTCATCCTCTGAATTGGACTGTGGGGATGTTGGCCTAATAGCAGCAGGTGTCAGCTCAACATTAGAACCAGTCACAACATCAGTGTCTTCAGCTTCTGCTCCTGATGTTGGGACAGTCTCTGTTTCCAATGCTGGGGCAACATCAGAGACAGTAACTTCATCAGTACCTGAATCAAAGGTGGAATCATCAAACACTATATTTACTGATTCTTGAATAGTCTTCAATCTTGGATTATAAACCCTGAAAGCAGAACTATTCACAGAATAACCCACAAATATGCACTTTTCACTTTTTGGATCAAACTTACTAAGATAGTCTCTATCATTCAACAAGTAACAATCACATCCAAATTCATGAAAATGAGCAATATTTGGTTTCAAACCCTTCAAGATTTCATATGGAGTCATATTTGTACCAGGTCTAAGATAAGCCCTATTACTTATATGACATGCAGTATTTAAAGCTTCAGCCCAAAGTCTTTTAGATAGGTTTCTAGCATTAAGCATAACACTGGCCATCTCTTGAAGTGTCCTATTTTTCCTCTCAGCTATCCCATTTTGCTGAGGTGTCTTAGGTGCTGAAAACTCATGGAAATTCCATTCTTATCACAGAAATCACTGAAACTAGCATTTTCAAATTCTTTCCCATGATCAGACCTAATCTTACAAACAGAGGAACCATACAGATTTTTGATGCTAGCATGTAAGATCCTAAATGTGTTAAATGCAACAGATTTTTCTTTAAGAAACTTAACCCATGTATATCTAGAGAAATCATCTACAATAACAAAGGCATATCTCTTACCACTTAGGCTGCTCACCTCAATAGGACCCACGAGATCCATGTGTAATAATTCAAAACACTTACCAGTCCTGGGAATTGTACTCTGTACCTGGAGGGGTGTATGAATAGCTTTGGTTTGCTTACCCTTTTGGCAGTCCCCACATACAACCTTACCTGGGCTGGATATCTTTGGTAAGCCTCTTACATCATCAACTTTCTGTAGCTTTTCAAGGTTCCTATAGTGAACATGTCCTAGCTTCCTATGCCACAGAACAGCATCATCAACTTTAGCATGAAAGCAATCTGCTTCTTCCTGTGCAAGGTAGCAATTATCTTTAGATCTAATACCTGTCATAACAAGGCATTTTCACTATTAAATACATCACAAGAACTTTTATCAAATGTAACAAGAAAGTTATCATCACAAAGTTGACTAATGCTTATTAGATTTGCTTTCAATCCTTCAACTAGCAGAACATCTTTGAGTGGTGGAAATCCTTCAACATCTAGTACCCCCTTTCCAATGATTCTTCCCTTGGTGCCTCCTCCATAGGTGACAGTCCCAACATTGAGAGGAATCAATTGTTTAATATTTTCCTTGTCTCCTGTCATGTGTCTTGAGCATCCACTGTCAAAGTACCACTTACAAGCAAGGTTAGAGTACACAGCAGAGAACACAACATTGCATACAAGTTTCATCTTAGGAGTCTGTAACTTTTCAATCCAAGTTCTACTTTTCTGTCTTGTTCCTAATGTTGGGATAACATCTATACCACTGACCAACTCAACATTAGAGACAATTTCTGTTTTCTTCACATTTTCTTTCAAATATTTCTTGCAATAAGGTTTTATGTGACCTGGTTGAAAACAAAATTGACAGATATAAGTAGGTTTACTTTTGTTGGGATTAGCACTGCTCAAGTCTTTTGATTCCTTAACAAAACCTTCTTTAATGAAAACAGGATTAGCAACTTTAGAGGTAGGTTTCTCAATATATCCAAGACCATTTGTTCCTTGATTACCCATACTCAGTACCTCTTCAAGTTTAGATGTACCCGAGTTCCATTTAGCAATGATCTGATTATCTTTTTCAAGCTTTCCTTTTACCTCTTTAAGTTCAGCTTCTGTCTTGTCAAGGTCTCTTTCATACATCCTCATCAGTTTCTTCAGTCCATCAATCTCCTGCCTTTGAGCTTCATTCTTCTTGGTGAGTTTCTGATTTTCTTTCAGAAGATTATGAAAAGTAGACTTCAAGTCTTCAATGATTTCCTCATAGGACATTTCACCTTCAAAGTAATACTCTTCATCTAGATCAACTGAGCCATGAAAACATTCAAAGTTAGATTCATCATTATCAGACAAAGAATTGAGATCAATATGGGTATCATATTCAGTCCAATTCCCAAAGAAAGTCAATATGGATAAAGAACTAGCAACTAAATAGAAACAGTTCAAAACATATCAAAAAGAAAAACATAAAAACCAGAAATCAAAAATTAAAAACTAGATCACTGTCCCCCTTTTTGTGAAGAAAGCTCCTCCATGTTCTTAATCAAGACATCCAGCTCCTGCATTTGTTTTTCCTTGAAAGCAATTTCCCTCTGAAGATTGGCATAAGCACTTCTATACCAAGTTTACTGCTGATCAACAAAAGATTTTGTTGTTACCTTGGTTTCTTCCTCCTCAGATTGAGGCACTGAAGCTCCAACAAATTGTTGAGCCTCCTTTTCCTCTCCATGTGCAACTCCACCTTCAGGATTCCAAGGTAAGTCCTTCACTCTTGTGCTAGACAAGTAGGATTGAGTGATGGTGAACCTAGCCTTGTTCTCTGACATTCCTCTAAACTCTTTCTTGTCCATCTTCTGTTTTTGCAGCAGAGTTGTGATCAAAGAAGGAAATGGTAGAATCCCTTGCTTCCTCCCAGCAGCATCTTCCATAGCCTTTAAAATTCTCACCCCAATATTCACAGCAAGCCCATTCTTCAGTTTGTAGACCAAGTAAGCTGTCTCCTTAGTCAAAACAGTAGAATTTTTAGTAGGCAGCCAATTATAAGATGCACATTTGTGCAGAACAGCGCTTAGGGCAGTGAGCTTTGTTGTTGGTAATTGTTCAACCCAGGTTCTCTCTAGACCACCTGTGATATCCTCAATCACCTCATCTGGCTTTGGATCTTCAGATTTCTCAACATGTGGCAGTCCCCAAATCTTATTTATCTTCTGAGGACTAATTTCAAACACTTGTCCTCTTACCCATGCTGTACCATATTTGGGAGACAACTCACAAGTGATATACTTTGAGAGATTCAGGTAGAATTCTTGTACAAGCTCAGGAGCATAATCACCATGCTTCTTCATTGAATTCTGAACCCCTCTTGCTTTCAATAACTCAAAAACCCTGTTTCTTTTAAAACTATCCATGTCCATGACCCTCTCTTTGTGAAAATCCCTCTTTCTAAAGTCATAAGCCTTGTCCTCTATCTCCTTATTAAGATAGTATCTAGACCTAGCTTCCTTACTAAAATAGGATAACACAAGAGTGTCACAGTACTCTTCTTCATTATTATCATCATTGTCACCACTAGCTTCAAACTCTTCAGCATCAGATTCCTCTTCCTCTTTCTCCTCTTCTTCTACATCAACTACCTCAACTTCCTCATCCACAACCTTTTTCCCTTTCCTCACTCTCTCAGCCTCAGCATTAGCCTTATCCTCAGCCTTTTTCTTCTCAAGTCTCTCTCTTAGAGCTCTTCTAGCCTCAGCTCTTTGTAAGGCTATTTTACTCATTGCCCTAGACCCAATAGGTGTTCTCTTTCTACCAGAACCAGCTCCAGATCCCTCCCCCTCAATTATATCATCAACATTATTCACTTGGGGTTTAGGGTTAGCCACATTTACCTCAGATTCAGATTCATTGGTTTGAGGAGCATGGGCTTCTGATGTTGCGCCAACATTCGACTCAGATTCCACATTCTTAGCTCGCTTTGCCCGTCGTTGATAAGGAATCGTTGGTCGTTTTGCAGCAACTTGAGCAGCAGGTCGTCCTTGATCCTCACGCGCAGCAGCCCTGGTGCGTGTTGTTGTTTGCTTGACATTCATGGCCAAATCTTCAAGAGCGTCTAAAGGAGTCTTGCTCGCCATGTTAGTTTTGAGAATTGAGAGAAAAATATGAGAGATTTTTAGATAATTATTTGCAAAGAGAAAGACAAATTGCACAAGTGACATAAATTAGGGAAAGTTGCTCTTTTAAGTTGTGAAGAGTGGAGAGAGAAGGAAAGAATGTAAGTGAGATTATGGAATATGATCAATTAAGTTTTCCCACTCCTCTATTCCCGCGTAAGAACTTCCCCACGTGTCATTTAAAACCAACAAGTAACCAGAGCAGTTCAAAATAAAACAATAAAAACTCAGTTTTTAAAATTTTAAACAAACTTATAAGTTACTGACTTCAATGTTGGGCAGACCGTGTGGCAATGTTGGACTAACATTCAGACCAGAGAGTAGAGTAACATTCAAACCAGAAAGTTTTTAATCCATAATATTTGAGGTTTTGGGCTTCTTCAAGGCAATTTCATGTGAGAGCGTGAGATATATCCAAACTTATATCTAAAACTTCGCCAAAGTAGCAAGTGAGTATCAAAAACATTAAGATTTAGATCAAAATCATGAATAAGTAACATATCAAACAGAAAACACACAGAGATAAGCAGTCATGAATTAGAGAATTAATCCACTTCCACAGCATAGAAGGTCACAAATAGTGTGTCACATGCAGTATGTCACCCAAAGAGTATGCCTCAACACATGAAAGGGACTATATACTCCCCCTAAGCCCAAACCTTGTCAACCACACTAATCAAAGATGAAAGACAATGCAGTTCTAGAATGAATGCAACAATGTTATGACAACATTGACAAATGGTATACACAGTAAATCACTTTTCAAACCAGCAACAGTTCACATCACATCAAATCTTCACTATTTTCATTATTTCTTTAGAACAAAAACTGAGGGTTGTTTTTTTTAAAAAAAAAAGATAATGACATTACTGAATGAGGGCAACACTAGACTCCACACACCCCAGTAACAACATTATCAGCAGCAAGTTAGGCTAGTACAAAGGCCTTGAATATTGGCAACACATTTATCATGTACCCCAATACCCCAATTCCTTATGCATACTTGTTTACCAACCTGCATACAAGAGAGCACTAAGTGATCAATGCTACCAAGTGAAGGCAATCGAAACCCCAAACACCCTAGTAGAAAGAACCACTTTTATGTACCCCTTGGCCAAAAACACACAGAGACATGCAAATAAGCACAACTGAATATCATTGAAGCTGTCAACATCATGAACCCCAACTTCTCCACATGTCCTGTAAAACCTTTCCATATGAATAAGACACAACTGAATAGACATCAAAGTAGTGAACTTTGTGTACCCCAACTTATCCATATGTTAGGCTACCACAACCTCAGACACACTTTAGAGATTTATACTTTTCAAAATATAGATGTGAATCTGTAAACTAGAAAGATTAGTAAAACACAGTGATCAACCACACAATCAAATATGCCAAAACAAAGATCAATGTGACTCAAAAAGAAAAGAAAAGAAACAAACAAAAACAAAAAGTTACATACTACACCACAAACATTAACCAGTGCTAGACAGTGGTGTTATGTCAACACTGGGATCCTAACGTTCTCACATATTGCACATGCCGAGAGATTTCCTCAAACTGAAGAATCTCTCACTATCTAAAGGTTTAGTAAACATATCAGCAAGCTGATTATTTGTCTCAATATGCTCAATGTTAATCATTCTAGCCTCAACCGTGTATCTCAAGTAATGATGTCTTATATCTATATGCTTAGTCCTAGAATGCTGAACAGGATTCATTGAGATACTAATGGCACTAAGATTGTCACAAATCATGAGGAGAGTATCACTATCTAACCCATAGTCCATCAACATGTGTTTAAGCCATACTAGTTGGGTAACACAACTGCCAGCAACTACATATTCAGATTCAGCTGTAGATAATGACACACAATTCTGTTTCCTACTATACCATGAAACTAGATTGTTTTGTTCTTGAAAATCCACTTAGTCCCTATAACATTCACATTAGAAGGTCTAGGTACTAGATTCCAAACATGATTTTTGGTGAATTGCAACAGTTCATCTTGCATAGCATTTATCCATTTACTATCCTTAAGAGCTTCAGTCACATTCTTAGGTTCAATATTTGAGACAAAACAGGAAGCATTACTTACAGTGCAACTGGAAGCCATGCAGACACACAACCTTACCATATTTTTATAGTTTACCCTGTCTTTGTTGCGAGTCTTCATGCGTCCAGTGATTTCACCTATCACTTGTGAAGCTGGATGGTCCTTTTGAATCCTAGTAGGGGGATCTCTCATAGGTTCATCAACACTGTCATCCTCTGAATTGGACTGTGGGGATGTTGGCCTAATAGCAGCAGGTGTCAGCTCAACATTAGAACCAGTCACAACTTCAGTGTCTTCAGCTTCTGCTCCTGATGTTGGGACAGTCTCTGTTTCCAGTGCTGGGGCAACATCAGAGACAGTAACTTCATCAGTCCCTGAATCAAAGGTGGAATCGTCAAACACTATATTTACTGATTCTTGAATAGTCTTCAATCTTGGATTATAAACCCTGAAAGCAGAACTATTCACAGAATAACCCACAAATATGCACTTTTCACTTTTTGGATCAAACTTACTAAGATAGTCTCTATCATTCAACAAGTAACAATCACATCCAAATTCATGAAAATGAGCAATATTTGGTTTCAAACCCTTCAAGATTTCATATGGAGTCATATTTGTACCAGGTCTAAGATAAGCCCTATTACTTATATGACATGCAGTATTTAAAGCTTCAGCCCAAAGTCTTTTAGATAGGTTTCTAGCATTAAGCATAACACTGGCCATCTCTTGAAGTGTCCTATTTTTCCTCTCAGCTATCCCATTTTGCTGAGGTGTCTTAGGTGCTGAAAACTCATGGAAATTCCATTCTTATCACAGAAATCACTGAAACTAGCATTTTCAAATTCTTTCCCATGATCAGACCTAATCTTACAAACAGAGGAACCATACAGATTTTTGATGCTAGCATGTAAGATCCTAAATGTGTTAAATGCAACAGATTTTTCTTTAAGAAACTTAACCCATGTATATCTAGAGAAATCATCTACAATAACAAAGGCATATCTCTTACCACTTAGGCTGCTCACCTCAATAGGACCCATGAGATCCATGTGTAATAATTTAAAACACTTACCAGTCCTGGGAATTGTACTCTGTACCTGGAGGGGTGTATGAATAGCTTTGGTTTGCTTACCCTTTAGGCAGTCCCCACATACAACCTTACCGGGGCTGGATATCTTTGGTAAGCCTCTTACATCATCCACTTTCTGTAGCTTTTCAAGGTTCCTATAGTGAACATGTCCTAGCTTCCTATGCCACAGAACATCATCATCAACTTTAGCGTGAAAGCAATCTGCTTCTTCCTGTGCATGGTAGCAATTATCTTTAGATCTAGTACCTGTCATAACAAGGACATTTTCACTATTAAATACATCACAAGAACTTTTATCAAATGTAACAAGCAAGTTATGATCACAAAGTTGACTAATGCTTATTAGATTTGCTTTCAATCCTTCAACTAGTAGAACATCTTTGAGTGGTGGAAATCCTTCAACATCTAGTGCCCCCTTTCCAATGATTCTTTCCTTGGTGCCTCCTCCATAGGTGACAGTCCCAACATTGAGAGGAATCAATTGTTTAAGATTTTCCTTGTCTCTTGTCATGTGTCTTGAGCATCCACTGTCAAAGTACCACTTACCTGCAAGGTTAGAGTACACAGCAGAGAACACAACATTGCATACAAGTTTCATCTTAGGAGTCTGTAACTTTTCAATTAAAGTTCTACTTTTCTGTCCTGTTCCTAATGTAGGGATAACATCTGTACCACTGACCAACTCAACATTAGAGACAGTTTCTGTTTTCTTCACATTTTCTTTCAAATATTTCTTGCAATAAGGTTTTATGTGACCTGGTTGAAAACAAAATTGACAGATATAAGTAGGTTTACTTTTGTTGGGATTAGCACTGCTCAAGTCTTTTGATTCCTTAACAAAACATTCTTTAATGAAAACAGGATTAGCAACTTTAGAGGTAGGTTTCTCAATATATCCAAGACCATTTGTTCCTTGATTACCCATACTCAGTACCTCTTCAAGTTTAGATGTACCCGAGTTCCATTTAGCAATGATCTGATTATCTTTTTCAAGCTTTCCTTTTACCTCTTTAAGTTCAGCTTCTGTCTTGTCAAGGTCTCTTTCATACATCCTCATCAGTTTCTTCAGTCCATCAATCTCCAGCCTTTGAGCTTCATTCTTCTTGGTGAGTTTCTGATTTTCTTTCAGAAGAATATGAAAAGTAGACTTCAAGTCTTCAATGATTTCCTCCTGGGACATTTCACCTTCAAAGTAATACTCTTCATCTAGATCAACTGAGCCATGAAAACATTCAAAGTTAGATTCATCATTATCAGACAAAGAATTGAGATCAATATGGGTATCATATTCAGTCCAATTCCCAAAGAAAGTCTCCTGTTCTGATGTTGAGTCCTGGATGTTGGAGCAACATTGGGACCTGTGGCAGTTATGGAGATCTTGTTCTGTCCAGTTGACATGAGTAAATAACGCAGCTGTATGAATCTCTTCAAAGCTTTCTTCAGTATCAGCACTTGATCCAGAGTTATAACCCTCTTCATTGAAATCATCTACACAAACCCAATGAGACTTTCCCTAGTTGCGGAGGGTGTTAGCACATTCAACAACAATATGACCATAACCTTTACATTCATAACATTGAGTAGTTTTCAACTTTTCATTTTCTTCAGGACTAGATTTTGTTGCCATATATTTAACAAATTTGGGAGGCAATTTTCTAAAACCAGTGGAAGTATTGCTAGGTTGTTTCCCTTTGTATTTATCTTTAAAGTTCAACCTACTGAGTTTCTTGCTAATATTTCCATAGTTAGAAGAAATAATTTCATCCTCATCTTCACTCTCATGATAATTTGTTCCTAACAAAGCAATAACTTGTTGTTTGGTAGTCCTAGCAGGAAACTCTAGCTCAAATTCTCTAAGAGTGTTTAACAAGGATTGAAATTCCATGTTGGCAATATCTCTTGTTTCTCCCATGGCAATTCTCTTGAGAGCAAATCTAGGTGACAAAGATCTAAAAGCTTTATAAACCATAGTTTGATTTGAAACAGGAAATCCTAGATTTTCACATTGATTTGTAATGTCAAGGATTTTCTCAAAATAACTATCTATACTCTCTTCATCACCCATCTCAAGTTTTTCAAAATCTTTAAGCAATTGTCTATGTTTAGAGTTTCTAACTGCTATATCTCCTTCACAATGAAGTTCAAGGATATCCCAAGCTGGTTTAGCTGTGGTGCAGTTCTGAATTAACTTAAACATCTGATTGGTAACATAACTAAAACTAGCATTAAGAGCTTTCTCATTGTAGTTGTACAGTGTTACCTCGTTTGCTGTCCATTGTGACTTCGGTTTTGGTACAATATCTGCATCTCGGTCGTTCTCAATCTTTGGGACAGAATATCCATCAAGAACGGCATCCCATGCTTTCATGTCAATGGATTTGATGTGAACTCTGAGCCTAGTCTTCTAGTAAGCATAATTGATGGATCCTTCTAAGACTGGGAGTCTGCCAGAATTGGTGAAATCGGTGCTTGGCTCTGACGCCAATTGTAATTGTTGGATCGGGATTGATACAACTTTTCCAAAGTTTCAGAGCTCAAGTTAAGCTGGCGTTGCCTTAACTTGATCTCAAACAATATTCTTGATAGAGTATAATGTGCAGCGGAATTAAAGAACACAAGAAGATAAATTTTCAATGGTTTATTATAAATAATCAACCATCTAGCCTTACGGCAAAATAACCACGCAGGTTTTACCAAAGATGTTCCTCACCAAAAAACCACTCTCGCTCTTTTGTAGATTGGACTCAGCAAAGCAGACAAGAATTTTCTCCTTAAATCTAATCCTAGACTTAACTCGAAAACTCACAAACTTTGCAAAACAAGAAACATAGCAACAATGCTTAAGCTATAATCTCTACGGATTTATAAGCTCTATTGTTTCTCTATGTATCTTGATGTACTTCACACCCTATATATAGGTTTCTTCAAACTTGATCTCCAAGGTGTGTTGTACACAGTTTTGGTAACTTATGTTGTTTCCTTGTTGAACTATACTTTCCTTCTTGAACTAGATCTCCTTCTTGAATAATGGTTCCCTTTATTAGATTGAGTTCTAATAAGGAAATACTCCTTCTTCAATTCAGAGTTGATCTTGGAAAGATTCCTAGTTGCACTTGAACTCCAAAACTTTTCTTCTTTGAAACCGTGTTGACTTGACCGATCTCCGCCTCTTGAATTATGGAAACTTCAACTTAGGAAACTTGTAATGTTCTTCCTTATGATTAAGAGATGGTCCTGGACATAAACAAAGACAACTAAAATCGTGGAACTTGATTAATAGGTGAATAAAGGCAAAACTAACATAAAGCAGTTAAAGACAGATTGACAGAATATATACTGGTTTCAATGTTGCCCTGTGAATGTTGGCTCAACATCCATCCAACATTTAAACCCGAATACTTTACTCATGTTCAGAATTTCAGAAACATGTTTTAGGTTAAGACTGTTCTCGGTTTTCAATGTTGTCCTCTGGATGTTGGCACAACATCCATCCAACATTGATAACAGAACATCTTACACTTTCAATCTCTCCCTTTTTGCCTTTCTTCACAAAACCAATCAACCTGTTCACATAACAGATAATATGTCCAAATATCAATTAAGCATAATAATCTAAACCTATTAAAACTGCTCCCCCTTAATGCAAACTATCAAGTATTAACTTGGCATAACAAAGATTAATCATTAAAGTCATCACCACAACTCAAAACAAGTTGTTCAGACATTTAACTCATCAATGTTGTCTCAACATTAAGACCAGAATGTACCTGCACATCAATTTATCAGCAGAAACAGCAGATATAGACTATCTTCATAAGCAAAAGCATTAATAGCAGTTAAAGCTAAGTAGCATTATCATTACAAACCAAAACAAAGATAAAGAACTTGCAACTAAATAGAAACAGTTCAAAACATATCAAAAAGAAAAACATAAAAACTAGAAATCAAAAATTAAAAACTAGACCACTCTCCCCCTTTTTGTGAAGAAAGCTCCTCCATGTTCTTAATCAAGACATCCAGCTCCTGCATTTGTTTTTCCTTGAAAGCAATTTCCCTCTGAAGATTGGCATAAGCACTTCTATACCAAGTTAACTGCTGATCAACAAAAGATTTTGTTGTTACCTTGGTTTCTTCCTCCTCAGATTGAGGCACTGAAGCTCCAACAAATTGTTGAGCCTCTTTTTCCTCTCCATGTGCAACTCCCCCTTCAGGATTCCAAGGCAAGTCCTTCACTCTTGTGCTAGACAAGTAGGATTGAGTGATGGTGAACCTAGCCTTGTTCTCTGACATTCCTCTAAACTCTTTCTTGCCCATCTTCTGTTTTTGCAGCAGAGTTGTGATCAAAGAAGGAAATGGTAGAATCCCTTGCTTCCTCCCAGCAATATCTTCCATAGCCTTTAAAATTCTCACCCCAATATTCACAGCAAGCCCATTCTTCAGTTTGTAGACCAAGTAAGCTGACTCCTTAGTCAAAACAGTAGAATTTTTAGTAGGCAGCCAATTATAAGATGCACATTTGTGCAGAACAGCACTTAGGGCAGTGAGCTTTGTTGTTGGTAATTGTTCAACCCAGGTTCTCTCTAGACCACCTGTGATATCCTCAATCACCTCATCTGGCTTTGGATCTTCAGATTTCTCAACATGTGGCAGTCCCCAAATCTTATTTATCTTCTGAGGACTAATGTCAAACACTTGTCCTCTTACCCATGCTGTACCATATTTGGGAGACAACTCACAAGTGATATACTTTGAGAGATTTGGGTAGAATTCTTGTACAAGATCAAGAGCATAATCACCATGCTTCTTCATTGAATTCTGAACCCCTCTTGCTTTCAATAACTCAAAAACTCTGTTTCTTTTAAAGCTGTCCATGTCCATGACCCTCTCTTTGTGAAAATCCCTCTTTCTAAATTCATAAGCCTTGTCCTCTATCTCCTTATTAAGATAGTATCTAGACCTAGCTTCCTTACTAAAATAGGATAACGCAAGAGTGTCACAGTACTCTTCTTCATTATTATTATCATTATCACCACTAGCTTCAAACCCTTCAGCATCAGATTCCTCCTCCTCTTTCTCCTCTTCTTCTACATCAACTACCTCAACTTCCTCATCCACAACCTTTTTTCCCTTTCCTCACTCATTCAGCCTCAGCCTTAGCCTTATCCTCAGTGTTTTTCTTCTCAAGTCTCTCTCTTAGAGCTCTTCTAGCCTCAGCTCTTTGTAAGGCTATTTTACTCATTGGCCTAGACCCAATAGGTGTTCTCTTTCTACCAGAACCAGCTCCAGATCCCTCCCCCTCAATTATATCATCAACATTATTCACTTGGGGTTTAGGGTTAGCCACATTTACCTCAGATTCAGATTCATTGGTTTGAGGAGCATGGGCTTCTGATGTTGCGTCAACATTCGACTCAGATTCCACATTCTTAGCTCGCTTTGCCCGTCGTTGATAAGGAATCGTTGGTCGTTTTGCAGCAACTTGAGCAGCAGGCCGTCCTTGATCCTCACGCGCAGCAGCCCTGGTGCGTGTTGTTGTTTGCTTGACATTCACGGCCAAATCTGCAAGAGCTTCTAAAGGAGTCTTGCTCGCCATGTTAGTTTTGAGAATTGAGAGAAAAATATGAGAGATTTTTAGATAATTATTTGCAAAGAGAAAGACAAATTGCACAAGTGACAGAAATTAGGGAAAGTTGTTCTTTTAAGTTGTGAAGAGTGGAGAGAGAAGGAAAGAATGTAAGTGAGATTATGGAATATGATCAACTAAGTTTTCCCACTCCTCTATTCCCGCGTAAGAACTTCACCACGTGTCATTTAAAACCAACAAGTAACCAGAGCAGTTCAAAATAAAACAATAAAAACTCAGTTTTTAAAATTTTAAACAAACTTATAAGTTACTGACTTCAATGTTGGGCAGACCGTGTGGCAATGTTGGACTAACATTCAGATCAGAGAGTAGAGTAACATTCAAACCAGAAAGTTTTTAAACCATAATATTTGAGGTTTTGGGCTTCTTCAAGGCAATTTCATGTGAGAGCGTGAGATATATCCAAACTTATATCTGAAACTTCGCCAAAGTAGCAAGTGAGTATCAAAAACATTAAGATTTAGATCAAAATCATGAATAAGTAACATAACAAACAGAAAACACACAGAGATAAGCAGTCATGAATTAGAGAATTAATCCACTTCCACAGCATAGAATGTCACAAATAGTGTGTCACCTGCAGTATGTCACCCAAAGAGTATGCCTCAACACATGAAAGGGACTATATACTCCCCCTAAGCCCAAACCTAGTCAACCACACTATCAAAGATGAAAGACAATGCAGTTCTAGAATGAATGCAACAATGTTATGACAACATTGACATATGGTATACACAGTGAATCATTTTTCAAACCAGCAACAGTTCACATCACATCAAATCTTCACTATTTTCATTATCTCTTTAGAACAAAAAGTGAGGGTTGTTTTTTTTTTTAAAAAGGATAATGACATTACTGAATGAGGGCAGCACTGGACTCCACACACCCCAATAACAACATTATCAGCAGCAAGTTAGGCAAGTACAAAGGCCTTGAATACTGGAAACACATTTATCATGTACCCCAATACCCCAATTCCTTATGTATACTTGTTGACCAACCTGCATACAAGAGAGCACTAAGTGGTCAATGCTACCAAGTGAAGGCAATCGAAACCCCAAACACCCTAGTAGAAAGAACCACTTTTATGTACCCATTGGCCAAAAACACACAGAGACATGCAAATAAGCACAACTGAATATCATTGAAGCTGTCAACATCATGAACCCCAACTTCTCCACATGTCCTGTAAAACCTTTCCATATGAATAAGACACAACTGAATAGACATCAAAGTAGTGAACTTTGTGTACCCCAGCTTCTCCATATGTTAGGCTACCACAACCTCAGACACACTTTAGAGATTTATACTTTTCAAAATATAGATGTGAATCTGCAAGCTAGAAAGATTAGTAAAACACAGTGATCAACCACACAATCAAATATGCCAAAACAAAGATCAATGTGACTCAAAAAGGAAAGAAAGAAACAAACAAAAACAAAAAGTTACATACTACACCACAAACATTAACCAGTGCCAGACAGTGGTGTTATGTCAACAATGGGATCCTAACATTCTCACATATTGCACATGCCGAGAGATTTCCTCAAACTGAAGAATCTCTCACTATTTAAAGGTTTAGTAAACATATCAGCAAGCTGATTATTTGTCTCAATATGCTCAATGTTAAACATTTTATCCTCAACCATGTCTCTCAAGTAATGATGTCTTATATCTATATGCTTAGTCCTAGAATGCTGAACAGGATTCCTTGAGATACTAATGGCACTAAGATTGTCACAAATCATGAGGAGAGTATCACTATCTAACCCATAGTCCAGCAACATGTGTTTAAGCCATACTAGCTGGGTAACACAACTGCCAGCAACTACATATTCAGATTCAGCTGTAGATAATGACACACAATTCTGTTTCCTACTATACCATGAAACTAGATTGTTTCCCAAATAGAAACAGCCCCCACTTGTGGATTTTCTGTCATCTACATCACCTGCCCAATCAGAATCACTAAAACCAACAAGATTTGTATTTGTATAAAAAGAATACCAAATGCCCAATGATGAAGTTCCAGATATATATCTTAATATTCACTTCACAGCAATCAAGTGAGATTGCTTTGGATCAGCTTGGTACCTAGCACAAACACAAACAGAAAACACAATATCTAGTCTAGAGGCAGAGAGCTATAGAAGACTACCAATCATAGATCTGTACAATGTTGGGTCAACATTGTCTCCAGTGCCATCCTTATTAATCTTCATAGAAGAAGACATGGGAGTTTTGCAAGGTTTTGACTCATGTAGCTCAAATCTCTTTACCAGGTTCCTTGCATACTTCTCCTGGTTTTTAAGAACATACCATTCTCCAGTTGCTTCACTTGCAATCCCAGAAAGTAGTCCAGCTCTCAAATCATGCTCATCTCAAATGTCCCTGTCATTGACTCAGCAAACTTGTCTAGAGTAGACTTGTTAGTAGAACCAAATACAATATCATCCACATAGATCTGAGCAATACAAACATCAGAACTCTTTCTAAGAATAAACAAGGTTCTGTCTCCATCTCCTCTATTGAACCCAAGACTTAACAAAAATTGAGTTAGTCTTTCATACCAAGCTCTAGGTGCCTGTTTTAAACCATACAAAGCTTTGTCAAGTTTATACACATAATTAGGATGTTTAGGATCAGCAAAACCTTTAGGTTGTTCAACATATACTTCTTCGTCTATCAAACCATTAAGGAAAACACCTTTTACATCCATCTGGTAGAGCTTAATCTTAAGACAACATGCAATAGCAAGAAGTAATCTAATAGATTCTATCCTAGCTACTGGGGCAAATGTCTCATCAAAGTCTATCCCTTCTACCTGAGTATAACCTTGTGCAACTAGCCTAGCTTTGTTCCTTACAATTACACCATCTTCATTTGTTTTGTTCTTGAAAATCCACTTAGTCCCTATAACATTCACATTAGAAGGTCTAGGTACTAGATTCCAAACATGATTTTTCGTGAATTGCAACAGTTCATCTTGCATAGCATTTATCCATTTACTATCCTTAAGAGCTTCAATCACATTCTTAGGTTCAATATTTGAGACAAAACAGGAAGCATTACTTACAGTGCAAGTGGAAGCCATGCAGACACACAAACTTACCATATTTTTATAGTTTACCCTGTCTTTGTTGCGTGTCTTCATGCGTCCAGTGATTTCACCTATCACTTGTGAAGCTGGATGGTCCTTTTGAATCCTAGTAGGGGGATCCCTCCTAGGTTCATCAACATTGTCATCCTCTGAATTGGACTGTGGGGATGTTGGCCTAACAGCAGCAGGTGTCAGCTCAACATTAGAACCAGTCACAACTTCAGTGTCTTCAGCTTCTGCTCCTGATGTTGGGACAGTCTCTGTTTCCAATGCTGGGGCAACATCAGAGACAGTAACTTCATCAGTACCTGAATCAAAGGTGGAATCATCAAACACTATATTTACTGATTCTTGAATAGTCTTCAATCTTGGATTATAAACCCTGAAAGCAGAACTATTCACAAAATAACCCACAAATATGCACTTTTCACTTTTTGGATCAAACTTACTAAGATAGTCTCTATCATTCAACAAGTAACAATCACATCCAAATTCATGAAAATGAGCAATATTTGGTTTCAAACCTTTCAAGATTTCATATGGAGTCATATTTGTACCAGGTCTAAGATAAGCCCTATTACTTATATTACATGCAGTATTTAAAGCTTCAGCCCAAAGTCTTTTAGATAGGTTTCTAGCATTAAGCATAACACTGGCCATCTCTTGAAGTGTCCTATTTTTCCTCTCAGCTATCCCATTTTGCTGAGGTGTCTTAGGTGCTGAAAACTCATGGAAAATTCCATTCTTATCACAGAAATCACTGAAACTAGCATTTTCAAATTCTTTCCCATGATCAGACCTAATCTTACAAACAGAGGAACCATACAGATTTTTGATGTTAGCATGTAAGATCCTAAATGTGTTAAATGCATTAAATTTTTCTTTAAGAAACTTAACCCATGTATATCTAGAGAAATCATCTAAAATAACAAAGGCATATCTCTTACCACTTAGGATGCTCACCTCAATAGGACCCATGAGATCCATGTGTAATAATTTAAAACACTTACCAGTCCTGGGAATTGTACTCTGTACCTGGAGGGGTGTATGAATAGCTTTGGTTTGCTTACCCTTTAGGCAGTCCCCACATACAACCTTACATGGGCTGGATATCTTTGGTAAGCCTCTTACATCATCAACTTTCTGTAGCTTTTCAAGGTTCCTATAGTGAACATGTCCTAGCTTCCTATGCCACAGAACAACATCATCAATTTTAACATGAAAGCAATCTGCTTCTTCCTGAGCTAGGTAGCAATTATCTTTAGATGTGGTACCTGTCATAACAAGGACATTATCACTATTAAATACATCACAAGAACTTTTATCAAATGTAACAAGCAAGTTATCATCACAAAGTTGACTAATGCTTATTAGATTTGCTTTCAATCCTTCAACTAGCAAAACATCTTTGAGTGGTGGAAATCCTTCAACATCTAGTACCCCATTTCCAATGATTCTTCCCTTGGTGCCTCGTCCATAGGTGACAGTCCCAACATTGAGATGAATCAATTGTTTAAGATTTTCCTTGTCTCCTGTCATGTGTCTTGAGCATCCACTGTCAAAGTACCACTTATCTGCAAGGTTAGAGTACACAGCAGAGAACACAACATTGCATACAAATTTCATCTTAGGAGTCTGTAACTTTTCAATCCAAGTTCTACTTTTCTGTCCTGTTCCTAATGTTGGGATAACATCTGTACCACTGACCAACTCAACATTAGAGACAGTTTCTGTTTTCTTCACATTTTCTTTCAAATATTTCTTGCAATAAGGTTTTATGTGACCTGGTTGAAAACAAAATTGACAGATATAAGTAGGTTTACTTTTGTTGGGATTAGCACTGCACAAGTCTTTTGATTCCTTAACAAAACCTTCTTTAATGAAAACAGGATTAGCAACTTTAGAGGTAGGTTTCTCAATATATCCAAGACCATTTGTTCCTTGATTACCCATACTCAGTACCTCTTCAAGTTTAGATGTACCTGAGTTCCATTTAGCAATGATCTGATTATGTTTTTCAAGCTTTCCTTTTACCTCTTTAAGTTCAGCTTCTGTCTTGTCAAGGTCTCTTTCATACATCCTCATCAGTTTCTTCAGTCCATCAATCTCCAGCCTTTGAGCTTCATTCTTCTTGGTGAGTTTCTGATTTTCTTTCAGAAGATTATGAAAAGTAGACTTCAAGTCTTCAATGATTTCCTCCTGGGACATTTCACCTTCAAAGTAATACTCTTCATCTAGATCAACTGAGCCATGAAAACATTCAAAGTTAGATTCATCATTATCAGACAAAGAATTGAGATCAATATGGGTATCATATTCAGTCCAATTCCCAAAGAAAGTCTCATGTTCTGATGTTGAGTCCTGGATGTTGGAGCAACATTGGGACCTGTGGCAGTTATGGAGATCTTCTTCTGTCCAGTTGACATGAGTAAATAGTGCAACTGTATGAATCTCTTCAAAGCTTTCTTCAGTATCAGCACTTGATCCAGAGTTATAATCCTCTTCATGGAAATCATCTACACAAACAATATGACCATAACCTTTACATTCATAACATTGAGTAGTTTTCAACTTTTCAATTTCTTCAGGACTAGATTTTGTTGCCATATATTTAACAAATTTGGGAGGCAATTTTCTAAAACCAGTGGAAGTATTGCTAGGTTGTTTCCCTTTGGATTTATCTTTAAAGTTCAACCTACTGAGTTTCTTGCTAATATTTCCATAGTTAGAAGAAATAATTTCATCCTCATCTTACTCTCATGATAATTTGTTCCTAACAAAGTAATAACTTGTTGTTTGGTAGTCCTAGCAGGAAACTCTAGCTCAAATTCTCTAAGAGTGTTTAACAAGGATTGAAATTCCATGTTGGCAATATCTCTTGTTTCTCCCATGGCAATTCTCTTGAGAGCAAATCTAGGTGACAAAGATCTAAAAGCTTTATAAACCATAGTTTGATTTGAAACAGGAAATGCTAGATTTTCACATTGATTTGTAATGTTAAGGATTTTCTCAAAATAACTATCTATACTCTCTTCATCACCCATCTCAAGTTTTTCAAAATCTTTAAGCAATTGTCTATGTTTAGAGTTTCTAACTGCTATATCTCCTTCACAATGAAGTTCAAGGATATCCCAAGCTGGTTTAGCTGTGGTGCAGTTCTGAATTAACTTAAACATTTGATTGGTAACATAACTAAAAATAGCATTAAGAGCTTTCTCATTGTAGTTGTACAGTGTTACCTCGTTTGCTGTCCATCGTGACTTCGATTTTGGTACAATATCTGCATCTCGGTCGTTCTCAATCTTTGGGACAGAATATCCATCAAGAACGACATCCCATGCTTTCATGTCAATGGATTTGATGAGAACTCTGAGCCTGGTCTTCCAGTAAGCATAATTGATGGATCCTTCTAAGACTGGGAGTCTGCCAGAATTGGGATTGATGTTGTCCATCGCGTTGTATCACCTCCAAATACCAGTGAAATCGGTGCTTGGCTCTGACGCCAATTGTAATTGTTGGATCGGGATTGATACAACTTTTCCAAAGTTTCAGAGCTCAAGTTAAGCTGGCGTTGCCTTAACTTGATCTCAAACAATCTTCTTGATAGAGTATAATGTGCAGCGGAATTAAAGAACACAAGAAGATAAATTTTCAATGGTTTATTATAAATAATCAACCATCTAGCCTTACGGCTAAATAACCACGCAGGTTTTACCAAAGATGTTTCGCACCAAAAAATCACTCTCGCTCTTTTGTAGATTGGACTCAGCAAAGCAGACAAGAATTTTCTCCTTAAATCTAATCCTAGACTTAACTCGAAAACTCACAAACTTTGCAAAACAAGAAACATAGGAACAATGCTTAAGATATAATCTCTACGGATTTATAAGCTCTATTGTTTCTCTATGTATCTTGATGTACTTCACACCCTATATATAGGTTTCTTCAAACTTGATCTCCAAGGTGTGTTGTACACAGTTTTGGTAACTTATGTTGTTTCCTTGTTGAACTCTACTTTCCTTCTTGAACTAGATCTCCTTCTTGAATAATAGTTCCCTTTATTAGATTGAGTTCTAATAAGGAAATACTCCTTCTTCAATTCAGAGTTGATCTTGGAAAGATTCCTAGTTGCACTTGAACTCCTAAACTTTCCTTCTTTGAAACCGTGTTGACTTGACCGATCTCCTCCTCTTGAATTATGGAAACTTCAACTTAGGAAACTTGTAATGTTCTTCCTTATGATTAAGAGATGTTCCTGGACATAAACAAAGACAACTAAAATCGTGGAACTTGATTAATAGGTGAATAAAGGCAAAACTAACATAAAGTAGTGAAAGACAGATTGACAGAATATATACTGGTTTCAATGTTGCCCTGTGAATGTTGGCTCAACATCCATCCAACATTTAAACCCGAATACTTTATTCATGTTCAGAATTTCACAAACATGTTTTAGGTTAAGACTGTTCTCGGTTTTCAATGCTGTCCTCTGGATGTTGGCACAACATCCATCCAACATTGATAACAGAACATCTTACACTTTCAAAGTCGTTCAAATCTGCGCACAACTTAAGTCCGGGCGACTCATCATCTTGAAAGAGTTCTGTAGCTTCTTCTTCCTCTTGCATTGACGACATGTCGACTATGTTCCTTGCACTAATAGGGCAAACTGCCCACCATCCTTTCCTCCGCGCCACATGTTGTTCTGGATATGGAGTGTAGTACACTTGGAGAGCTGATGAATGGTTCATTGGTAGTTAGAGAACGATTAGGATTGATATCAACCATTCCGTACACCGGGTGTATTGCCGTACCACGACGAGTAATATCGTACCACACACATCTTAAAAATACAATTGATTGGACCATATCGTTGCCACCACACCAGATAACGTCAATGATGTCATTTATCGTCTTATAAAAATTTGTGCCCTTGACCCCATCGCCGCTGCCCTTCACATAAACCCCACTACAATTTGTTTCTTTGCCCTTATTGAACGAGTCCGTATGGAATCTAAAACCGTTCACTTTGTAACATCCGTACCCTTTTTTTAGTGTGCTTGCCCCTAAGAAGAGGGCGTACAAACGTTGATCTACTTCGTACTTTCCAGAGCAAATAGTTTCTTTAAACCATGGCACGAACTCAGCTCTTTGCTTTCTTTGAATTTGTTGTTGAGTAAGACCGCCACAAAACAAGTCCTCAAACAACCTATCAAACGGGTGTAACATAAATCTCATCAACGTATTAAATAGATAATCAAAATATATAAAAATATTAATTGTTATGTACATACGTGAACCAGCCGTCGACTTCTGGACAGTTCATCAGTGTGTAAAGCTCAACTAGCATCAGCTCCTCAGAAGTAAGATGTCGTTGTTTTTTATTTGGACTTGGACCTTTCCCTCTTCGATGGAAAATAGGAAGCTGCCCCGTGAAATCACCACATAATTCAGCCTCATTTCGACTGAGCCTGTTGTATCTCGCTTCAACACTTTTTTCGAAATAGCGCGAACATAAATGGGTGCTCTCGGACAATATATAAGATGTTGCAATTGAACCTTCAACGCGAGCTTTGTTCAACACAGATTTCTTTAACCCAAGCATTCGCCTATAAACAAACCAGTAATTCAATTATAGTGTGACATAAATATATGACAAATAATTTTGGAAATATAAAACGGTTTACCCCTCAAACGGGTACATCCAACGATATTGAATCGGTCCACCAGCTTTGGCTTCGTAGGGAAGATGTATCGCCAAATGTTTCATAGAATCAAAAAAGGCAGGGAGAAATATCGTCTCTAATTTGCAAATTGTTATCACGATAGATTCCTCCAATGATGCCATGTCCGAGGCTTTAATATTTGTGGCGCACAATGCTCGAAAAAAGATACTAATCTCTATGAGGGCCCCTATATCGGACCAGGCAGCAAATCACGAAATGCAATAGGTATTAACCTTTTCATAAAAGCGTGACAATCGTGACTCTTCATCCCAATCAACCTTAACTGTTGTCGTTGCACACAACGTTGAATATTTGAAGCATACCCATCCAGAAATCGCAAACCAACCAACCACTTACACAATAGTTTCTTTTGAGCCATATCAAGACAATACTTGGCCTTTGGCTTTACGGTTCTACCATCAGCGAGATCGGTGACAAAAAGCTCTTACCAAGTGGTCAACTCCGCTAAATCGCTCCTAGATTTTATGTTGTCTTTTGTCTTACCCGGTTCGTCCATCACTGTGTTCTTGATGTTGTCGAAGAAGTTCTTCTCGCAGTGCATCACGTCCAGATTGTGACGGATCAGGTTCGTACTCCGATAGGGTAATTCCCAAAAGATGCTCTTGTACGACCAATTGTGCTTTACCCCATATCCTACTATTTTTGGTGAGTTTGGATTCGTTGACCTTGGAGGCATTTGTTCACCAATTGACGCCAATTGGTGGCAGTTGTGCAGGCCCATCATATTATGTGTTTCTATTGAATCCCGTCACGTCATGGCAGAATTCATGGCCCCTAGCAAGAAACGACGATGGCACTCCTACCACGTAGGTTTGTTACTTTGGGGTAATGGGAAGGACTGTGTTCTCCATGCAATAAGGGCACGATAACTTTCCATGTGTGCTCCATTGTGACAACATCTTGTACGCTGGAAAATCACTAATAGTCCACATTAATGCAGCCCTCAACTGAAAATTCTGACTCCTGAATCTATCGTAAGCACGAACACCATCGTGCCACAAAACCTTCAACTCGTCGATTAGAGGGCGAACCAAAACGTTAATGTTTTGTCCTGTGCTACGCGGACCCGATATGATCAAGCTCAAGAAAATAAACTCCTCTCGCATGCAAAGATCTAAGGAAGGTTATAAGGAGTCACGAACACGGGCCAACATCAGTATTGGGATCCGAAGTTTCCAAACAGAGTGAAGCCATCCGTGCAAAGACCTAGACGAACGTTTCGTGGCTTGGCAGCAAATTTAGGGTGTGTCCTGTCGAAATGTTGCCACGCTTCCCCTGATGCTGGGTGAATCATAACATCGTTCAAAGACCTACACTTTAAGTGCTCCGACATGTGCTCAGCAGTTGTTGGAGTCATGAAGAGTTGTTTAAGCCGTGGGGCCAACGGGAAGTACCATAATTTTTTCTTTGCCACAAGCTTCTTTCTACGTACAGTTTCATACCTATCTTCCCCACATTCAGGACACACTATGTAATAGACACATGCAAATTCCCCGTAGAACAAGAAACAATTGTTATCACAAACATCGATTGTTTCGTATCCTAACCCCAAACCCTTCATCAACTTCTAGGCATCATTTAGATATGCAGGCAAACAATGGCTATCTTCTGGCCCCAAACACTCGCGTGATAAGTTTTAATACTTTGCACACTTAGCTCTGCTAGAGCTATGCTCTAGCTTGGTAGTAAAAACCTCAGACACACATGAAAGTGTATGGTTTTCTGGA
Organism: Linaria vulgaris; assembly: GCA_948329865.1. NCBI lineage: Eukaryota > Viridiplantae > Streptophyta > Magnoliopsida > Lamiales > Plantaginaceae > Linaria > Linaria vulgaris. Next base: position 36,530,924 of record OX415251.1, on the reverse strand, counting down.
ATCAATGTTATACGATGTTGGGACAACATTGAGGATAACATTGAAACCAAAGAGCCTGTACGCAAACTGTTCTTTAGTTGCCAAATTTAAGTTTTGCCTTTATTCACCTATTAATCAAGTTCCACGGTTTTAGTTGTTTATGTTTACATCCAGGAAGGTATCTTAATCATAAGGAAGAGCTATGGAAGATTCCTTACTTGAAGTTTCCATAATTCAAGCTAAGTTGGATAGTCAACTCTACACGCTTTCAAAAGAAGGAAACAAATTGGATTCTCTGCAACTTTGATTCTTTCTAGGATTACTCCGATTTGAAGAAGATGTGTTACCTTGCTAGATCAGTAATAAAGGAAACACATATTCAAGAAAGATATCGAGTTCACAAAGAAGCCAAAATTCAACAAGGAAACAACAAGAGTTACCAAAACTGTGAACAACACATCTTGGCGTGCAAGATTCAAGAAATCTATAAAAGACGTGAAGTTCATCAAGATGAAGACAAAGACAATCGTGTTAAACAATCTGAGAGATTAATCATTCTTTGTATTGTCTTCGTCTTGCTTTTGCAAAGTTTTTGTATCAACTATTTACGTCTAGTTCATAGAAGTTAAGTAGTTCGTACTTGTCTGCTTCGTTGAGTCCGATCAACAAAGAGCGTGAGTGAATTGTTGTGAGGAACATTTTTGTTAAAACCTTTATGGTTATTTGGCCTAAGGCTCGGAACTTTTTAATAATATTGAAAACTTTTTAAAAATTATATCTTCTTGTTATTAAATTCCGCTGCGTATTACTTTAGTCAAGAAGATCACAATAGAGTTAAGGCAAAGTCAGCTTAACTCTTAAAGTTGTTGTGTCAATCAACGATACAAAATTTTCAATTGGCGTCAGAGCCAAACACCGACTACACTGGTGGTTTGGAGGTGATACAACACCATGGACAGTGTCAATCCTAATACCAACATGATTCATGTTTTGGATGGCTCCAATTATGCACACTGGAAGATCAGGATGAGGTCTCACATCAAATCTATTGATATTCGAGCTTGGCAATCCGTGATCAATGGATACTCTCTTCCAACATTACCAAGAGGTGGTGAAGGTGATCTAGTACCAAAACCAGAAGCAGATTGGACAGAAGCAGAGGTAAGTCTCTATAACTCTAATGAAAAAGCTCTTAATGCTATCTTTAGTTGGGTTAATCATCACATGTTCAAGTTAATCCAGAATTGTACAAAAGCCAAACATGCTTGGGATATACTTGAATTACATTGTGAAGGAGATTCTGCTGTTAAAGATTCTAAATATAGACAACTGCTTCAACAATTTGAAAAACTTAAGATGGGTGAAGATAAAAGTGTTGATAGTTATTTTGAGAAAATTCTTGATATTGCTAACCAATGTGAAAACCTAGGTTTTGCTATGACTAATCAAGAAATAATTTATAAAGCTATGAGAACATTGTCATCTAAATTTGCTCTCAAGAAAATTGCAATGAGTGAATCTAGGAACCTTGCTAATCTACAGTTTCAATTCTTGATGAATACTCTTAGAGAATTTGAGATGGAGCTTGCCTCACAACCTAGCAAACATAGGGCTGTTGCTTTAAGAGGGTCAAGTCTTGATAATGAAAGTGATGATGAATTTGAATTAATTTCTTCAAACTACGGTAAAATTACTAATAAGTTCAATAAGCTGAACCTTAAAGGAAAAGGTAAAGAAAAGAATCTTAGTAATAGTTCCCCAGGTTATAAGAAATTACCTCATAAGTTTGTGAAGTACATGGCATCAAAACCTACTCCTTTAGAAGCTGATAAATTAAAAGATGTTCAATGTGTTGAATGTAAAGGATATGGTCATATGGCTAATGAATGTGCTAACACTCTTAGAAAAAGAGGAAATTCTCATTGGGTTTGTGTAGATGATTTCAATGAAGATGACTTCAGTTTTAAAGAAGCCGAAGAACAATCAGAAGAGATTCAAACTGCTACGCTACTCACTCAGATTGATTGGACACCAGAAGACTCTCTGAACTGCTTCGGATCTGAATGTTACCCCAACATTCAGGATCCAACATCAGAACATGAGACATTCTTTGCAGATTGGGATGAATAGGATACTGACACTGAACCTTATCTTGCGTCCTACTTTGATGAATCTAACTTTGATTGTTTTTATGGCTCAGTGGATCTAGATGAAGAATATTTCTTTGAAGGTGAAATGTCCCATGAGGAAATCATTGAAGACCTAAAGTCTATCTACCACAAACTGCTGCTTGAGAATCACAAACTCATCAAGAGCAACAAAAGCCTGAAGCAAGAGATTGGATGCATGAAGGAGATGCTGAAACTGTATGAGAAAGACCTTGACAAAACTGAGGCTGAGCTGAAAGAGGTAAAGGTAAAATTAGTTAAAGCTGAACATACCATTGACAAATGGAACTCTTCTACGTCTATGCTTGATGAAGTGCTGAGTATGGGAAACCAAAGTAAAAATGGTTTGGGCTATGTTGAGAAACCTTCCTCTGAAGATGTTCATTCTGCCTATTTAATAGTTGGTTCTATCTAGGAAAGTAGTAGTGTGAGTAGTGAAATTCCTGTCAACACTGTGAAAAAGCCTACTTTTATCTCTGAATATTGTTTTCAACCTGGTCACATTAAGCCTTAATGCAAAAAAATTCAAAAGTGTGATTGAGAAGAAAGCATGAATTAATAGCAGTACCAATGTTAGGAGAACCTCTGATCTGCATGTTATTCCAACATTAATTAACAAAGCTGAAGGGCATAAAAGTAGAACTTGGATTGAAAGATAAAACCCATAAGGTTAAAATTGTTTGCAATATTGTCTTTTCTGCTGTTTACTCTAACCTTGCAGGTAAGTGGTATTTTGACAGTGGATGTTCAAGGCACATGACTGGAAACATTGACAACCTAAAAGATGTAATCCCTTTAACTGTTGGAACAGTTACCTATGGAGGAGGCACAAAAGAGAAAATCATTGGAAAAAGGAGTACTGGTTGTTGAAGGATTTCCACCACTCAAGGATGTGTTGTTGGTTGAAGGATTGAGAGCAAATTTAATTAGCATAAGTCAACTTTGCGATGATAACTTGCTAGTTACTTTTGATAAAAGTTCATGTGATGTGTTTAATAGTGACAATGTCCGTGTCATGACATGTACAAGATCAAAGGACAACTGCTATCTTGCTCAAGATGAAGCTGAATGCTACCATGCCAAGGTAGATGAATCTGTCATGTGGCACAAGAAGTTAGGACATGTGCACTATAGAAATCTGGAGAAACTACACAAGTTAGAGGCCGTGAGAGGACTGTCTAAGTTGACTAGCCCAGGTAAAATTGTTTGTGAAGACTGCCTGAAAGGTAAACAAACAAAAGCTGTCCATCCACCACTTCAGGTACAGAGTACTAACCCAAGAACTAATAAGTGATTTGATTTGCTACATATGGATCTCATGGGTCCTATTGAGGTTAGTAGCCTAAATAGTAATAAGTATGCTTTTGTTATTGTTGATGATTTTTCAAGATATACCCGGATTAAGTTTTTGAAAGAAAAATCAGAGGCATTCAACACATTCAAGATTTTGCATGCTAGTATTAAAAATCTGTATGGCACTTCTGTAGGAAGAATTAGGCCTGACCATGGGAAAAAGTTTGAAAATGTAAGCTTTGCTAATTTTTGTGAAACTAAAGGCATTTTCCATTGGCTCTCTGCACCAAAGACACCTCACCAAAATGGAATTGCTGAGAGGAAGAATAAAACACTTCAAGAGATGGCTAGAGTAATGTTGAATTCTAGAAACCTATCTATGAAACTCTGGGCTGAAGCTTTGAATACTACATGTCATATTAGTAATAGAGTTTATCTTAGACCTGGTACTACTATGACACCTTATGAAATCTTGAAGGGTTCAAAACCAACAGTAGCACACTTTCATGAATTTGGTATTAACTACTATTTGCTAAAAGATAGAGACTATTTGAGCAAAATTGACCCCAAAGTGAAAAGTGTATGTTTGTTGGATATTCTCCTACTAGCGCTGCTTTCAGTGTCTACAATCCAAGATCGCGTACTGTTCAAGAATCCGTGAATGTCATTTTTGATGATTTAACTGTTTCTGCAGGTACTGAAGAGGTCACTGGTTCAGATGTTGCTCCAACATCGGACTCAACATTGAACACAGAAGCTGGAAATGCTGAACTGGAAATTAGAACATATGATGACCTAACACCAAAAACTCTCAATGTTAGGCCAACATCGGTACTGTCAGATTTTGAAGATGAAACAGTTCTAGTAGCCAGAAGGGATCGTCCTGCTAGGATACAAAGAGATCATCCAACCACTCAAGTAATTGGACAAATTACTGAGAGAGTTAGAACACGCAATAAAGAAAGGGTTAATTACAAGGATATGGTTAAATTGTGTGTTTTTATGTCTTCTCCTTGTACAGTTGATAATGCATCTTGTTTTGTTTCCTCCATTGAACCTAAGAATGTAACTGAAGCTTTTAAGGATAGCTACTGGATTAATGCCATGAAAGAGGAACTCTTACAATTCACCAAAAATAGAGTTTGGAATCTAGTGCCTAGGCCATCACATGTGAATGTAATAGGTACAAAATGGATTTTCAAAAATAAAACTGATGAGAATGGTGTAATTATGAGGAACAGAGCTAGGTTGGTTGCACAAGGTTATACTCAGGTAGAAGGTATAGATTTTGATGAGACTTTTGCTCCAGTAGCTAGGACAGAATCAATTAGATTACTTCTTGTTATTGCTTGTTGTCTTAAGATTAAACTTTACCAAATAGATGTTAAAGGTGCCTTTCTGAATGGTTTAATTGACAAAGAGGTTTATGTAGAACAACCTAAAGGCTTTGCTGATCCTAAACATCCTGACCATGTGTACAAACTTGAGAAGGCTTTGTATGGCTTAAAACAGGCTCCTAGAACTTGGTATGAAATGCTAACTTATTTTCTGTTAGGCATAGGTTTCAATACAGGAGATGGAGATAGAACATTATTTGTCCTTAGAAAAATCTCTGATATATGCATTGCTCAAATTTATGTGCATGATATTGTATTTGGCTCTACTAACAAGTCTACCTTAGAAAAGTTTGTTGAGTCTACGACAGGAACATTTAAGATGAGCATGATTGGAGAGCTCAACTACTTTCTGGGACTACAAGTTAAGCAGCTGGAGAATGGTATCTACCTGAACCAGGAGAAGTATGCAAGGAATCTGGTGAAGACATCGGAGCTACAAGAGTCCAAGCCTTGCAAAACTCCTATGTCCTCTTCAGTGAAGATAACAAAAGATGGCACTGACAGCAATGTTGACCCAATATTGTACAGATCCATGATTGGTAGTTTGCTATATCTCTCTGCCTCTAGACCAGATATCATGTTTTCAGTATGTGTTTGTGCTAGGTACCAAGCTGAGCCAAGGCAATCTCACTTGGTTGTTGTGAAGAGGATTCTTAGATACATCTCTAGAACTTCACCTTTAGGCATTTGGTATTCTTATTACACTAATTTGGTTGGTTTCAGTGACTCTGACTGGGCAGGTGATGTGGATGATAGGAAATCCACAAGTGGAGGCTGTTTTTTATTTGGGGAATAATTTGGTCTCCTGGTATAGCAAGAAGCAGAATTGTGTTTCATTATCAACAGCTGAATCAGAATATGTAGCTCCTGGCAGCTGTGTTACCCAACTTGTGTGGCTCAAACACATGCTTTCAGATTATGGGCTAGATAGTGATACACTTCTCATGTTCTGTGACAATCTAAGTGCCATAAGTTTCTCTAGGAATCATGTCCAACATTCTAGAACTAAGCATATAGACATAAGGCATCATTTCCTAAGAGATATGGTAGATGACAAAGTGATCAACATTGAACATATTGAGACAACAAATCAGCTTGCTGATATGTTTACAAAACCTTTAGATAGTGAGAGATTCTTCAGCTTGAGGAAATCTCTTGGCATGTGCAATATGTGAGAATGTTGAGGAAACCAGGGTTGACATAATACCACTGTCTAGCATTGGTATATTGTTTGTGGTGTAGTAGGTATTCTGTTGTTTTCTTTTGTTGAATTTATTTCGTTGTGAGTCTCATTGTATCTTTGTTTTGTCAGATTTGGTTTGTGTGGATGAACTCTTTGATTAACAACTCTTTCTAGTTATCAGTTTTTCATCTTTGTTTTGAAAAAGTAATAAAACTCTTCTGTTTGTGTGAGGTTGTGATAGCCTAACATATGAAGAAGCTTGGGTATACAAAGTTCACTACTTTGATGTCTATTCAGATGTGTCTTATTCATATGAAAGGTGTACATGACATGTCTTATTCATATGAAGATGGGGTACATGATGTTGACAGCTTCAGTGTTACCCAGTTGTGCTTATTTACATGTTTCTGTTAGTTTGGCCAAGGAACACATGAGGGTGATCCTTTCTACTAGGGTGTTTGAGGTTTAGATTTCTTACATTTGGTAGCACTGATCACTTGGTATTCTCTTGAATGCAGGTTGGTGAACAAGTATGCATAAGTAATTGGGATGTTGGGTTGCATGATAAGTGAATTGCCAACATTCAAGGCCTTTGTACTTGCCTAACTTGCTGTTGTTAATGTTATTAGTGGGGTGTGTGGAGTTCAGGCTGCCCTCATTCAGTAGTGACATTAGCTTTGTGTTCCACAACCTTCAGCTTTTGGTTCTCATTCAGTATTGACATTAGCTTTGTGTTTCACAACCTTCAGCTTTTGGTTCAGATGAGTTATGAAAATAATGAAGATTATAAAGAGATGTGTGCTGCGCTGGTTTGAGGAGTTTTTCATATGTGTTTACCATCTGCCCATTTAACACTACATTGTTGCATTCATGTAGAACTGCATTGTTTTCTTTCTCGTTGTTGAGTTGTGTCGGTCTAGGCTTAGGGGGAGTATAATTCATGTGTTGAGGCATACAATTTGGGTGCCATACTGCAGGTGACACACATTTCTGTGACTTTCTATGTTGTGGAAGTGAATTTTTTCGTGAATTCATAACTGCTTATCTCTGTGTGTTTCTTGTTATCTATGTTGATTGCTCGTGATCTTGATCTGAACAATATATCTGAGGTACTCACTTGCTATATTGGTTAAGTTTCAGATGTATTTTTGGATGTATCTCAAGCTCTCACATGAATTTGCCTTGGTGAAGCCTGTACCTCCACCTTCTGGTTTGAATGTTATTGAATGTTATCCCAACATTGTGCACTGCAGTAGGCCAACATTGAAAACATGAACTTATAAGTTTTTGAATTTTTGAAAATCGCTCTGGTTACCTGTTACTTAAACATCAAAGCGTGTGCGCGGAAAAACATAGTGGGAAGATTTTATATGATTCAAATTAAGTAACTGCCCACTAACATTCACGCTCTCTCCACTATTCACGGTTAGATTAGGAATTAAATCCCTAATTTCCTTAATTGTGCTTACTATTTCCTATTTTGTGCTTACTCTGCAAAATTTACTCTCCACTCTCAAAATTCTCTCAATTTTCTCTGCAATTTCTCTCTCAAATCTCTTTTACTAACAATGGCAAGCAAGTCGCCCATGCAAACTCTTGCAGATGTTGCTCTGAGCTGTGAACCCACAGCTGTGCGCACCCATTCTCACACTCAGGGTGCTGCTGCAAAATCAGATGATGCTCCAGTTGCGGCTAAAAGGAAGTCGATCCCCTACGTACGACGAGGAAAGAAGTCCAAACAAGGAGAATCGACCTCCAATGTTGAGCCAACTGCTGAGTCAACCGCTCCCATCATCAATGAGCCTGAAATTGAGGTACACATTGCTGAACCCAGCCCTGAAATTGATGCTGATATAACTGTTGAGGGGGAGGGCAGTGAATCTGCTGATAAATCTGTGGAGAAGTCCGTGGATAAGTCTGTGGACAAATTGGTGAGGAAGTGGATTAGGGCTGAAAAGAAAAAGAGCAAGGGTACTGGGGAGAAGTTGAGAACTATGTCTGAAACTGCTAATGAACGTGCTGAGGCTAGGAAGAGGCAAAAGGAGAGGTTAGCCAGGAAGAAGGCTGCTGAAGCTGAGAAGAAGGAATAAGAAGAGAGGAAGTCTACTACTGCTGCTGCTAAGAGAAAAAGGAAAGGAAAGCAAGTGATGGAAGAGGAAACAGAGGTGGTGGATGTTGAGGATGAAGTGGAAGAGGAGGAGAAGGAAGAGGAAAAGACTGAGGAAGAGCAGGATGTTGCTGCTGATGTTAAGGCAACATCAGGAACATAAGAGTACACAGATAGGTTGTATGTGATCTACCCTGAGGATGAGGAGGACTACTTTTCTCCCTATTATCTCACCAAAGAGTTGGAGAAGAAGTGGGATTCCTTCAAGAGAAGGGAGAATCACACTGAAAGAGCTGTAGAGATGGCCATTTTCAAGGAACACAAGGTGATGGACTTGCTTGAGGCAAGAGAGATGCATCAATCAGTGATGGAGTTGAGTGACTATGCTTTTGAGATTGTCATGGAGTTCTACCTGAATCTCTTCAAGTGGATCAGGGACTACAGATCTCCAAAATATGGAAAAGCTTAGGTGAGGGGGAGAGTCTTCAACATTGAACCCTACACGATCAACAAGATATGTGGATTCCCAACTGCTGATGAATCTGAGGACCCCTACTATGATGATGTGATTGAAGACTTGACTGGAGGGTTGGTCAAAACTTGGAGAGATGCTCTGGCAACCACAAAACTCACCTCCCTTAGTGCTGTCTTGCACAAGATAGCTTGTTTCAATTGGCTGCCAAGAAAGAATGTCACTGTACTGACCAAAGAATCAACACTCTTGGTGTAAAAACTCAAGAATGGGCTAGCTGTGAATATTTGGGAGAGGATCTTAAAGCCAATGTCTGAAGTTGCTGGAAGGAAGAATGGCATGCTGCCTTTTCCCTCACTCATCTGCAAAATCCTTAGCAAGCAAGGATTGAAGACAAGTGTCACTGTGGGTCGGAGGAAAAATGATGCTGAACTGACAATTCTCCCAAGCTACTTGTCTGGAGCAAGAGTGAGAGATCTTCCTTGGAACCCAAAAGGAGTGGTGAGACCAAGAACTGAGAAGAAGAAGGCTCAAGAGTTTGCTGATCTTCAGTGCCTATGTCCAAAGAGGAAGAGTGCATGGTCATAACCTCTGCTTTTGTGGATCATCTGCTGAACTGGTATAGGGGGCAAATTGCTGATACTCAGAGGGAGTTTGTGGAAAGGAAGGAGCATCTCAAAGAGCTGGAGGACATGGTGAAAATTCTAGAGAAACTCCCTTCTTCACAAAAAAAGGGAGAATAGTTCTAAGTTTTTTAAAAATTTTAGTCTTCTAGTTTATGTTTTGCTTCTTATGAACTGCTGATATGGTTGTGTTGCTGGTACATTTATCTATATTTGGTTTATTTTGATCAAGGGACATGTCCTTGATATATTTCTATGGCCTGTAACTCTAAGTACTACTAATGTTGAACTGCTCTAACTTCTATTTCTTATGAAAGCACATTTTGAACTGCTTGTCTGGTTAACCTTTTATGCAAGAAACTCACTGGTTTCAATGTTGAGGCAACATTGATGAATGTTGGGGTCTGAACATCTTTTGATGTAGTGATGACCTTAATACTTGTATTTGCTAATTTAACTTTGGATATGTTAGCTTGTATTGAGGGGGAGCAGTTTAGTAGTTTAATGTGTTTCTTGTTAATTCTAACTTTCTGGATATAGGACTTGATTGGAACAGGTATTGGTTTTGTGTAGAAAGGCAAAAATGAGGAGATAGAAAGTGCATGGTTTTCTGTAATCAATGTTATACGATGTTGGGACAACATTGAGGATAACATTGAAACCAGAGAGCTTGTACGAAAACTGTTCTTTAGTTGCCAAATTTAAGTTTTGCCTTTATTCATCTATTAATCAAGTTCCACACCTTTAGTTGTTTATGTTTATGTCCAGGAAGGTATCTTGATCATAAGGAAGAGCTATGGAACATTCATTACTTGAAGTTTTCATAATTCAAGCTAAGTTGAATAGTCAACTGTAAACGCTTTCAAAAGAAGGAAACAAATTGGATTCTCTGCAACTTTGATTCTTTTCAGGATTACTCCGATTTGAAGAAGATGTGTTACCTTGCTAGATCAGTAATAAAGGAAACACATATTCAAGAAGGATATCGAGTTCACAAAGAAGCCAAAATTCAACAAGGAAGCAACAAGAGTTACCAAAACTGTGAACAACACATCTTGGCGTGCAAGATTCAAGAAATCTATAAAAGATGTGAAGTTCATCAAGATGAAGACAAGACAATCGTGCTAAACAATCTGAGAGATTAATCATTCTTTGTATTGTCTTCGTCTTGCTTTTGTGAAGTTTTTGTATCAACTATTTACGTCTAGTTCATAGAAGTTAAGTAGTTCGTACATGTCTGCTTCGTTGAGTTCGATCAACAAAAAGCGTGAGTGAATTGTTGTGAGGAACATTTTTGTTAAAACCTTTATGGTTATTTGGCCTAAGGCTCGGAAGTTTTTAATAATATTGAAAATTTTTAAAAATTATATCTTCTTGTTTTTAAATTACGCTGCATATTACTTTAGTCAAGAAGATCACAATAGAGTTAAGGCAAAGTCAGCTTAACTTTCAAAGTTGTTGTGTCAATCCATGATCCAAAATTTTCAACACACTCCAAAACAGACTTGTTTACCTGACCGCGCAACTTAATCTCAGACCATCTCACCAATTCCAAGAATCCTTTTGCTTCGGTGTTAGGCTCCTCATCGCAATCGACATTTTGAAATTGGCATCGGTACGTATCATCAACTAAAGCTCCAAAAGAATTGTCGTCTTGAACAACTATCAGATCGTTTCTAACTGTGTGACTTGACGACGACGCTCCTCGGAGGCTATTATGCCCATTATAATTTTCCTCGTGAAAACCCATACACGATACCCCTCTCAAAACCCCATCGATGCAAGTGAGCAGCTACTTTAGGTTTAAAATATTTTCTATTGGTGCACTTTCTACACGGACATTTTAGATTTCGGCTATCGTCTAGATAACGTTCCTGAGATAACGATAACTGCAAAAAATTGAATACATCTTTGGCAAATCTTTCTTTCACTCGACCCTTCTCGGCCAAACGATCGTACATCTAATTTCTATCTTCATTTGGATACATTATTAATAGTTTCTACCATTATCAATACGACAAAATTACATTTCGAGTCTACAATCAAAAGAGAATGTCAGTATATATAAACGCGTACGTACCTCTTGTAGAAAACAAGTCCGCAAACAACACTCGAAACAATCTCTAACACCCGCCTCGTTGCTATTCTTCAATTCGCAAACAAAAATAACTCAAGTTAATTAGGTTAACATATATATAGCGTAAATGTATAAAAATATTACGTAAAATTATATTTAAATACGAATACGAACCTTAATTTTTAAAACGAAAAGATTGTGACTTGAAATTATAAGTCGATATCGGACTATATTTATATCCGATCCGGGTGACATCAACGCCCGAAAATGGTCTTTTCTGACGGCACGATTCCGTCGAAAATGGTCATTTCCGAAGTCATGGTGCCGTCAGAAAATGGTCTTTTTCTGACGGCATAGTGCCGTCGGAAAAGACCATTTCAGAGTGATTTTTCACCCGGATCAGTGATGTCATGTGGCACCATTCCCCCTCCCAAATCTATAAATACCCTCAAATTTTACACCTAAAACTCATTCATTCATACACAAACACTCAATTATATCTCCCTAACTACATTTCTTCTCCCAATTCTTTCTTCAAATATTTTCTTTATATTTTTTATCTTATCATATATATTTTGTTTTCTTACATTATTATTATTCTTAATTTCACATATATTAATACTTTCATAATAACCCATTTTTATTTATTTATATATGTATATTACAAATTAGTTTACGTTTATGTTTTTTTCGTAATAAATAATTCATTTACTTTTATTTTATTAACTATAAATATTTGCAACAAAAACTATTTTTATAGCTTTTACGAAAATTCGGACGAAATTGAGAGAAATTTAACAAAAAAATAGCTTTTTTTCGTAAAAAACAAAAAAATGTGCCTTTTTAATGAATATTATTTCTGACGGTTTTAAACAGTCAGAAATGATATTTTAATAATTGTTTTTTAAATAATTTAATACGTATTAACAAAAATTTATAAATACTTTTTTTAAATATGGTACAATTAATTTGTTTCTAAATTTCTTTTACGTCTTTTCCGACGGTATGATGCCGTCGGAAAAGACCCCTTTTCCGACGATATTGTACCATCGAAAAAGGGGTCTTTTGGACGGCACTTGGCCGTCGGAAAAGAGCTTTTCCGACGACATTTGGCCTACAGAAAAGGTCTTTTCCGACGAGACCTTTTCCGTCGGTCTTTTTTGAAGAGTAATGCCGTCGGAAATTCTCTTTTCCGAAGGGAAAGGGGCCTTTTCCGACTGTTTTCGTGCCGTCGAAAAATGCCGTTTCTCTTGTAGTGCTTGTAGTGTCCGAGACGGTGAATTGTAGCTGCAAATATCAACAACATTAATATATGGACTAAAATTGAAGGACCTGATGTAAATTGTATTAACCTAAGATAACGGACATTGTTAGCAGATGATACACGAAAACAAAATACTAACATGAACTAAATTGCAGATTACCTGAGGATTAATGACAAGATTTATAGTAAGTTAATACGTTTGCGACAACCATAAAGTAATAGAGTAGTTATGCATTTTGCACACATAATTAGATACGCCCAATTGGTATCTGTGTAAATATACCTACACACTAATATTTTTTTATTATAAAATATGTAATAACACATACATTTCTTTTTTTAGTAATGAAGTAAATGAAACAAGCCAAAAACAGATTATTGCAACTAGTTATCTAAATCCACGCAAGTAATATATGACAAAGCTGACATTAGTAAATGTTAACACTTTGTTTATATCGCTTAGATAATGTAGTAATGATTTTATAATTCGGGAACGCCTTACCCAAATTCTGAATTTCGATAATTAAAGCAGCTAAAGACGATTGAAGATTTCAGAACAAAGAGAATTTTATAGTAAGTTGATCAGCCTATTCAACTTGTCCGCAGAGAATGGGGGGTGTTCTTCCCTATTTATAAGGGAATATTTTGATACAGGTGTCACCTTGCATGTCATATATCATGTCAGGTATTTTACCCATGTATTTATTGACTGACTAGCCTGTTTCATTTATTGACAATTGTATTCTAGCACTATATGCACATATTTGACTGTGGTATTTTATCACGTGGTCTTTTTCCGATACGCATCGTGCCAGATCGCCCCATGTTACGATGTCGACTTGGATGTTATAGTGGTATTTAAGTCTTTTTGAAATGTAAGTCATCGTTATACCTGTATTGCATTGGGATTTTACCTCATCGTACCACGCTTTGAGCTGAGGTCTTTCCTGGCGTAAGGTATCGTGGATCCTCCTATGGCATCGAAGAATCATTCAACTATAGGGGATCTCTGTACCCGTAACACCGTGAATCTTGTGAAGCATCGTAGAATCTGCTATAGTATCATAGAGCCATTTAAGACTTTTGATATTGGACTGGATATCGTTGAGCTTGCGAGGAATAGTTGGCACGGTATTAGGTATTTTATCGTCCATACTGGGATAGCTATCATGGTCCGATGGATGTATTACGGGGGGGTGGGGGTGGGGGTGGGGTGGGGTGGGGGGGGGGGGGGTTGTGTTAACACCAGTCCCCCCACTTCCTTTTGTATTCGTGAGAGTCAAGAGGAAGTATGGGTATCATGGCGGACCACGTGGTTGTTTCAAATCCACGCGTTGATTGGCGGGAATACACGCAACGACTCCATTCTTTCCAGACAATGTGGCCATTAAGTGCGGGGGTTATGGGTCATTTACTCCCCCACTTTTCTCTCTTAATTTTGGGGTTACAAAAACCCCTTTCCGCCATTCTTCTTCCTCACTTTGCAAATTTTTGTCCTTTTGCTCTTGCTTTCTTCCGCAAATATCTATTTTCTCTTCATAATTTAAGATTTCTTACTCCCAATTATGGCTTCCTTTTCTGCCTGCATCGATCCACGTTCCCCCGCTTCCTCCTCTAGTGCCGTTGTTTTCTCTTCTGCCGCTGACGCCCCTACTATTACTAGTGTGGTAGAGTCTCTGTCTCATAAGAGAAGCGTCGATCAGTTAGGAGGCAGTAGCGACGAGCGAGGTCCTTCTAGAAAGAAGAAGACCAAGAAGACAGAGAAAGCGGGGATTCCCTGGAATATACAATGGGTGAATGACACGGCAAACACGACTACTAAGGATGAGGTAAAGAAGTGGTTTAAGGAATTTGGTGAAGTTGGCCGTAACATCATCATTAGCATACCGGAGAGCCACCAGAGGGGCACGCTGCATGCGTATCACGTCACGGTTTACCACACTCAGATGAGGCGAGACTTAGGTCATTTTTCCTTCCTTTCTATTGTGAAGTTTTTAAAACTTGCAAATTGTGTCCCATCCAACTTACCCCGACTTACTTTATAGTTTTATCCAGCTTAGTGTTTTGGTGTTTGTCGAAGGGCCTATCGTGCACGGTGGAGAGATTTTTCTCCATCTTTGATGTCGCGGTATCGTCTGGCGGGTGCGGGGGGAACCCTTTTATTTCTTTGCTCATCGTGACACCAAAGAAAGTTCTAGAGACCAATATCAGCTCACATAGCAACTGGAAGAGTAAGTTTTTCTTCATTGAGTTGAAGACAGGGGTTTGGGACACGACCCTCACCTGAGGAGTTTCTAAAACTCCTTAGTATCCGCCGAAAGACAACATAATCTTCTCGTCTATGTACGAGGCAAAGAACCTTTTGAAGTCCCTCCACTATGTAACTCTTTACGATGCTGCTGGATTGGCCCGGGTGTCTCTGCTGATTATCTTTGTTTGTTTCATTTATCTCAAGTTGTTCATTTATTTTTTGATTATCTTTGTTTGTTTCATAGGGGATCTTTTGACTGATATGGTTCATGTTCCCCCGCCGACTACTGCATCCACTTCGGAGGAATAGGCCATCGTGCCTCCCACTCATGCCACTCAAGCTCGTACTTGATTACCATCGGAGGCCATGTATTCATCATCTGTTCCTTTGTCACAAACTTCCTCTTATTTTAAATGATGTTCAAAAAAACCCTCTACTTGGGACAACTACTAAAATAATAAGTATTATTGCAAAAACAAATCCTACATGAGGGACACTCGACAATGATGCTGTTGGTGTTACAAAGCCGTCAACATTTACAATAAGGGATGGTTTAGACGGAGCCAAGTAAACTGTTGTTTCTTCCGCGCAGACGCATCGTCTGTTGTTTCTGCTTGTGTAACCTCTGATCTGGTACCTACCTTGGCTCCGGATGTGTGTGCTCCTGCTTCTGCACCCCTTGAAGTTGTTTATATCCCTTATTCTTCTTCCAAACCATCTGACAAGCTTTCTCCAATATCATTTGCCCCCACTAGGTCATCTTCAAGTGAGCTACCCACACTTTCGCCTAGGAACTTAGGTAACATTTTGTAAACTTTGATTACATCTTAACCGATCGTCGCGTAACCTACTTTCTTCTTTATTTTTTCGATAAGGGTAAGGCACCTATGGCGTATTTCGATGATCTGCCCTTCAACATGGGTAATGCCTACTTTATCTTCATTAGTTCAGTCCCGTGAGAAGAGGCTCTTCAAGACCAATGCTGATGTGTGCCTCTTGAATGCCAATCGGGTTAGTCAACCCCTAAATGTAGATGCCACCTTACATCTCTTCAGGCGCGCCAATCCCTATGCCTCGCCACATCTAGAACGAGTGGGAGTTCAAGGGTTCCTTTGATGGTCACCATTTCCACTTTCACTCCGAGGCCTTCCACTCCTAAAGAAGTGATATTAGCGGGGATGGTGCTTCCTCATTCCTCCACTTAGTATCTCTTGTAGAAAAATCTTTTCTTTCTACTGATGTGTTGGTTCTCCTTGTACTTTTGATAACCTCATGATTGAATGGCAAAGGGAACTTTTGTCGTTTTGTGCCTTTAGCATCGTGGGTTTTCACTTGTCCAACTGTATTGCACTTTATTTATTTTTAAATCATATTCTCACATGACTTGGAAACTGGAACCCCCATTAATTCAGGAGTTTATACCTGAAGTTAGTGCATGTCTCCCACTATCTGGGATCTTTCCAAACGTGTCCAAATGTGTCAGATGCATGCGATTGTGATTGGTTGAAGGACCGCCCATCATTGAGGCTCTCTAAATGTTCCAGTAATGTTGGGAGATGGGCAGGTGGATTTTCCCTATAAATACCATATTCAACACCAAAATTCTCCTCACTTCTCCACTTCCACTTTTTCAGCACTTGTAGCTTTTGCAAACATTCTCCTCACTTTTTTTGGCGAAGTACTTTCTTCATCATGTAACCTATCAATTGTCTTTCTTTTTCCATACTTAGTCCCGTTTTGATATTTTTCTTCTAACCATTCTTTGGATAATCCACTCATGACATCATCTCGAGCATCAAACTCTTTTTCCCATTCCAAAAGTTGGCCTTCAAGTCCCAATAATTCTTTTTTTTTCATGGTGTTATGGATGCGTCCTCCTCAAGTGCAGATGCTCCTCCTTGTTTACGAGTAAGAAATGAAGGCATGCTATCTACTACATTTCAGGAACATATGATGGCGTCTCCTCCCATACCCTTGCGTACCGCTGCTTCCCTTAGGGATGCCATAAGGATGGATTTTTACGCCGAGAGGCTTACTCGCCCGTTGATTAATTTTCCATATTTATCGTGACTCTGCTGAATGCCAGAGCCACGATGGGGGAAGGACGCGTGGGATCATCAGTAAGTATAGGATCTCTGGAATATGTGCTCTCATGTTCGATGTGTATCATTTAAATCCTGATGAGTATGATATAGTCATCCGTGTTTCTCATCAGAGGGCATACGACCCTCCTGAGGAGTATATGACGGTATATTTTGATCAAATACGATGTGAACTTTGACTATTTTTCCATCATTTTCTTCAATCTCTCTTTCGATTGCAAGTTGTCTCAAAGAATCAAAGATCCGGTGCAACAATTGTCCTTCCGCGTAGAAGATTCTGCACTCTATAAAAGCAGAAGATTCGAAGACATTTGAAGACAATTTTTTAGAGTATATTTTGTAAGATTTGTCATTTTATTTGTTTGAGAGTTAAAAATAGTTTATTATCATACGAAATATCAAGGCAAAGGAACTTCGTGTGAATTGAGTATTTATAGATTCTAGTAAAGTTATTTACTAAGGCGTCACGTCAGATATTAAGAAAGTTATTAGAGGGAGTCTAGTGTACAAGTATCAAGTAATAGCCTGAGTGAGTCAACGTCATGTACTAAAACAATGAGACTAGAGTTGTTAAAACTGGCGAAAGCCGAGTGGACTAGGTCTGTTGTGACCGAACCACTAAAAATTCTTGTCTTTATTTTACTTCTACATGTCTTAACAAGTAATAAATATTACAACAAACATAAGATGTATTAAGAAAGTAATTAGAGGGAGTCTAGATTACAAGTATCAAGTAGTACCGTGAGTGAGTCAAAGTCTCGTACTAAAACAATAATATTAGAGTTTTTAAAACTGGCGAAAGCCGAGTGGACTAGGTCTGTTGTGACCGAACCACTATAAATTCTTATGTTATTGTTTTACTTCTACTTGTTTTAACAAGTATTAACTATTACAACAAACAGAAAATGTATTAAGAAGGTAATTAGAGGGAGTCTAGATTACAAGTATCAAGTAATAGCCTGAGTGAGTCAAATTCCTGGACTAAAACAATGAGATTAGAGTTGTTAAAACTGGCGAAAGTCGAGTGGACTAGGTTTGTTGTAACTGAACCATTATAAATTCTTGTGTTATTGTTTTAGTTCTACCTTTCTTTACAAGTAATAACTCTTATAACAAACGGAAAAGGTAATAAGTAGGGTCAACAGTGTATTGGGATCTTTTTAAGGATCATCTTTTTGTACCACTGTAACTTCCATTGCTCAATAAAAAGACAAGTTTTTGAGTAACATAACTTTATTTATTTACAGTCCTCGAACTTACATTAAGCATAGTGTTTTCTCAAATTTATGGCATTCCAAGTGTTTGGGTATACTCCACATTCAAGATTTTCAAGTTGGTAAGTTGCTGCTCCAATGATCTTTGATATCTTAAAGGGTCCCTCCCACTAGGGTTGGAGTTTTTCCACATTTTTGGATGCTTCTGCCCATTTTGAGTACTAAGTCTCCCACTTGAAAAACCCTTATCTTTACCTTGGTATTATAGTATTGGGCCATGTGTGCTTTATAGTACTCTAACATGATGGCTGCTCGGGTTCTTCTTTCTTCGAGCAAGCCCAGTGCTAACGTAAGGTTGGAGTTGTTGCTCACCTCCTCGTACTCTTTGACCCTCCAACTTTTCGCAACCACTTCCAGGGTATCACTGCTTCAGTACCATAAGTTAGGCTGTTAGGGGTTTCTCTTGTTGTTGTTCTCTGAGTGGTTCGATAGGCCCACATCATGCCTGGAGTTTCTTCCACCAATTTGGCCTCGTGCCAATCAAGTATGGCTTTCAAGTTTTTCAGCAGGGTTTGATTAATTCTCTCAACCTACCCATTAGCCCGAGGATACCCTACCGAAGCGAAGTGGTGCTTGATTTCCCAATGGTCGCACCATTCTTCAAGTTGGCGACTTGTTAATTGGAGTCCATTATCACTGAACAGATACCATGGAATACCAAAGTGACATAATATAAACCCCCACAAGAAATTGATAATGGCTCTCAATGTTATCTTCGCCATGGGTTCTGCCTCCGCCCATTTGGTGATGTAGCCTACGACTACCAATAAGAACTTTTTTTGCCCGACATTTGGAACCAACGACCCCACTATGTCAATTCCACATTTCACAAATGGGTAGGGGATGAGGCTAGGTTCCCATGGTGCGGCATGGTGGTTAGTTTTTGACGCGTGAACTTGGCATGCCTTATAAGTCTTAAAGAATTCTTCGCAATTATTGGCCAATGTGGGCTAATAGTAGGCTTGTCGTATGCTATAAAGGGCCATACTTCTTCCATGGTGTGACTTTCACATGTGCCTTCGTGAATTTCATTGATAACTTGCTGGGCTTCTTTCTCATTGAGACACCGGGCGTAAGGGTGTGAGTAGGATCCCCGGTATAATATGCAATTATGGATGAAATATCGGGCGATTTTGCGTGCAATTATTCGTTTGACTGATCTATCGCTGGAGTATCCTTTAAGGTTTTCTAGGTATGCCCTTATGTTCGCCATCCATCCTCTGCTAATGGGTACCACGATGGTCTTTATTATTTTGTACTCAACTTCTTCTGACTTGTTTACCTGCAAGAGTGTGATTCTGCGGGTATGGATCGCGGCAGTTTGACTACCTATTTTAGACAAGGCATCCGCCTCTTGGTTTTTAGACCGTGGAATCTGAATCAACTTGAATTCCTCAGAAATCTCTTATTTTTGGTGCACGATCCGTACATACTCTCTCATTCTTTCCTCTTTGGCTTCATAAGCTACATTGATCTGTTGTACAATCAACCGCGCATCGCTATGGATCACCAAGCTCATGACGTCCCCCTTCTAGGCCAATCCCATTCCAATCAGAAGGGCTTTCGTCATTAGAGAGTGGGTAATCAATTCTTAAAGCGGAATTTTAAATTTTTTCTTCGACTTCAAAGTTCCTAAAATAGTATTCCGGCTCTTCCATGGGTTCCTGCTGATGATCCATCGACAAAGGCGTGTCACATGGGCTTGCATTCTCTCGGT
Source organism: Linaria vulgaris (assembly GCA_948329865.1). Classification (NCBI taxonomy): domain Eukaryota; kingdom Viridiplantae; phylum Streptophyta; class Magnoliopsida; order Lamiales; family Plantaginaceae; genus Linaria; species Linaria vulgaris. The sequence continues at coordinate 36,511,017 of OX415251.1, read as the reverse complement.
TTAGGGTCTGTCATTTCCAGGACAAAATATGCCTATACTCGAGCTTTTATGGATGGCCGGAGTGCATAGGAAATGTCATATTCTCCAGTTTTACATCTGATTTTACCAGTCGACCTGATACCTCTGGTCTATTAAGAATAGTGTGCAAGGGATATCGGGCTAGGATGGTTACGTGATGGGATAAAAAGTAAGATCGTAGCATTCACGCTGTAGTGATGAGGGCTAACATTAGCTTTTCAAACTGTGTGTATCTGATTTCCGCTCCTTGCAGTGTTTTGCTAATGTATTATATGAGAAGGTGTTCTTTCCCTTCATCTTTCACTAATACGACACTTATTGCTTCTTCCCTAATAGCCAGGTAAACAACTCATCTAGCAACGACTTTACCAATAACGTGGGGCTTACTAGGTATTCTTTCAAATCTTCAAAGGCTTTCTCACACTATTCATTCCATTGGAAGTCTTTGATGTTTTGCAGTATCTTGAAGAAGGGTAACCCATTTTCAACCAATTGCAAGATAAATCTGCTCAACGAAGCCATCCCCCTAGTTAATTTTTGAACATCTTTGATGGTTTTTGGCGATGGCATTTTCATGATGGCTTTGGTCTTATCAAGGTTCACCTCAATTTCTTTCTCTGTTGCCATAAATCCCAAGAATTTACCTCCTCTAATCTCGAATGAACATTTCCTTGGATTTATCTTCATTCTAAACTTATCCATGATCGCTAATTCATTTTTTAACTCTTTAGGATGATCTTTTGCTTTTCGGTTCTTCACGATCATATCATCCACATAGACCTCCATAGAATCCCCTATCAGACCTGCAAACATTAGGTTGACCAGTCTTTGATAGGTAGCCCCTGCATTTTGAGGCCAAATGGCATCACCAGATAGCAGAATGTTCCCACATCTGTGATGAAGCTAGTTTTGTCCTGATCTTCTTTTGCCATGAGTATCTGGTTATACCCTTGGGCCCCATACATTGCAGATAGTAATGCACATCCACCAGTGGAGTCCCCCAATTGGTCTGTACTGGGTAAAGGATTACAATGTTTTGGACATGCTTCATTCAAGTTCGTGAAATCAACACACATTCGCCACGTTGCTTCGATTTTAGGGCCAATACTATGTTTGACAACTATTATGGGTAGATTACTTCTCTAATTTGTTGGAGGCTCAGTAATCGTTGCACTTCTGAACGTATGATTTTATTCCTCTCGGGTCCCATGTTTTTTTTCTTTTGTTCTATTGATTTCGCCCCTGCTTTGACATTCAAGAAGTGTTGGCATATCCATGAGCCAATTCTCCTTGGTGATTCTCTCTCCTAGGTAAATACATGGCCATAATCCGTTAGTACTGCCATCATTTGGTCTTGAATTATTACTCCATTCCTGTGCCAAACTTAATCATATTTCCTTTATCTTCTTCTATAATTTCTACCATCTTTAATACCTCCACTACTTGCACTTTGATTTCGCCCAACTTCTTTTTCTTGCTAAAAGGTGCCATGGGTGTTTCTTCCAACTCTGTGGGTATCACATTCCTGCGACATTCCCTGGTTTCCTTTAATCTCTCCGATCCCTGATAAAGTGACGAACTTTACATTGAGGTGTATCGTAGAGGGTATCACTTAGAATGCATGAATATACGGTCTTCCACATATGACATTATACATTCTCGATGATGACTCCACCACCAAAAACTTAATGTTCCCTGTTTGCCTCAATGCTCCTTCCCCCTAGGACATAAGAAGAGTCACGGTTCCAGTGTTTGGCAAGATTCTCCAAAACAATCGACTAGGGGAACTTCCACTGACTCCAACCTTTCCCGTTTCAGCCCCATAACTAGATAGGTGGGCATAAACAACACATCTACGAAACTTCATGTGTCTACGAGGATTCGCTGGACTTCAATGCCATATATTGTTGCTTTTATTACCAGTGGATCGTAGTATGGATATACTACCCCGTTCAAATCTTTGGGGTCCAAAAGTGATGTTCGGGACCCGGAAGGCAGGTGCTTTCCAAGGAACAAACTTTCAAACCTTGTTCCATCCTCCTCGATTCTTTCAAGTATTTTTTCTTCTTCCCTGCTGGTATCACAACTATTTCTCCCCCTTCAATCATGTTCATCGTCTTGCCTGACAACGAGTTTTCTTCGTATGAGTCTGGTGGAAGGGGAAGCAGTTGCCCGTAATCTTCTTCATGTGGTTTTGCCGCTGGGTTATTTTCCCTACTACCTCTTTCTTCCGTTCGTAAACGTTTTCGGGTATCAGGTTCCCTAGATTTTCTACGATTTTCTGGGTGTCAGGTTCACTCATCAGAATTGTAACTTTATCCTAGAATTGCACATCAAATAGAATTGTAACTTTAGCCAAGAAAAACACTGCACACCAAATATGTACATCAATTAAATAGGATCTCGTCCTGATTTCAATAAAGTAATTGTCCACACAATAACGAGGCTCTATAAACTCTAAGTCATAGAATTATTTCCTTTTTACAGGGACATACACGTCGTCTTTTCCCCGATAGAGTTAAAACCATCCCACACGTCATGTCATTGAAAAGAGCCACCTCACCCAAAAATGAGTCGAAGTGAAAACTACCAGTATTGCATCACTAGTGAATTTTCTCGCCTTGGTGATGTTGTTATGTTATTTTTAAATCTTGATGATTTCAAACATTTTTGTTGAGGTTTATGAGAATTTGGCCTTATTTTGTTAGTATTTATTTCTTGTTTTTTTAAAATAAGAGAAATCTCAATAATGTGAGTACAAGGGGTACTCAACCCGTATGAACGTCTACAATAAAAATAAAGATTTTATGTTAGTGAAGAAGATATCTAACCCAAACACTCTCTCGGGTTACAATTCCAATCACAAAAGAGTAACAAAAGACTTATCCTTTGCTCTGGTTCATGTCCACAATTTAAATTTCATCGTTTCAAATCACCTTACTGACTTGTACATCTCCACCCTCCACTCTAACTCTATTTCATTCTTTCTTAATTTCCCAAACCACCATCGCCCAAAGGCTCTCCCCTCCAATAGACCAGTTTTTGTGGAAGAAGAGTTTTACTTTGCCTCATTTGTGATTCCGGATCATTGTGTAAAACAGATTTTAACACAATCCACTTCCATATCTCTACTCAAATTCCAAAATTCACACCACATGCTCCAAATAAATGTTCTCTACTTTCCTCGCTTTCTCTACAAAAGACAACCGATGACATCATTTGGATTATTCAATATCACTCTCTCAAGCAGATTCTTCCTCGTATGTAGCTTATTTAATCCTAATTTCCATGCAAAACTCAAGATTTTTGGTGGAGCATAGATTGACCACACATACTTACAAACTTCGGTCTTGTTACACACCATCTTCTTTTTCATAGCTTCGTATGCAGATTGTACTATATATCTCCGAGTAGGTTAAGCACTACAAGTCCATTTATCTTATGTGTTAGTGATGCATGTTATGTATTACTTGTTTGTAATCACTATTATGCAATAGTAAAAAACAACACACGTCCGCAAGTATACAAATCAAGTAATATAAAATGGTAAGTAAAGCTTACAGACCAAGTATAAAAAACCTAGAGAGTATGTAACTTGTATTAGAAATCTAAATCATTGAGGACTTAGTGAAACAATACTTTGAATATTTGAAAGTAGAAAGAACTAAGTAAAATACGACTAAAGCTAAAAAGTAAAGACAAAGATATAATTCAAGTTATTGATTGATTGGTTAAGATAGGTTAGTGACCGGAACCAAGCATGAAAGATTGACTGTATAAGTGTAAAAATATCTTTCCTAGGTAAGTCATGGCGAGACCAACTGAGAGGCGACCTCTCCCCTCGTTAAGTACACTTCCTTAAGTAACCACCCTTAGTCTGCTTGTGACCTAGCACGGGTGAAAGCTCTTTGGACACTACCTCTATCTTACGGGAAGAGTCAAACTCGGTATGGGATTGCTGCTTTGGATGAATCAATCGTAGTTCTTTCCATGCCTCATGCAAATGAAAGAAAAACAACATATGTTGCTGAAGCAAGACAAGCTTTAAGTTTTTCAATTGGCCTAGAGCAAGGGCATATATAGTACATATATAGGTTTTCGGTTTCCAACTTGTCTTTGTTGTAAATCAGATTAAGGAAGATGTATATAGGTGTCGGATTTTGTTAATCTTAAATGCATGTGTTTCATAGACAAAATGCCAGTGATCCCAACCTAAAGCCTCCTTCTACTGATTCTTGTTTTGTTCTCTTAGTTGACGTAATAAATTAAGCACACTTTCGTATTACTTAAAGAATATTCTAACCTCTAATGATATTAGGCTGTTAAGCACTTTCTCCTCTCTATAAGTTCACCGTGTCAAGGATCTATATATAGTTTTAGAAGATAATTATAGTTGACGACTAAGATCTAGATTTCTCGGTAGACTCTAGTGCAGAAAGTCTAAATATTTATTTGCTTGATCTACCATGCCAGTGTTGCGCTAACAATCTCCAAATCATATTTCAACATAATACAAGGTAATTCAACATCACTACACTGAATCGAAGAAACGCGTGTGACAAATATACCAAATAACATAAGCAACAAAAAAAAAATCCAACAAAAAAAAGTCTCAGTAGAATTAAACAAAACTTAAGTTCAAGTTACATCCATATCAGATCACTACATCCTATCCCAGAAACTAGGATATTTAGCTACCTATGATCAATGTAACAAACCAATAATTCATCATAAAGTTGTCTAATAAAGAAATGAAAATATTAAACTCTTGATCCCGATGGGATTTTGACATGTCTTCTCCTTGTGACTCTTTGCTTCTTTCATTCGCTTGATTATCAGCTCCTTTTGATCACCTCTCTCCATCAACAATGGTTACAATACTTCAAACACTGGAATTTTGGTATAAAATATTATGCTCGTGTATTTTGCTATCTTTTTATGTTTGTTCTCAGTTCTCTTGCTCATGTTCGTGGTGGTGCCCTAGCTGCTGGGCGTCTTACGATATTTATAGTTTTTTGTCCGTAAGTTACAACCTATAGGGTTTTAGAACGATCCGACCCATTTAATACATGCCGCGCATGGTTGCGCGACAAGTCGCGCATGTGCTGTGCGACCCGTGCGGGTATGTATACTGTGGCATAAGTCTCTGAACATTTGGTGTGATGTCACATGATGTTATGTAGGCAGCGCGACGCACTGCCTGACCTGTGTGAGTCGAGCAGGTAGCTGCGCAAGCCGCACAACTTGTGCCGCTCTTCTGCATGCTGTCTGGTTCTTTCTGCTAATGCGGTGCCTCGTATCTTCACTCATTCCGGCTAAGTTATAATCTGAATCCATTATTAACCTTTGCTAACTTGCTCCTTATACATCATGTTCTATTTCATGCTCTTTTCCATCTAATATCCATCGTTTTGCTTCGACTTGACCAAAATCTGTAAAATGACAAAACAAGACTAAAACCATTAAAAATGCCACAAGGAACAATCAAAAGCATAAGAAATTAGGCACTCAAATCGCTATAAATAATCACTCATCAATCAACATTTATCTTGACTTGTGGAAGTTCAGCACAAAGGTTAGACAATGATTGTACTCCCTTTTCGTAAAGACCTCTTCCCCACCTCCACCTCCACCTCCATTCCCACCGCCCTCCAACCATTTCTCCCATGTCAAAAATGGTTGCATCCTTTTTTCTTGAAAGTAGAAGAAGTCTCATGTACTTTTATTTAAAAATTACGCCACCCAGCCAATCGTCTTTCCAGAACTTCGTATGTTTCCCGTTGCCAATGATTATTTTCACGTGATTTTTGAAGCTACCCTTTTCTTTAACATTTTTTTCCTTCAAATCTTTCCACCAAGTTGACCATGATCTTTGTTTTCCCCTCTACCTGTTTGCTCCTAGCCCTTCTTAGGGAAACCCTTCTTGAGAAATCCCGTACTTTGAAGTCATTATTTTCTTCCACAATGATTCACTTGCCACAAGATACTTACATTTTCATTTACCCATTAGACTTTGTTCAAACATTAGAAATTCTAAAAATTGAGCCCTCCATTGTTCCCACTTAATCCAGCACATCTTTGTATTTTCTAAGTTCACTGACCAAAGAAACCGCCTTTGAATTTTGTTTATCTTATGAAAAATTTTCTCTGGTGCAAGATAAGTGAGAAATAAAATAGAGGAATGCCAACCAGAAAAAATGTAGCAACACCACTTGCCCACTAAAAGATAGATTTTCCTTACTCCATGGCAACCATCTCTTCTCTAATGTATTCACAACCGATTGCAATACTTACTTCTATTATGATTTCCTCCAATTTTCTCTCCTAAGTATTTGAAAGGCATCTCTTTGGTCGAACACAATAACACCTTGGCAGTTCTTCGTAACTCTTACTCCTCAACATTTATTCCCAAAGCCAAACTCTTTAGATTTGCATCACTACAAAGCATCGTATTGTCTGCAAAGTGTACATGGTCCACCACCACGTTACCCTCCATCACATAGAAATGCCGAATAAGTCTCTGCTCCCAAGCTGATCTGATAAGTGCACTTAGACCCTCAACAACAATAAAAAATAAAAATGGTGATAGAGGGTCGCCCTGCCTAAGCCCTATCTCAATTTGAACGCTTTGGTTGGATTTCCATGAACTAGCACTGATGTCGTTGCTGATCTAATGCACTCCATAATCCATCCTCTCTACATCGGACAAAAGCCTATTTTTTCATGATATGATCAACAAAGTCCCATGAAATGTTGTCATGTGCTTTCTCAAATCTGCTTTGACTACAACACATGGCTTCTTTTTCGTCCTGAACTCCTCAATAATCTCGTTTACCACCGATACACATTCGAGTATTTGTCTACCACCAACAAATGTAAATTGCTCCTCAGAAATCAAATCATCCATAACTCTGCGCATTCTGTTCGGAAGTAGCTTCACAAGAACCTTATAAGAACTCTCAATAAGTGAAATCGGTCTAAATTGGTTAAGCTCCAATGGATTTTCGTTCTTTGGGGTAAGAACAATAAATGATGGGTTAAATCCTATGTTTTTGAAATCATTAATGAAGTTCACAGTCTTTCTTCAACATCTCCCAAAAGTTTCGAATAAATTTAAAGTGAAAACCATTCGGACCCAGGTTCTTATCCCCACCATAACTCCATACCGCCTCTTTTATTTCATCCTTAGAAAATTCTATGATGAGCATCTCTTTTGATTGGCTACTTACTGGCTTTAACAAAATATTTCATAGCCTCGGCCTTTGCCATTCATGTTGTGTACTTCAAAATGCCTTTAGATCTATTCTTTAACCCCTTTCGGTTCTTCACACCATTGACCACTCACCAACAACCCCCTTATTTAATTGTGTTTCTTCATTCTATTTATACACATGTGATAATATTTGGAATTCGTATCTTCCTCATTTTCCCGCTTCACTTTTGCATTTCGGTGTAATTAACTTTCTTTTGAATGTATTGCTTGCCACAAGTCACCTACTACCGTGACTCTAACGGAGACCTCCTTCTCGTTTATTTCTGGAATCTCTTCCTTATCATCTAAAAATCTGATTTTACCTTTAGCGCATTGATGAGCTTTTATTTAGCGTGATTTTAATATCCGTTTCCTCAGGATTTTGTATAATTCTTATTAAATATTTATTGGTTTTAGTATTGTGTCATGTTTTTCTAGGATTTATCGAGTTAAGACGAAATGGTGGTAAAAGAGGCCAAATTGGATGTTTTTGGAGACAAAAGAGTCGAGACACTACATCAGGACTTTTAGGCACTATGGGAAGAACTATGGCACAACAAATACCGAATCTAACGCGAGCAAAAGGAAAACATCTGGAGATCGCATGTAGAAACAAATAGTGCGCTATTGAGGCACGATGACACAATGATCGCACCTCACACGGGCGATTGAGGCCTAATGTGGTATGATCGTGCCGGATGAGAATTAAATGGTCATTCTGTCTAATTAGGTTACGCCTGCTCACAGAATTAGGGCTTCAAGACTCTCTTATAAATAGAGGGGGACGACCAACAAACTGAGCATCCACTTACAAACACTTACAAAAGCTTACAAGAGTCTAGAGAAACCCTCTGAGATTGTCTTTAGAAAGAAAACATCATCAAAGTCTTGTCCGAGTTTAGTTGAGTCATTGTTTGAGAGAAAATAGTTCGTAGAGATGAAAATAGCAAAAAAGAGTCAAAACATAGTCTAGCAACGAAGTCCCACTAAATTTGTGAAGCTTTTCTTATTCTCTTTACTTTGTCTATATTATTTATTTCTTTATTGATTGTTGAACTCACGACTATGATGAGCTAACCTAATCGTTGTTTAGAGTAGGGGAGTAACTCCGATTTATGAAAACGTTTATTTGTTTTGATTGATGTGTGTTTGATGATCTTACATGTCTAGATTGAATAGTTATCTATGCTGTATAATTAGTCTTGCACTCACTAGGATAAACGAAATCACTTGACTGAGGACCGCACAGAGTGTAGATACTAAGTTATATATATATATATATATATATACACGTGATTTGTGACTTTCGTGTGCTAACGCAACTGATACACAACCCCTGGATCACACTAGATCAATATTAATTATGTATGTTTTGTTAACGTGATTCGAATGAGTTAATTGGATTGCAGATTCGATATCTCTTCTTAAAAAACTGGCAATTTGGCTGATTCGTTAACACGGTTGGTTATTAGAGACTCATTGACTTATGGTTAGGATAGCTCCTGTCATAGGTCACATATTCATTAGACATGCAAACATCAAATTATCATCAAACACTATAAGTAAATATATGTAGTTTGTCTATGAACTATTATTGTTAAGTCTTTGTGAAATTCGACTTCTAACCAATCTTTCCAATTATTGTTTACAACCACAACCAATCAATTGATCAATCAATTCGGCTTTAGTTTAGTTTAGTTAGTTTAATTACTCTTTATTTGCTTAATTGATTTAATTGTTTCTTGCATTCAACCACAATCCTGATTTATTGTTTTCTTGAATCATAGATAGATTTTTATTGCATTCTAGATTAGCCATTATTTTCATTCTTAGTATAAAAAGCATTCAACGCATGCATAGCATTTATAAGCATTCACCACATCCTGCAAACAAAAGAGAAAAGATCGTGACAACCGTTAGTGTCTTGCATTTAAGTGATTCATACATTAATTACGACTCCATTGGGACACGATACTTGGTTCGTAACTATACATATCATTTTATTATGACTTGATTCGTGCAGGTGCGATACGAGAAACATAGGTGTAGCATTTTATTGTTAACGGATATTTGTTGTGAGTTACATCGAGGTTATATCCATCATACCATCAATTTTTTTTGCACCGATGCCGGAGAGTAACAGTATTGTTTCGTGTGAATCATCAAACTTAATTGTTGAGGTACTAATAGACGTTTGTTTTTTAAAATGGGGGGACAATATATAGACAGTTGAGGAGCACACATGGAGTCACTAGATGAACTTTCACCTACAATTACCAACAATAAAATGGGGGGAAAATACAAAGTGCACAAGAGTATGTTGAGAGCACTATTTATATCAAAAGTTACATGAGAAATACGCCCAACCACACTGGCTGAAGAAGAGGAAATCAATGGACAAATGTGCATAATGTTCAGCAGACAGCTTGGGAAGTACCAATTTTATGGGGCCCAAGATGATGACCCAGCAGAACACGTTGCACGGTTTGAGAGTTTGTATAATAATCTCATTTATCACAATTCACCACAAAAATTGGTGGTATTCCTTATGTTCCAGTCAGGGGGAGCACTCGATTGGTTTGCTAAGACCATGACAGACGATACAAAATGAGAAACAATAGTTGAAAAAGTCAAGGAGAAATTCTCGTTGACCTCTAAATAAAATGGTGGAGAAGAGGAGAATTATTAACTACAAACTGGATGAAGGCGAGACAATAATGCAAGGGTGGAACACGTTGAAAGAAATGATTAGGAAGGTGGAACCAATATTCAAGATATCAAAAGTCACAATGATAGATATCTTCTACTATGGAATGAGTATGTCGAATAAGCTATTATTGGATCTTGCAGTACAAGAAGAAGGATTTTTGGAAAAGAATAAAGATGAAGCTTATAAACTGCTGGAAACATTTGAGGAAGCTTTTGCAAAACTTTCTAGGTTTTTGCCAACCAGCTGTTACAATAGAGATGAAGCATTATGTCTAGAAGAGAAACTACTTGAGGAAGAGGAAGTGAAAAAAGAAGCAAAGAAGGAGAAAGACCAAGGTGCAAAAGGTGCACCCAAGAATCCCAAATTCTTCACCAATATTGTCGATCTAACCGATAATAAACTAAGCATTGTGTGGGAGGCAACCCATAATGGTAAGTTTTATTTTTGAGTCTTGCATTTAGTTCAATTTTTAGATATTCTGTTTCGAGTCATATATAGCATAAAATTTTCAATTTGTCTTTGAGCTAACCATTGACATAGAAAACGAGAAAAAAGTGAAAGAAGATATAGGTAGAGAGACGAACATGTCACAAGCAAGAGGACAATAGACAAAAGTAAGGACAACACGAACCAGAGCAAATAGAGCAAATATTTCTAGTATCAGGCGCGACCAGGTGCCACCGCTGTACACATTGCGCCTTACACGCGCGACCAGGATCACGTCCAGACCTCTGTAGCACAATAGTTCCAGAAGGCAGCGCGTTCCACACCGCTGTCAAGTTGTGATCATGCCTGTCACGCGCGATCTCACGTGCGATGTACACATTACGCCTGATCAATTTCTTGCCGAACACGTTTCTCAGTACAAAAGGCAATATGAGACATGCATAATTCAGAATATATGGAAATTGGCTGAGCAATCTCTATCTTTACTTTTCCTACCATACATATACTTCCATTATGATTAAATTCCATTGATATATGAATTATTCCTATATTGATTATAATTATTATGGAGAGTTGTGCAACTTAAATAAATTTTTTAAAATTAATTTAAGAACTGTTTTATATATAACTCTAGTCAGTTTTATAATTCTACTATCTCTCTGAATTCATAAGACTATTACCTGAGCCAAAATTTGACCGCTACTAATTCCTCAATGACAACTGTTTCAATCTGTATAAGGCACTGTTAGAAAGCCACTTTGTTGATGAACAAGAAGTACACGGGTTGGAAGAGATGTGGAAACATGCGAGATTAAGCCACATGATGAGACGACCAGGTATTGTGAATGATAACATTGTTCTCGAATACTATGCACATTATGATGAAGGCGATGGCAATGTTTGGCTTAGAGGAAGGTCCGCTGGCATCTTAGAAAGAGGTGTGAACAGATACTACAGGATGAGGCTGATCTAATGATACTATAGGACATAGGTTTACATCATAAGCTAATGGCCAAGTGTGTCTCACGGTTTCTTTTACAACCAGACCTCACGTTTCATTACAAGTTGGAGTTTGATTATAGGGATCTGCAAGCACTTTGTAAAGAGCTTTATTTGTTCGTAAGTTCACGAATTCTGCCACATGTCAGCAGAGGAAAGTTTCATGGGAACAAGAAAAAATTATGATGAGCATTAAACGAGGAGATACTTTTAACATTGAGGAAATCATGATTAAGGCTATTGGAGATCTCACTGCTGATGGTCCACGACACTTGATGTATTTTGGTGCACTTGTCACTGCATTTTGCATCAAAGAAGGTTGTCCAGAACTTGATACATAAATTCATCACCAAAATACATATCTCATAAATCACATTGCGAGGCAAGTGGTCGAAATATTGTTCCACACTAATGAGTCATTATCAATTGAGTCAATTGAAGAAATCTTATCACAAATGCACAAGAAACATAAGATGCTTCATGAGAAACTACAAGAGGTGAAAGATTGTTTGGATCAAGAGAATGCTGAGTTAGTGCACCAGTTGGCAGAAATCAAGAAGCAACTCCAGAGCAACAACACCCACCACTGGAGAGCGCAAAAAATGGAGAAAGCATCACCACCACCAGTCCGACGAGTGTCCTTTGAACTCGATCAAGAGAGCCCTCTCATCTATGATTTAATTCTTTCTATTTTATGCAATGAGAAGATCACATGATTTTAAGTTTGAAGGTGGGAGCTATGCTTTTTGTTATGCTTATATGTTATATATTTATATTAGAGTCAGTTTTAGAGTCTAGTTTTTCTTTTGGGATAAAAGCATCAAACCCCCTAACTTATGGGGTGATTTGCGCTTTGGTCCTTAAACTAAGTTTATCAGCGCTTTGCTCCCTAAATTATAGGGTGCCTGTGCGATTTGGTCCTTTTTTGCATTTCGGGCAATTTTCGGCCATTTTTGGTCGAAACATTCCCCTCTACCCGACTCATATGTGTTGTACTAGATGTATAATAGTAGTTGGTGAAAAAAAAAAGACAAGAAAACACCTCAAAGTGAAGAATATTCCGGCCACAAAAAGACCATGACGGCACTACGGGATTTGCCCATTTTCGGCAATTTTCGGCCATTTTTGGCCGGAATATTCTCCTCTACCCGACTCATATGTGTTGTACTAGATGTATAATGATAGTTGGTGAAAAAAAAAAGACAAAAAAATACCTCAAAGTGAGGAATATTTTGGCCACAAAAAACCGAAAATGCAAAAAATGACCAAATCGCACAGACACCCTATAATTTAGGGAGCAAAGCGCCGATAAACTTAGTTTAAGGACCAAAGCGCAAATCACCCCATAGGTTAGGGGGTTTGATGCTTTTATCCCTTTTCTTTTTTAGGATCAACTCTTTAGAATGAAATTTGAAGCATGAAAGCATGAATAAGTTGGGATCAATGATGATATATGCATGATATAGTATGAATTTGATATGAAAGAATACGTGAATACCTTTAGTATATCTTGTTTAATATTTTGCAAAAGCATGTTTAAGTTTAATATACACCTTTGAATTTGCTAGTTGTGTAAAACTGTGAAAAGAATGTTGTTTATTTATGAGAAAATAGTAATGAAGCATGTGGTTATTACACTTGAACAAATTGCTTGACTATTACTTGAGATAATGGGAAATATTATTGTGTTGAGGAAATAAAATAGGCCATCTTTTCTAAGTTTGAGTTTTAGCCTTTCAAGCCAAGAACCCTTTATGATAAATAAATTACCACTAAAACCCGCTGAAGCATTTTCTTTGAGCCTTTGTTTACGAAGCATACTTAACTACCCTGAGCCAAAATAAAAATTTATATCGTACCCAATTCTAGAGATGGATGTAGTGGATCGATGGAAGAATAAGGTAGGAGCTCAAAACAAAAGCACGAGCAAAGAATAAAAAAATAAAAAATAAAAGGAGAATGAACATAATAGAGAGCACAAATAACCCGTTGCAAAAACTTTAAGTTTGAAGGTGCCTCTCAAAAAATCATAAAGTATACGATGGTTTGATTCTTGCGCAAATAAAAATTGCAAATGAAAAGATGCCAAAAAAGGGCCTAAAATGTATGGCCAGTGAAGAAGTCATAAACTATGGAGGAGAAAGAATAAATTAGTGGTTTACTACATACATCTCTAGAACTCATATATGACTTTTTCAATTATAGCCCACACCCGAGCCTAACATTACAAGCTAACAAAGTCATAAAGGATCCTCAACATATGAAATCTACTTCAATCAATGGTAATATGAGAGTGAAGAGTGAAAAGTGGAGTGATTATATGTTAAGAGCTATGATCTTATACGTTTGCAACATGAAAATGACTCATATGTATAAATAATAGTATCACACACTATTAGAGCACATGAACTTGATTTGATAATTATTTTATTAAATTGATGTGCCCGTGTTCATCTATTCTATCTCATCTTTTGTTCTGACCCTAGGCTACATTATGAGAATTCCCGCTTTTAAGTGTTGACATGTGGATGATTGAATTCTAATTTAGAGTGGGTTCAAGCTAGTGCATTTTCTTGAGGACAAGCAAATATTTAAGTTTGGGGTATTCGATGAGCGTTTATTTAACGTGATTTTAGTATCCATTTCCTCAGGCTTTTGTATAATTCTTATTACATGTTTATTGGTTTTGGTATTGTTTCATATTTTTCTAGATTTTATCGAGTTAAGATGAAACAGAGCTAAAGGAGGCCAAATTGGATGTTTTTGGAGAAAAAAGAGTCGAGACACTACTTGGGGACTTTTAGGTGCTATGCAAAGTGTTGTAGCACGGCAAATAACAAATGTAGCACGTGCAAAAGGAGAACATCAAGAGACCGCATGAAGAAACAAAGAGTGGCACGATGGCGCAATGATCGCGCCTGACACGCGCGATTGAGGCGCGATGTGGCATGATCACGCCTGAAAAGGATCAAACCGTCATTCTGTCTAATTAGGTTACGACTGCTTAAGAAATTAGGGCATCAAGACTCCTATACATAGAGGTGACGACCAACACACTCAGCCTCCACTTACAAACACTTACAAAAGCTTACAAGAGTCTACAGAAACCCTATGAGATTGTATTTGAAGAGAAACCACCATCAAAGTCATTGTTCTAATTTAGTTGAGTCGTTGTTTCAGAGAAAATAGTTCGCACATAATAAAATAGCAAAAAAGTGTAAAGAAGATGGTCTAGCAATGAAGTTCCACCGGATTCGAGAAGCTTTTCTCATTTTCTTTGCTTTGTCTATGTTATTTATTTCTTTATTGTTTGTTTAGAGTAGGGAAGTAACTCTAATTTATGAATATGTTTATTTATTTTGCTTTATGTGTGTTTGATGACCTTACATGTCTAGATTGAATAGTTATTTATGCCGTATAATTGGTTTTACTCTCGCTGGATTAAACGGAAGCACTTGATTGAGGATCGCCTGAAGTGTAGAGGCTAAGTTATATATATATATATATATATATATATATATGACGCAACTGATGCGCAACCCCTAGATCACACCAGATCAATATTAATTATATACGTTTTGTTAACACGATTCGAATGAGTTAATGAGATTGAAGATTTGACTTATCTTTTAAAACAACTGACAACATGGTTGATCCGTTAACAAGGTAGGTTATTAGAGACTCTTAGTCTTATGGTTGGAATAACTCTTGCCATAGGTCACGATTCCATTAGACATGAAAACATCAAAGTATCATCAAGCACTATAAGTAAATATAGGTAGTTTATCGATGGACTACTATGGTTAAGTCAATGTGTAATCCGACATGTAATCAATCTTTTCAATTAATTTTTACAACCACAACCAATCAATCAAACAATCAATTACTTTACTTTAGTTTAGTTAGTTTAATTACTATTTACTTGCTTTTATTAATTTAATTGTTTAATTGTATTATTTGTTTCTTGCATTTAGCCACAATCACGATTTATAGTTTTCCAAAATCATGGATGGATTTCCGCTTCATTCTATATTATCCATTATTTGTAGGCTTAGTATAAAAAGCATTCACCGCATTCATAAGCATTCACCACATCCTACAAACACAAGAGAAAAGACCGTGACAATCGTTAGTATCTTGCATTTAAGTGTTCAATACATTAATCCAGCACTCCATTGGAACACGATACTTGGTTTGTAAATATACTTACCATTTTATTATTACTTGATTCGTGCACTTGCGATATGAGGAGCTTAGGTGTAACATTTGATTGTGAACTGATATTCGTTATGAGTGACATTGAGATTATATCCATCCTGCCATAAAAAATTCTATCATTTCATCCAAATTACCAAACACAATTTTAATCCATTCATTTAATTTAACATTCATCATATTTAATATTTCCTTGATCACATAATCGCCTCCAGCATTAGACATGCTAACATCAAATTATCATCGAGCACTGGAAGTAAATAAAGGTAGTTTGTCAATGAACTACTATGAATAAGTCATTGTGAAATCCGACCTCTAATCAATCTTTCCAATTATTGTTTACAACAACAACCAATCAATCAATCTATAAATTTTACTTTACTTTAGTTTAGATAGTTTAATTGCTCTTTACTTGCCTTTATTAGTTTAATTGTTTTAGTTGTATCTTGCATTCAACCACAATTCTTATTTTCTGTCTTCCAACACCATGGATGGATTTCCATTTCATTCAAGAGTATCCGTTATTTGTATCCTTAGTATAAAAATCCTTCACTGCATTCATAAGCATTCGCCACATTCTGCAAACACAATAGAAGGGATCGTGACAACCGTTAGTGTCTTGCATTTAAGTGATCCATACATTATTCAACCACTCCCTTGGGACATGATACTTGGTAGTAAGTATACTTACCATTTTATTATTACTTGATTTGTGCACTTGCGATATGAGGAACTTAGGTGTAATATTTGATTGTAAGCAGATATTCGTTGTGAGTGGCACCGAGGTTATATCCATCCTGCCATCAAGAATTCTATCATTTCATCCCAGATTACCAAACACACTTTTAATCCATTCCTTTAATTTAACCTTCAGAATTTTTAATATTTCCTTGATCACATAATCGCCTCCAGCATTAGACATACAACCATCAATTATCATCAAGCACTTTAAGTAAATATAAGTAGTTCATATATGAACTACTATGGTTATGTCATTGTGGAATCCGACCTCTAATCAATCTTTCCAATTATTGTTTACAGCCACAACCAATCAATCAATCATTCAATTTTACTTTACTTTACTTTAGTTAGCTTAATTATTAT
Organism: Linaria vulgaris; assembly: GCA_948329865.1. Classification (NCBI taxonomy): domain Eukaryota; kingdom Viridiplantae; phylum Streptophyta; class Magnoliopsida; order Lamiales; family Plantaginaceae; genus Linaria; species Linaria vulgaris. Next base: position 36,494,272 of record OX415251.1, on the reverse strand, counting down.
TTACTTGCCTCTATTAGTTTAATTGTTTAATTGATGTAGTTGTTTCTTGCATTAAACCCCAATCTTGATTTACTGTTTTCTAACATCATGAATGGATTTCCACTTCATTCTAGATTATCCCTTATTTGCATCCTTAGTATAAAAAGCATTCACCGCATTCATAAGCATTCACCACATCCTGCAAACACAACAGAAAAGATCGTGACAACCGTTAGTGTGTTGCATTTTATTGATCCATATATTAATCCACCACTCTCTTCGAATACGGTACTTGGTTCGTACGTATATTTACTATTTTATAATTACTTGATTCGTGCACTAGCGATATGAGGAACTGAGTTGTAACATTCGATTGTTAACGTATATTCGTTGTGAGTTACATCGATATTATATCCATCCTGCCATAAAAAATTCCATCATTTCATCCTGATTACCAAACACACTTTTAATCCATTCCTTTAATTTAATCTTTATCATTTTTAATATTTTCTTGATCACATAATCGCCTCCAGCATTAGACATGCAAACATCAGATTATCATCAAGCACTGTAAGTAAATACTGGTAGTTTGTCTATGAACTGCTATGGTTAAGTCATTGTTAAACCCGACCTCTAAACAATCTTTCCAATTATTATGACCAATCAATAAATCAGTAAATTTTACTTTAGTTTAGTTTAGTTACTTTAATTACTCTTTACTTGTATTTATTAGTTTAATTGTTTAATAGTTTTAGTTGTTTCTTACATTCAACCACAGTCCTGATTTACTATTTTCCAACATCATGGATTGGTTTCCACTTCATTCTAGATTATCTGTTATTTGCATCCTTAGTATAAAAATCATTCATCCCATTCATAAGCATTCGGCACATTCTGGAAAACTAAAAGAACAAATCATGACAACCGTTAGTGTGTTGCATTTAAGTGATCCATACATTATTCTACCACTTCCTTGGGACACGATACTAAGTTCGTAAGTATACTTACAATTTTAATATTACGTGATTCGTGCACTTGCGATATGAGGAACTTAGGTGAAACATTTGATTGTGAACGGATATTTGTTGTGAGTGACATCGAGGTTATATCCACCCCGCCATCAAGAATTCTATCATTTCATGCAGATTACGAAACACACTTTTAATCCATTCCTTTAATTTAACCTTCAACATTTTTAATATTTCATTGATCACATAATCGCCGCCAGCATTATACTTGTAAACATCAAATTATCGTCAAGCGCTGTAAGTAAATATAGGTAGTTTGTCTATGAACTAGTATGATTAAGTCATTGTGTTACGAGACCTCTAATAAATCTTTCTAATTATTTCTTACCACTACAACCAATCAATCACTCAATCAATTTTACTTTACTTTACTTTAGTTAGTTTAATTACTCTTTACTTGCCTTCATTTGTTTAATTGTTTAATTTTTTAGTTGTTTTTTGCATTCAACCACAAGCCTGATTTACAGTTTTCCAACATCATTGATGGATTTCCACTTCATTCAAGATTATCCATTGTATGCATCTTTAGTATAAAAATCATTCACTGCAGTCATAAGCATTTGCCATATTCTGCAAACCCAAGAGAAAAGATCTTGACAACCGTTCGTGTCTTGCATTTAAGTGATCCATACATTATCCCACCACTCCCTTGGAACACGATACTTGGTTAGTAAGTATACTTACTATGATATCATTACTTGATTCATGCACTTGCGATTTGATGAACTTTGGTGTAACATTTGATTGTGAACTGATATTTGTTATGAGTAACAACGAGGTTATATCCATCATGCCATCAATAATTTTACCATTTCATCGAGATAACCAAACACTATTTTAGTCCATTCCTTTAATGTAACCTTCATCATTTTTAAGATTTCCTTGATCACATAATCGCCTCCAGCATTACACATGAAACTATCTAATTATCATCAAGGACTGTAAGTAAATATAAGTAGTTTGTCTATGAACTACTATAGTTAAGTCATTTGGGAATACGACCTATAATTAATCCTTTCAATTATTGTTTACAACCACAACCAATCAATCAATCAATCAATTTTACTTTACTTATGTTTAGTTAGTTTAATTACTCTTTACTTGCCTTTGTTACCTTAATTGTTTAATTGTTTTGGTTGTTTCTTGAATTCAACCACAGTCTGGATTTACTGTTTTCAAACGTCATGGATGGATTTCCACTTCATTCAAGATTATCCGTTATTTGCATCCTTATAAAAATCATTCACCGCATTCATAAGCATTCGCCACATTCTGCAAACACAAGAGAAAAGATCGTGGCAACCGTTAGTGTCTTGTATTTAAGTGACCCATACATTATTCCACCACTCCCTTGGGACACGATACTTGGTTCGTAAGTATATTTACCATTTTATTTTTACTTGATCTGTGCACTTGCGATATGAGTAACTTAGGTGTAACATTTGATTCTGAACTAATATTCGTTGTGAGTGACATCGAGTTTATATCCATCCCGCCATCAAGAATTATATCATTTCATCGAGATTAAGAAACACACTTTTAATCCATTCTCTACTTTAACCTTCAACATTTTTAATATTTCCCTAATCGCATAATTGCCTCCAGCATTTGACATGCAACAATCAAATTATCATCAAGCACTGCAAGTATATAACTATATATAGGTAGTTTGTCAATGAACTACTATGGTTAAGTCATGCTGAAACCAGAACTCTAATCAATCTTTCCAATTATTATTAAGTCTATGAACTACTATGGTTAAGTCATTATGAAATACGACTCCAAATGATTCTTTCAAATTATTATTTACAACCACAACCAATCAATCAATCTATCAATTTTACTTTGCTTTATTTTAGTTAGTTTAATTACTCTTAACTTGCTTTTATTAGTTTAATTGTTTAATTGTTTTAATTGTTTCTTACTTTCAACCACAATTCCGATTTACTGTTTTCCTGGATCATGGATGGATTTCCACTTCATTTTAGATTATCCATTATTTGCATCCTTAGTATAAAGCATTCATCGCTTTCATAAGCATTCGACACACCCTGCAAACACAAGAGAAAAGATCGTGACAACCGTTAGTGTCTTGCATTTAAGTCATTCATACATTAATTCACTACTCCTTTGGGACTCGATACTTGGCTCGTAAGTACACTATAATTTTATTACTACTTGATTCATGCACTTGCGATATGAGGAACTTAGGTATGACATTTGATTGTTATCTAATATTCTTTGTGAATGACATCGAGGTTATATCGATCATGCCAAACAAAATTCTCTCATTTCATCCAGCTTACCAAACACACTTTCAATCCATTCCTTCAATTTAACCTTCCGGATTTTTAATATTTCCTTGATCACATAATCGCCTCCAGCATTAGACATGAAACCATCAAATTATCATGAAGCGCTGTAAGTAAATATAAGTAGTTTGTCTATGAACTACTATGGTTAAGTCATTGTGAAATCCGACCTCAAATCAATCTTTCCAATTATTATATACAATCACAACCAATCAATCAATCAATCAATCAATTAATTTTATTTTACTTTAGTTTAGTTAGTTTAATTACTCTTTACTTGCCTTTACTAGTTTAATTGTTTAATTATTTTAGTTGTTTCTTGCATTCAACCGCAATCCTGATTTACTGTTTTCCAACATCATGGATGGATTTCCAATTCATTCTAGATTATCCGTTATTTGCATCCTTAGCATAAAATCATTCACTGCATTCATAAGCATTCGCCATATTCGACAAACACAAGAGAAAAGATCGAAACAACCGTTAGTGTCTTGCATTTAAGTGATCCATACATTATTCCCACTCCCTTGGGACAATATACTTGTTTCGTAAGTATACTAACCATTTTATAATTACTTGATTCGTGCACTTGCGATATGTGGAACTTAGGTGTAACACTTGATTGTGAACTGATATTTGTTGTGAGTGACATCAAGGTCATATTCATCCTGCCATCGAGAATTCTATCATTTCATCCAGATTGCCAAACACACTTTTAATGCATTCCTTTATTGTAACCTTCAGTATTATTAAGATTTCGTTGATCACATAATCGCCTCCAGCATTAAACACGCAACAATGAAATTATCATCAAGCACTCTAGATAAATATAAGTAGTTTGTCTATGAACCACTATGGTTAAGTCATTATGAAATACAACCTATAATCAATCCTTTCAATTACTATTTACAACCACAACCAATCAATCAATCAATCAATAAATTTTACTTTGCTTTTGTTTAGTTAGTTTAATTACTCTTTACTTGCCTTTATTACATTAATTGTTTAATTGTTTTGGTTGTTTCTTGAATTCAACCACAATCCTGATTTACAGTTTTCCAACATCATTGATGGGTTTCCACTTCATTCTAGATTATCCGTTATTTTCATCCTTAGTATAGAAATCATTCACCACATTCATAAGCATTCGCCACATTCTGCAAACACAAGGAACAAGATCTTGACAAACATCCGTGTCTGGCATTTAAGTGATCCATACATTATTCCACCACTCTCTTGGAACACGATACTTGGTTCGTAAGTAGACTTACTATGATATCATTACTTGATTCGTGCACTTGCGATATGAGAAACTTTGGTGTAACATTTGATTGTGAACTGATACTCGTTGTGAGTGACATCGTGGTTATATCCATCCTTCCATCAAGAATTCTATCACTTCATCCAGATTACCAAACACACTTCTAATCCATTTCTTTAATTTAACCTTCAACATTTTTAATATTTCCTTGATCACATAATCGCCTCCAGCATTAGACATGCAACCATCAAATTATCATCAAGCATTTTAAGTAAATAGATGTAGTTCATCTATAAACTACTATGGTTAAGTCATTGTGAAATCCGACCTCTAATCTATCTTTTCAATTATTATTTACAACCACAACCAATCAATTGATCAATCAATTTTACTTTAGTTTAGTTTAGTCAGGTTAATTACTCTTTACTTGCCTTTATTACATTAATTGTTTAATTATTTTAGTTGTTTCTTGCATTCAACCACAATTCTGATTCCTTGTTTTCCAACATCATGGATGGATTTCCACTTCATTCTAGATTATCCGTTATTTGCATCCTTAGTACAAAAATCATTCACCGAATTCATAAACATTCGCCACATTCTGCAAACACAAGAAAAAAAGATCTTGGCAACCGATAGTGTCTTGCATTTAAGTGATCCATACATTATTCCATCACTCTCTTGGGACAAGATACTTGGTTCGTAAGTATACTTACTATTTTATTATTAAATTATTCGTGCACTTGCGATATTAGGAACTTAGGTGTAACCTTTGATTGTGAACATTTATTCGTTATGAGGGACATCAAGGTTATATCCACCATTCCATCAAGAATTCTATCATTTCATCCCGATTACCAAACACTATTTTAATCAATTCCTTTAATGTAACCTTCAGCATTTTTAAGATTTCTTTGATCGCATAATCGCCTCCAGCATTACACATGCAACCATCTAATTATGATCAAGCACTGTAACTAAATATAAGTGGGTTGTCTATGAACTATTATGGTTAAGTCGTTTGGAAATACGACCTATAATCAATCCTTTCAATTATTGTTTACAACTACAACCAATCAATCAATCAATCAGTTTTACTTTACTTTTGTTTAGTTAGTTTAATTACTCTTTACTTGCCTTTGTTACCTTAATTGTTTAATTGTTTTGGTTGTTTCTTGAATTCAACCACAATCCTGATTTACTGTTTTCAAACGTAATGGATGGATTTCCACGGCATTCAAGATTATCCGTTATTTGTATCCTTACTATGGTTAAGTCATGCTGAAACCAGAACTGTAATCAATCTTTCCAATTATTGTTATGTCTATTAACTACTATGGTTAAGTCATTGTGAAATCCGACTTATAATCATTCTTTCAAATTGTTATTTACAACCACAACCAATCGATCAATCTATCAATTTTACTTTGCTTATTTTAGTTAGTTTAATTACTCTTGACTTGCTTTTATTAGTTTAATTGTTTAATTGTTTTAATTGTTTCTTACTTTTAACCACAATTTTGATTTACTGTTTTCCAGCATCATGGATGGATTTCTGCTTCATTCTGGATTATCCATTATTCGCATCCTTAGTATAAAGCATTCATCGCATTCGTAAGCATTCGCCACATCCTGCAAACATAAGAGAAAAGATCGTGGCAAACGTTAGTGTCTTGCATTTAAGTGATCCATACATTAACCCACCATTCCCTTGGAATACGATAGTTGGCTCGTAAGTATACTGACCATTTTATTATTACTTGATTCGTGCACTTGCGATATGAGGAACTTAGGTGTAATATTTGATTGTTATCTAATATTCTTTGTGAGTGACATCGAGGTTATGCCCATCCTGCCATAAAAAATCTATCTTTTTGTCTAGAGTACCAAACACACTTTAATTCATTCTTTAAATTTAACCTTCAACATTTTTAATATTTCATTGATAACATAATTTCCTCCAGCAATTAGACATGCAAACATCAAATTATCATCAAGCTCTATAAGTAAATATATGCAGTTTGTCTATGAACTACTATGGTTAAGTCATTGTGAAATCCGATCTCTAAACAATCTTTCTAATTATTGTTTACAACCACAACCAATCAACCGATCAATCAACTTTACTTTACTTTAGTTTGGTTAGTTTAATTACTCTTTACTTGCTTTTATTAGTTTAATTGTTTAATTGTTTTAATTGTTTTTACTTTCAACCACAATCCTTATTTACTGTTTTCCAGCATCGTGGATGGATTTCTACTTCATTCTAGATTATCCATTATTTACATCTTTAGTATAAAAAGTATTCACCACATTCATAAGCATTCGCCACATCCTGCAAACACAAGGAAAAAGATCCTTACAACCATTAGTGTCTTGCATTTAAGTGATCCATACTACTTCACCACTCACTTGGAACACGATACCTGGTTCATAAGTACAATTTTCATTTTATTTTTACTTGATTCATGCACTTGCGATATGAGGAACTTAGGTGTAACCTTTGATTATTAACTAATATACGTTGTGAGTGACATTGAGGTTATATCCATCCTGCCTTCAGCCCCCATTCTATCGTTTCATCCAGATTATCAAACACACTTTTAATCCATTCCTTTATTTAACCTTCAACAGTTTTAATATTTTCTTGATTACAACACCAAACCAACCCATTATTTTTCCACAAAACTCTTTAATTGTGTATTAATGAACAACGTGTCAATAATATGAAAATGCTTCGGACCCCAATTCATCGTCACATCCGCCAACATAATTAGATAAAGGTCTGATATAGTCATTGGAAAACCCTTCTGTGTGATATTTGGCTACTATTGTAGCCATTCATCTCAGACCAAGAACCTATAGTCTTATTTTATTAGTTTATCGTGCCTTTGTTTTTGTTGCATTCACTATTGGCACTCGCTTCAACTGCTTTTCTGAAGGAAGAAGCTTCCCTGCACTAGCACGTCATCATATTTATGGAAAGTCAGCTGAGCATTCTTGTCCACTCATTTCTCTTGGAAACGACCTTATTTCCATAATCTTCATTGGACCATTGTGAATTGTTGTGATTTGGTTAAGTTGGGCGAGATTTGTTATTTATGGTAAGCGGGAACCACTTGATTTTGTTTCGATCCTACGTTGCAGCAATTACCTAAACGTGTCACACACTACGTTCCTATTTAAGCGGGAGTTGGATTTTGTTTTTCACCTTAATGTTTACTCTTGCAATTTGTGCTTACTCGATAAAGCCTCCATTTTGTTTTCAAGATGTCTTCCTCAGATAAGTTTGTTTCTTTGACTGTGAACAAAGGATATGATGATCCCTGTGATGAGGAACTTGCCGCCATCCTTCTCCCAAATCTGCTCATCTGCATCAATCACGAACCCAAATCTGCTAATAAAGGGAAATAGAAGCTAGAGAACCCACCTTTCAGACGGCCCCTGTTGAATCGGAGACGTTCGGTGAATCTGACTCAGCTTTAACTGTCAAATTTACCCCTGCTCCGACGTGTCAGCTTCCACGTGCTCCTGTCCTGCCCCTAAAAAGGTCCAAATGAATGCGACTCAACATAAATTTCTGTCGATGAATGATTATGATGACTCTGACCAGCTTGAAGAGACCACACCTTCTCTTTCTGCTGCCAAGAAGAGTAAAGCTTTACTTCCCTCTCCTCTTACCCCTATTGGGTCAGGTTACGATGATGATAGGGATTTCTCTCCACCCCCAAAGTGAAACCTCCTACCACTCCTTACGATCAAAATCGTAAGCTTTTTTGAGATTATTTTTACTATTGAGGCCTACTAGAAGTTTGCTGAGTTGTCCAAGAGGGCTCTTGTTCCTGAAAGGAAATTGATTCAATGCTCCCATGACATGACTCATGTTGTCGACTTGCGGATTGAACGAGCCTTGGAGGTGGATTAATTGGTTCTTGCTATTATCCATGACTTTTATGCTTACCTGTCAAAACAGATGGAAGTAAATGTTTGTGCATGGTCATGTCTATAACTTCTCCCTTGAGCTACTCAACATTCACATGGAAACACCAAATGTGAATAAGTTTTTAGGACATAATATTTTGGTCTATGCTCGTTTAATTATTTGGTTAATTAATTAGTTATTTTAGTGTTTAATTAATGCTTACTTGATTATGTTTTGAATATTCAGCAAGAAAGTTTTAAAGATCTCTTTTCTTTAGTTAGATCGAATATCGTAACATGTTAGATAAGGAAACATGGTTGGTGAGATTCTGGAACTGAATCTTGTAGTTTCCTTATAAGTAGATCAACTATCATAACAAGTTAAAAGGAAAGATGGTTGGTGAGATTCTGGAACTGAGTCTTGTGGTTTCTTTATAGAATTTGATACTGTCGTGCCAAATTAATTATGGAAACTATATCCAGAATAATATATTTGTCTTTGTATGATCCTATGTATATGGACTAAATTATATATGAATACATTGGAATACTCTTGTTACTTGTTTAGCAAGATCAAATTAGATGAATTAAGGAAAGTATGCCAGTTGTCTCAAAGAATCAAAGATTTGGTGCAACAATTGTCCTTCCGCGTAGAAGATTTTGCACTCTATAAAAGCAGAAGATTCGAAGACATTTGAAGACACTTTTTTAGAGTATCTATTGTAAGATTTGTCATTTAATTTTTTGAGAGTTAAAAATAGTTTATTATCATACGAAATATCAAGGCAAAGGAACTTCGTGTGAATTGAGTATTTCTAGATTATAGTAAAGTTCTTTACTAAGGCATCGCGTCAGATATTCAAAAAGTTATTAGAGGGAGTCTAGTGTACAAGTATCAAGTAATAGCCTGAATGAGTCAACGTCATGTACTAAAACAATGAGACTAGAGTTGTTAAAACTGGCGAAAGCCGAGTGGACTAGGTCTATTGTGACCGAACCACTAAAAATTCTTGTGTTTGTTTTACTTCTACCTGTCTTAACAAGTAATAAATATTACAACAAACATAAAATGTATTAAAAAAGTAATTAGAGGGAGTCTAGATTACAAGTATCAAGTAGTACCGTGAGTGAGTGAAAGTCTCGTACTAAAACAATAATATTAGAGTTTTTAAAACTGGTGAAAGCCGAGTGGACTAGGTTTGTTGTGACCGAACCACTATAAATTCTTATGTTATTGTTTTACTTCTACTTATTTTAACAAGTATTAACTATTACAACAAACATAAAATGTATTAACAAGGTAATTAGAGGGAGTCTAGATTACAAGTATCAAGTAATAGCCTGAGTGAGTCAAATTCCTGAACTAAAACAATGAGATTAGAGTTGTTAAAACTGGCGAAAGTCGAGTGGACTAGGTTTGTTGTAACTGAACCACTATAAATTCTTGTGTTATTGTTTTACTTCTACCTGTCTTTACAAGTAATAACTCTTACAACAAACGGAAAAGGTAATAAGTAAACAACTAAGGTCTTAACAAGTAACATCAAGAGCTAGTCACTAACATCTATTTTAGTGAGATTCTGGTTTTAGAAGACCTTATTTTGAGAGATGAAAGAAATCAGAGAGGGCTTGTCAACAAACAAACCACAAATGCTGACGAGTACAAACTATTCGTACTGGAAGAACCGTCTAAAAAATTTCATCAAAAAAAGGATCAGAAAGCTTGGAAAAGTATTCTAAGAGGTTGGTCACCCCCCACTGATGAAGACGGTAAGCCAAAAAATGAACTCATTTTGTCAAATGAAGGAGATATTCTGTCTGAACAAAGGACTACTGCACTCAATACTATCCTAAGTGTTGCTGAGATGAATCAATATAAAATCATTTCAAAATTTATGTCTGCGAAAGAAGTATGAGATATTATACGTGTTGCTCATGAAGGTACCTCCAGGGTTCATAGGTCTAAGTTACAACTGCTAACTACTTAATTTGAAAACATGCAGATGCAGGAAAATGAAACTATAGCCCAATGCAATACAAAACTTATACGCATCGCGACAGAAGCTGTCCTACTCGGAGAAGAATACAATGAAGTAAAGCTGGTTCACAAGACTCTCGGATCTCTTCCACCAAAGTTTGCAATCAAGGTCGAAACCATTGAAGAAGCCAAGGACACATACAATATGCCCCTAGAAATACTTATGGCATCTCTTGCGACATATGAAATGAAACTAACATAGGAAAGAGACAATGTTGCCAAAAGCATTGCACGGAAAGATCAAGGAAGAGATCTTATGAAATCCATGGCTCTTCTAACAAAAAAACTACAAGAAGATGAATAGATCTAAGTTCAGAGGTAAATTGCCATCACCTTGTTCATCTAACTCTGATTTTATCAGAACTCTTTATGCTGCTAATGATCTTGAAGTCAAAAGAAAAGAAAAAGGTATCCAATGCAGGGAATGTCATGGTTTCAGGCATATTAGAGTAGACTGTGCAAACTTACTTGAGAAAAATATAAATCGTGCTCTTGTCACAACATGGAGTGATGATGATCCAGACGAGACAAATGAAGAGGAAGAAACACTACCATATTTGCCCTTACCGCTATAGTTTCCTGCATCTCGTCCATTCTTGAGGAAACAAATAAGATTATTGCTGCCACGAAAATTCTTACATATTCTGAGGATGAATCAGATGCAGATGATATATCCCATAATATATATCATGACGAGATAAATGCAACCCTTGCTCAATGCGATGAGCTCTTAAGAAGAAATGATGACCTAGAGGCGCAACTCGTTTCTCTTACAGAAATTTCCCGAGCAAGGGACATATATATATATATATATATATATATATATATATATATATATACTAAAACTAGGAAAAGAATTTGATACTCTTAACACAACCAATGACACAACTTCTTCAGACCTAATGCAAGCGTGATCTTCCGCTAAAGAAGCACAACAGAAGCTGATCAATGCACTGAATGATTTGACAAAAATCAAAGAAATATCAATCGGCTAAGCGTTGAAACAAATAAACTCAGTGAAATCTTAGAAGCACAACGAACTTTTAAAGACCATGCTGAACCAAGATCATCCATCACAAGGTTGACGCGGAGCAGTAAATCATCACATCAACCCTCTGAAGGAACACCCAACCAAAGAAATCTCAAATCACGAAACAAGGCACCCTAGTAATCACAAACATGAAAAAGAGATGTGTCATACCCTGAGACGCAACAGAGAGAAAGACAACTTCTACCTATCACTACAAATCACGCAGGCACAAACAAAAATCTTGTAAATAGCTCTGGTTTCACTAAAACTCTCAAATTTGTGCTAGTCTCACCACTGCAGAATCAATAGACACATTTGACCTCAATATTTCCATCTTTGGGAAAATCAGAAGAAAAATATCCACTCGAAACCTACATAATCAACTGCTTGAACAACACATGCATCAAAGCTCAAACATAAACAAATCTGGGTTCAACAGTCAAATATTAATTGCTTTGTTAGCAGTCATTCTTCTTCACTTTATTCTACTAACACCTGGCCATTTGACCGTGGCTGCTCCCACCATATGACAGGAAGAAAAGATGTCCGTTACAATTTTGAATAAATTGTAGAAGGATATGTGATGTTTGGAGATGGAAACAAAGCCAAAATTGCCGGAAGAGGCACTATAAATACAAAAGGATTTCCTCATCTAAACGATGTCCTCTATGTAGAGGGATTATGTACCAATCTCATTAGTATCAGTTAATTGTGCAAGTAGGATCTATTCGTACACTTCTCTAAAGATGGATACAAAGTAATGAACAAGTTAGATAACTGTGTTTTATAAAAAATAAAATATGTTGATTGTTATACCTTGTCCTACCGTAATAAGAAAAGTCTTATTGGAGAACCCAAAAAACCCGCTGTCCCACAATTGTCACAACAGGTGATCCAGACTACAAACATCATTAATTTATCACCAAAATCAATGTATGAACACATATCTCAACTCTATCTAAAGATCGATTCTTACACGATATCAATATCAAAACTCTTATGTGTGAACATCCTAGTATGAATCGTATCTCTAAGTCAACGTCTGAAATTAACTTTAATATTTCTACCATAAATAGAGTGATGAAACACCTCACCCCTGGCCCACAGTTAAAAGGAAACACTGCATGTCTTGGTAAATGTCTCGACATAAGAGAAGTTCTCAAATGTTTTGATATTTTAAATGAATCACATCTCGTTCGTCTTAACTCATGATCAATTAGTTTTGGCTTATTAATCAACTGTTTGGATTTTGTACCACTCTATATATGCTAGTTACTAGACAAGGCACACTGACATTAAATTTATACCCTTATGAATGTAAAGTCATCTCCATTCCTTGGAAAAACCATGTGCTCACCTTTTCAACTCATAAAGCACTAAGTGGTGTGGCATGTAAACATTTATCCAACTCTCATTGGTCAAAACTGTTGGTAAAAGATCTCGACACTACTCATATTAATGTAACCCTCTGTCACTCACACACTGTCGTCAATCCTGTTCTATATGATCTAGTCAAACATATAGAAATTTGGTATCTTCTCACTGTTAATCTTGTGGAAAATTTGGCATCTGAGTTGAAACATGTGGGTATTACTTGTTAACTAGCTGACTTAATTACTAAAACGATGAATGTTGTTCACCTGAAGATACTTAGAAAGTCTTTTGGCATTTGCCACCTATGAGTCTCAACACTAGCTGTTGTAACAGTGGATGAATACAGATAAAGTCAAGTTTTTAGATGTTTAGTCCATTATGTTATTTAATATGTTTGTTTTGTGTTGTCTATGAAAAAATGCATTTATCTTTCAATAATGTCAGGTTGCATAAAAACCGCACATTCTGGAAAAACCTAGATGACCTAAAAGGAATGAGTGTGAAAGCTTCCAATTCTTATTTCACGCATCACAAAATTGAAAAGAGCTACCTCAACCAAAAATGAGTTAGGGTGAAAGCTACATGCAAGTGTTGCACCAAGTGCATTGGATTGACCAAACGAACATGTGCTCTATATTCTTTGCAAATTAAAATCAACTTTTTAACGTACGAATCTTTTGAAATCATTATACAAAATCTGATGTTATTTGTGCAATTCCGTTGCGCTAGAGCTTTTTGTTAAGGTAATTAGGTTCCTATTCCAACAATCTTCAATGTGTTTAAGGCCTACTCTATTGTTGTGTCTATTTTAATATGGAAAGTCAGTTGACAAATAATGACCACACAATTGTCTTGAGAACTGCCGAATCTCTACTAATTAATTATGGCTGTATACTTTCTTTCTTTGGTTTGGTTATCTAATTTTGGGCTGGATTTTTAATTTTGGCAGGAGAGCAACTTCCCACTATTTCCACCATGACCAGATTCAGTTTCCTTACATGCCATCCCACGTTGAAACTTTAGGTCAAATCTATTTTTGGATCACTTTTTTCGGGGTTAATCTGACCTTCTTTCCTATGCATTTCTTAAGGCTTTCTATGCCACGTCGTATTCTAGATTTACTTAACACTTAGTTTATTTGTGTCGATTTCACCCCTCTTCTCCCTAAGCAAAATCTAACAGCAAAATTAAAAACCCTAGTTTAAAAAATTCACGCTATGTCGACCTTAACCAGGTTAAATATCGTTGGCTATTCTGACTTTGACAACAAAGATCAAGTAACTCCACCCCTCCTGCTAATTTTGAGGCACCCCTTGCCGTCGCTACTCTCTCCTCTCAACCCGTCTCCCTCACCCTCTACTGGTGCCTCGTCGCTGCCGATAATGACAAATCGAAGGTAGATGACGAGAATGAAGGCTCTAGTGATACCTCTTCTCCTAAGGGTACACAATCAGAAGTATATGACTCCGAATCGTCTACCCAGAAACAACCATACCCCTCCACCGCGTCGTGTGAACACGCATTCAAAGTCTACTCATAAGTTGGTCCCATAATCTCAGAAGAAAAAGCCCTTTGCTGATCCCCCCACCTCAAATGAGATAGTTGAAATTGAGGACCATTCCCTTCCTTCTTAGGCCAATAAACACAAGTATAATGTCCCTTCTGTCTCTGCTCCTCCTCCTTTCAAGACAGGTGGTGATGCAGCGAGCGGGTATACTCCACCTCATGTGGTTAAACATGGTGTGTCTCATATTGATCTTAACTTCGTATTCTCAAAGACGTTTGTCTCGGTGGATGCGAGATAGAAGTATGCTGATATGAAAATTCAAAAATGACCTCTTGTCACAGACCGCCCTTCGATTCCAAGGATGTATGGGGTTACAGATGACCTTGACCTTCTCCGCGATCGGAGCTTCTACGCCGCCACTACAAAGTTTGTTCCTTTTGCCCATCAGGTCATCTATGAGGTCTATGCCAATCTGCCACAACAACTATTGGTTGGAAATTTCCTCTAGCATTGTAAAGTATACCTGCGTGGACATGGCTACGATTTTTCCAATGAGCTACTCGATATCCACAAGGAAACTCTCAACATTAACAACAAGAGTAAGTGGGAGCTATGACTGGAGAATGACATGGATGCTGTTGCAGAACTCCTGGATCTAGACATGACCTGGCCTGTTGGTGGTGTGCTTCCCAGTAGTAGGCTATTAGTGAAGTACAACCTCCTATTTAAAATTCTTTCATCTCACTGGTTCCTTGTCACCCATCTCTCCTCGGTTAATGTTGTTGTTGCATGAATCCCCTATTAGATTGGGAAGAAGACCCCATCAGCATTACGAAACTTTTTTTCAATCGCATCTATCTGGAGGCCTTCCCATGTAATGTAAGACCCTCTATAGGCTTCCCTTCTGTCATTTATCTTGTCATGTCTAGTCAGCTAGTTTCGGATGCAAATGGGGAATAGAAGCATGAATCGATAGGTATGAAGGCCTCCTCTAGAGTGGTGCAACGCTCACAAGAGCCCATGCCTGCCAAAACCAGAGTGGCTCCCTATGTGCACAAAACTGCCAAAACCTGATAGCCCAATAACTTCTGCTGTTGGAATTGCTAGGATTCATTTGGGGCTGGCGCGACACTCAGCAAATCAGGAGAAGATGCAGACTGCAATGGAAGCCATGTCCATGACCTTGGTCGGTCTCAACAATTGCATCTCTAGTATTGAGGATTCTCTCCACCGCATTGAAGATCGCCTCCCTGCCTCTTAATTCTGTTACAACAAGGGGTAGAGGTTGCAAGGAGTTAGGGGAGAGTGACATGAGGTGTTGCTGAGGGGAAATGCTGCTATTGCTGTTGTAGAGTTTCTTTAAGTTTTTAAATTTTCATGAACTACGATCAATTGTTTTTTGTTTTTTAATTGTGTTTGAATATTTATTTTGGGTTGTAATGTTGCACTGCTGATGAAACTTAGCTTTCTGCATTTTGATTATGCTATGACAACACTTTGTTTTTTATGAATCTTTTGAACTAACTCTGTCTTGCAGGAAATATTATTGTTGTCAAAACAAATCAAAGTGGGAGAATTTTGGACCGAATATTTCGGTCTATGCTAGTTTGATTATTTGGTTAATTAGTTAGTTATTATTATTGTTTTAATTAATGCTTAGTGATTATGTTTTGACTATTTTAGCAAGAAAGTTTAATTTACTCCTTCCTTATAGTTGGATCGGCTATTGTAACATGTTAAATTAGGAAAGACGGTTGGTAAGATTCTGGAATTGAATCTTGTAGTTTCCATATAAGTAGATCACCTATCGTAACAATTTTAAAAAAAGGATGGTTGGTGAGATTATAGAACTGAATCTTGTTGTTTCCTTATAGAATTAGATACTGCCGCGTGGAAACAAGATTGAGAATAACATATTTGTCTTCGTATGATCCGATTTTATTCTAAGTATATCTGGACAAAATTATATATGTATACATTGGAATATTCTTTTTACTTGTTTAACATCATCAAATTGGAAAAATTAAGGAAGGTTTGCAAGCTGTCTCAAAGAATCAAAGTTCTAGTGCAACAACCGGCCTTCTGCGTAGGATATTTTGCACTCTATAAAAGCAGAAGACTCAAAGACATTTGAAGACAAGTTTTTAGAATATATATTTTAAGATTTTTCATTTTATTTGTTTGAGAGTTAAAAAATAGTTTATTCTTATACGAAATATCAAGGCGAAGGAACTTCGTGTGAACTTAGATATTTCCAGATTCTAGTAGAGCTCTTTCGTAAGGCGTGTCGCCAGGTATTAAGAAAATAATTAGAGGGAGTCTAGATTCCGAGTATCAAGTAATAGTCTGAGTGAGTCAATCTTCTGTACTAAAAGAAAGAGACTAGAGTTGTTAGAAAGCCGAGTGGACTAGGTCTGTTGTGACCGTACCACTATAAATCCCTATGTTATTGTTTTACTTATTCCTATTTAACAAGTAATGGCTATTAAAACAAACATAAAAGGTAATAAGTAAACATCTAAAGTCTTAAAAATACCGAGCACAAGTCTGAACTACAACTAGAGAATAACATGGATGATATGGAATCAGAACTCACAGAATTGGACATGACATGGCCTGCCTCTAGCACCCTGCCAAGCAGTGCCCTTTCAGTGAGTTATAGTCTCTTGTTTAAAATCTTACCTCTGACTGGATGCCAAGTTTACATCACTCTCCTGTCAATTCTACTGTTGCGTATATACTTTATCACATCGGGAATCACGTTCCCATTAATATGAGAAAATTGGTGTCTGAACGAATCTACTTGGAGGCCTTTCAAAGAAAGGTGAAATTGTCCCTTGGCTTGCCCTCCCTGATCTACCGGGTTCCATCAGAGCAGTTGGTGCCTAGCACCAAGGGTGAGAAGACCTTCACTGCCGAGGAGGTGCCCGCATCTACAAAGGTCTTGCAGCACACTGAATATCCCTCTGCCTAGAAAAATATTGTTGCATCCAAAAACAAGCCTAAGAAAAAGAAAGGCGTAACATCCACTGCTATCACCGTTGAGAGCATTTATATGTTGTTAGCTAGCCAAGCTTTCAACTTGAACAACGTGCAAGGAGTTCTGGATGCCATTCAAGACACTCTTGCTCGACTGACAGTCCTCTTCCTGGCCCTTGATTGTGTTATGACACCAAATGGGATAAATAAAGAGTTAGAGGGAGAAGTTGCCTGCTGGTTTATTTTTTATTTATCATTTTATTTCATTTAGGTTTGGAAAATTTTAAGTTTCTGCACGCTTTTATGCTTTGAACACTTATGCTCTTTTGTTGTCCTGTAATGTTGCACTTCTATTGCAACTAGATGCAATATTTAGTTTTTATATGTGAAGGCAAGTTAGTTATTTATGATAATATCCTTTTATGCATAACTCAGTTTTGGAAGAAATAATTATTGATGTCAAAACAAAATCAAATGGGGAAACAGGTAAAACCGAATGTTTCGGTTTAATAATCCTTGAAATATTTGATTAATTATTGATTATGTTTTGAAATAATATATTTCCATATCTTTTTCATGATCTTGTCTCAACGTGTTATTTAAGGAAAGATTATAGGTGAGATTCTGTAATGAATCTTGGAATTTTCATATTTAACATGATTCGGACGCGTCATGATAAATTAGAAAAGAAGATTCAGCTGACTATGGAATTATTTTATTTATCTTTGTATGATTCAATTTGTCTCCAATTAATCTTGACGTGATTATTATGCATGTAGATTGGAATATTCTATATCTTTGCACGTAGAATCAAATCGCATTGATGACACACAGCCTAAAATATAATTGAATCTTCCCACGAGAGGGAATTCGAGCAGCAACGTGAGGCATCCTAGGATAGAAGAGTAGAATCTTGGTACACGCCCGTCGACCACGCCAATCAAAAGGCATTGGGTCGCTCCACTTGGTCTCACGTGATCCTCTTCTTACTGGTTGCGTCCACAGTATCTCTTCTCTCAGTGACCTCCTCCAACGGGGGCTATATCTGAGTGTGAGGCTCGCTCTCCAATATCAACCTCCCCCTTGTAGATAACGCCCGTTACGCTGGCCTCGACAGGTCATGGCCCCCAAGGTCACACTCGAGCCTCTCGTATGAGTCTTACTTTAAGAACGATCTATAGTAAGATTCCTACTGGAATGACTCTAGACAAACCTCACACCAGTCTCTCTAAGGAGACACCCGATGAGTCCTATCAAAGAAACTCCAAACAATCTTGTGCAAAAGCGCTCTTGGAGAGACTCACTTGGATAAACTTCTGAGGGCATCCGTCCTACCCCGAACATATATCGTGTCAACACTTAAAGCAATATGTCACTGACACTTGTATTGGTGTGTTTTCTTCACTCTTAACATGAATGAGAAGGGAATAAGTACTACTTAATGAAGGGCTACGAGAGGGACAACACGTGTATATACTCAGAAGGAACCAACCCCCAACTACCCGCTATAAATGAGGAGAAGGCCAAACCAGAGTGGCCTCCCCTACAACAGTAAGTTATTGAACCTAAAAGAAACGACCCCTTTGGGCCAGAAGAGTCACCCCGATCGGCTCCTCCATCCGGTAATCCCTATTGGTGCAGAAGAACTCTCGCGATATGTCTCCCTCATCAGAGACCCCTATTAGAGTATAATGAATCTTCCTCTACTAGATGATCCGACTCCGACAACAACTCCTAGCAGAAGATCGATCATGATTGGCCATAAACCCCCAGAAAGTCCTATAGAGAGAGAACTTGTTAGCACTCCCGCAAGAACAACTTTTCGGCAACACTCGAGCACTAAGCCTTCACCATAAAAAAAAAGCGTACTTGATTTCATCACTTTTATACTTTATCAACTCTTTTTGCAAGATATCCCTCCCGAATCATACTCCTCCACTTGTAACTCTCTCTTCCTAAGATAATAATAAAATACTGTTCCCTCTCTCTGTTTGGGATCAACTTTCAAACAATAGTCACTTGATCTTTATCTCGAAATTGCCCTCTCTGGGGTGTCGAATGATATTGCATTATCACGCATTAATATGGAAGGATTGCAAGCTAGTACAGCGATCACAAGATCTGATTGTCGCAACACCTAGCCTTCCATAGAGGTTTTGCACTCTACAAAACCAAGCAACTCGAAGACAATTGAAGATATGAGATTAGAGATTAAGTCTGTTATTATTTTAATTGTTCAAAAGTCAAAATTATTTTTAATAATTTTCTTAAGAAATATCAATGCGAAGGAACTTCGGGTGTACTTTAGTGAAGTATTATAGTTAGGTGTCGAGTAAGGTATTAGGAAAATAATTATAGGGAGTCTAGATTACTAGTACGAAGTAAATCTTGAGTGAGATAGTCTTGTATAATCTAAAAAAGACTTGACTTGATTATAGGTTGAAAGTGTAGGACTTTTCGGAATCAATGTTAGATGATGCAATGTTAGACGATGTTGGGTTAACATTAAGGATAACATTGAAAGCCGAGAGCTTGTGCGAAAACTGCTCTTTAGTTGCCAAAATTAAGTTTTGCCTTTATTCACATATTAACCAAGTTCCACAGTTTTAGTTGTTTATGTTTATGTCCAGGAAGGTATCTTTATCATAAGGAAGAGCTATGGAAGATTCCTTACTTGAAGTTTCCATAATTCAAGCTAAGTTGAATAGTCAACTCACACGGTTTCAAAAGAATGAAACAAGCTAGCTGTTCTCTGCGACGCGATTCTTTCCAGGATTATGCGAATTGAAGAAGATGTGTTACCTTGTCTTTCCAGGATTATGCGAATTTGAAGTTCACCAAGAAGGAAAATATCAACAAGGAAACAACAAGAGTTACCAAAACTGTGAACAACACATCTTGGCAGGCAAGACTCAAGAAATCTATAAAAGATGTGAAGTTCATCAAGATGAAGACAAGACAATCGTGCTAAACAATCCAAGAGATTAATCATTCTTTGTATTGTCTTCGTCTTGTTTTGCGAAGATTTTGTATCAACTGCTTAAGTGTAGTTCATAGAAGTTAAGTAGTTCTTACTTGTCTGCTTCGTTGAGTCCGATCAACAAAGAGCGTGAGTGAATTGTTGTGAGGAACATTTTTGATAAAACCTTTATGGTTATTTGGCCTAAGGCTCGGAAGTTTATAATAATATTGAAAACTTCTTAAAATTATATCTTCTTGTGTTCTTACTTCCGCTGCACATTATTATTATCAAGAAGATCAAAATAGAGTTAAGGCAATTCCAGCTTAACTCTCAAAAGTGTTGTGTCAATCCACGGTCAAAAATTTTCTATTGGCATCAGAGCCAAACACCGAGTACACTGGTGGTTTGGATGTGATACAACACCATGCACAGTGTTAATCCTAATACCAACAGGATTCCAGTTTTGGATGGCTCCAATTACGCATATTGGAAGATCAGGATGAAGTCTCACATCAAAGCTATTGATATTCGAGCCTGGCAATCCGTGATCAATGGATACTCTCTTCCAACATTACCAAGAGATGGTGAAGGTGATCTAGTTCCAAAACCAGAAGCAGACTGGACAGCAGCGGAGGGAAGTCTCTATAACTCTAATGAAAAGCTCTTAATGCTATCTTTAGTTGGGTTAATCATCACATGTTCAAGTTAATCCAGAATTGTACAAAAGCCAAACATGCTTGGGATATACTTGAACTACATTGTGAAGGAGATTCTGCTGTAAAAGATTCTAAATATAGACAACTGTTTTTGCAATTTGAAAAACATGAGATGGGTGAAGATGAAAGTGTTGATAGTTATTTGAGAAAATTCTTGATATTGCTAACCAATGTGAAAACCTAGGTTTTGCTATGACTAATCAAGAAATGGTTTATAAAGCTACGTGAACACTGTCATCTAAATTTGCTCTCAAGAAAATTGCAATGAGTGAATCTAGAAACCTTGCTAATCTACAGTTTCAAGTCTTGATGAATACTCTTAGAGAATTTGATATGGAGCTTGCCTCACAACCTAGCAAACATAGGGCTGTTGCTTTAAGAGGTTCAAATCTTGACAATGAAAGTGATGATGATTTTGAAATAATTTCTTCAAATTATGGGAAAATTACTAAGAAGTTCAATAAGTTGAATCTTAAAGGAAAAGGTAAAGAAAAGAACCTTAGTAATAGTTCCCCAGGTTATAAGAAATTACCTCATAAGTTTGTGAAGTACATGGCATCAAAATCTACTCCTTTAGAAGCGGATAAGTTAAAAGATGTTCAATGTTTTGAACGTAAAGGATATGGTCATATGGCTAATGAATGTGCTAACACTCTTAGAAAAAGAGGAAATTCTCATTGGGTTTGTGTAGATGATTTCAATGAAGATGACTTTAGTTCTGGAGAAGCTAAAGAACAATCCGAAGAGGTTCAAACTGCTGCGCTACTCACTCAGATTGACTGGACGCCAGAAGACTCCCTAAACTGCTTCGGATCTCAATGTTATCCCAACATTCAGGATCCAACATTAGAACAGGAGACCTTCTTTGCAGATTTGGATGAATATGACACTGATTCTGAACCTTATCTTGCGTCCTACTTTGATGAATCTAACTTTGATTGTTTTCATGGCACAGTGGATCTAGATGAAGAATATTTCTTTGAAGGTGAAATGTCCCAGGAGGAAATCATTGAAGACCTGAAGTCTATCTACCACAAACTGCTGATTGAGAATCACAAACTCATCAAGAGCAACAAAAGCTTGAAGGAAGAGATTGGATGCATGAAGGAGATGTTGAAACTGTATGAGAAAGACCTTGACAAAACTGAGGCTGAGCTGAAAGAGGTAAAGGTAAAACTAAATAAAGTTGAACATACCATTGACAAATGGAACTCTTCTACATCTCTGCTTGATGAAGTGCTGAGTATGGGAAATCAAGGTAAAAATAGTTTGGGCTATGTTGAGAAACCTCCCTCTGAAGATGTTAACTCTGCCTATTTGAAAGCTGGTTTTATCAAGGAAAGCAATAACTTGAGTTGTGAAATCCCTTCCAACACTGTGAAAAGGCCTACTTTTATCTGTCAATATTGTTTTCAACCTGGTCACATTAAGCCTTATTGTAAAAAATATAAGATTGTGATTGAGAAGAAAACAGTAATTAATTGTAATACCAGTGTTAGGAGAACCTCTGATCTGAATGTTATCCCAACATTAGGTAACAACGATGGGGGACATAAAAGTAGAACTTGGATAGAAAAGTTAAAAACTCCTAAGGTTAAAATTGTTTGCAATGTTGTCTTTTCCGCTGTTTACTCTAACCTTGCAAGTAAGTGGTATTTTGACAGTGGGTGTTCAAGGCACATGACTGGAAACATTGACAACCTGAAAGAGGTTACCCCTCTGACGGTTGGAACAGTTACCTATGGAGGAGGCACAAAAGGGAAAATCATTGGAAAATGAGTACTGGATGTTGAAGGATTTCCACCACTCAAGGATGTGTTGTTGGTTGAAGGATTGAAAGCAAATTTAATTAGCATAAGTCAACTTTGTGATGATAACTTGCTAGTTACTTTTGATAAAAGTTCATGTGATGTGGTTAATAGTGACAATGTCCGTGTCATGACAAGTACAAGGTCAAAGGATAACTGTTATCTTGCTCAAGATGAAGCTGAATGCTACCATGCCAAGGTAGATGAATCTGTCATGTGGCACAAGAAGTTAGGACATGTGCACAATAGAAATCTGGAAAAACTACAGAAGTTAGAGGCCGTGAGAGGACTGTCTAAGTTGACTAGCCCAGGTAAAATTGTTTGTGAAAAGTGTAAAAGATAGAGATTATTTGAGCAAATTTGATCCCAAAAGTGAAAAGTGTATGTTTGTTGGATATTCTCCTAATAGTGCTGCTTCCAGGGTCTACAATCCAAGATTGCATACTGTTCAAGAATCAGTGAATGTCATTTTTGATGATTTAACTGTTTTTACAGGTACTGAAGAAGTCACTGGTTCAGATGTTACTCCAACATTGGACTCAACATTGAACACAGACGCTGGAGATGCTGAACTGGAAACTGGAACAAATGTTAACTTAACACCAGAAACTCCCAATGTTAGGCCAACATCTGTGCTGTCAGATTCTGAAGATGAAGTGGTTCCTGTATCCAGAAAAGATCCCCCTCTTAGAATACAAAGAGATCATCCAGCCTCTCAAGTAATTGGACAAATTACTGAAAGAGTTAAAACACGCAACAAAGAAAGGGTCAATTACAAGGACATGGCTAAGTTGTGTGTTTGCATGTCTTCTTCATGTACTATTGATAATGCATCTTCTTTTGTGTCCTCCATTGAACCTAAGAATGTAACTGAAGCCCTCAAGGATAGTTACTGGATTAATGCCATGCAAGAGGAACTCTTACAATTCACCAAAAACAGAGTTTGGAATCTAGTACCTAGGCCATCACATGTGAATGTAATAGGTACAAAATGGATTTTCAAAAATAAAACTAATGAGAATGGTGTAATTATGAGGAACAAATCTAGGATGGTTGCACAAGGTTATACTCAGGTAGAAGGTATAGATTTTGATGAGACTTTTGCTCCAGTAGCTAGGATAGAATCAATTAGATTACTCCTTGCTATTGCTTGCTGTCTTAGGATTAAACTATACCAAATGGATGTGAAAGGTGCCTTTCTGAATGGTTTAATTGACAAAGAGGTTTATGTAGAACAACCTAAAGTCTTTGCTGATCCTAAACATCCTGACCATGTGTACAAACTTGAAAAGGCTTTGTATGGCTTAAAACATGCTCCTAGAGCTTGGTATGAGAGGCTAACTAATTTTCTGTTAGGCCTAGGTTTCAATAGAAGTGATGGAAATAGAACATTGTTTGTCCTTAGAAAAGGCTCTGATATATGCATTGCTCAAGTTTATGTGGATGATATTGTATTTGGCTCTACTAACAAGTCTACTTTAGACAAATTTGTTGAGTCTATGACAGGAACATTTGAGATGAGCATGATTGGTGGGCTCAACTACTTTCTGGGACTACAAGTTAAGCAGCTGGAGAATGGTATCTTCCTGAACCAGGAGAAGTATGCAAGGAATCTGATGAAGAGATTTGAGCTACAAGAGTCCAAGCCTTGCAAAACTCCTATGTCCTCTTCAGTGAAGATAACAAAAGATGGCACTGGCAGTAATGTTGACCCAACATTGTACAAATCCATGATTGGTAGTTTGCTATATCTCTCTGCCTTTAGACCTGACATCATGTTTTCAGTATGTGTTGGTGCTAGGTACCAAGCTGAGCCAAGGCAATCTCACTTGATTGCTGTGAAGAGGATTCTTAGATATATCTCTGGAACTTCACCTTTAGGCATTTGGTATTCTTATGGCACTAACACTAACTTGGTTGGTTTCAGTGACTCTGTCTGGGCAGGTGATGTGGATGACAGGAAATCCACAAGTGGGGGCTATTTTTATTTGGCGAATAATTTGGTCTCCTGGTATAGCAAGAAGCAGAAATGTGTTTCATTATCAACTGTTGAATCAGAATATGTAGCAGCTGGCAGCTGTGTTACCCAAGTTGTGTGGCTCAAACACATGCTTTCAGATTATGGACTAGATAGTGATACACTTCTCATGTTCTGTGACAATCTAAGTGCCATAAGTATCTCTAGGAATCCTGTCCAACATTTTAGAACTAAGCATATAGACATAAGACATCATTTCCTAAGATATGGTAGAGGACAAAGTGATCAACATTGAACATATTAAGACAACTAATCAGCTTGCTGATATGTTTACAAAGCCTTTAGATAGTGAGAGATTCTTCAGTTTGAGGAAATCTCTTGGCATGTGCAATATGTGAAAATGTTGAGGAAACCAGTGTTGTCATAACACCATTGACTAGCACTGGTGTATTGGTTGTGGTGTAGTAGGTACCCTGTTGTTTTCCTTTGTTGAATTAATTTCCTTGTGAGTCTCATTTCATATGTGTATTGTCATATGTGGCTTGTGTGGGTGAACTCTTTGATTAAAAACTCTTTCTAGTTATCAGTTTCACATCTTTGTTTTGAAAAAGTAATAAAACTCTTCTGTTGTCTGAGGTTGTGATTGCCTAACATATGAAGAAGCTGGGGTACACAAAGTTCACTACTTTGATGTCTATTCAGTTGTGTCTTATTCATATGGAAGGTGTACATGATATGTGGAGAAGCTGGGGTGCACGATGTTGACAGCTTCACTGTTACTCAGTTGTGCTTATTTACATGTTTCTGTTTGTTTGGCCAAGAAACACATGAGGGTGATCTTTTCTACTAGGGTGTTTGAGGTTTAGATTTCTTACATTTAGTAGCACTGATCACTTGGTGATTCTCTTGAATGCAGGTTGGTAAACAAGTATGCATAAGGAATTGGGGTGTTGGGGTGTATGATAAATGAATTGCCAACATTCAAGGCCTTTGTACTTGCCTAACCTGCTGCTGTTAATGTTGTTACTGGGGTGTGTGGAGTTCAGGCTACCCTCATTCAGTAGTGATATTAGCTTTGTGTTTAGCAACCTTCTGTTTTGGTTCAGATGAGTTATGAAAATAATAAAGATTATTAAGAGATGTGTGTTGTGCTGGTTTGAGGAGTTTTTCATAAAGTGTTTACCATCTGCCCATTTGACATTACATTGTTGCATTCATGTAGAACTGCATTGTTTTCCTTCTTGTTGTTGAGTTGTGTCGGTCTAGGCGTAGGGGTAGCATAATTCATGTGTTGAGCCATAGAATTGGGTGACATACTGCAGGTGACACACTTTTCTGTGACTTTCTATGCCGTGGAAGTGAATTTTTTGCTTGAATTCATAAATGCTTATCTCTGTGTGTTTCTTGTTATCTATGTTGCTTACTCATGATTTTGATCAGAACAATATGTATGAGGTACTCACTTGCTATATTGGTTAAGTTTCAGATGTATTTTTTGATGTATTTCAAGCTCTCACATGAATTTGACTTGGAGAAGCCTGTACCTCCATCTTCGGTTTTGAATGTTATTGAATGTTATCCCAACATTGTGCACAGTCGCATGTCAACATTGAAAACAGAAACTTATAAGTTTTCAGTTTTTTTGAAAACCGCTTTGGTTAACTTTTAATTAAACATCAAAGAATGTGCGCGGGAAAACATAGTGGGAAAGTTTTACTTGGTTCAAATTTGGTAACTACCCATTAACATTAATTCTCTTTCCTTATTCACGGTTATTTCAAAAATCAAAACCCTATTTTCCTTAATTCTCCTTGCCATTTTCATATTTGTGCTTACTTTTCAAAATTTCTCTCGCAACTCTCAAATTCTCTCAATTTTCTTCTGCGATTTCTTTCACAACTTCTCTACTAACAATGGAAAGCAAGTCTCCCATGCAAACTCTTGCAGATGTTTCCCTGGGAAGTGAACCCACTGCTGCACGCACTCGTACACACACTAGAGGCGCTGCTGCAAAGACAGTTGATGCTCATGTTGCTGCTAAAAGAAAGGCGATCCCCTACTTGCGACGTGGGAAAAAGTCCAAACAGGGAGAATCGACCTCCAATGTTGAGCCAACTGCTGATTCAACCACTCCCATCACCAATGAACCTGAAATTGAGGTAAACACTGCTGAACCCAACCTTGAACATGATGTTGACTTAACTGTTGAGGGAGAGGATAGTGAATCCGTTGAAAAGTCTGTGGAGAAATCCGTGGATGCGTATGTGGACAAGATGGTGAGGAAGTGGATTAGGGCTCAAAAGAAAAAGAGAAAGGGCAATGGGGAGAAATTGAAAAATATGTCTGAGTCTGCTAAGGCAAGGGCTGAGGCCAGGAAAAGGCTGGCTGAGAGATCAGCTAGGAAGAGGGATGCTGAGGCTGAGAAGAAGGCTGAGGATGAAAAGAATGTTGCTGCTGTTGCTCAGAGAAAGAGGAAAGGAAAGTAAATGATGGAAGAAGAAGTAGAGGTGTTGGATGTTGAGGATGAAGAGGAAGAAGAGGAGAAGAAAGAGGAGACTGAGGAGGAGCAAGATGTTGCTGCTGATGTTGGGGCAACATCAGGAACAGAGGAGTACACAGATGGGTTGTATGTGGTCTATCCTGATGATCAGGGGAGCTACTTTTCTCCTTACTATCTCTCTCAAGAGTTGGAGAAGAAGTGGGATTCCTTCAAAAGAAGGGAGATTCACACTGAAAGAGCTATAGAGATGGCCAGTTTCAAAGAGGGCAAGGTGATGGACTTGCTTGAGGCAAGAGGGTTACAACAATCAGTGATGGAGCTGAGTGACTATGCTCCTAAGATTGTTATGGAGTTCTACCTAAATCTCTCCAAATGGATCAGGGACTACAGATCTCCGAAATTTGGAAAGGCTTGGGTGAGGGGGAGAGTCTTCAACATTGACCCCTACACCATCAACAAGATCTGTGGATTTCCTACTGCTGATGAATATGAGGACCCCTATTATGATGATGTGATTCAGGACTTGACTGGAGGGTTGGTCAAAATGTGGAGAGATGCTCTGCCAACCACAAAACTCACCTCCCTCAGTGCTGTCTTGCACAAGATAGCCTGCTTCAACTGGCTGCCAAGCAAAAATGTCACTGTTTTGACTAAGGAATCAACAATCTTAGTCTGCAAAATCAAGAATGGACTGGCAGTGAACATGGGGGAGAGGATTGTGAAGTCTATGTATGAAGTTGCTGGAAGGAAAAATGGCATGCTGCCTTTTCCCTCTTTCATCTGCAAAATCCTTAACAAACAAGGATTGAAGACAAGTGTTACTGTGGGCTGGAGGAAGAATGACACTGAACTGACAATTCTCCCAAGCTACTTGTCTGGATCAAGAGTGAGAGACCTTCCATGGAACACAAAAGGAGTGGTGAGACCAAGGGCTCAAAAGAAGAAGGCTCGGGAGTTTGCTGGAACTTCAGTGCCTATGTTCAATGAAGAAGAAGAAATATGAGGTTTTATAAATAAAATGAGGACTAACAAATTAAGCCATACTTGGAGTCCTCAACCAAGCAGACCATACATAAGAACCAAGGCTAAGGAGGCTTAAAGTTATGCCTCCCAAAACGAGAAAAATGTAGATCGCAATTGGAGCCCCGATCCCCAAGAGTTTCGCTGCCGAAGATCACACCTAAAGATGAAGTGTGCGGTTCGGCTTTGAGCTCATGATTTGAGACGTGAGGACCCCAACAAGTGAGATTTCGTGTGCCTTTATCCCCAAAAGCATCGCGACCGAAGATCACACCCAAAGGTGGAGTGTGCAATTCGGAGTTGCGGTTTTCACGGGACATAAGAACACTAAATCTCACCCTAGTGCTAGCATCAAAGAGATTACAATAAAGAGCATATCCCAGCGGATGATACCTCGGAAAGTATATATAGTACAGGGAATTAAGCGAGAAAATAAAGAAGCTAATGATACAATCATAGTCACTACGCACGCATTGTTTATCTTTGTTGCACTTGATGGCAGAGAGACTTATGAGGTCACAATTAATATGATCAGTTAGAGAATCGACCCATATTCCTTTGTCCTCGTTGCCAAGGAGGTTGACATGCAAGAGAGTCACTTGAAGATTGTCACCACTTTCCACAAAAAGCCAAAAAGATCCAAAGTCGGCCTTGAAGACGCACCACCCCTCCAAGCATCTCCGGAACTCACAATTATACCTAAACCAACAATAAATAAACCCAATCGATCCATACACATGATCGGTACAGCAAATATAAAAATAAACACCAAGTGTCCGAGTGTTTAATTTATGTAAAACCATACTATAAAAATATACAACCATATCGAAGCTCACAAAGAGCACGAGCCAATGATCCATATCAAGAGTACGCCGAGAGTAGTGTGCAAAGATCTTCAAATACCCTTGACCATGAATGAGAGGGAGAAAGCGAAGTTCGGTCAATGGCATTTGAGTGGCCAAAACGCAAAGGTGAATATATCGTGAAATCACACGATTAAATGTGATTCTATGAAGGCTAAGAATCTGGATGGGATCGGCATGAAAGCAAGGACATAAAATGGGGTACTCCCGATGGTTCGAGCGGTGTATCTCGGGAGGGGAGAGCGAACATCCAAACCTGCAAATTATGTTAGAAAAACCATCCAAAAATAGATTCCTACATAATAATATATCATAGTGGCCGAAGCGTGCAAAGATTTGAGTGAAGCCATCATGAAAATGAAGTGATAGTGTATGCAACGCGGCAAAAGAAAGAAAAATGACTTCACTCGTGTTTAGCCAAAATAACAATGATAGAAGGCGTGAGCTACAAGGATTAACAAGTAGCATGAAATACCTCGACCTATAGTGAGGGACGGTCTCGGTAAAAAGGACAAGAATGGAGGCCGTCAATTCGTATTTTTTGGAACCCGAAGATAAGCCCATCCTTCCTTGTCTTTCATTACAAGGGACTTCACCTTTAAACTAGAATCATTGAGAGAGAATCTCCCATTAGAACGATGCGCACAAGCCTCATTTGCTAACTGATCCGCAACAAAGTTTCCTTCACGAAAAACATGCTTAATCGTGCCACGGAGCTCCCGAAGAAAGAATCTTATTTTATCAATAAATTCAATAAGTTTCCACGGACCACCTTGCCTTGCGCTGATCATCGGAAGGGTAACTTTCGCATCCGTTTCAACCACAATGTCAAACAGATTCAGCAAATAACAATACTCAAGCCCTTTATAGATCGTCATAATTTCAGCTTCAAGATTGGTAGAATTCTCAAGAGCAAGATGAAAACACCAAGAGCAGTTTCCTTCGTTATCACGAAGAATACCACCTGCACCGGCAGCCCCCGGATTCCCTTTCGAACTGCCATCGGTATTGAGCTTAAAGCTGCCAACAATCGGCGGTTTCATACTATCAAGCCTGATCCGTACTCCCCAATCATTCGCAACATTTTTATATCCACGCCAAAATTTTTCGGGACACGGGGTGAGTGCGAAAATATCTCTAACATGATCAATTACTTTGCCAATGATTTTTTT
The DNA here is from genome assembly GCA_948329865.1 of Linaria vulgaris. Classification (NCBI taxonomy): domain Eukaryota; kingdom Viridiplantae; phylum Streptophyta; class Magnoliopsida; order Lamiales; family Plantaginaceae; genus Linaria; species Linaria vulgaris. Next base: position 36,463,824 of record OX415251.1, on the reverse strand, counting down.
TGCATCCATAGGAATTCTTCTATGCCTCGCATCATTTCTAGCCGACCAAATAAACCATAAGGCAAATATCGGGATCAAAACCCGAATGTGGCCTGCAATTGTTTTTATTTTCGAACGGATCCAATATGCAATAATATTCCGCCAAGACATAACTCTAGGCATTTTCATAATAAAGGAACCGAAGAAAAAAACCCACACCTCATGCGCAATATTTCCCTCCCAAAAAAGATGGTGATTAGTCTCGAAATTTTTACCACAACAATTGCACATCGACACCATAGAATAATACTTGAGAAGCTTTTGATCCGTCGGCAAAATATTTTGAACAAATCTCCAAACAAAGAATGAAATATTAGGCATGATAAATTTGTGCCACAAAAATTTAAACACACCTTGTTCTTCCATTGGTCGTTGTAACACTTTCCATGCGGACTTGGTAGAAAAAAGACCGCTTGATTCGTGTTTCCATATAGGCGTGTCGCAACCAATTTCTGCAGTCGGTCTTGCCACCACTTGTATAAAAGACTCCTCCTCGAGTGCGCTATCAAGCTTATCCATATCCCATTCATTTCTCACCCAAAAATCTTGAATCTTGCTATTAAAGTCAGGCTCGGCCCCATCCTTAGGCTGCAATATACTTGTACCAATCCAATGATCTTGCCAAAAAAACGCATTACCATTTTTTATAAGCCAAAAAATGTGAGGTTGTGCAATCACCGCCTCTCTCGACAACCTTTTCTAACCGCTCGATTCCCACCCCCGAATCGAAAGAAAATTAGGCCGAGCGGTGTATCTAGCCATCATGTACCGTGCCCAAAGAGAGTTTTGCGCACGAAATCGCCACCAAAGTTTGACCCCAAAAGCGTTCACCATGCTTTCTAAGGATTTCACATTAAGTCCACCTTTGAAAAAAGGCGCACAAATTCGTTCCCAACTCCTCCAATGCATACGCCGTTTAACAATACTTGATCCCCATAAAAATCTAGAGAAAGTGCTTTCGAGCTCTTCCAACACACATAGCGGCGGTTCCAAAATTTGGCATAGATAAATCGGAATCGAACAAAGAATACTCTTAATAAGAGTGAGCCGCCCACCAAAATTAAGGAATTTCATTTCCCATCCGGAAACAAGGCCGCGGACATGATCAAGCCAAGGAATAAAATGCATGGAGTTTAGGCGACCTCTAACAAGTGGCGCGCCAAGATAAGTGATAGGGAAATTACCCCGAGCAAAGCCGGTCGACTCACAAACTCTTCCAATGTACTCATTACTCACAAATATAGTCGGAATATAGCAACTCTTCATAGCATTAGTATGTTGTCCCGACACCATTTCATAAAGCAAAAGAAACTCCTTTAGCTTTTTCATATTATTCACTGTGCCACGGATAAAAATAATGCAATCATCGGCGTATGCTAAATGCGATACCGAAAGGCCGCCTCCCGTGTCAAGAAAAAGATCAACATGCCGGGAGTATAGCTGATCAAGACCCCGAGAAAGAAATTCCGCCGCTATGATAAATAATCCGGGAGAAATCGGATCCCCTTGGCGAACCCCATGTTTGGATTCAAAAAATCCGTTCGCTTCACCATTGACAAGAATAGAGAAAAAACAATGCTCAACACAATTCTTGATATACCACACCCAATGTTGAGAAAAACCAAATTTCATTAGACATTGATACAAAAAATTCCAATCAAGCCTATCATAAGCTTTTTCCATATCAAGTTTCACAATAGCATTATATTGATCTCTTCTTCGACTAAGATTAGAAACCATTTCTTGCGCTAAAAGAATATTATCCCCAATGAGCCTATCTTTCACAAAACCACTTTGAGACGGAGATATGATCTTAGGAAGAATAAGAGCAAGCCGATCATTAAGAAGTTTTGCAATAATTTTATAACTCACATTGCAAAGGCTTATGGGACGATAGTCTTTCCATTCGCGCGGGTTCTCTTTCTTGGGGATAAGGGCGACATTTGTGGCTTTGAACATTCTCGGAAATGCATTGCCTTTGAAAAAATCCAACACGGCTGAATAAAGATCCATATGCACAATATCCCAACACTTTTGGTAAAATAAAGCGTTGTAACCATCGGGGCCGGCGACACTTTCCGTATTGAGACCGAAAACCACTTCCTTTAATTCCTCAAGACTCGGAACACGGCACAACCACTCATTATCATCATTAGAAACAAGGTGAGGTATAAAATTGAGATTATGACAAGCTAAAACATCAATAGGATCAGCGAGAAGGGACTGAAAATACCTCGCCGCCGAAGGACCTATGTCATTTGCATCGTTCATAAGCACATTATTTTCATAGATCTCAAAGATCCTACCCTTTGCTTTCTTCTTTTCCGCCATTGCTTGAAACATGCGAGTATTCCTTTCGCCCTCAACAGCCCATTTACAGCGAGAACGTTGTTTCCAATAAGCCGTTTCCATTTTTCTCACAAGCGTGAATTCAGAGAGACATTTCTGGATATTAGTGCGAGTGGCGGGCGACGGGAACTGATCAAAATCAGATTCGGCCTTTTTAAGCAGTTCTTCCTTTTCAATAATTTTTTGGAAAATGTTTCCAAACTTCTCACGATTCCACGACTTAAGATCCTTCTTCAATCGAATGAGTTTAGCACCAAGAATATACATACCAACACATTCGACCTGTTTCTCCCAACTTTCCTTCACAACATCAAGAAAGGAATGATGATTAACCCACATAGCTTGAAACCGGAAAGGTGATGGTTTATTTCTCACCACCCTTTCAAAGGAAATAATGAGAGCACTGTGATCGGATTGTTTGCGTGGAGAATGTTCCACCTTTGTGGACTGAAATGTCGTGCCCCATTCATGGTTAACAAGAGCGCGGTCAAGTCTAACCATCGTGCCATCACATCCCGCATCCTCAAGACTACAATCTTCAACACAATCCCGAAAGTCACTCATGTCACATTCAAGAGGCGGCGTCTTACCAATTTTTTCATTCACGTGTAACACACAATTAAAATCCCCCATCACAATCCACGGTTTAAGGTCATCGTTTCTTCTCAAACCATCCCAAAGAGGCCTACGAAGTAGGCGAGTTTGTTTGGCATAAACAAACGAGCACATAATCGGTTTAGGATATAAACCCGACTTCACAACGCAATGAATAAATTGATCATGCGGTTCAATAACTTCTATCTCAACATTATGATCACCAAATATCCAAATCTTATTGTTAGGATTACGGACAGCCGTGGAAAATTGAAACCTTCTCAAATAACGTACTTCATCAAAAGCAACTTTTGGTTCAAGAAGAACAAGAATATTCGGCTTATGTCTCAAAATCAAATCATAGACATTATCACAAGCTTTGTCATTCCCCGCACCCCGCACATTCCAGCAAATAATTCTCATTTATATACGAGAGGTTGAGGACTTACTTCTCAATTTACGTGTTGATTGCTCTATCTTCTTTTGCTCCCGGTTCTTAGGAAGAGGATCTTTAATCGCATTGGCAGGTAATGCATCCACAAGATCATCTTTCAGGTAATCCTTGCGAATTTTACCTCGCGTATGTCTCGACCGAGAGTCTTGCGGATCAGGCTCCCGTTCATCTTCGCCATCCGAGTTTGAAAAATCACGGTTGACATTTTCCTCTTCAATCCAATTTTTACCAAGAAGCCGAACCGGAGATCTATTCGTATCACAATCAAATGATTCGTTTTTGCTTTCATCCTCACTACTCTCTTTATCATATCCACTTTCTTCCATTTGAGGAATTTTACTCGGCACAAAACTCTTGCGAGGCGATATAATCAGATTTTTCTTTTGGATTTGGGAGTCCGAGAGCCTGCCAAGATCTTCATAATCATTCATAATATCATCTTTATTAGGCACATCAATATTCAGGTTGTCCTTTTCCATACCGCACGCATCCTCGGCCTCATCATTGGAATGAGACTCCAAATTCACAACTTCATTGACTTCCTCCTCTTGATTAATGTTTTCCTCCACCTCAAGACTAGCAAACTGATTAGAATCTTCACGACGCAGAATTTTTTAAGGCGCAAATGTCGCATCATGGACCTTGTTGTTCGCAGCAGCAAAAGAAACATTTTTTACTTTCTTGGCCGGGCTATAATTTGACGTGCTATGGTTCTTATCAATCGGAACCCATCCAGATTTTTCCTTGCCATGTTGACTGTCCAACTGAGTCGAGGATTCATTAGATTGCTTAATCTTTCCACCGCATTCACCAACAATGTGGTCGAGCTTGAAGCATTTCGTGCAGTAAGTTGGATAGTTTTCATAAACAACGTTTTGCTTCACATAAAACATTCTCGGACCTGTCTTGACTCCCCAATCTATAACCTCTTTTTTCGGCTCAAGTAAATTTACTTCAATGCACACACGCGGATTATCAGGTCTCGTCATAGTAAGCGTTCCTTCGTCAACACGTAACGGCTTACCAATATTGCGAGCAATGTTAAACAGCGCACCTTTTTCACAATATCTCATATTAAGACCGGGGAATGCAACCCACATTGCCATGATAGGCGGATCCGAGTTCGGATTAAACGAAGGAGTCCACTTAATGATACGTCCCGGTAAGTTCATGAATTCAAGATCCTTTTTGAGCCAAAGGCGAGTGTAATCCTCTTCGTTCTTGAGATTAATCATCACATGTCTAGGACCAATCGGTCCAAGATCATATCCACCTTTTAGATTCAGATACTTTATCCTTCTATGAATAAAAGGATATGCGGGAATCTCCAATGTGAAGTTAAGGATCATAACGAATTGAAGCCTATCGTCAAGCTTCTTAATTTCTTCTTCTTCGAAAACAAGCATAGGTTTCCCTCGAATAGTGTGAAATGGTTTCTCAACAATGGAATCATCGCCAACAAATGATTTATTCATGGCGTACGAGGATTTACCATTCACCGCTTGAGCAAAAGTCCCACCTGACATAGGAGGTCTCAATTGGAACGGACGTGGGTTCGCGGGTGCAGCGCGAGGATACATAATTCGTTTGCTTTTATCCTTAATCGCATTCGAATGTGTTTTAGGACCAAGAAGAGAGGAACCACCTTTGTCAAAGTTGCTGGAAATTTGGGGAAAAGACCCTCTTAAATTCGCATTCGTTCCTTTAGGGAACAACTCCAAATCGGGAGACGAGTTGGGAGCCACGGATGCTGTCCGTACAATATCAGAATTGATAGGCGACAAATCATTTGCAAAAATATGCTCAACATCTAATAAGTCATCCTTACTAAGCAAATCCTTGTTGGCTGATTTTGATGATGTGGCGGTCGGGTCCATACCACTAGGACCATCATTGACCGAAGTCAACTGAGCCATTAAACAATTGAGAGAATATACTCAGCAAATAAACAAACCAATGCCAATGATGGGCAAGGAGAACACTACCCACGCCCAACAGGGGAACAACAGTTAGTGGAGAGGATAAACAACACTAAACTTAAACCTCCTCCATGCTGTACTTGTTAATAAACAAATAGGATCTGGACTTGATGATTAGATGATGAAGAATCCGGCCACCTATGATCGGAAAAATCAACGAAAACTGGAACTCAAACAAGAACAACCCAGCCGCACCAAAACTGTTCGACAGAACCCAAAGCTGGAGAAGAAAACGATAGGAGACCAATAACATGAACTCCAAAAATTCCCAGCTGCTCCAGATCACAAGATCAACAAAATAGGAAGCCAAAACAACAAAAAAAAACGAACAAAAAAGCCCCGGAGACAGGAACCCCACCGCAAACTACACAACCGCACCAGAACTGAACTAGTGAACCCGTAGCGAGGGGAAGACCTCAAGGAGACCAAGAAGATGAACTCCAAAAAATCCCAACTGCTCCAGATCACAATACTTATGATATAAGAAGCCAAAACACTCAAAGAATCTAACAAAAACACCCCAGAGACAGGAACCCCAATGCAAACAACAGAACTGCACCAAGCAAGAACGCAGGAAACTGAGGCGAGAAGAATTGATCAAAAAGACCAAGATGATGAACACCAAAAAATCCCACCTGCTCCAGATCACAAGAACAACTAGAGCGGGTGCCAAATCAAGCAAGAAACCAATAAAAAACACCCCAAAAACCGAAACCCCACCTAGAACAAGAAAACCGCGCAAACGAACCGAAAAAGCGAACGAACGAAAGGAGAGCAACAAGGTGAGCAACAAAAAGAAGGAAGAACACACAACAAAGAGTGAGCAACAAGTGAAGATTAAAGCCCTATCGATGAAACCCGAGAGTTTGCATGGAGCTAAGAACCAAACACGAATTGAACACTCTCCAATGTCAAGAGGGGAACGCTACGTCAAGTGCAATACAGGTCGCAAGATTAACCTCCCTTCAAAGGGCTTTGTGTTGAAAGAGAAGAGAGAATAGAAAAAACGAAAACACTAACCAAAAGAACTCGCCATGAATGAAGAAATGGAAAGGTCTTACGCATACACCATTAAAGACACTGAACCAGAACTTTGAACTCTAAAACCTTTAGATGTTTTGATTTGTTACATGCTATGTTCAATGAAGAAGACTGCATGGTCATAACTTCTGCTTTTGTGGATCATTTGCTGAACTGGTATAGGGGGCAGGTTGCTGATTGTCAGAGGGAGATTGAGGAAAGAAAGGAACACCTCAAAGAGCTGGAGGACATGGTGAAAAATTTGGAGAAACTCCCTTCTTCACAAAAAGGGGGAGAGTAGTTCCAAAATTTTAAATTTTTGTCTTCTAGTTTATGTTTTGTTTCTTAAGAACTGCTAATATCTTTGAACTACTGGTACATTAATCTCTAATTGGTTTTATTTGATCAAGGGGCTTGTCCTTGATATCTAGTTATGGCCTGTAACTCTAAGTACTACTGATGAACTGCTCTAACTGCTTTTGCTTATGAAAGTACATTTTGAACTACTTTTCTAGTTAACCTTTTATGCAGGAAACTTAATGGTTTCAATGTTGAGGCAACATTGATGAATGTTGAGGTCTGAACATATGTACATATGTGGGTGTAGTGATGACTTTAATATTTGTCTTTGCCACTTTAACGTTGAATTTGTTATCTTGTATTGAGGGGGAGCAGTTTAGTAGTTTAATGTGTTTCTTGTAGATTCTAACTTTTTGGATATAAGACTTGATTGGAACAGGTGTTGGTTTTGTGAAGAAAGGCAAAAGGGGGGAGATTGAAAGTGCAGGACTTTCTGGAATCAATGTTAGATGATGCAATGTTAGACGATGTTGGGTTAACATTAAGGATAACATTGAAAGCCGAGAGCTTGTGCGAAAACTGCTCTTTAGTTGTCAAAATTAAGTTTTGCCTTTATTCACATATTAACCAAGTTTCACGGTTTTATTTGTTTATGTTTATGTCCAGGAAGGTATCTTTATCATAAGGAAGAGCTATAGAAGATTCCTTACTTGAAGTTTCCATAATTCAAGCTAAGTTGAATTGTCAACTCACACGGTTTCAAAAGAAGGAAACAAGCTAGCTGTTCTCTGCGACGCGATTCTTTCCAGGATTCTGCGAATTGAAGAAGATGTGTTACCTTGTTAAATCGGTAACAATGGAAACACATTCACAGGAAAGATTTGAAGTTCACAAAGAAGGCAAATATCAACAAGGAAACAACAAGAGTTACCAAAACTGTGAACAACACATCTTGGCGTGCAAGACTCAAGAAATCCATAAAAGATGTGAAGTTCATCAAGATGAAGACAAGACAATCGTGCTAAACAATCCAAGAGATTAATCATTCTTTGTATTGTCTTCGTCTTGTTTTGCGAAGTTTTTGTATCAACTGCTTAAGTTTAGTTCATAGAAGTTAAGTAGTTCTTACTTGTCTGCTTCGTTGAGTTCGATCAACAAAGAGCGTGAGCGAATTGTTGTGAGGAACGTTTTTGATAAAACCTTTATGGTTATTTGGCCTAAGGCTCGGAAGTTTTTAGTAATATTGAAAACTTCTTAAAATTATATCTTCTTGTGTTCTTACTTCCGCTGCACATTATTATTATCAAGAAGATCAAAATAGAGTTAAGGCAATTCCAGCTTAACTCTCAAAAGTGTTTTGTCAATTCACGGATCAAGATTTTCATATGTGAAGCAAAATAAGATTAAGTCTATTGAGACGCGAACCACTATAAAATTTCTTGTGTTCTATTTTACTTACCTCGTGTGAATATTACGCCAACCACTATAAAATGTATTAGTGCAACAATAAGATCTTACATAAACTATTATAGTTTTACCAAAATTTCGAAACGACCGGACTTTTGTTTTTGATATCCTATGATGCTTGACCTTTTTCTTTTAGATAAATAATTATGCTTGAACTTAAGCACACGCAAACTCTACAAACTCTTTAAAAGAAATATTTCAGCAAACTAAATACGACTTGTACCTTTTTCTTTTTTAAAGATTGCACAAGACACGTAGACTCAACCTCCGAATTCGAGATGGAGATAGCAAATACTCAATCCAAATTCTAAAGGAATAACAATTTGTATGCTCTGGATTTGGAGAGTGACGTGCCAACAACCTAGCTACTAATTAAACGGGCCCCACCTCAACAGTGAGAGCTTCATTCCTAAACAGTATGTTCGTCGGTGGGGGTCCTAGTCTCCTAGACAGTACTTAGTGTTAACATCATAACACGTAATGCCACTGAAATGGTTTCTTTAACAAAGTTGTGGATATTTTCCATTAAAATTCGTAAAACAACCCCTACCAAATCAACATCACCGATTGTTGAAAATTATAATATAAACCATAATGTGGGATTCCATGAACACCCGGCCAAAGATGGAGATTTTATGATCTCCAAATCCACACGGGGGGATGAATTCAAATAAACAAACGTAGTAAGCCGTATGTTTGCTCGTGCAATATTTTATAATAATTCCATTTTGTCTTTTCATGCCGGTGTATAATTTGAAGCTATTCCCCTTAATTCATATTGTATTTTTCACGTTTGTTTCCCATACCTGCTAGCTTCATTTCCCCGTCATTTCGCAAGCACTATCATAGATAGTTCGTTATATTTAATGAAAAAATTCATCCCTTTATATACACTTCATATCAGTCTCTTAGTGGTAGATAACTAATCATCAGTTCACTTTCTTTTCATTGAAATAATAATTATTGATCATTAAACTGAGTTGGTAGTGTGATGGGTGGCCTTGTGAAGATGGTCAAGTTCCTTAGACTCAAACTGAAGCGTAAAAGAGTTTTGAGTAGAGTTGCCACCTTTGATCTCGATGGTGGATCGGAAAATAATGATTAGGGCCGATTTTGTTGGGAGCAGATTGAGAAATTAACCAACAATTTTTCTCGGGTTATTGGGTACGGAGGGTTCAGTACTGTGTACCTGGCTCATGGATTATTTCCCGGTTCGTCGGCACCCGCAGCGGTGAAAGTGCAATGCGGTAGCGAGCTCCTGAATCAAGCATACAAGCAAGAATTGGAGATCTTGCGTCATCTCCACCACCCTAATATTGTGAAATTGTTTGGCTTTTGTAATGATCGAGGTGCGTAAAATAGATATTTATAGTTGGTAACATATTATATTTTGGTATATTACCGTTACAATATAATTTTGATTGGTTTTACTTGTTAGTTATAATAACCTGATGAATCTTATTGTTTGATACGTGCAGAAGAAGGTATATTGGTATTCGAGTATGTTCCATATGGCAACTTGCAAGAAATACTTCATGGATCAAAATCGAGTACGCAGCTTTCTTGGAAGAGACGCATGGTCATAGCGTTCCAAGTGGCCATGGCATTGGACTATCTCCACAACCATTGTGGGATGCAAATTGTCCATGGGGACATCAAATCGTCCAACATATTACTTGATAAAAATCTTAACTGTAAACTATGCGACTTTGGGTCTTCGAGGATGGGGTTCACTTCCTCCGTTCTTCCCTTATCCTCAGACTCCCCTTTAACGAGGAGGAACCGTAAGAGGCTTTTAGGCTCTCCTGGCTACATGGATCCTCACTATTTGTGGACGGGGCTTGCCACCAATAAGAACGACATTTACAGCTTTGGTGTCATTGTTTTGGAACTCATAACGGGAATGGAAGCTTTTGAGCCAGCCAATGGAGAGAGATTGACCTCAAAGGTGGGATTGATGCTAAGAGATGTCGAGAAGGCAATAGAAATGGTGGATCCACGACTCAAAAAGCACGACCTCCTCGTCGAGGAAGTGAAAGCCATGGCTACATTAGCCGCTATGTGTCTCTCTGATTCTCCAAGCCTTAGGCCTTCTACTTCTGGTATCTTGACAACCATGAGAGAAAAAATCCCATCAATATCCATGATGTTAGAGAAACAAAAACATTAATTAGAAAAAAATTGTTTAGTTGTACAAATTTAGCAATGTTCGATTTCTTACTTTTAAGTGACTATTCTGAAATTTAGCAATGTTCGATTTCTTACTTTTAAGTGACTATTCTGGGATTGTGGAATTGTGGTAGTGATTTTGTTTAAGTTTGAGATATATGTAGATGGATTTTGTTCTAAAATCTCTACAATGACATAATGCACAATATTCTTTATCTTTTTTCTTGTAGTGTCCGAGACCGTGAATCGTAGCTAAAATTACTAACTACATTAATATAATGACTAAAATTGAAGGACGTCATGAAAATTGTATTAACCTAAGATAAAGGACATTATTAGCCAGATGATACAAGACAAAATGACTAAAATTAACTAAATTGCGGATTACCTGAGGATCAAGATGTATGATAAGTTACAACGTTTGCGACAACCCTAAAGTTAATAGAGTCATTATGCATTTTACACAAATACTTAGATACGCCGATAGATCAATATAAATATCTGTGTAAATATACCTACACGCTAATATTTTTTATCATAAAATATTTTTTTAAGTAATGAAATAAATGAAACGAGGCAAAAACAGATTATTGAAACTAGTTAGCTAATTAAATGCACGCAAATAATAAAGCAGACGTTAATAAATAAATTAAATAAGACGGGCTTCCTATATTCCATTTATACAAGACTTAAAGATGCATCTTTCATCCATCAAACTCTGTCTCTCTTTCATGCTTCTTTAACTTTACTCATGAGTATCAGTCTACACCAAGTATATGACCCGATGAATAGTTACGCTACAAGAAATCTATTATTGGCGACGACATTAGAAATGAAATCCATCGTCAATTAGTACAAGGTTATTCTCGAAGAAAATTTGTTGCCAATTCCTCAAAACACAATATTGGCGACGAATTTATGTTGGCAATAAATTTTTGTTAAAGAAATTTATTGGCTGGGGGGCTTGGAGCTATTGCCAACTATGTTTTTAAATTAAGAAGAATAAAACAAAAGCAAAAAGTTTGGCGAAAATTTTTGCCGGTAAAGGCCCCAAGGCGTTGCCAATAACTACTTTTTTGTTTGAAAAAGAAACGATAGAAGTTTGGCGATAAAATTGCCGCCAAACTCATTTTCAACGGGCCTCTGCCATCGCCAAAATATACGTTTCTCACTTTACTTTTCATATCAAATCTTTATTCTCCTCGACTATCCTCTTCATAAATAGTTTTAGATAGCTGATAATAGTAGCATCCTTTGTTCGAAAAAAGCCCCGACTAAAAAACTAAGTGGACAAACCCTATTGCAATTACTTAGGGTTCAATGGAGGAAATGATGTTGCCCACACGAAGATCGATGCTACTACCACTTCCTCACCTTCTAATGAATACAAGGCTAGTCTACTAGTCCCCCACCATATTGGAGTTAATCACTACTAAATTAATGCTACTTACTTAATTGAATATAAGGCTAATCTAATGAACATAATTGAAGATGATTGATTGTTTTGGTTGTAAAGCAGATGAATAACAAATGTGTTTAGAGTTCGCTTGACTACAAATCTCACATAGTAGTTAATAGACAAACCACCTATGTTTCTTTAACTTTTTAAGTCTTCTTGAATTCTTACGTATTCAATAGATCCGTGATCTATTGCCCGAGTTATCCACACATATAAATATCTAAGTCTTTAATTATGTAAATAGTGAGCTAGCGCAATCCAATCCTCACTCGTTTAGAAGAGAGATTAAGTGGGCAATCCAATTCACCATCAGGTAGTGTTAACTAGGCTTACTTTCAAAGATGTCGCTTGATCTAAGTATTGTGCATGAATTCGTGTTAGCTAGTTAAAGTCCCAAAATTAGTTCTAACATGCATAATCTAATATTACTACCGTGGTTTCTCATAAACTAATATTCGTGAATCCTAGCCTGCAACATACAAAATAAATCCCTCTAAACATGTTTAACTTAGATCACCCCTTCTTTTTATAGATACTCGTGTTGCTCTAGGTCTGATTAACAACCATCAGTTTATTTCCACTAAAGTTACATTTTTCCCATGTCGTGCTTCGTGAAGTGTTGCATCACGCTCACCTGATGTTTAACCGCGACTCACGCTTCATGTGAATTCGCGCTTTTTTTTATTTTAGTCGTGCGTGCCGCATTTTCCTAGGCGTTGGTCGCGTTGCTCTTTGTTAGTCAAACGTACTCGCACTTCGATCTAAGCATGATCGTGCTCCATCTTGGTGACTCATGATGATTTTAGGGATGTAGTCGGGGTGCTATATGTGCGTAACATGTCATCGTGCGCCTCAGCTACAGTCCTTAGTTGTCCTCTTTCGTTTTTAAACTGGTATCTACGTGCTTTCATTCATTCTATGCTCCAAAATAGTGATTTTGCCTCAAAACTTCAGAACAATGAAATAAAACATAAAAGTATAGGAAGGCTACAAAGTTGGACAAAAGAACAAGTAAAAACGATAGTAGAATCACATCATCTAAACACTCATCAAGAGTGTAACTTCAGCCTAGAAAACACACCACACGCCAAATATGTACATCAATTAAATAGGATATCATCTAGATTTCAATAAAGTAATTGGCCACACGATAATGAGGACTAATAAACAGTAAGTCGGAGAATTTCGTCTTTTTAAAGGCACATACTTGTCATCTTGCCCCCGATAGAGTAAAAAACCATCTCACGCATCATGTCATTGAAAAGAGCTACCTCACCCAAAAATGAGTCAGAGTGAAAGCTACCAGTGTTGCATAAATAGTGAATTTTCTTACCTTCTTGATACTGCTGTAACGACAAATTCCATATCTCTAAAAAATAAAGACAAGAAAAATTAGTACAATTAAACTTGATAAAAATTTAAATAATTATAGTGTTACAATCTCTAGTATTCCTCTATTTCTTTCTACAAGAACAACGATCTTGAATGTTTAAAGATTTGTGGTGGAACTCTTCCATTTGATACTTAGATGCTTGACAAATGTTGATTCGAGGGCTTGACAACTTGATCTTGGATCAAAAGATGATTTGATTTGGAAATTGATGAAGAACGATATGATCTTCGTCTTCAATTCTTCAAATTTGTTGAACTTTAATCTTCTTTGAAGGAACTTCAATCTTAAAAAATGGTTTTTTGAGGGTCGTAGGACTTGATCTCGAATCAAGCGTAGTTTTGGCTTGAAGTTGTTGAAGAACGATATGAACTCAGTCTTTGATTTCTTGAATTTCTTGAAGCTTGATCTTTTCAGTAGAAGCATGATCTTCAAAAATAGTTATTTGATGAACCTGAAAACTGATGTAGGATCAAATGAAGGTTTTTACGAAGAACGCCATGAATCTCACAAAGAAAACTTTGACGATTAATGGACTTGGTGGAGAGAACTTGTAGAACTTATTTTTTTTGAATGCTTGAATGTTGAATTGTACACATTTGAAATGATTAACTTGATGGAGAGGATTTACAGAACCTCATTGCTCCAAGATTTCTTGATTGTTGATTGTATTTTTTTTTTCTAAAAGAACACCTCAATTTATAGTTATTAAGAGAATCTCAACTAGAATCTTCTGAAGAGATGGACGGTTGTGATTGAGTCCTAGTATTTTTTAATTCGGAACACTTGATTTGAGAGAATCTTCGTTCCATCTCTTGAAGATTGAGACTCGGTAGAGAATTCTTTCCTTATCTTGAGACTTAATGTTGAAATATTTTCCTTTCTTGAGATTCAATGAATATATAATTATTTTAATTTGGATTATATAATATATAATTTGTATTTATTGCATCTTAAGACTTACTATAATTTGATTTAGGACGCATTACTTTTTCTACCCTGTAACTTTGCCTAAAATTCTTAAATGCCCAATTTGGTTCAACCCGAATAAAAATGCCCCGTAACTTTCAATTTTTCTAATAAAATTTCCAAAAATCCCCTTTCGGGCTAAAATGCTGACGTGGCTGTCCAGTCAAGAAAACACTCGGTCTAGTCAACAAAGTGCCCTACCACGTCGATAAATTTTTCCCCAAAAAACATTTCCATTACAATCATTGTAATACACACTTTTTCAGCCCCAAATCATTTCCCTCAAATCAATTTTCGATTTTAATCCTTATATAACCCTACATCCCAAATTTGATTCTTTCCAACTCGATTCAACGTGCGAAAATGTCAGAATCATCCACTAGCTCGCACCTAATGTGCAAATGCGAAAGACCCATTGTTGTGCGGGTGGCTTCCACCGATGCAAACCCAGGTCAAAGGTTTCATGGATGTTGGAAGAGTACATTTGGGTGTGGGTTATTCGTTCAGGAAGATCCGCTGGTATGTGCAAGAGCAAGGATTGTCGTACCTACATTGCAAAGGAGAATCGAAACAAGCGAGGCAAAAGTGAAGAAACTCGAAGAACTATCGTTGAAGAAGAATCACAATTTGGAGAAAATTCATATTTTGTTTGAGAAAACGAACTTGGAGCAGGAAGAGAAGGTCAAGAATTTGCAAATTGAGAACAAGAAGTTGGGTGGTAAGCTCAGGTTTTGTCTAATAATCATATTATTATTTTGTGTTGTTATTGTGAAGTTGTAATGAGATTGTAAGAGAAAATGGAGTGTTGTTGGTGTTGTTGTGTTGTTGGTGTATTGTTGAAGTGAATAAGGTTAAGGTTGATGATGTTTAAGGTTGAAATATTGTAAGCTTAAGGTTGAAGGTTAAGGAGTGTCGGGTTGGGGTAAATGATATTGTTTATGTAATGAAGAAAGGTGGTATTGTTGTACTGTGATATTGTAAGGTTTAAGGTTGAAATGTAATGGTCGGAGTTCTGTGTAACAAATGTCATTGATGTTTGCTTTTATTTTCTAATTGCATGAAATGGATTTTAACCATCCTTGCTAAAATAAACCACCACTTACTTTCTCATTGTAACGGTTCCAACTTCAATTGATCCATTGATTATGCTCCCTCCCCAAACTCAAAGGTCACAACTGTCATGGGTGAATGCATGTATATGCATTAAATAACCGTGTGTATGCATGTGAAGAGAAGGAGCTTTGTTAATCGGTGTATGTTTCTTAGTTGTGGCAATATGGAGCGCAGATCAAGTGGAATAAACAATGATTATTTCCATCATCATACACGATTTTGAGGAAGAAATTGTCAGAAGCCTCACCTATAAATAACAACCTATATTCGCCATATTACTCATGGCAAAACATATATTTCTTTCTCTTATATAATGAAACAACAATATATATAAAGAGTGGTTAAGAGTATTGTAAGTGTGAGGTAAAAATAAATAGTTTGTGTGACTTTACTCTGGTAAAAGTTTGAGAGTTGTAATTCTTATTTTACACTCATAGCAAAGTTCTTCTACCTATCCCGTGATTTTTCACCCTAAAGTAATTTGGGGTTTTCCACGTAAAATCTATGAGTCGTTTATTTTTCCGTCTTTAAATTATTGTCGTATTTCACGCTCTATCTGAAGGGTCCACTTTACAACAAGTGGTATCAGAGCCTTGGTTCATATCCAGGGTCTCGGTGATATCTGTGGGTGTCTTGCTGAAATTATTTCCAGTGACGGTGGTACGTGATAAAAGTAATGGCGGTGAAATTCGAGATCGAGAAACTCAACAGAAAAAACTTCTCGTTGTGGAAGCGGAAGATTAAAGACATCTTGCAAAAAGATGGGTGTCTAGCTGCGATCGGTGATACGTCGGTGGAGCTTACATATGACATGAAGTGGAACGAGATAGATGATAACACTATCGCAAATATTCACATAGCGTTAGGTGATGCCGTGTTGTCAAGCGTTGAGGAGAAGAGAACAACTAAGGAGATATGAGATCATCTCCACAAGTTGTAGGAGGCGAAGTCCCTATACAACAAGATTTTCCTTAAATGAAAATTGTACACACTGAGGATGGCGGAATCTACCCCGGTAATTAGGCACCTCAAAGTTTTAAATACTCTTTTTTCTCAATTAACATCGTTGAGTCATGAAATATAAGTGGTTGAACGTGCTGAAATTTTGCTGCAAATTCTGCCCGGTTCGTATGACCAGCTTGTCATCAAATTAACAAATAATACCGTCATGGGTTATTTGGCCTTCGACGAACTTGCAGCCGTTATTTTGGAAGAAGAGAGTCGGCAGTAGAACATAGAACACAGGGAGGCAAGTTCGCAACAAGCAGGTGCCTTGTCGGTGACAAGAGGGAGAACGGTGGAGCGCAGTACAAGTGGGAGTAAGAAATAGGGAGATTCAAGTCAAGGACCAAGATCAGTTGTTGGCATTGTGGCAAGAGAGGTCACTTGAAGAAGGACAATTGGAATCTTAAGGAATCGAACAAGAAGAGTTCTGATCCTCAGGGGAACGTCGTTAGCACTTCAGATGATGGTGATGTACTATGCTGTAAAGCAGCAACAACTATTGGCGGTATGCATGCGTTCGATGATGTGTGGCTTATTGATACAAGAGCCATTTTTCATAGGACTCTCTAGAGGGAGTGGTTTCATGCGTATACACAGATCGCTGGAGGATCTGTGTATAGTTGTAAAAATGAACCTTTGAAAGTTGTTGCCATCGGTACGATCAAGCTAGAGATGCATGACGGGATTGTTCGGACCATTCTCCAACAGATAGAGGGATTACGTAGGAATTTGTTGTCTTATGGACAATTAGTTGATCTTGGTTGTGAGATTGGGTCACGAGGCAAGATCATGAAAGTTAAACGGTGTGTACTTCTATTGATGAAGGCAGAAAAAATTGCCGAAAAATTATACATGGTACAGAGGAAGACTCTGCAAGTGGAAGAAGCATCAGTGGCTTCATCTGAGTCAACTAAGAATTCATCAATGATTTGGCATTAGAGACTCGAGCATATTTCAGAACAAGGCATGAAGGTTCATATAGACAAGAAACTACTTCCGGGCCTCACAAAGGTATATTTATGTTTTTGTGAGTATTATGTTGTTGGCAAGCAACATTGTATAAAGTTTTGTAGTTCAGATTATAGAAGCAAAGTCATTCAAGAGTTGATTCACTCTGACGTATGGCAAGCACCAATACTATCCCTAGGAAGTGCAAAATATTTTTTGTCTTTTATTGATGATTATTGAAGGAGATGTCGGGTGTACATGATCAAGAGTAAGACTGAGGTGTTCTCGGTGTTCAAGACGTACAAAGCGCATGTGGAACTTGAATCTGGGAAAAAGATAAAGTGCCTGAGATCTGACAATGGAGGAAAATATACTAGCAATGAGTTTGAACACTTATGTAATGGTCTCTGTCAACAGCACTGGGGCTGAAAACACCGATAGAGGTGTGGACAGGTAAACCAGTTGATTATTCTATTCTCCATGCATTTGGAAGTCCCGCTTGTGTTATGTTTAATACTCAAGAGAAAACGAAGCTGGATCCAAAATCTAGGAAGTGTTTGTTCTTAGGGTATGCTAAAGGAGTGAAGGGGTATCGCTTATAGGACTCCACTGCCCACAAGATCGTTGTAAGTAGGATGTTATCTTCAGAGAAGATAAGGAAGGAAATGATAGCAGTGCAAGGAAAGATCCAGAAACTACGATAGTCGTAGTCGAGAAGGATACTGAGCAGGACGGTCCTCCTGAACCAGAGGATGAACCTTAGAAGACAACAGAGTCAAGAGTCTCGGGAACACGTTGGCCAACACGTGTTAGGAGACCACCAGACTAGCACTCAGACTTTTCTATGGAGAACAATGTTGCATACAGTCTTTTAACTAAGGACGGAGAGCCATCAACTCTCCAGAAAGCAATGAGTAGTACAAATGCAGCTCAGTGGATGGCAGAAATGCAGGAGGAAATTGAAGCACTCTATAAGAATAACCCATGGGAACTTGTGTCTCAACCACAAGGGAGGAAACCCATTGGCAACAAATGGGTGTATAAAATCAAACGTAACAGTGATGACCAAGTGGAGAGGTATCGTGCAAGATTGGTGGTAAAAGTATAGGCTCAGAAGAAGGGGATTAATTTCAACGAAATATTTTCCCCAGTGGTCCAAATGACAACTGTGCGGGTGGTTCTGGCGATGTGCGCTACATTTGGTTTACATCTTGAATAGTTAGATGTAAAGATGGATTTTCTTCATGGTGATCTCGAAGAAGGGATTTATGTGCTCCAACCGGAAGGATTTATAAAAGAAGGTAAAGAGAACTTGGTTTGCAGGTTGACCAAATCTTTGTATGGTCTCAAACAGGCGCCGAGGTGTTGGTACAAAAGATTTGATTCATTCATCATGAGCCTTGGATACAACAAACTCAATGCAGATCCTTGTGCATATTTCAAGAGATATGGTGATGACTTTGTTATTTTCCTGTTGTATGTCGACGACATGTTGGTTTCAGGCCCCAACAAAGCTCGTATTGAAGACGTGAAGGATGAACTGGCTAAGGAATTTGAAATGAAGGACTTAGTACTAGTAAACATGATTCTAGGGATGCGAATCCACCGAGATAGAAATAGCAGGAAGATTTGGCTTTTCAGAGGAACTATCTGTTGAAGACTTTTCAGCGGTTCAGTATGCAAGATTGTACGCCAATCTATACCCCTCTTCTTGTTAATTTTAAGTTGTCCTCAAGTGTGTGTCCTAGCAGTGAAGAAGAGAGGAGGAAGATATCTCGAATACCGTATGCATCAGCAGTCGAAAGTCTAATGTATGTTATTATCTGTACTAGACTAGACATTATACATGTAGTGGGAGTGGTTAGTCGATACATGGAGGATCCTGGTAGAGAGCATTGGAGTACAATAAAAAGAGTTCTGATATACATTCAGGGAACCTTGGATGTTGCATTATGTTACGGAGGACAGAGTTTTACAGTCAAGTGCTATGTTAATTGTGATTATGCAGGTGATCTTGACAAAAGCAAGTCCACGACAGGATATGTGTTTACTCTTGTTGGAGGGGCAATAAGCTGGGTTTCAAAGCTACAGTCAGTTGTTGCGACATCAACAACAGTGGTTGAGTGTGTGGCAACTACGTAGGCCAGTAAAGAGGCGATTTGGTTGAAAATGGTTATGAAGGAACTCAAGCACAAACTAAAGAGGATTTCTCTATTTTGTGACAATCGGAGTGCGCATCTAGCAAGGAATCCAATGTTTTCTTCCAAGACAAAGCATATTTGGGTGTAGTATCACTTTGTCCAGGAGAAAGTCGAGGAGGGTATTGTGGATGTGCAAAAGATTCACACTAAAGATAATTTAGCTGATTTTATGACAAATAGCGTTAATGTTGATAAGTTCATTCAGTGTCGGTCCTCGTGTGGTCTGGTGGAAACGTATGGTCTGGTGGAAATGTAAGCAACATGAAAGGGCAAGATAGAAAGAGTAGTGTGAAGATCTGACTGTTCCCTAATCAAATCTTCAAGTGGGAGATTGTTATGGGTGGATGCATGTATATGCATTAAATAACCCTGTGTGTGCATGTGAAGATAATGAGCTTTGTTAAATGGTGCATGTGGCTTAGTTATGGCAATATGGAGTGCAGATTAAGTAGAATAAACAATGATTCTTTCCATGATCATACACGGTTTTGAGGAAGAAATTGTCAGAAGCGTCACCTATAAATATCAGCCTATATTCTTCATATTTCTCATCCCAAAACATATCTTTCTTTCTCTTATATAATGAAACAAAAAGTTATATATAAACAATGGTTAAGAGTGTTGTAAGTGTGAGGTAAAAATAGAGAGTTTGTGTGACTTTACTATGGTAAAAGTCTGAGAGTTGTAATTCGTATTTTACGGTCATAGTGAAGTTCTTCTACCTTGCCTGTGGTTTTTCACCCTAAAGTAATTTGGAATTTTCCAAGTAAAATCTGTGAGTCGTTTTTCTTTCCGTCTTTAAATTATTGTCGTGTTTTAGGCTCTATCTGAAGGGTCCACTTTACAACAACAACAAATCGAATCAGATGATTCTCCAACCTCATTGTAACGATCACAAAGTTTTCATCAACATGCTCCACATTCACTTAAAACCTCATTTCAACAGTCACGATTCACATACTATCCCTATAAATCAGTCTCCAACCCATGTAAATAGTCACACTAATACTATCCCCCCACAATATTGCTTAATCCACCCTTACGCAGTCTCTGAAACAATTATGTCAAAATGCTTATCACATGTTTATTGAGGATAATATTATTTTATCCAGGATAATATTATCACATTTTTTTGATAGATTTTGAAAGTATGGTCGACGACATATATTAAGTAATATAAAGTATTGAAGTTGGATTTGAGACTAATCAAACAGAACATTATATGTCGGGTGTGGACGAGTATCTGATGGGGCAATTGGAAAACAAGCTCAAACTGTTGCGAATTAAGTAAATTCTATTTCAAAGGTTTTGCAATCTTCTAGAGGGTCCAGATTTTATGGTATCCACCGGTCTAGGATATGAATATCACAAGCCTCGGGTAAATTGAATAGCCTTTTGGCAGAGCTGTTAGTATCGGTATGAAACATGTATTCTATAGAATCTTATTAGTTCGAAATCGGTAGGAGACACATTGTGAATTATACTTTAGAATGTATGATCTTCGAAATGCCAAACTTCTTCATGTGTTATTTGTTGAGATGAAGTGTGCTTTATACCATGAAGAGGCTAGAATCTTTGAGATCCGAGTTCATTGAGGTTAATGCTTTCCATGATGAAGTTCCACAACTCTGAGTAATTGTGCTATCCTCAGATGATGATAGTGATGCTAAAGATGTTGTTGTTGCAAATGACTAGATCGATGATGGTGAAGATGGTGTTGTTGCAGATGTCCAGATTTATAAAGAGGGTGCAGGGGTTCTAATTTGCAGCAGTTTCATATACTGACTTGGCAGGCGGACGAAACACTCCACATCATGCTGGTTCTAAGCCACGTTGAAACCAGCTTTGTCCTTTGCACATATATACTCCAAACGACGTGGTGAGGGGACGATGGATCTTTGATGATTTCAGACTGAACTCGGATTAACCCAAGGTACCTACGTATCCCTCTCAGAGAATCAAGCCAAAAGTAGTTCATTATCTATTCTGGTGATCGAGCCCTAATCAGGCTATGTGATTCACCCATTTCTGCACTGCGTGGCTTTACCATTTTGACCATACCTCCTTGTATGAAGGTCTAAACCTTGATCCTCTTCTTGATATGGAAAGTAGACTCCCTTATATTTCCAACAATATGAGGCACATGTCGGGAAGACATGTATAATGGCCCCGACATCGAGTATCATGTCGGGTTACATGTCAAGGCTTCACCATATTGGCCATATCTCGTTTTAGGTATATCGAAACCCCAATTTGATTCTTCCTTTGGAAACTAGACACGTATAGCTTTCCGTACATATAAGGTACATATCAAATGGATAAGTATAGCGTTCTCTATGTCGAATATAATATCGGGTGTTGCATATCGAATGTTATGTCGAATGTATGTCGAATGTTATGTCGGGAATATCCTATGTCGGAGGTCCATATTGAATATTTGGGTATGGGGGAGGTCCCCAGGCGTTCTCTCTCTACTTTAGGGAAAATGGAGGGATATTTATAGGCATATGGGCCAGGGTATGCCAAAATGGTCCCCGACATAGTATGTCGACTATCATATTCGATATATTGTCCAGCTCTGAGCAGTTCCACCGTTTCGGGCACAACGTTTACCCCGGACCTCCAAATTGCAATCCCCTTGTTGCATTATGACCTAGACATCTATGGCTTTCCAATAACATATCATAAGGTACCAAGTTTGTTATACACAAATAATGGTGAACCTTTCAATTGTAGCATCAACGTGACATAACACGTATTGCTACTATCATATGTAGTATCAGCAGTCCTCCAGTTTGGAGTGTGGTCTTGGAACACTAGCATACTTCAAACTATAATTGGATGATATACTTGTCCCCCACCCGATAACAAATTTTCCCTAGTCAGCTTATGCCTAATTCGTATCATTACTTGGTGGGATACGTCATTTGTAGTGGGCTATTAGATTTACCTCTGACACTCTATCGGGTGGGGAGTATTTTTATCTTGTGGCCTTTTCCTAACAGTCTGCCTTCTTTTAGTTTGCTGTATCGTAACCACCGTCGATCTTTCATGACTATTCCCAGGCCTGTTACCCCCAGACGATAGGAAGAACCGTTTCTTCTACTTGAAACCTCGGGATAGACCAGCCTCTTCGTGGGGGGTGCTTAGTATTTGGGGGCCAGGATATGTGGTATCTAGCCCCGAGGTGGCCATCCATGAGTTGGGAGCTCTACAGGATACCCCTTTGTTTTTGGGAAGTTACGATATTTGTGGTCCGTTGGAGTTGTCAGACGTCCTTACTATGCTCTAGAACGCTATGTTTCAAATCATTTGCCTCTGCGGTTGGTGGGGGACTCCTCCTCTCGAGTGGTCGGGGATCCTGATGTAGGGGGTTCCCCTCGTAGGATCCAGGGAATATGGGAGCCTATAGTTGCTTCGGGTTCAGTTCTTTCATTAGGGGTGGGTTCCCTATATATTTGGGGGGTAGCGTTCTGGAGGCGAATCTCTCTCCTAGTTTTGGGGGGAATGTGGTGAACGTATTCAAAGAACGCGTGCCCCCTATTTCAATAGGGGGTCCCAAGCTGGGAGAGGAGCACATGGGGAAGCGTCGATGTGGATAGAGCGGTTCCCCGATATTAATCCTGGCGTAGTTTTTTGTCGAACCTTTCTGAGCGGTCTGTTGAATATGTTGGACAATATCGTGCTGAGTACCCTTTCCTTGTCTTCCTTGTAGGATCTGGCTCGCAAAGACCTTTGCGAGGTATTGCTCTCCTTTCATAACTTTTTTAGAGTAACACTTATTTTGGCATCTTACTCGACCTTCTTTTAGTTTATAGCTATTCATGTTGATCAACGCCGTGGGCTCCCAGAGGGACCAAGCCGCATCGGAGATGGAACCGATTTATCGTCACATAGATGATTTGGAGAGGGAGCTCTTGTTAGCCAGACAGAAGGTGAAGGAGCTCGAGGCAGATAGTAAGGCGGCACAAGATATTCATAATGGAGCTTTGAAGAGTTTAGCAGAGAAGTCATGGGACATAGAGCGATGCCTGTCATTGGAACAGACGCGGGTAGTTTGTTTAGAAGAGAGAGTGGAAGACCTCTGTGACCAACTGCGCACTTTGGAAGAGCGACTTTTCGTGGCTTCCGAGGAGAGGGATGCGGTGCTACGAAAGATAACGGAGGTGACATAGAGACATGTGGTAGCTCTGGTGCTAGCCCGGGCTCAAGCGGTGATGGAGATATCTAACTCCCTTCCCCCTCGGGATGTGCTTCGAGAGGAGTTCAGGGACATGGTGCGTATAGGATACAAGTTGTGCAAGAAGGTCGCTCGATCCCCATCTAGGTTCTCGGGTACCTTCTTTGCTCTTCCTTCGAAGACCGTGCCAGCCTCCAAGGGTTTAATTGTGTCATCTATAGATTTAGCCGAGCCGATGGACCTGACTGAAGAGCAGCAACGCCGGTTGATATGAGGGGGGGGGGGGGGGGGGAAGCGTCCCATGGAATATCTTTGAACCTTTATCTATTTTTCCTATTTTTTCTTAGGTGTGTAAAATCATGTAGAAACGGTTGTACTAGATTCTAGCAATATGCGTATTTTGTTTTTTTTTTTTTTTGTAGAAAGATGACGTCGTAGGATAGGTTTGGCTATAGTTCGTTTGAGACTATAAGTTTGTAATGGAAAGGCTATTCCCTTTTGTATAATGTACGAATCATATACTGTAAACATCGTCTTATTTATATACAAAGAGGTGTGCCCTCGTATGGAGTATGTTTACATCAGGCAGAGTATTTTATTAGGTTATACGCGTTCCAAGTGTTGTGGAACACTTCTCCTTCGTGGTTTTCCAGCAGGTAGGTGGCGCCTCCGATGATCTTAGCAATCTTGAAGGGTCCCTCCCATTTGGGCTGGAGTTTTCCAATGTTCTTGGAGGCTTCCACTCTTTTTAGTACCAAGTCTCCTACTTGGAAGATTCTAGCTCGCATCTTTGTGTTATAGTGTCACGCCATGCGCACCTTGTATTGCTCCATGTGAATGGCTGCGCAGGCTCTCCTCTCTTCTATGGCTAGATTGGAACTATTTCCCACTGATTCGTATTGCCGTACTAGCCAGCTTTCTACTACGACTTTGGTGGGTATGACCGCTTCGCTGCCGTAGGCCAAGCTATATGGGGTTTCTCCCGTGGCAGCTATTTGGGTGGTCCTATATGCCCATAGGATCCCCGCGATTTCTTCCACTAATCTAGCCTTATGCCAATCTAACCTTGCTTTTAAGTTCTTTAGCAGGGTTTGGTTACTTTGCCATTAGTTTGAGGATATCTGACGGAGGCAAAGCGGTGTTTTATTTCCCAATGGTCGCACCATTTCTCTAAGTCTTGGCTCATAAATTGGAGTCCGTTGTCACTAACCAGGCATCGGGGGATAACAAAGAGGCATATGATGTACTTCTATAGGAAGTTGATCACTGCTCTGGAGGTAATTATGGGTAGAGGTTTCGCTTCTACCCATTTGGTGAAGTAATCCACGGCTACCAGTAGATATATTTCCTAACCCACATTGGGAATTAGGGGTCCTATGATAGCGATCCCCCATTTTGCGAAGGGGCAAGGGTTCGGCCCGCGTACCCAAAGCGCTGCGGGTTGATGGATTCGGAAGGCATGATTTGGTATGATTGGCATCGCTTAGCGTGCTCTTGACAGACTCGGGCCATCGTAGACCAGTAATAGCCCTAGAGAATGATACATCCCACCATGATTTCTCCTCCCGTATGGCTCCCGTTGGTTCCCTCTTGAATCTCTCTGATGACTATTTCCACCTCAGTCCGATTGAGGCACCTTGTGTGGGGATGGGAGTAAGATCGGCGGAATAGGATGCCTACGTGAAGGAAGTATCGGGCTACCCTTCGGGCCATCACTTGTTATTTATTTTTGTTCGTGGCGGATTCCTCCAGATGCTTTAGGTAAGCCAAGATTGGATCCATCCACTCACCCCTCGATGAGTTTGATGTGGTATTTACTTCCTCTGCTTATGATTCATCTGGTGGATTATGGTAGTTTGGGAGGCTATATTATATAAGGCGTCCACTTCTTGGTTATCGGAGCGGGGGATTAGGACAGTCTCACATCTTTCGAACCAAGCGCGCCTTCGATGGATAGCTTGTAGGTAACAACGCATTCTTTCTTCCTTAGCCTTGTACGTGACGTTAACTTGTTACACGGTTAGCTGGGAGTCACTATGAATTACTATTTTTCTAATTCCCCCGTCCTGGGCCAATCTCATCCCTATCAGTTAGGCTTCATACTTTGCTTCGTTGTTGGATAGGGGATAATCGAGCTTAACAGCCAAGTATAGGGTTTCATCCTCTACTTCCGCGTTAGACAGGACCACCCCTGCCGCGCCATGTGTAGTGGTGGCAGACCCGTCGATGAACATATGCTATATGGGCTAGTTTTGAATAACCTCTATGTCCGCCATCTCCATGAAGAAGTCCGCTAATACATGAGCTTTGATCGAGGGTCTGGGGCATAGGAGATTTCATACTCGGTGAGTTCAATGGCCCATTTTATCAACCTGCCTGAAGTCTCGGGCTTGTTAAGGATGGTTTGCAAAGGGTATTTAGTCAATACTGTGACCAGATGCGAAAGGAAGTAGGGGCGCAGCTTACGCGCCATTGTAACTAGAGCTAATACTAGTTTCTCGGTTTGGGCATACCTCCCTTTTGCTCCTTGTAGCGTTTTACTGACGAAGTACACAAGGTGATGTTCCCTGTTATGTTCCTTGACCAACATGACACTCGCGGCCTCCTCTACGGCTGCAAGTACACGAACAACTCCTCTTGAGGTGTCAGTTTTACCAGCAACGATCGGTGAGTTAAGTAGCTTTTCAATTACACGAGGGCCCCGTTGCACTGTTCATTCCATTGGAAGTCCTTAATGTTTCTTAGGATCTTGAAGAAGGGTAATCCTTTGTTGGCTGATTTGGAAATGAACCTACTCAAAGATGCCATCCTCCCCGTTAACTTTTGAATGTCTTTGATAATTCTAGGAGTGGGCATATATATGACAACCTTGGCCTTTTCTGGATTCATTACTATCCTCTTCTCCGTTACCATAAATCCCAAGATTTTTCG
The DNA here is from genome assembly GCA_948329865.1 of Linaria vulgaris. Lineage (NCBI taxonomy): Eukaryota > Viridiplantae > Streptophyta > Magnoliopsida > Lamiales > Plantaginaceae > Linaria > Linaria vulgaris. Next base: position 36,437,257 of record OX415251.1, on the reverse strand, counting down.
TCCTTTGATACCGAATGAGCACTTTCGAGGGTTGATCTTCATTCTGAACTGGTCCATAATCGATAGTGCCTTACGAAGGTCCTCCGGATGGTCTTCTGCCCGAGGGATCTTAACGATCATGTCATCGACGTACCATAGATTTCCCGATTAAGCCCACGAACATGAGGTTTACTAGGCATTGGTACGTGGCCCATGCGTTCTTTAGAACAAATTGCATCACTAGATAGCAGAAGGTACCTACCTCGGTGATAAAGCTCGTTTTTTCTTGGTCTATGGCGGCCATCGAGATTTGGTTATACCCTTGGTCTCCGAGCATCGTGGACAATAAAGCACATCCTGCCGTGGAATCCATTAATTGATCTATGGTGGGAATGGGATAGCCATCCTTGAGGCAAGCATCGTTTAGATTGGTGAAATCAACGCACATCCGCCATCTCCCCCAGTCTTAGGAACAAGGACCACATTGGCCAACCATTTCGGGAATCGAACTTTCCGAATCTGGCGCAGGCTAAGCAGCCGCTGTATCTCAGATCAGATGATTTAGTTTCTGTCAGGGCCCATGTTTCTCTTCTTCAGTTGAATCGGTTTGGCTTCGGCTTGGACATTCAGGAAGTGTTGGAAAACCTAATCACTTATTCTTCCCGAGAGTCTACCTTCCCAAGCAAAGAGATGGTTAAATTGTTTGAGTATGGATGCTACTCCCTCTTCTATCTCCAAACTCATCTCTGTTCCCACTTTGACAGTCTTTGTAGGGTCTTCTCCTACTATCTCAATTATCTTTAATTCCTCAATCGGTTGTACCTTTAACTCTTCCTCCATCTTCCATTTTTTGACGGGTGTGGTGGTGTCCTCCTCATTTTCCGAGGGGATAGCATTCATGTGGAACTCCCTAGCTTTAACTTGATTGCCCTTGACTTCCCCTAAGCGTAAGGGCGTGGGGAACTTTACCTTCAGGTGGAGGGTGGAGGGGATGGCCTCAAACGTTTGTATAGAAGGCCGTCCGCATATGGCGTTGTACGTCTGAGAGGATGCCTTCACTACATAGAATTTATTGTGCTCCGTTCGACTCATGGAACCTTCTCCCCAGGACATGGGTAGGATGATCTTTCCCAAAGTGCGACATGCTTCTCCCGAGAAACCGACCAAGGTAACTTCGGCCGTTTCCAGGCATTCATTTTTTAATCCCATTGTTATGTAAGTAGGTAGGAAGAGAACGTCTAATGAGCTGCTCGTATCAATTAGGATGCGTTGGACCTCAATACCAAAGATAGTGGCTTCAATGACTAGCGGGTCCTCGTGGGGGTACACTACACCTTTTAAATCGTCTAGCCCGAAGGCGATAGTAGGCAGGTTGGCTCCCTGTATGGAGCATACGGGCGGCCCTTGCTATGTCTGTCGGGCCTCTTTCAGATATTTCTTCTTCTTTCTAGGGGGCGATACAGAGATATGTCCTCCTTCGATCATATTTATCGTTCTGCCTGAGGGGGGATTGTCCTGGTAGGACTTCAGAGGGGGAGTTAATCCTTGGTGAGAGGTACCTTCATGGTACTTCGTGCTGGGTCCCCTCTCTTCTGTAGGTCCCTCGGATCGACTACTCTTTCAAACATTTGACTGAGGTACCTCCTAATTGTTTTCTTTTAAGTAGTTCGCCAAATACCCACCGTTGAAAAGCCGGTGGATCTCTTTCCTCAAAGTAGTACAAGCATCCATATCGTGTCTATACGCTTTATGATACGTACAAAACTTGCATGTATCCTTCTTCTCGTAGGGCTTTTTGATAGGCCGTGGCCATTGTAGGTTAGCCATTGCAGGTTAGTGCTTCCTCTCATTACATTGAGTATTTCCGTTGGGGTGATTGTCAGAGGGGGTAGCGGTGCGTGCTGGAGATGCCGCTTCACCGTGCCTCCGTCTTCCCTCCACCTGGAGGGTGCTTTTCCATCTTTGGCTTTGTCATGAGATCCCTTCTCACGCTCCTGGTCATTATTTTCTGCCCTGATCTTAGAGCTTTCAGCTTTTTCCATGATGATATATATTTCTGGCTTATGAATAAGTCTGTTCATATCCTTGACTTGGTTACCCATAAGGTATCTGAAGAAGTCCCCCATTCTAAATCATTGGGTTAGGATGTCGGCTATGATTGAGGGGTTTGCATTTGGCACATCTAAGGCTTCATTCGAGAAGTGTTTCATATAGTCCCAGAGGGACTCATCTTTCATTTGTTTAACCCTGAAGAGGTGACTAGCTGACTTTGGATACCTCATCTTACATGAAAATTGCCGAACGAACAAGCATGCCAATTGGTCAAAGTGGGAAATCGTACCGGGGAGTAGCTGGGAGAACCAAGCATGGGCCCTACCCGCGAGGGTGGTTCAAAATACTCGACATAGGACGAAATTGGGCGCCGAAGCCAGATCCATGGTGGCTATGTACTGATGGATGTGGTCTTGTGGGTCCCTTCCGTCTTTGTCTCCAGTGTACAAGGGAAGGTTACTGGGTCGCATCCCGAAGGGGACCAAGGCTTGAGCTATTTCCGGAACGAAAGGAGATCCGTGGTACATGAGTCCTTCCCCGGGAGCGATATTTTTGTTTATATCCCTCATTTCTCTGCGTAGGCTATTAACCATATCCGATAAGGAATCGTCTACTACTGCCGGGGGGGGAGGTAGCTGGCGATCTCGGGGATAAAGAAATCCCATCCCCACATAATCTTGTGGCTCCCTTCTTCTATTATCCTTAGAGGAGGTTCGAGGCCCTCGACTCTGTAGAGGGGTATCATAATGTTGGGGGGCCCACTACACCAGCATGAAAGACAATGTGATGAGGGTCCCAATACAGAATTATTATAAATCGCACGAGCAAACATACGACTTATTACGATTGTTTTTTTTAATTCATCCCCCCGTGTGGATTTGGAGATCATAAAATCTCCATCTTTGACCGGGAGTTCATGGAAAACCACATTATGGTGTTTATTTAAGGACGAAATATTAAAAATGTCCGATAACTTTTTAAAAAAAAAAATTAAAATGCTCGTTTTTTCCGTGCTTTGCCAAAATGCCCCGTATGTTTAAAAAAAGCTTTGAAAAATACTCTCGGCCCTTATTCGAGCCGAATTCCCTATGTAGCAGTACAACATTGCACTTTGCACCCTAAAATAAATTGAACTTCACCCTAAAGTATTTTGGGATGCAAAATGCAATTTATCTTGAGGTGCAAAGTGCAATTTAGTATCACCACATAGGCAATTTTGGCCTGAATAAGGGCCGATGGCATTTTTAGTAGATTTTTTAAAAGATACGGGGCATTTTGGCAAGACCCGAAAAAAAAAAAACATATTAAATTTTGTAAAAAAATTAAAGGGTAAATTTAATTATTCATCCTTTATTTAATTTTCAATAACCGGTGATGTTTATTTGGTAGGGGTTGTCTTATAAATTTTAATAATGGAAAGTATCCACAACTTTCTTAAACAAACCATTTCAGTCACATTACTTGTTATGATGTTAACGTTAGGTCATATGCTACGTTGCACTGCTACGTTGCACGGATACGCATACGTGGACACGTATCGGACAAGATACGGATACGAAGATACGCATTTTTTTAAAATTACATATTGAGATACGTCAGGGATACGTCGAATATTTAATATTAAAGAATTATATATGTATATATTGGTTAAGTAAATATGTAAAGTAATGAATATTAAACACTTATAAAATTAAAAAAATAATTAACATATAGCCATATATAAAGATCCACCATTCCACAAACTCACATTTTAATTGATAAACATGTTCAACACAAATACTATAAAGTTTCATAATATAACAAACAAGATTAATATTGCAATAGCTTATTTATTGTTAAACAACATCATCAACAAACAAAATCGACTCAAAGTCGGGTTCATCAAGAGAAAGATTTGCAATTTAATGAGTGAAACCCATTATATGAGTTAAAACTTAAATCCGATTAATAAATTAGAAAATTTCCTTTTGGTGTTTGTAGTATAAAAAATTTACTTTTCGCCCCTAAAGTTTTCAAAAACAATAAATAGGCCTATTTTACTCAGGACACGTATCGGATACGCCTTAGAATAGTATCCGATACGTATCCTATTTATTAAAAAATTAATTATTAAATATAATACGCCACGTAGCGTATCCAACACGTATTCGAGGCATATCCTAGGTGTATCCTTATTCGTTTGGTATCCGATACGAGATATAGAGCTATTTTCGAAGTATTCAAGCAACATAGGTCATATGTAATACAAATTCCCTTCAACTCAATTCTATACATAACATACGGAGTGTTTGGAGGACCCCCACCGACGCACATACTGTCTAGGAATGAAGCTCTCGTTGTTGAGGTGGGGCCCGACTGAGCTACTTTGGTGGGCCAGTTGAATTTGTAGGTTGTTGGCATATCACTCTCCAAATCCAGAGCATATTATGCATTAAAAAAGAAAACCAGAGCATACAAATTGTTATTCCTTTAGGCTTATGATTAAATATTTGCTAATTGCTATCTCCATCTCGAATAAAGACGTTGAGTCCACGTGTCTTGTGCCAACTTTAAAAAAGAAAAGGGTACAAGTCGTATTTAGTTTTCGTGTGTGAAGTTTTCGTGTGTGAAGTTTTCGTATTTAGTTTTCGTGTGTGAAGTTTTCGTATTTTTTCTTTTAAAATAGTGTGTGAAGTTTTCGTGTGCTTAAGTTCAAGATAATTATTTATCAATAAAGAAAAAGTTAAAGCATCGTAGGATATCAAAAACAAAAGTCCGGTTGTTTTGAAATTTGGGTAAAACTGTTATAGATTTTGTAAGATTTTAAGTGTTTTATTTATATTTTTTATAGCGTTCAACTAAGATTCACACCGGGTTAATAAAACAGAGCACATAGATTATTTATAGTTGTTCGTGTCTCAACATACCTAAATTAATTGGCTTTTCCCTATAATCAACTCATGTCCGTTTCGGATAGTGTAGGACTACTCACTCATGATTTACTTCGTACTAGTAATCTAGACCCCCTATATGATTTGCTTCGCAAAAAGACAATCAATTATGATTTGCCTCCTTTTTGTTTATATTTAACTTTAACACAAATAAGTTCTGAACAAAATGTATGCTCACAAGTGATTCTTGACAGAACTTGATTGCAAACAATAAGAGTGGATGACCATAAATATGACATGAATGATCACCCTTGATTGTAACAATGTCGTTATTGCAATTCACATGAGGCAGATTCCAAAGAATTTCTCAAGTGCTCAAATAATGTCGCATCAACTGCCTTTGTAAAAATGTTTGCAAGTCGAAGATCGGTACTAACATGATTTAGCTCTACAATATTGTCCTCAACCAATACTCTAATATAGTGATATCTTATATCAATGTGTTTAGTTCGATAATGTTGAACATAATTTTTGGAGATATTGATTGCGCTAGCATTATCACAAAATGAGAGAAGTTCATTTTGTTCAATACCACAGTCCTTAACATTTGTTTCATCCAAACCAATTGATTACAACAACTCCTAGTGGCAACATATTCAGCCTTGATTAACGATAAATTATAGACAGTTTAGTACCGAATTTCTTTTACTTTTGCATAATCTTTTACTTGTTTTAGTTTCGTATTATCATTTTTGTAGTTTTATTAAAGTCGGAGCAAAACAAAGCTTATTAGAGCGATTTTAGCACCAGAATGATGACACAAGGAATAAGCGCTACAACACAACCAGTCGTACTACAACACAGGAGGACCAGGAGGTCGCGCCACCAGCAAACAATGTGGAACACCGTGGAGGTGATAAAGGGAGTCGCACGATGGCTAGCGAAAGCAGAGCGAGCCACACAACTAGCAGCGCGTAGGGATACACCGACCTACTCTGTAGGTTAAGTTGCGGCTATTCACGAAACTAGGGCAACAAGACACTAATATAAATATGCGAGGATGACCAAGACCTAAGAGACACACATGATTACAACGCATACCATGATTACAGCGAATAAAGCACACATTCATAGCGAGAATTACATCGTAAAAGTAGTATAATCATTGTAGAGAGAAGATGTGATCAAAAGATCAAGAAGTCAAGAAAATGAGGGAAGTAAAAAGCAACAAAGGAGAAGCCACGTCGAAATCTAATTGAGATCAAGAGTTTAATCTTTCATTTTCTTCACTACTTAACTTGAAAATGATTTATTGGTCTGATATTACGATCATGAGTAGCTAAACTTCTCAGTGCCTACGAGAGGATGTAGTTATCTCATATAGATGCACCTTGAACATATGTTTTGATTAATTCTATTGCAGACTTTGCTTTGTTCGATTTTATTTGCTGCTTGGTATGATTGACACAAGTGTTTCTTTGAATTGATATAATGATGTTGAGATACCTTATATTATGTTGAATTATGCATAGGAGGTTGTTAACGCAACACTGGGATAGTAGATTAGGCAAATACATATCTAGATCTTTGACACTAGCATTCACCGAAGAATCAAGGTTATAGTTGTCAACTCTAATTCTCTTCTAAAATCCTTATGGATCCTATAACATGGTGAACTTCTAGAAAGGGGAAAGTGCCCTACGGCATGACATCATCGGAATTATAGGGTTCTTTAAGTGATACGAAAGTGTGTTTAATTAAACCTACATTGTAAGAACGAAAAAAGTAATAGGCTAAATAGGAATCATTTGGATTTTGTCTATGAAATACCCCGTATTCGAGATTAACGAAGTCCACCTCCTAGGTACATTTTTCTTAATCTGTTTTACGACCAAAACTCAACCAATCAATTAAATTCTGTCTTGTTTACAGTTTTTAGTAGAATAGGCTTGTCTTTATTTACTTTTAATCCTTTTATTTTATTTAAAATATTCAAAGCATTGTTTCATTCAAAAAGTTGAAAAATTTTTGTTGCTACCAAAAGATCCCTACTCTCTTGGGATTCGATACTTGGTCAGGTGTACTTACTTACAATTTCATTATTACTTAACTCATATACTTGCTAAGGTGTGTATTACTCAGTCTAACAACACATGAAAAATATACATCAAGTTTTTAGCGCCGTTATCGGGGAGTAACCGTATCTTGTAGCAATAAGTTATTTTACTGTTGATGTTTTAGACATACTTACTATTTTATTCGTATTTCAGGTACCACTAGTGCATGACATGGAGAGACAACGTGACACCGCTACCTACGACCTATAAATAGAAAGAACTTACAGATATAATCTTTGAGGAAAATAAAACATGTCAAACATAGAATATGGTTCGACTACACCAGTCCAGAGTAATGCAGAAAGAGCATCCCAAATACAACCACCAACGGTTAACGAGAAAAATAGTCATAACACTATAGCGCATTATTATCTTTGACCAATGAGGCCAGAGGTTTTACCAACGCTCGAGGAAACATGATCGTGCATTGTGGTTGATGAGAATCAAGAACCTATCAATTCAGAAGTGTTCTCTATGATTGGACAATACCAATTTGGAGGGCGGCGCAGAAGATCCAATGACACATCACAAAGACTTCGTGGGGAGATGAAAACTTATTTAGGTTAGAACCAATTCAGCAATACTGAAGCTATTTCTATTTTTCTTATAAGGGGAGCAAAAAGATGGCTCAACGAGTTACCGAACGACAGCATCACGACACAGAAGAAAATGGCACAACTTTTCTTACACCAATTTTGCCTACCAACAAAGATAGCCAAGATGAGGAGTGGTATAATTAACTTTCATCAGATGGATGGAGAACCATTATTCGATGCTTGGGAATGATATAAAGGCATGACGAATAGGTGTTCACAACCCAACTTCCAAAATGATGTACTACTCCAACAATTCTACTCTGGATTAAACACATGGTGTAAAAATACACTCGATATTAGTTCTGAAGGAGGATTCATGACAAGGACCGACGAGGATGCATTTGCATTGTTGGGAACAATTACATCCCACATATCTAAGTGGAATATTGAATGAGCACCAGCTAGAAAAACTATGAAGGTTCACGAGGTAGATGTTATTACACAATTATTTCCACGTGTGTAGTCCCTCAACACCAAGCTGAAGCATAAGAATGGGAAAACACCATTTATTGTATGCACCAATTGTGGCGAGAATCATCCAAACACAGAATGTCCAGGAGTGAACTCATTCGTATATCTCATGAAGTTGAGCTCATATAATGTCTCATATTTATTTTGTATAAAAGTGATGAGTTGTTTAGTTTTAACTGCAATGTTGCTTCTTTGGCATGTTTTGACCAATCTTAATTATAAAATCGATTCTTTGCAAATGAAATATCAAAGATTCCCCTTGAATATTAATCCAAGAAGGGCTAAAGAATAAAAGCCAATTATATAGTTGTTTGAGAATAGGGCAAACTCATTCGGTAAGGTTCTTATTTCGTTCAATGCAAACACAGTCCTCACCAAAACAATGTTTAAGGGTCTCCGCCTATACTATCTATCTGTTTACAATGCTCATGGCAAAGTAATTAAAGGTGTAACACTAGGATTCAATAAAGTTCAAAGTGGCGTGGCAGATAGGAAAAAAAAGATATTGCTTGGGACAAGTGAGAATTGGTGTGCAAGTGTACGGATTGTAGTGGACCGTGTATACAAAATATGGATGGTTTAACATAGTGCTTCATACAACCAGCAGTGGAAATCTTAGCAGAACGATAACTCACTTTTGCGCAAATCCTCATTTCAATGTATAATGATATCTGTTAGGGATAGGGTTCTATTCGAGCTAGAACGAGCTCCAAGAATTAATTGAGAGAGAAGAGAGACAAATAATTAAATTTAACTAAAACTTTATTGTTCTTGAATGAATAAAAATTACAAGACTTGGACTATTTATACTAATAAACCTAGACAAAATAAACCTAGACTACTAAAGGAAATAGAAATCTAATACTACTCTAATTAAATAAAGATTCATAATCTAAGACTAACATAAGACTCCTAATATAGAACTAACTCATAATCAATTTACCATGTTGACTTCATCTTTCCACGATTGGGCCTTGAATTAATAAGTGGCCCAATGATATTATGTTGGCCCGTATCAATGCCCACCTCTGAAAAAGAGGCCTTGTCCTCAAGGCCCATGGTCTGATCTTCTCGGCCCGATCCGTCCTCGACTAGTGGTAAAAAGCCTTGGTTGAGTCTTGAAGATGCATGTTGCAAACCCTCATCCTCAAGAAGCATTAGAAATTGTGGGGACTTACATCTGTGGTTTAGGCCAAATTTCTCGTCACAATTAAAACAAAGGCCTTTCAAACGTCGTTCTTGCATCTCACTTGGCGACAATCGGCGAACGGGTAAAGGTGGCTTATTTTGGGGTGCAAGTGATGGATTAGGCAGACTTATAGAGGAATCCATGTGTGGGCTAGCCACAAATTGAGTTTTGTTCTCAAAAATTTTCTTTTCAAACAATTTAGCCAAACCAACCGCATGATGCATAGAGTATGGCTTCATAACAGCCAACTCATTACGAATATAATACCTCAAACCCGAAATAAAATAATTCATACGGGCCTCATGAGACAAACCTGTGACAAAGTTAGAAAGTTGTTCAAACTCTTTTTGATAATCCATTACGGAACCCACTTGTTGCAATTTGAAGAGCTCTGCTTGATGATTCTCAAAAGAGGATGGGCCAAACCGTGAGAATAAATCTTGAACAAACGCTTCCCATGTACTCATCATCTCATTATTTGTCATCCAATTAAACCAACTGAGCGTTGTTCCCTGCATATAGAATGAAATATGCGAAATACGATGTTCGGGCGGAACATGGTAAAGTCTAAAATAGTGTTGGGCCTGTGCAACCCAATCCCTAGGGTTGGAGCCATCAAAGGACGGCAGATGCACCTTAGGGGGCTTTGGCAGCGACTCAGTGCTAGGCGCATATGAATTAAAAGCTTGAGAATGGGATGGGCTATGAACCTGATATGATTGATGTTGTGGCCCTATTGGGGCAGTGGTATTCCTAGTCTGGTCCAAGGCTGTTTTCAAATCAGCCAACATCTGGAACATGGAATCAACTTTTGCTGATGTTGCTTTGAGTTCTGCCATATCTGACTGTACTTTTGCTGATGTTGCTTTGAATTCTGCCATATCTGACTATATTTGTCGAACAGACTCAGCGAGGTTTGAATCTTCGGACGTAGCTGTTCCATCCTTTCGAGGAGCCATGAGCACAAGCACATATTATATATATATATATATATATATATATTTTTTTTTGAAATAGTGAGTTCAAAAGATGAAAGCACCAATTGTTAGGGATAGGGTTCTATTCGAGCTAGAACGAGCTCCAAGAATTAATTGAGAGAGAAGAGAGACAAATAATTAAATTTAACTAAAACTTTATTGTTCTTGAATGAATAAAAATTACAAGACTTGGACTATTTATACTAATAAACCTAGACAAAATAAACCTAGACTACTAAAGGAAATAGAAATCTAATACTACTCTAATTAAATAAAGATTCCTAATCTAAGACTAACATAAGACTCCTAATATAGAACTAACTCATAATCAATTTACCATGTTGACTTCATCTTTCCACGATTGGGCCTTGAATTAATAAGTGGCCCAATGATATTATGTTGGCCCGTATCAATGCCCACTTCTGAAAAAGAGGCCTTGTCCTCAAGGCCCATGGTCTGATCTTCTCGGCCCGATCCGTCCTCGACTAGTGGTAAAAAGCCTTGGTTGAGTCTTGAAGATGCATGTTGCAAACCCTCATCCTCAAGAAGCATTAGAAATTGTGGGGACTTACATATGTGGTTTAGGCCAAATTTCTCGTCACAATTAAAACAAAGGCCTTTCAAACGTCGTTCTTGCATCTCACTTGGCGACAATCGGCGAACGGGTAAAGGTGGCTTATTTTGGGGTGCAAGTGATGGATTAGGCAGACTTATAGAGGAATCCATGTGTGGGCTAGCCACAAATTGAGTTTTGTTCTCAAAAATTTTCTTTTCAAACAATTTAGCCAAACCAACCGCATGATGCATAGAGTGTGGCTTCATAACAGCCAACTCATTACGAATATCAGACCTCAAACCCGAAATAAAATAATTCATACGGGCCTCATGAGACAAACCTGTGACAAAGTTAGAAAGTTGTTCAAACTCTTTTTGATAATCCATTACGGAACCCACGTGTTGCAATTTGAAGAGCTCTGCTTGATGATTCTCAAAAGAGGATGGGCCAAACCGTGAGAATAAATCTTGAACAAACGCTTCCCATGTACTGATCATTTCATTATTTGTCATCTAATTAAACCAACTGAGCGTTGTCCCCTGCATATAGAATGAAATATGCGAAATACGATGTTCGGGCAGAACATGGTAAAGTCTAAAATAGTGTTGGGCCTGTGCAACCCAATCCCTAGGGTTGGAGCCATCAAAGGACGGCAGATGCACCTTAGGGGGCTTTGGCAGCGACTCAGTGCTAGGCGCATATGAATTAAAAGCTTGAGAATGGGATGGGCTATGAACCTGATATGATTGATGTTGTGGCCCTATTGGGGCAGTGATATTCCTAGTCTGGTCCAAGGCTGTTTTCAAATCAGCCAACATCTGGAACATGGAATCAACTTTTGCTGATGTTGCTTTGAGTTCTGCCATATCTGACTGTACTTTTGCTGATGTTGCTTTGAATTCTGCCATATCTGACTATATTTGTCGAACCGACTCAGCGAGGTTTGAATCTTCGGACGTAGCTGTTCCATCCTTTCGAGGAGCCATGAGCACAAGCACAAATTATTTTTTTTTTTTTTTTGAAATAGTGAGTTCAAAAGATGAAAGCACCAATTGTTAGGGATATGATTCTATTCGAGCCAGAACGAGCTCCAAGAATTAATTGAGAGAGAAGAGAGACAAATAATTAAATTTAACTAAAATTTTATTGTTCTTGAATGAATAAAAATTACAAGACTTTGACTATTTATACTAATAAACCTAGACAAAATAAACCTAGACTACTAAAGGAAATACAAATCTAATACTATTCTAATTAAATAAAGATTCCTAATCTAAGACTAACATAAGACTCCTAATATAGAACTAACTCATAATCAATTTACCATGTTGACTTCATCTTTCCACGATTGGGCCTTGAATTAATAAGTGGCCCAATGATATTATGTTGGCCCGTATCAATATCAACAGGCTCAACCAGAATACAATGTCTAAGCTTTATGTTTGCTAGAATGACATCATCTCTATTGAAACTCAAAAAGAGATTATAGACTAGTTTGAAAATAGAAAAAGCTTCTTCTCGGAATCCAGATGTGAAAGAAAGAAGGTTTATCTAACCGAGGCTTGGACAGAAGAACTGGGAATAGGACAAACACTCTTTCAGAGCAAATGATGGTGTGGATTGATAATGTGCCTTTGAAAGAGCACTTTGATAGACTGTACATCCTTCTTGTGACAAAGAAGCGTATTGATCATTTGGAGGAGTGTAGAAATGAGGCACGAAATTAGAATGAACGTTGGAGGCACAATTTATTTGGGAATTTGAGTAGCTTCAATATCTTATGGAAATCATAAAAAGCTAAACCCTAGAAGTGACATAAATGATTGCTTGGAATGATGGATCCATTAGCCTTCATATTTTTTCTTTACCAAGTCAGCTTACATAAATATTGAGTCTACCTTTTCAAGTACAAATGATGCTGATTATGCTCACCTTTTCAAATAGTTGTGGACAATGTAGACACCATTTTAAATGATGGCGAACGGCTGGAATAAATTGTTAAATAGAATTGCTACTAAATAAAACTTGTACGGAGAGGTGTTGTTCACTGCAATGACGTTTCATGTTTATTTTGTGGTTTGTTATGGGAAATGATCAACCATCTTTTCTTTGATTGTGTTACTGCATACTTCGTATGCATGATGTGTTAAGTAGTTGTGGATTAAGATTGTCAAAGCAATAGATCTTCTTGCAGTTTCGTCCAACATAAACAAATTATTTGTGGATCATGGCAATAATAAACTGAGTTGTCTTTAGCGTATTGGTATGAGGCCGATTTGATAACGAAAGAATGAGATCATTTTATAAATAAAACTGTTAGCACCAAAAAAGAGATGGAACTTATCAATGTGATGACCTGAGGATGTATCAGGGTTTCATTATTCGATTTCACATGGTTGAGTAATCCACTTTTATGTTTGTAATTCTTTCTATTTATGTTGATTCGTTAATTGGGATTTCTGAGGTTGTGAAGGGTTGAAGGTCTCCTTGTACTTTCTCCTTAGTGTTTAATTAAAGACTCGAAGATAAGATTATAAAATATACATTTGAAATTCATTTTTTATGCGTGGCACGTCACAAAAACATATGCTTTGTGCTGAGTTGGCACTTTGGGCCCGAGGTGGACATATTTTGTCGACGATTTTTAGAGTATATGTCATTTGAAAAGCTCGATTTGTAAGAGCAAATGCATGGTAAAATCTATAACGTGCAAAAAAGTAATCTCTTTAAAGTTAATAGAGTACTTATACAGATGGGCGGAAATTAGGGTTTCTGTACGATTATGGGCCTAGTCGCGCCATTTGGGTCTGATCGCGTGCCTCGATCGTGCACCTAGCGTGCTATGTGACGTAACGCGTCTCCCAATAGCACTACTCTCTGTTTCTAGGCGATATTTGGTTAGAACGCACGCTTCTGATCGCGTGTCTTTTCTCTTTTGCCCGGCTTCACGTTTTAGCTATAACTTCGTCTTTGGATGTTGGAATAAAGATCCTCTCTAGATAGTGGAACTCTAAATTTTGTGGCTTTCCAATGGTATGTAGCACAACATTTGATTCTTCTTGTAACTTTGTCTCATTGGATTTGAATCAATGGCTTCCTTTGGATTCTCCCTGATTGCAACGTTGTGTTTTGAAGCCATGTTCCCCGAAACATCCAATTTACGCTCATTTTGCGTTGTTTTGCATTATCTCACCAAAACTATAAAAAAACGTAACCATACTAAAACCAATCAATATGCACGAATACTTATACAAAAGCATAATGAAATGAGTACTCAAATAACATTAAATAAGCGCTCATCAAATACCCCCAATCCTAGATCGTCGCTCGTCTTCGAGGAATTAAAAACTAAAAATTGACTCAATCTAAATTAGAACTCATATCATCAATATGTCAACACTCACGTATAAGGATATATTCTCAGAATGCAACCTATTATCAAAATAAGAGATGAGCATTGCACATCAAGTTTAATAAAGTCATTGTAATGCAAATTTCATCGTGCGAAGTGATGTGCTCATGTATGCATAAGTATATAATACACGACTTTCATATAGAATTCACAAACTTATAGAGTTTTACATATAGTTACTCCACGCTGATTTTTTACTTTTCTCACTATTCTCCACACATATGAAATTTTCATGTTGAGTATCTTTAGGACTTTTAATGGTAGGCTCGGGTATGGGTTATAATGGAAAAATACATTTATGAGTTCTAGAGATGCACGTATTAAACCACTCATATTTATTTTTCTTTTTCCTCCCTCATTTGTCAAATTTTTACTAGCCATACATTTTAGGCTCTTTTGCATCTTTCCCTTGCGTTTTCATTTGCGCAAGAATCAATTCACCCTATACTTCATTGGTTTAGAGACGATCTCCTACACATACATTTTCGCATGGGAGTTATATATTATATGCTCTCTACTGTATTCATCCTCATTTAGATTTTTTCAGCTTTATTTATTTTTCTTTAGGCTCGAACACTTAGGTTTTCAACACCCCATCCTTCTTCTCCTTTTATTTTCCTTCATAAGATTTAATAAATGCACCTCTAGAAAAGGGTGGGATAATATATCATCCGACTCAAAGGGTAGGTAGATTCGCGTAAATAAAAAGAAGGCTTACATAGAAAAGGCTTCAGTTGGGGTACTGAGGATTATTTTATTTGTAAAGGGTTTTGGGCTTGAATGGCTCAAAGTAATAGAAAAGATGGACTATTTCATTTCCTCAACAATTTAAATTCTCACTTATTTCAAATGGCAATAGAATAAATTACTTGAGATTCATAATTTCTATGCAATTCCCCATTTGCTCAAAATTCAATACAATTATCTCAATATTTTCTACTTGCGCCCAACGTGAATGGTGTACATGAAATAAAATATGTTTCTTACACTATTACGCAAGATGTACTCAATTCGAGCAAAAAATCTCAAAGGATGCTTGTCGACTGTGGGTGTTGCTAATTTCTTCATTTGTTATCTTCATTTCGATGTGCCTCGCTTCCATCCAAAGATGGTGTTGGTATTCCAGAGTTTTTCCTTGATCTCTTCCAATGTGTTCACTAGTTTTGCATTGCTACGCACATTGTTGAAGCTAGTGACATAATGCTTTCCTTCTCGTGGCTAGATCATTGGTGTGGTAACTCCAGGACTCCATGTTCTTCTATAAAGAACAAACAGAAAAATAAAATTTTCTTGAAAGAAAAAAAATAGATAGGAGAAATAGAGAAGAAATAGCCTAATAAATTATGAGAGTGATTAGAGTTATAAATAAAAGAGTTCTTAATTAGAATATGGAAATTTTTCATTAAGTCGCATAGCTATTCATAATAAATAAAATCACAATGGGAATAACTCATGTATCAATGGAATTTAATCATAAGAGAAATATAAGTATGGTGGTTAATGTAAAAAAAGAGATTGCTCAGCCAAACTCCGTAGATTCTGATTTTTACATGCTTCTATTGCCTATCGAACTGAGAAACATGTACTACAAGAAAAGTTGAGGCGTGATGTGGCCATCGCGCTCCCTAATTGCATGGTTGAGGTGCGATGTAAACTTTGCCGCGCTA
Organism: Linaria vulgaris; assembly: GCA_948329865.1. Classification (NCBI taxonomy): domain Eukaryota; kingdom Viridiplantae; phylum Streptophyta; class Magnoliopsida; order Lamiales; family Plantaginaceae; genus Linaria; species Linaria vulgaris. The sequence goes on along the minus strand of OX415251.1, from coordinate 36,421,371 downwards.
TTGGACAAGTGTCTTCTGGAACTCTGTTGCCACATGATCAGATTGCGCGGCTGAGACGCGATGTGAACAGTTATCATGCGTGTGATCGCGTGTGCTACTAGAAAACCTGTTCTACGTGCTCTAATTTATGTCGTACTTACTTTTATCCAATATCGTCATGCTTTTGTCCTGTTCTTCTCTTCAATTATGGATTCTTTCACTTTCTTCATTTTTTCTATTTCAATATTTTGGTCAACACAAAAAATTGAAATAAAATGCAAAACATGACTCAACAACAGAAAGAAAATATAGACTTGAAAAAATGCAGGACTCTAAATAAAAACTTACTATTGTGAGTTGGCTCGCACACAACGCTTAGTTTTACGTTGGTTAGCTCGAGGCCATTAATGGATTCATGGAGGTTCAAATAACTTGATGAAACTCTAATTGATGAAGGATGTCAATGTATCACTTTTATATGGCCTCTTCACCTTCTTCCAACTGATACTCTTGTACATAACTTCATTCTCTAAATCCATATCTCTTTCCTTAAAGGCTTATACACGAACTCTCTTTATTTTAGTTTTCAATGAGATGGCTCATGATTTCCATGTTGTAGTTCTTTATATGTCACCATCGTGGCCTCGACATTAAGAGTTATTTTATTTCCCGTCTCCGTTTGATGAGTTGGCTCACCTTTTATCGTTATAGATATTAGTTTAGAAACACCAACAGACTTGGTTGGCTTCTTTCTCTTGACTTTCCGGTGAGATGGCTCACTTATTCCACATCCCAAATGTTCACAAGTAAGATATTTATTTTCAGCGCATTGGATGATACATTTTTCTTTACTCCTCAATGCTACCACACCTTCAATTGATGGTGTCGGCTCTTGACTAATCACGTGCATCTCTACTTTCGTTTCTTTTGTCTGAACGGATGGTAGTGGATTGGGTTCTTTATTTTTATGAGAGATGGTGTGTAGTTGCTCTTCTTGATACTCTGCAATGTTGGTTGATGTTGCACTATGAATTTGTTTTCATTTACGCTTTCTCCTTTTGATATTAAGTTTTATGCTAGCGAATTATTTTCTCTGACGTTGTTTATACTCTTTTCGCCATGTGTCGTCCTTGGTGTCCATGGCTTCTATTGAGACAACTTCTTCTTTAACTCTTTTCATTTTCAAATTCCACTCATCTTGCTTACGTGGTTCATCAAGTCGTTCCTCTTTTTCTTACTTTTTTTTTCGATCTTCTTCACTTGCATCCAATTGATCTGACATTGCATTCGACATCGATAATCTTTAAATCAGCAAGGTCGTTCTTCCAATTTTCTATCGACTGATAGGTAAATAATTCTTCAAGCCAGTTATCCACTTTTCTTAGCCTTTGAATCATGATATTTGTCCAAAAAGGATGTTTCTTTTCCCTAATGAAATTAAGGAACTTACGACTTGTGTGAAAAACTCCAAACGCTTGATCGTAAAAAAAATTTGGTTTGGAAATTGTTTGTTGCATGTTCACGGCCTTGCTCTTCACTTGATCATAGTAATTTACGAGTATGATTAGCTCTCCCTTTCATCCTTGTGGTATTGGATACTTAGATAGTTCCTCGAACATTTTTTCAATTTAGCAGGCATAGCAACTGCGCTATCTACACAGTAGATTTCCCTCTTGAGGCTCCTAATATAAAAGTGAAGCGCATGAAAATTCTCAAACACTCTATCCTCCGTGCTCAATCTTAGGAATCTCCGTCTTCCATTGAACGCTTTTTTTTCCCGCAGTTGTGGGCAAACGATCAATTTCTATCACCACGGGCGATGCACTCGACCAACTGAAAAAGAGAATTGGAAAATAGTCAAGTTTAATGTCTACTATTAAAACACTATAATCACCGTCACTCCCCGGTAATGGCACCAAATGCTTGATGCATATTTTCACGTCCTAAGTATACGAGTCAAGTAATAATAAAATGGAACGTATAGTTACTGATCAAGTATCGATCCTACAGAGAGTGTGTTACTACAATGTTCGCTTAATAGACAACGGTGAAATAATTAAGAAAATAGACTTTAGGAAAGATGGCTATAGTTCTAACTAATAAAGCAAATAATAAAAATAATTGAAATAGAGAGGTTCTAATTATACTACTAAAATAAATAAATAACAAGATTTAATCAGATTGATGAAGTCGTAATTGAAGTTGGGTTTATAACTATTTATTATGTAATTCATAGATGTTAACCCTGAAAAAATAAATGAAGGGATTACACACAAATGATAACCCTAAAATAGGGACCAATATATGGACGATACTATCGTCATGTACACTTCCGATGAGAGTGCCCACTCCCAACGAGGAGGCCCTCGGAGTGTTACCAATCCACTCGGTCACTGACTCGAAGCAGTATAAAGGGACACCCGAGGAGACACTAAAGCGTCCCATGGAAAGTCAACGATTAATAAAGAAAAGATATCAATGCGGCATCGGAAAAAGAGTAAACCCCGATGGATCCACGCGACTTGGATATCCATCAATGCGCCAAGAGGGACCATAACGGACCGCGAATTCCAGAAAATGCGAGAATATCCCCTCACTGAACACTCTATGATCCAAAAGCCCTCGGAACACCTCTCTCGGAGGTCGAATACGGAAAATAATGTCCTGCCAAGATATAAAACCCCTCAGAACATCAGTTACGAAGGCTGAAGATAAAGAATAGTGCCCTGTTGAAGTACAGAACCCCTCGGAACAGACACCACCAGTAAAAGTAAAATAGATGCACCCCTCGGAGTACCCCTCCCAAAGAAGACAACACCGCGGAAGCTACGACGAACATACTGCCCAAATACTCCTGTCTTTTTGAGAGCTGCAGCCCCTCGTGGAAAACAGACTAGAAAAATCAGCCCCTCGGAACCTTTGATGTCCTCGAAAAGATCAAAATTAATCCAAGTCAGCACCCAGTAGATAAAGAATGAAAGGATAGGATGAATGATATCTTCCTAAGTACGCAAAAAGCAACATCTGTAATTTATCTAAACATGCATAGCGACACCTGTCCCTGAAAAACCTCTATAAAAAGAGGGACAAAATAAGAAGAAAGAGGATCCAGATCAAACAAACACACATACATAAAAATGTACTAAGAGCATTCAGAGTGAAATTCAGTGAATACAAAGAGGGTTATTCTCGAAATTTTACAAGCTTTTTGAACTACGGGCAAGGCTTTCCAACCCCTAAATAATCCCGTTAATTAGGTTATAATATCAAACCTATTAGCAAAATGGCACCGTCTGTGGGAACGCCATAGAATCTGTCCTTGAGCGTGTTCAATAAGCATTGTTTATTATGGATAATTTATTCGATAGTGAAAGTCTTCAGACCCGACAAGGTGATTCCGAAGAGACTTTGTCGAACCACCAATCCGGGACGAGAGATTTTATCAACATTCCCCGCTCTGTATTCAAGAGACTCGTAGAAGCTACGGCCCGGAGAACATCACAAGGATGAAGAATTTTTGAGAACCGGCCCACTGAATCCCTCCGACAGAGAAATCCCCATTCAGAAGAAGGTGCACCACGCGATAGATGGAGCGTCACTCTCATCTCCTTGCATCGCGAACCTCTGCATGAATCACCAAGGTATGATAATTACGAAAGAACTCCGATGAGGGGTCAAGGAGAAGAAATACCCTGACCCTTGGAATACCCTAGGGATGATAGTCATACCTTGTGGGAGATGCTAGATGGCTTACGCAAAGAAATGTGTGAAATCAAGAAAACCATGGCCCCCAAGGAGGATCCCACATTTAAAACCTCCCCATTTATCCCAAAAATTTCTCTAGCATCCGTTCCCTCGGGGATGTGGCCCGTCAATGTTCCCTTATACACCGGGGACGCTGATGGAAGAGATTCACATGATCATATCCACCAATACTTGGTTGGAATGGACCTATCCTTCGCCCCCGACCATGTCCTATGCCATTTGTTCCCAGTCACCCTCGGAGGACGAGCACAAGCTTGGTTTACCCACCTTCCCCCAAACTCGATAACGAGCTTCGACCAATTGGCCCACTTATTCGTGCGACAGTTTGCATTTAATCAACAATATCCCAAATCTGCCACTCATCTCTTCACGGTCAAACAGCAAAAGGATGAACCCTTGCGAGGGTATATAAAACGTTTCACAGATGAAGCGTTAGATGTCCCTAATGTCAGTTCAACCATCTTAACGGACATATTAACACAGGGACTTCGAACAGGGGATTTTTTCCAATACCTCATGGGAAATCATGTGACGGACATGAACGAACTTATGCAAAAGGCAAAAGTTTATATCCTCATAGAGGAAGCGGAAGGCACAAAAAGACGCATGAAGCATGACGACAACGAGCACTGTGAGCACGCCGAACGAGAGGGGAAAGCTAAGGAGAAGGGCAAGGAAGGAAAACCCGCCCCCCGTGAAGACGATGGAGGTGTGGTCAAAAACATTCCTTTGGCCTGTAACGTTGCCCCCGATGACCATCGCTCCCCAAGAAGTGCTCAACGTGATGAGAGGTAACGATGAGTTACACTAGCCTACACAGGCCAAATTTCCCAATAGGGAAAGGAATACGGGGAAATATTGCAAATATCATAAAACCTATGGACACACCACCGAGGAGTGCACTACCCTACGCAGGGAAATGCTCCGCCTTCTAGAAGCAAGATATCTGAAGAACTATCTCAAGGAGATTAATCCCGAAGAGCCCGTGTCGAATGTGTGGAAAAGGTCAAGAAGAGAGCAATAAGAGGAAGAAGTGGCTCCCAGCCGCCGGTCGCGAGAAAGGACCACGAAGCGCCGTCAGTCACGGGGATGGACTATGGGGCATCGGAATTAACCCCCTCCCCCAGACTCGTATGAGGATAACGCTCCATCCGGGCGAACGATCAATATGATAGAAGGAGGAGATATCTCGATAACGCCCAAGGGTAAGAAGAAGAAATATCAGAAAGAGGCCAGACGAGCAGAACAATGACTCCCTGTATGCTCTATTCAAGGGTCAAAGGTGCCTAGTATCACATTTGGACCTAAGGACCTAACAGGTATAATTTACCCCCACGAAGACCCCTTGGTTATTTCCGACACGGGTAGCTCTATGGACGTACTCTTCTTTCCTACCTACCTTGCTATGGGATTGAGAAAAGAACGATTGGAGATGGCTGAGGTCCCCCTAGTAGATTTCTCTGGAGAAGCCTGCCATACCCTCGGAACTGTGACCCTTTCTATGTCATGGGGAGAGGGAGCCCTTCGAAGAGCGGAACCCACCAAATTTTGGGTAGTAGAAGCCTCGTCACGGACATACAACGCCATATGCGGAAGGCCGTCCATCAGAACCTTCGAAGCCATCCCCTCTACCCTTCATCTTAAGGTAATGTTTCCTACCTTCTCAGGTATCGGAGAAGTCCAAGGAAGTCAATATAAGGCTAGAGAATGCCGCATGAATGCTATCCCCTCGGAGGAAGGCGAACTCACCCTCGGGAATAACAAAAAGCGCAAAGCAGAAGAGGCACATGTTCAACCCATTGAAGAATTAAAGATGGTGGAGTTGGTAGAAGGAAGTCCCTAGAAGGCGATTAAGATGGGTACCCACATGGAACCAGCGATAGAAGCTCAACTGACTTCTGTCCTCAAGCAATTTCATCACCTCTTTGCCTAGGAGGGAGGACCGCCTGGGCGAATCAGTGACAAGGTATGTCAACATTTTCTCAATGTTAAACCGAGGGTTAAACCGGTCCAACAAAAAAAGAGAAAGATGGGGCCAAAGCGCAACAAAATTATTCGATCAGAGATACGACGACTACTTAGCCTAAGACAGATTAGGGAGGTCATATACCCCGAATGGCTGGCTAATGTAGTTTTAGTCCCCAAACATGGAGGAAGGTGGCGGATGTGTGTGGATTTCACCAATCTCAACAAAGCTTGTCCGAAAGATTGCTATCCCCTGCCCAGTATAGATCAACTGGTAAACGCCACCGCTGGGTGCGCACTATTGTCAACCCTAGACGGAGACCAGGGATACAACCAAATCCCGATGGCAGCCGTTGACAAGATAAAATTAGTTTTATCACCGACGCAGGCACTTTCTGTTACTTGGTAATGCCCTTCGGACTCAAAAATGTCGGCGCAACTTACCAAAGACTGGTAAGCCTCATGTTCGCTGGCCTCATCGGAAAGACAGTGGAAGTCTATGTAGATGACACTGTAGTTAAAAGTAACAGAGCGGAAAGCCACCCCGAGGATCTGCGAAAGGCATTGGTTTTTATGAATAACTTTGGGATGAAAGTCAGCCCTAGAAAATGTTCTTTTGGCATTCGAGGAGGAAAGTTCTTGGGGTTCATGGTCACAGAGAAGGGGATAGAAGTCAACCCCGAAAAGGCTGAGGCCATCGTGGGACTCCCCACTCCAAATACAGTTAAAGATGTTCAAAGGCTAACAGGCCAGATACTTATCCGTCAGCAGAAAAAGGACTTCCCTTTTTTAAGTCAATTTGTTTCTAATTCAGCAGAAAAAGGACTTCCCTTGTTTAAGATACTCTGAAAGATCAAGGAATTCCAATGGACACCCCAGTGTGAAAAAGCCCTCGAAGAGCTAAAGAGATATATGGTGAACCCGCCTATACTGGTAAAACCTTCACCTCAAGAAGAAGTCTTCGTATACTTGTCCGTCGAAGAAGAGGCTGCCAGTGCCGGGTTAGTCAAATAACAGGATAGAGAACATCACCCAGGTTACTATGTCAGCAAGACTCTCCTCGGAGCAGAAACTAGGTATAACCTAACTGAAAAACTCGTCCTAACTTTGGTTACTACAGCACGGAAACTATGCCCATACTTCCTCTCCCACCCGATCACTGTTATAACTAAGCACCCGCTGCGGGCAATCCTCAACAAGCCCGAGTCGTCCAGAAGATTAATAAAATGGGCCGTGGAGCTCACAGAGTATGATATCTCCTACGCCCCGAGACCTTCCATCAAAGCGCATGTCCTAGCTGACTTTGTGACAGAGTTAATGGGCCTCGGAGCTGAAAAGCAAGCTCTCCCGTGGCATATCTACGTGGACGGGTCTTTTATAAGCACACACGGAGGAGCGGGAATAGTCTTGGCAAACAAAGAAGTGGGGGATGAAATACTTCACTTTGAGGTCCGAATTGACTATCCCTTATCCAACAATGAAGTAGATTATGAATCCCTACTCATTAAGATGAGACTCGCTCGGGAAGGTGGGATGAGAAGAGTGCTCACTCATAGCGACTCACAGTTGATCGTGCAATAAGTCAATGGCTCATACGATCCCAAAGAAGAGAGAATGCAAGAATACCTTTGGATGGTCCATCAAAGGCAAGAGTGGTTTGATGAGTATAAGATAGTCCAAATTCCCCAAAAAGAGAACCACGAGGCGAACGCCTTGTCTAAAATGGCCAGTCAAACGGCCGCCATCCATACACGAAGGATCACCCTACTCCATGTCAACGAGTCCGAGAAGACCAAGGGTAAAGAAGTAAATGCAACTATGTATCCCCCATCTAGTTGGGTGACTCCAATCAAAGCCGACTTGCAGGATCCAGATGGATACTCCACGGACAAGGCCGTACAACGGATAATGTCCAAGAAAACCATTCGATACTTCCTCAAGAATGGGGTACTATTCCAAAAGACATATTCTTGCCCCCACGCCCGATGCCTAAATGAAGAAGAAGCCCAACTAGCTTCAGCGGAAACTCACGAGGGGACATGCGGAAGCCATACCAGCGGCAAAAGCATGGTCGGACGCCTGATTCGGCAAGGCTATTACTGGCCCACGATGGCTAAATATAGCAAAAGCCATGCCGAAAGGTGTAAACTGTGTGAAGCTTACGCCCCTCGGGTCCATCATCCCGCAGCCTCGTGGGAACCCCATCTTACCCCTTGTCCGTTCTCCAAATGAGGCATAGATATAGTGGGCCCGCTCATCCCCGACGTCGGCCAGAAGAAGTTCCTACTCCCAGCAATTGACTACTTCACCAAATGGGTAGAGGCGAAGCCCCTAGCCCAAATCACCGCGGGAGCCATCGTCAACTTCGTATGGAGGAACATCATGTGCCGCTTTGGCATTCCTCAAAACCTGGTAAGTGATAACGACCTGCAATTCACGAACCAAGAATTAGAAAAGTGGTGTGACCACTGGGAAATCAAACACCACTTTGCCTCGGTGGGATACCCCTAAGCAAACAGACAAGTGGAAAGAACCAACCGAACCCTCCTGAAGAACATGAAGGCCCGACTCGACTAGCATAAGGCCTAGTGGGTTGAAGAAATACCTGGCATACTGTGGGCCTATTGGACCACGCAAAGCACTGCCACAGGCGAAACTCCTTTCAGCCTGGCCTACGGTTGCGAATCGATCTTACCCTCGAAAGTTGCCATAGAGAGTTGGCGAGTCCGAGAATACGAGGAAGTCGCCAACAACTCCAACCTAGCCCTGGCCCTTGATCTCCTTGAAGAAATGAGGGCACGGGCCACCATCCGGATTGAAGAATACAAAGTCGGGATGTCACGATACTACAACGCTAATGTAAAACCTAGAACTTTTCAAGTTGGAGATTTAGTGATGAAACGGGTCGGAGCTTCCAAGAACATAGGCAAGCTCGATCCCCGATGGGAAGGACCCTACAAGATAGCGAGAATCGTCGGACCCTGAAAGTGCAAGGTTCTCTGGAATCAATGTTATAACAATATTGGGACAACATTGAAGATAGCATTGAAACCCGAGGGCTTGTACGAAAACTGTTCTTCAGTTGCCAAATTTAAGTTTTGCCTTTATTCACCTATTAATCAAGTTCCACGGTTTTAGTTGTTTATGTTTATGTCCAGGAAGGTATCTTAATCATAAGGAAGAGCTATGGATGATTCCTTACTTGAAGTTTCCATAATTCAAGCCAAGTTGAATAAGTCAACTCAGCACGCTTTCAAAAGAAGGAAACAAATTGGATTCTCTACAACTTTGATTCTTTCCAGGATTCTCTGATTTGAAGAAGATGTGTTACCTTACTAGATCAGTAATAAACGAAACACATATTCAAGAAAGATATCGAGTTCACAAAGATGCCAAAATTCAACAAGGAAACAACAAGAGTTACCAAAGCTGTGAACAACACATCTTGGCGTGCAAGATTCAAAAAATCTGTAAAAGATGTGAAGTTCATTAAGATGAAGACAAGACAATCATGCTAAACAATCTAAGAGATTATTCATTATTTGTATTGTCTTCGTCTTGCTTTTTCGAAGTTTTTGTATCAACTATTTACGTCTAGTTCATAGAAGTTAAGTAGTTCGTACTTGTCTGCTTCTTTGAGTCCGATCAACAGAGAGCGTGAGTGAATTGTTGTGAGGAACATTTTTGTTAAAACCTTTATGGTTATTTGGCCTAAGGCTCGGAAGTTTTTAATAATATTGAAAACTTCTTAAAAATTATATCTTCTTGTGTTGTTACTTCCGCTGCACATTATTATAGTTAAGAAGATCATAATAGAGTTAAGGCAATTCCAGCTTAATTCTCAAAGTTGTTGTGTCAATCCACGATCCAAAATTTCCAATTGGCGTCAGAGCCAAACTGATACAACACCATGGACAGTGTCAATCCTAATACCAACATGATTCCAGTTTTGGATGGCTCCAATTATGCTTTATTGGAAGATCAGGATGAGGTCTCACATCAAAGCTATTGATATTCGAGCCTGGCATTCCGTGATAAATGGATACTCTCTTCCAACATTACCAAGAGATGGTGAAGGTGATCTAGTACCAAAACTAGAAGCAGATAGGACAACAGCAGAGGTAAGTCTCTATAACTTTAATGAAAAGGCTCTTAATGCTATATTTAGTTGGGTTAATCATCATATGTTCAAGTTAATCCAGAATTGTACAAAAGCCAAACATGCTTGGGATATACTTGAATTACATTGTGATGGAGATTCTACTGTTAAAGATTCTAAATATAGACAACTGCTTCTGCAATTTGAAAAACTTGAGATGGGTGAAGATGAAAGTGTTGACAGTTATTTTGAGAAAATTCTTGATATTGCTAACCAATGTGAAAATCTAGGTTTTGCTATGACTAATCAAGAAATGGTTTATAAAGCTATGAGAACACTGTCATCTAAATTTGCTCTCAAGAAAATTACAATGAGTGAATCTAGGAACCTTGCTAATCTACAGTTTCAAGTCTTGATGAATACTCTTAGAGAATTTGAGATGGAGCTTGCCTCACAACCTAGCAAACATAGGGTTCTTACTTTAAGAGGATCAAGTCTTGAGAATGAAAGTGATGATGATTATGAAATAATTTCTTCAAACTATGGTAAAATTACTAAGAAGTTCAATAAGCTGAATCTTAAAGGAAAAGGTAAACAAAAGAATCTTAGTAATAGTTCCCCATGTTATAAGAAATTACCTCCTAAGTTTGTGAAGTACATGGCATCAAAACCTACTCCTTTAGAAGCTGATTAGTTAAAGGATGTTCAATGTTTTGAATGTAAAGGATATGGTCATATGGCTAATGAATGTGCTAACACTTTTAGAAAAAGAGGAAATTCTCATTGGGTTTGTGTAGATGATTTCAATGAAGATGACTTTAGTTCTGGAGAAGCTGAAAAACAATCAGAAGAGGTTCAAACTGCTGCGCTACTCACTCAGATTGACTGGACGCCAGAAGACTCCCTGAACTGTTTCGGATCTCAATGTTACCCCAACATGCAGGATCCAACATCAGAACAGGAGACCTTCTTTGCAGATTGGGATGAATATGATACTGATACTGAACCTTATCTTGCATCCTAGTTTGATGAATCTAACTTTGATTGTTTTCATGGCTCAGTGAATCTAGATGAAGAATATTTTTTTGAAGGAGAAATGTCCCAGGAGGAAATCATTGAAGACCTGAAGTCTATCTACCACAAACTGCTGCTTGAGAATCACAAACTCATCAAGAGCAACAAAGACCTGAAGGAAGAGATTGGATGCATGAAGGAGATGCTGAAACTGTATGAGAAAGACATTGACAAAACTGAGGCTGAACTGAAGTAGGTAAAGGTAAAATTAAATAAAGCTGAACCTATCATTGACAAATGGAACTCTTCTACAACTCTGCTTAATGAAGTGCTGAGTATGGGAAATCAAGGTAAAAATGGTTTGGGCTATATTGAGAAACCTCTCTCTGAAGATGCTGATTATGCCTATTTAACAGCTGATGTTATCAAGGAAAGTAGTAGTGTGAGTAGTGAAATTCTTGTCAACACTGTGAAAAAACCTACTTTCCTCTGTCAATATTGTTTTCAACCTGGTCACACTAAGCCTTATTTTAAAATTTTCAAAAGTGTGATTGAGAAGAAAACAAGAATCAATAGCAGTACCAATGTTAGGAGAACCTCTGATTTGAATGTTATCCCAACATTAGGTAACAAAGCTGAAGGACATAAAAGTAGAACTTGGATAGAAAAGATAAAAACTCCTAAGGTTAAAATTGTTTGCAATGTTGTCTTTTCTGCTGTTTACGCTAACCTTGCAGGTAAGTGGTATTTTGACAGTGGATGTTCAAGGCACATGACTGGAAACATTGACAACCTAAAAGATGTAATCCCTTTGACTGTTGGAACAGTTACCTATGGAGGTGGCACTAAAGGGAAAATCATTGGAAAAGGAGTATTAGATGTTGAAGGATTTCCACCACTCATGATGTGTTGTTGGTTGAAGGATTGAAAGAAAATTTAATTAGCATAAGTCAACTTTGTGATGATAACTTGCTAGTTACTTTTGATAAAAGTTCATGTGATGTGTTTAATAGTGAGAATGTCCATGTCATGACAGGTATAAGATCAAAGGATAACTGTTATCTTGCTCAAGATGAAGCTGAATGCTACCATGCCAAGGTAGATGAATCTTCCATGTGGCACAAGAAGTTAGGACATGTGCACTATAGAAATCTGGAGAAACTACAGAAGTTAGAGGCAGTGAAAGGACTGCCTAAGTCGACTAGCCCAGGTAAAATTGTTTGTGAAGACTGCCTGAAAGGTAAACAAACAAAAGCTGTCCATCCACCACTTCAGGTACAGAGTACTAACCCTAGAACTAATAAGTGCTTTGATTTGCTACATATGGATGTCATGGGTCCTATTGAGGTTAGTAGACTGAATGGTAAGAAGTATGCTTTTGCTATTGTTGATGATTTTTCAAGATATACATGGATTAAGTTTTTGAAAGAAAAATCAGAGGCTTTCAACACATTCAAGATTTTGCATGCTAGTATTAAAAATATGTATGACACTTCTGTAGGAAGAATTAGGTGTGACCATGGAAAAGAGTTTGAAAATGTAAGCTTTGCTAATTTTTGTGATACTAAAGGCATTTTCCATGAGTTCTGTGCACCTAAAACACCTCAGCAAAATGGGATTGCTGAGAGGAAGAATAGAACACTTCAAGAGATGGCTAGAGTAATGTTGAATTCTAGAAACCTATCTAAGAAAATATAGGTTGAAGCTTTGAATACTGCATGTCATATTAGTAATAGAGTTTATCTTAGACCTGGTACTACTATGACACCTTATGAAATCTTGAAGGGTTCAAAACCAACAGTAGCACACTTTCATGAATTTGGTATTAACTGCTATTTGCTAAAAGATAGAGACTATTTGAGCAAATTTGATCCCAAAAGTGAAAAGTGTATATTTGTTGGATATTCTCCTAATAGTGCTGCTTTTAGGGTCTACAATCCAAGATTGCATATTGTTCAAGAATCAGTGAATGTCATTTTTGATGATTTAACTGTTTCTGCAGGTACTGAAGAAGTCACTGGTTCAGATGTTGCTCCAACATTGGACTCAACACCGAACATAGAAGCTGGAAATGCTGAACTGGAAACTGGAACAAATGACGACCTAACACTAGAAACTCCCAATGTTAGGCCAACATATGTGCTGTCAGATTCTGAAGATGAAGTTGTTCATGTATCCAGAAGAGATGCTCCGCTGAGGATACAAAGAGATCATCCAGCCTCTCAATTAATTGGACATATTACTGAAAGAGTTAGAACACGCAACAAAGATAGAGTCAATTACAAGGATATGACTAAGTTGTGTGTTTGCATGTCTTCTTCATGTACTGTTGATAATGCATCTTGTTTTGTTTCCTCCATTGAACCTAAAAATGTAATTGAAGCTCTTAAGGATAGTTACTGGATTAATGCCATGCAAGAGGAACTCTTACAATTCACCAAAAACAAAGTTTGGAATCTAGTACCTAGGCCATCACATGTGAATGTAATAGGTACAAAATGGATTTTCAAAAATTAAACTGATGAGAATGGTGTAATTATGAGGAACAAAGCTAGGTTGGTTGCACAAGGTTATACTCAGGTAGAAGGTATAGATTTTCATGAGACTTTTGCTCCAGCAGCTAGGATAAAATCAATTAGATTACTTCTTGCTATTGCTTGATGTCTTAAGATTAAACTTTACCAAATGGATATTAAAGGTGCCTTTTTGAATGGTTTAATTGACAAAGAGGTTTATGTAGAACAACCTAAAGGTTTTACTGATCCTAAACATCCTGACCATGTGTACAAACTTGAGAAGGCTTTGTATGGCTTGAAACAGGCTCCCAGAGCTTGGTATGAGAGGTTAACTGATTTTCTGTTAGGCCTAGGTTTCAATAGAGGAGATGGAGATAGAACATTGTTTGTCCTTAGAAAAAGCTCTGAGATATGCATTGCTCAAATTTATGTGGATGATATTGTATTTGGCTCTACTAACAAATCTACCTTAGACAAGTTTGTTGAGTCTATGACAGGAACATTTGAGATGAGCATGATTGGTGAGCTCAACTACTTTCTGGGACTTAAAGTTAAGCAGCTGGAGAATGGTATCTTCCTGAACCAGGAGAAGTATGCAAGGAATCTGGTGAAGAGATTTGAGCTACAAGAGTCCAAGCCTTGCAAAAATCCTATGTCCTCTTCAGTGAAGATAACAAAAGATGGCACTGGCAGCAATGTTGACCCATCATTGTATAGATCCATGATTGGTAGTTTGCTATATCTCTCTGCATTTAGACCTGACATCATGTTTTCAGTATCTGTTTGTGCTAGGTACCAAGCTGAGCCAAGGCAATCTCACTTGATTGTTGTGAAGTATGCAAGCTGATCCTATGACACTAACACTAACTTGGTTGGTTTCAGTGACTCTGACTGGGCAGGTGATATGGATGACAGGAAATCCACAAGTGGGGGCTGTTTTTATTTGGGGAATAATTTGGTCTCCTGGTATAGTAAGAAGAAGAACTGTGTTTCATTATCAACTGTTGAATCAGAATATGTAGCAGCTGGCAGCTGTGTTACCCAACTTGTGTGGCTCAAACACATGCTTTCAGATTATGAGCTAGATAGTGATACACTTCTCATGTTCTGTGACAATCCAAGTGACATAAGTCTCTCTAGGAATCTTGCCCAACATCCAAGAACTAAGCATATAGACATAAGGCATCATTTCCTAAGAGATATGGTAGAGGACAAAATGATCAACATTGAACATATTGAGACAACTAATCAGCTTGCTGATATGTTTACAAAACCTTTAGATAGTGAGAGATTCTTCAGCTTGAGGAAATCTCTTGGCATGTGCAATATGTGAAAATGTTGAGGAAACCAGTGTTGACATAACACCACTGTCTAGCACTAGTATATTGGTTGTGGTGTAGTAGGCATTCTGTTGTTTTCCTTTGTTGAACTTATTTTCGTGTGAGTCTCATTTCATCTTTGTTTTGTCAGTTTTGGTTTGTCTGGTTGAACTCTGTGATTAACAACTCTTTCTGGTTATCAGTTTCACATCTTTGTTTTGAAAAAGTAATAAAACTCTTCTGTTTGTCTGAGGTTGTGATATCCTAACATATGGACAAGTTGGGTACACAAAGTTCACTACTTTGATGTCTATTCAGTTGTGTCTTATTCATATGAAAGGTGTACATGACATGTGTAGAAGCTGGGGTGCATGATGTTGACAGCTTCGGTGTTACTCAGTTGTGCTTATTTATATGTTCCTGTTTGTTTGGCCAAGGAACACATGAGGGTGACCCTTTCTACTAGGGTGTTTGAGGTTTAGATTTATTACATTTAGTAGCACTGATCACTTGGTGATTCTCTTGAATGCAGGTTAGTAAATAAGTATGCATAAGGAATTGGGGTGTTGGGGTGCATGATAAATGAATTGCCAACATTCAAGACCTTTGTACTTGCCTAACTTACTGCTGTTAATGTTGTTACTGGGTGTGTGGAGTTCAGGCTGCCCTCATTCAGTAGTGACAATAGCTTTGTGTTTTAGCAACCTTCTGTTTTTGGTTCAGATGAGTTATGAAATGAATAAAGATTATAAAGAGATGTGTGATGTACAGGTTTGAGGAGTTTTTCATATGTGTTTACCATCTACCTATTCGACATTACATTGTTGCATTCATGTAGAACTGCATTGTTTTTCTTTCTTGTTGAGTTGTGTCGGTCTAGGCTTAGGGGGGGTATAATTCATGTGTTGAGGCATACAATTTGGGTGACATACTGCAGGTGACACACATTTCTGTGACTTTCTATGTTGTGGAAGTGAATTTTTCCTTGAATTCATAACTGCTTATCTCTGTGTTTCTTGTTATCTATGTTGCTTACTCATGATCTTGATCTGAACAATATGTCTGAGGTACTCACTTGCTATATTGGTTAAGTTTCAGATGTATTCTTGGATGTATCTCAAGCTCTCACATGAATTTGCCTTTGTGAAGCCTGTAGGTCCACCTTCTGGTTTGAATGTTATTGAATGTTATCCCAACATTGTGCACTGCTACATGCCAACATTGAAAACAGGAACTTATAAGTTTTCGAATTTTTGAAAACCGCTCTCGTTAACTGTTAATTTAACATTAAAGAGTGTGCGCGGGAAAACATAGTGGGAAGATTTTATTTGGTTCAAATTTAGTAATTGCCCGTTAACATTCATTCTCTTTCCTTATTCACGTTTATTTCAGAAATCAAAACCCTAATATCCTTAATTGTGCTTGCAATTTTCTTATTTGTGCTTACTCTGCAAAATTACTCTCTCCACTCTCAAATTCTCTCGATTTTCTCTGCAAATACTCACAAATCTTCTTCACTAACAATGGCAAGCAAGTCTCCCATGCAAACTCTTGCAGATGTTTCCATGGGAAGTGAAACCACTGCCGCACGCACCCGTTCACACACTAGAGGTGCTGCTGCAAAATCAGATGATGCTCATGTTGCTGCTAAAAGGAAGGCGATCCCCTACGTGCGACGAGGAAAGAAGTCCAAACAGGGAGAATCGACCTCCAATGTTGAGCCAACTGCTGAGTCAACCGCTCCCACCATCAATGATCCTGAAACTGAGGCAAACATAGCTGAACCCAACCCTAAAATTGTTGCTGATATAACTGATGAGGGGGAGGGTAGTGGATCTATTGAGAAATCTGTGGAGAAATCCGTGAATAAGTCTGTGGACAAATTAGTGAGGAAGTGGATTAGGGCTGAAAAGAAAAAGAGCAAGGGTGTAGGGGAGAAGTTGAGCACTATGCCTGAGACTGCTAAGCAATGTGTCGAGGCTAGGAAAAGACAAGCTGAGAGATTAGCTAGGAAGAAGACTGAGGAAGAGAAGAAGTCTGCTGCTGCTGAGAGAAAGAGGAAAGGAAAGCAAGTGATGGAAGAGGAAGTAGAGGTGTTGGATGTTGAGGATGAAGAGGAAGAGGAGGAGAAGGAAGAGGAAAAGACTGAGGAAGAGAAGGATGTTGCTGTTGATGTTAAGGCAACATCAGGGATGGAAGAGTACACAGATGGGTTGTATTTGTATGTGATCTACCCTGATGATGAGGGGGACTACCTTTCTCCTTATTATCTCACCCAAGAGTTAGAGAGGAAGTGGGATTCCTTCAAGAGATTGGAGCTTCATACTGAAAGAGCTGTAGAGATGGCCAGCTTCAAGGAACAGAAGGTGATGGACTTGCTTGAAGCAAGAGGGATGCACCAATCAGTGATGGAGTTGCATGACTATGCTCTTGAGATTGTCATGGAGTTCTACCCGAATCTCTCCAAGTGGATCAGGGACTATAGATCTCCAAAATATGGAAAGGCTTGGGTGAGGGGGAGAGTATTCAACATTAAACCCTACACCATTAACAAGATCTGTGGATTCCCAACTACTGATGAATCTCAGGACCCCTACTATGATGATGTGATTGAAGACTTGACTGGAGGGTTGGTCAAAATCTGGAAAGATGCTCTGCCAACCACAAAACTCACCTCCCTTACTGCTGTCTTGCACAAGATAGCTTGCTTCAACTGGCTGCCAAGCAAGAATGTCAGTGTGCTGACCAAGGAACCAACACTCTTGGTGTACAAAATTAAGAATGGGATAGCTGTGAATATGGGGGAGAGGATTTTAATGTCAATGTCTGAAGTTGCTCGAAGGAAGAATGGGATGCTGCCTTTTCCCTCACTCATCTGCAAAATCCTTAACAAGCAAGGATTGAAGATAAGTGTCATTGTGGGCTGGAGGAAGAATGATACTGAACTGACAATTCTCCCAAGCTACCTGTCTGGATAAGAAGTGAGAGACCTTCCTTGGAACCCAAAAGGAGTGGTGAGACCAAGAACTGAGAAGAAGAAGGCTCAAGAGTTTGCTGGAACTTCAGTGCCTATGTCCAAAGAGGAAGAGTGCATGGTCATAACCTCTACTTTTGTGGATCATCTGCTTAACTGGTATAGGGGGCAAATTGCTGATACTCAGAGGGAGATTGAGGAAAGGAAGGAGCATCCCATAGAACTGGAAGACATGGTGAAAACTTTGGAGAAACTCCCTTCTTCACAAAAAGGAGGAGAATAGTTCCAAGTTTTTTAAATGTTTTAGTCTTCTAGTTTATGTTTTGCTTTTTATGAACTCTACCTCTGATATGTTTGTGTGGCTAGTACATTTATCTCTATTTGGTTTATTTTGATCAAGGGACATGTCCTTGATATATTGCTATGGCCTGTAACTCTAAGTACTATTGTTGAACTGCTCTAACTGTTATTCCTTATGAAAGCACATGTTTAAC
Organism: Linaria vulgaris; assembly: GCA_948329865.1. Taxonomy (NCBI): domain Eukaryota; kingdom Viridiplantae; phylum Streptophyta; class Magnoliopsida; order Lamiales; family Plantaginaceae; genus Linaria; species Linaria vulgaris. Next base: position 36,403,246 of record OX415251.1, on the reverse strand, counting down.
TGCTTTTCTAGTTAACCTTTATGCAGGAAACTCATTGGTTTCAATGTTGAGGCAACATTGATGAATGTTGAGGTCTGAACATCTTTATGATGTAGTGATGACCTTAATGCCTATCTTTGCTAATTTAACTTTGAATATGTTAGCTTGTATTGAGGGGGAGAAGTTTAGTAGTCTAATGTGTTTCTTGTTGATTCTAACTTTCTGGATATAGGACTTGATTGGAACATGTGTTGGTTTTGTGAAGAAAGGCAAAAAGGGGGAGATTGAAAGTGCAACGTTCTCTGGAATCAATGTTAAACGATGTTGGGACAACATTGAGGATAACATTGAAAGCCAAGAGCTTGTACGAAAACTGTTCTTTAGTTGCCAAATTTAAGTTTTGCCTTTATTCACCTATTAATCAAGTTCCACGGTTTTAGTTGTTTATGTTTATGTCCAGGAAGGTATCTTAATCATAAGGAAGAGCTATGGATGATTCATTACTTGAAGTTTCCATAATTCAAGCCAAGTTGAACAAGTCAACTCAACACGCTTTCAAAAGAAGGAAACAAATTGGATTTTCTGCAACTTTGATTCTTTCCAGGATTCTCCGATTTGAAGAAGATGTGTTACCTTACTAGATCAGTAATAAACGAAACACATATTCAAGAAAGATATCGAGTTCACAAAGATGCCAAAATTCAACAAGGAAACAACAAGAGTTACCAAAGCTGTGAACAACACATCTTGGCGTGCAAGATTCAAAAAATCTATAAAAGATGTGAAGTTCATCAACATGAAGACAAGACAATCGTGCTAAAAAATCTAAGAGATTAATCATTATTTGTATTGTCTTCGTCTTGCTTTTGCGAAGTTTTTGTATCAACTATTTACGTCTAGTTCATAGAAGTTAAGTAGTTCGTACTTGTCTGCTTCGTTGAGTCCGATCAACAAAGAGCGTGAGTGAATTGTTGTGAGGAACATTTTTGTTAAAACCTTTATGGTTATTTGGCATAAGGCTCGGAAGTTTTTAGTAAAATTTAAAAATTCTAAAAAATTATATCTTCTTGTGTTGTTACTTCCGCTGCACATTATTATAGTCAAGAAGATCACAATAGAGTTAAGGCAATTCCAGCTTAACTCTCAAAGTTGTTGTGTCAATCCACGATCCAAAATTTTCAGACCCGCAACCTATCTTCTCGCCAACTCCGAAGGCGCAATGCTTCACAACACTTGGAACTCACTCAATGTTAGAAAATACTATAGATGGTTCCCTTACAACAGTTTGTACATAAGTAAAAAAGTTGTTTATATATAGATGGTTCCCTTACAATACCAAAGGAAAGAGGGTTGCCCGACAAAATGATGACTCTATATGTAAGTCATCTTAGCAACCTAACCCGAGGGACTATTTGACACAAACAATGAAGCCCCACACATTATAGGTATACCGGACCATATCATATACAAAGGCCCTTATACCAGACGCTTTCTGTCTTTGATTATACGACGGCCTTGCTCCACGGACAAACTGAGGGGGTCGTCTAGTGATACGACCGGATCCTCCGTCGGAGAAACCTCTGAAAATACCTGGCGAAGGCTCAGCTCAGGAACAGCCAGACCTGAAGGAAACTTTAGCAAAGCCTGCACGGCATCCCGGCACAACCGATACCCGATGCGGACTAAGTCACGCATCTCCTGATGCAAGGAATCCCGAAGAAGTGACGGGACAGCAATGTCCAAAAAAGCTTGGACTCGAGCCACAACCAAAGTCGCCCCGTGACTACGGGTCATCTCCAACACCTTCTAGTTAACCGCGTCTCGCTCCCTCGTGACGCGCAGCAGTTACTCATCGGAGGAACTGATTTGGTCCCTTATCTCCCCCAATCTTTCTTCCAAACCCAACACACGGGCTCTCTCTAACATTAAACGGCGCTCCAAGTCCCAAGACTTGTCCTGCTCGGCCTGCAAGATCCCATCGTGAACATCTTGAGCAGTTTCATAATCCGACATCAATTGGGCAATCTCCTCTTGTGCCTCCAGCAAACTTTGCTCCAATTCATCTCTACGACGATTCACTAAATCAGTGTCTGAAGAGGATTCCCCCTAGATCCGATGGCGTTCAACACCATGTAGATCTGCAAAAGCCAAGTCTAATGCTACGAAGAACACTTAAAGGTATGTATTAAATAGAACAAATCACTACCATACCTTGCATAAGTCTTTGCAGGCTAAATCTTGAAGACTAGACAAAGGCAAAGTCTTCATCAACTCGAATCGGTTGCATTCAGCAGACCACTCAAGTAATTGCGGCAAAAACTAACAGCTGAAGCATCCTGAGGAAAGATACTATCTCCCTTGAGGGGCGGAGACTCCCTGAGAAGAGAGTTTTCCTCGAGTGGTGGCGCAGAAACCCGATCAAGACTCCCTCCGAGAGGCCGAGAACCACCAGCAACCGAATAATGAGAGCCTTCCTCAACCACGTACACCATGCTAAGGTCCCCCCGAGGAGGAGAGCACGACACTAGTGGCAGCATCGGAAGATCCATTCGAGCCAGTACAACTATCGGATCATCTACAACCAGGGCCAAAAAGTCAACCAGGCGGGCTACCACGGGTGAAGCCCCCAAATCCCTCACCTCCGTAGGACTTGTTAACGCCTCAAAACTCAAGTGGTCGAAACTTCCACCCTCCGACAATGTATACCCTCCGTTCACAACCTCTCCCAAGAAAGCCCTATCAAAAAGCCTAATAGCAAATGCCTCCATCTCCATACCTATCAAGAAGCAAAAGATACAATAAGTCTGAAGGCTTCAAAAACACATACGAGCAAAAGACGAAGAGAAAAACTTCCGGAAAAAGAAGTTACTGTAGAGAGGCTGATGCGGAAGATTAAAAATCTCCGCCCCCTCCTGCAAACCAGCCATGATGAGAGTCTCGGGAAACTCCAACAAACTGTTTATATCATATGTCCTCGAGAATAGGCCGGTACCGGACAGTACCTCCCAATCCCTCCTCAAAGTCGCATCGTTGGGAGTAATATAACCCAAACCCCATCAGAGTGGTGCCCCCCATAATCTAGCCGACAAACCCCTCGGACGAACAAAGAAAAACTCTCGTCTCCAATCCCCTCTACCAGAGCGGGAATTGGACACATGAACGAAGGCCTTACTCTTGTCCCGATAGGCTAGGCTAAAGAAGGGAGGACCACCCGAGTAGGGCCGTAAAGCAAATATTGCCCCCACCCGATGAGGGGACATTGGCAAATTCAAAAGTTCACAACACAAAATATACCCCACCAGATAGCGGTAGGAATTGGGTGTTAACTGACTCGGGCATATTTGCCAGTATTGAAAAAGAGTTTGAAGAAAGGGATGGAAGAACACCCGCATCTGCTCTCGGTAAACAGTAAGAAAACCCGAAGGGGTATCGTAAGCCCTCTGCTCGGAATGTGGTATTACCATATCATACTTATCAAAATCCAGATTATATTCAGCGAATAGAGTCATAATAGACTCACCATATTCATTACCGTTGGCAGAACCAATGCACCCTCGTCCCAATAACCTCGATGACTCTAGCAAAGCACATCAAACACTAAGGACTCATCAATCAAAGAATAGAACTCTCGGCTCATAAACACTTCACGAATATGATTCATCCGATGGGAATTTACAGGCGAAGGCCTAGACGTTGCCCTCGTCGGAGTACCTCCCCCACTGAGCCTATCCCGTGACCCTAAAGCGGAACTCTGCGAGGAGGTATGACGAACTCCCAGCAGCAGGGAAGGATACCGAGCGGAATTCCAGGGAGAATTACGTGAAGAGACTGAACCGCCTTTCTTATAATATGGAGGCATCATCATGACAAGGCAAGTAACTTACTCTTCCTTAATTAATCTCACTAGAACAACGAGTGGGTTTATAAAGAATCAAATACTGCAAGTACGAAAGGTGAAATTTTGAAGTGAGTATAATAGTATTCACTAAGCACCTATATATATACTTCTGCTCATTTCATTAACAAGATGGATAAAAGCATGAGCTACCCCAGTCATTTAATTATTATGGCTACGTGTCCAGTAAAAGTCCTATTAAGGATGGTGAAATCTCATAAAGACACGTCCTGCTAAGGTTTTACTTGGCCAGTAAGAACTAATCTTACTTATCCTTAAGCAATAATGAAAGAGTCAGACACTGATAATTGCTAAGCATTCACTGTGGATCAAAAGAGGAAAAGACAAAATTGAGCAAAACAGGATAACTATTCATTCACTTAGAGACCGAGAAGTCCTCGGAAAGCAGAGTACATTTGTAAAAGATAAAAGCTTAAGTACGAAAGCATAAAAATTACAATAAAAACAAAGAAAATAAAAGTACTAAGTTATGCCCCCGTGGTTGACGGATGCGGGGCGGGATGCGAAGAGGTCGTCGCCTCAGAAGAAGGATTCATCGGAGCCAGGCGAGAGGGTGGTGACAGTACCCCTCCGGAGCCACTGGGCCTCGGACTCAGACTGCTCGCTAACCGCATCGGAGAGGGCACTAGAGAAGCCCGAGGAGACAACAAGCCACTGAATCTCTCGACAAGGACGCGGCAATCCTCAGGAATAGGCCTCTTCAGCCTACGAATGTCAAAAGACTTGGAAAAATCCACATACGACCGCACTAACCTCTATGTAAGCCTAGCACATTCCAAGTAGCCTCGTAATATATGGCCTGTCAAGAGCTCTTGTGGCGGCCTATCGGAATACTTCGAGTGTTGTCGAAGGGTCTCCTACTGAGCGAGCCGAACCGCCGCGTCAACCTTCGCTTGCATCTCCTCGGGAGAAATGACCTTAGTCAATTTCTCCTCGGCCGACTCTGCCCTATCCATAGCCTTGCCCAGCAACCCCTGAAGCTCAACCTCCCTAGTCTGACTCGCCTCCAATTCTTTCTCGAGGAGGGCAATTCGGTCCTTAGAATCCTTCTCCGATGCTTCCAACCCCTTGTGAAGAGACTGCAACCGTTTCACCTGAAGATGCAACCCCTCCTCCTCCTTCTTATCCTCCTTCCAGCGGAAGTCATAGTCGGAAATCTTTCTATGAAGCACATCCCTCTCCAACTGATCTTCCTTCTCCTTCGACAGAAGATACGCCACTTGCGCTCGGAGAAGTCGCACTTCATCTCCCTTCTTTTGACATCCTTACTCTATCGTAGCGGCCGCATCTCGAGTCTTCCCTACCTACGATAAAGAAAGAAAAGCATAAAGATCTAACATAATATTTAGAGGAAGGATGAACAGAAATAGAAAAAGTAAAGAAGTCAAACTTACCATAAGGGCCATCCAGTTAAGACTCGTATACATGAAATGAAACCCATCGGCGGGGGTTGTATTTGAAAAGGCGAAGAAACAAAGGATCTCTTGAAAAGCCCCCTAAAAAACGTACATCGAAGGCAGATCCTCCAGCCAACGAGGAGCCACAGGAGTTTGAAAAGTGAGACCCCTCGAAGAAAGGGAGACGGGGACATGGCTCCTCGGAGGAAGGGTCCCCAGAGTTGGGGTCACAACGTCCGCGTCGGTAATTAATGCACAAGGACCTCTAGTAGCAATAGAAGGGCCCACCTCCCCAACTAGTGAGCTCAAAATCTCTACCTTCACATTCCTATCATCGGATGGCGCATCAAACTCTTTGTAAATATCCTCAGAATCTCCCAACGAAGCCTCCGAACCGTGATGGAGGAACTGTGATAAAACTTCTTCTTCTGCAAAGAAAGTATATATATGTAAGGAGAGAAAATGGACCCAGAAAAATCATCAAACAATAACTTGGCAAAAAAAAGAAAAAGGTGGGCAAAGGTTGATTACAAAAAAGAGAAGACCCTTCTGCCATCGGAGCCTTCCCTTATCCACGATATCTGCACCGAAAAAAGAATCTTAGTACATAAGAAATTTTATTTAGGCACTTAAGAACCTAATATCAAGAATAACTTACCAGGAAGAGGAGACTCGGAAACTGTCCTCTCCGAGGACTCAGGAATCGTCGAGGGGGCTGATGGAGGAACCTCGACCTCGTGAGAGGGAGTTGGTGACGGATCTTCAGAGGAAAGAATCACCAAGTCTGGCACAGACTCTTCCCCAGCAGCTTTCGGAAAATAACCACCCTCGGATGCGGGTCCTTCCTCCGAACCCTTAGAAGAATTCCCGGTATTATATGGTGGGACCTGCGCCAGCACTAGAGCTGATTGAGGATCCACCGAAGTAAGGGGACGGCATCGTAGATTATGCCATCTGCTCCGATGACAAAAGGTAAGTGATCCTCCTCTTTCTCCTCCCTCGGAGGCATGTCTGTATCCCCTGGGGCATCAACCTCCTCGTCAGCAGGATCCTCCTCCTTAGGAGCATCGGAGGTACCACTCGAAGAATGAGCCGAGGAAGTTGTAGAAACTTTTGATCTCTTCCAACCACTCGAAGCAGAGACCGAAGGACCTAGACGCGAATAATAATTTGCCAGAGTATCCCCTGCATTACAAAAAAGCAAATAACCATCTCTTAAACCTACCCTCATGTAGAAGAAAAGAAATAAAAAGTAAGTACAAAATTACTTACTGAATGGAACTAACGCATCCGAGTTTAGGGATAACGGATTCTCGAGGGGGGCATCGGTAAACACCACATTATGTAGTCCAGACATCTCAAATAACATCATGAAGTCCTCCGATTCCATCAAGGCCTTTTGTGAAATTACCGGAGATAAGCTTACCTCTGGATCCAAAGTATATACTGGAGCTTCACCCTCCCTCCAGTCGAAGGGCCTATCCCACACTCCCTTCTTAGGCTGCTCGAAGAAGTATCTATCCTTCCAGGTGCTATGGGAGCTAAGTGACCCCTCCAGAATCCTCTTATTCTTGGCGTTGTCCCGATGGCGGAGATGGTAAAAGGAAACCCCCCAGGAGAAATTACCATATCAAAGATAGAGAAGAAGCGGTCAACTTTGCAATCTAAACCATTCACGTGGCACCAAAATACGAGAATACATAAGGTCATGAACCCATTCGGAGCCATCTAACTCAGACTTATTTTGCACACCTTAAAAACCTCACAAAAGAAGGGGGGCATGAAAGATCGCCACCCGAATCGCATTTGTGCAAAATAAACTGTAAGCCTGTCATCGGGAGGGTTGCACGCCCTTTCATCCTTCGTTGGAATACAGAAAGTCATATTATTGTTAAAATCTCCCAAACTCTTGAACAAAGCAGACACTTGCCCTCGAGTAGCGGTACTCCGAATCCCCTCAATCTTGTGGAAATCACGAGCAACATGAACAACGGGCTTTTTCGATTTGAAAACCCTAGCCTTTTTAAAAGGCCCAACGTTACCCTCTTCTGCCATCGGGGAAGTGTCACCCCTCCTCTTACGAATACCCGCGGCGGGACCCCCTGTAGTAACACCCCCCGTGACCGCCGGCGAATCACTTCACTGGCTCCCGAGGCAGAAGCAGCAGTGGTGGGATCAATAGCAGCTGAATATGCCATCTTACTTGGATGAAAAGTGTTTGTGAAATTTTTTGAAAAAGAGATTACGAAATTGAGAGAGCCCGGAGAATTTTGCTCATCGAAATTTGATAAGAAGAAGTGAAGAATGAAAGTGAGAAGAGAAGGTGAGTGTGGTGACTATTTATAGCCAATGATTACAACGGTCGGCTAATTGAACGTGAAGTGCGTTTAACGCCCTACTTCACCCCTCACCTGACGTGTGCCACCCTGCACGTTCCCCGCTAAATAGTCATTGCGACATTTACCATTACTAACGGTCAGATAAAGGAATCGTTGCGACATCGGCGGACGTTATCTCTCTGTCATCATTATCCGCAATAAAAGCTTAAAACCACTACTCATCCGAAGACCCACCTTCCGAGGACCCAAAAGGTAATTTCTCTAGAAATGTTTACGTACACATGTAATATATACCTATCTCCCTCGAAAAAATTAGAAAACCCCTCTTCTCACCAAGGACAAAAAAGGGGTGGAGAAAATATATACCTATCTCCCTCGTAAGAATACCGAAATTTTGCAAATATCGAAGGAAAGGCTCATTACCTCACAGAGGCCACGAAATAAAATTTTCCTCGCCCCTACGATGGCAATCGAAATTTGGGGGGGCTAGTGTTAACCCTAAAAAAATAAATGAAGGGGTTACACACAAATGATAACCCTAAAATAGGGACCAATATATGGACGATATTATCGTCACGTACACTTCCGATGAGAGTGCCCACTCCCAACGAGGAGGCCCTCAGAGTGTTACCAATCCACTCGGTCACTGACTCGAAGCGGTATAAAGGGACACCCGAGGAGACACTAAAGCGTCCCATGGAAAGTCAACGATGAATAAAGAAGAGATATCAACGCGGCATCGGAAAAAAAGTAAACCCCGATGGATCCGCGCGACTCGGATATCCAACAATGCGCCAAGAGGGACCACAACGGGCCCCAAATCCCAGAAAACGCAAGAATATCCCCTCACTGAACACTCGATGATCCAAAAGCCCTCGGAACACCTCCCTCGAATACGGAAAATAATGTCCTGCCAATATATAAAACCCCTCAGAACATCAGTTACGAAGGCCGAAGATAAAGAACAGTGCCCTGTTGAAGTACAGAACCCCTCGGAACAGACACCACCAGTAAAAGTAAAACAAATGCACCCCTCGGAGTACCCCTCCCAAAGAAGACAACACCGCTGAAGCTACGACGAACATACTGCCCAAATAATCCTGTCTTTCCGAGAGCTACAGCCCCTCATGAAAAAGAGACAAAAAAAATCAGCCCCTCGGAACCTTTGATGTCCTCGAAGAGATCAAAATTAATCCAAGTCAGCACCTAGTAGATAAAGAATGAAAGGATAAGATGAATGATATCTTCCTCAGTATGCAAAAACCAACATCTATAATTTATCTAAACATGCATAGCGACACTTGTCCCTGAAAAACCTCTATAAAAAGAGGGACATAATAAGAAGAAAGAGGATCCAGATCAAACACACACACATACATAACAATGTACTAAGAGCATTCGGAGTGAAATTCAGTTAATACAAAGAGGGTTATTCTCGTAATTTTACAAGCTTTTTGAACCACGGGCAGGGCGTTCCAACCCCTAAATAATCTTGTTAATTAGGTTATAATATCAAACATGTTAACAATAGACAAACCACCAATCTCCTTATAGATAGTTTCATCATGTTATGTTCATGTGTTCAATGAATTACCAGAACTCTAGATGCAATGCTAATTACAACTATAATCCCGTCGCCTCCTTCTAAAGATCTAACCACGTAAGTGCGATCAATCTAAAAGAATTGAAGTTTGGTAACCAGTTCGATCTTTTCAAATCAAAGACATTGATACGTGTGATCTAGCTTATGCGTGAGTTACATTAGTCCTACTTCTAGCACATAAATCAGACATGCAGTTTACCCACGAGGCACATCAATGCTCATCAAGTGTATCAGTCAAACATATGGAATATAAAGCGAATCACATCTAAACATATAAGACCAAACATGAATTTATAAATAAAAGTTCATTATGCATAAATAGTCATTACTCCTTTCTCCAAATACGAAGAAGATCAACACATAATGAAAACAAGTTCAACAATATAAACGGAAGAGAACATCATAATAAAAGACTAAAAGATAATATAATCTCCCAAACTCCATTGCTTTGCTTCTCCCGGCAGTGGCGGTGGCATGTGGTATGAGGTGTGAAAGTGGTCGTGGTTGTGAGTGGATGAATTGTGAGAATTGTCTCCTGAATTTCGTAGCCCTAATGTCCTTATATAGAAAAAATAGCAAATGGGCCGAAATTAGGGTTTGTGTATGATTCTGGGCCTGGTCACGCAATTTGTGTCTGATTGCGTGCCCCGATCCTGCGCCTGGTGCGCTATGTGCTGTGTCGAGGATCCGGGTTGCATTACTCTCTATTTTTGGGCGTGATTTGGTCAGATCGCGTGCCAGATCGTGCTTCTTTTTTGCTTTACGCGGCCTCACGGTCTTGGCCATAACTTCCTCTCTAGATTTTGTAATTAAGATCCGCTTGTTAGGTTGGAAATTTGACTTTCGTGGCTTTACAATGGCATGTAGAAAAACCTCTTATTCTTTTTGTTACTTTGTACCCCTTGAATTTGAATCAATGGCTTCTTTTGGATTCTCCCTGATTGCAACGTTGTATGTTGAAGCCATGTTACTAAAAAATCCAATTTAGGCTCTTTTTGACTTGTTTTGCATTATCTCACCAAAATCCTGTAAAATTTCGAAACCATGCCAAAACCGATCAATATGCACAAATATTTATACAAAAGAATAATGAAATGAGTACTCAAATAATGTTAAATAAATGCTCATAAGCGCCACTCTCTAGAAGAACTGTGTAAGTAGCGCCACTCAGGCGCGACCAGTCTTCGTAGCACTTGACAGGCTCGATCATTGTCATAGCGCCACTCCCTAGTTGCACATCTTGATTTGCTCTTCGTTCTCACTGTTGTTAGAACTCTAGTTTTCAATTTCATGTCATGGACTTCATTATTCAAACTCCACAATCCTAACAATCTCTCACTTGGAGTTTGAACCATCGAGATTTCTCCCACAAACCAAGACCTTCATCACATTCATTAATGCCATCATCATGAACCGTCATCGTCATGGTCGATCCATCAAACTCTGTAATGACCAATCCTCGAGCTCCTTCAAGCTTCTAGGTCCGTTGAATCCATGCATAGCTTCAACACCACTAAGGCAAATCTTCAAACTCCCACTAGCTTCAGTCATCACTCATGTCACAATGTTCACATTGCCACAAACTTGCATCACTTTCACCACCACGGTTGATGCCATCATGCTGGACTTTCACACCGCCAAGATGGATGCCATCTTGGGTAACACTAGTCAGATACAGATTTCTCTCGTTGCACCATCGAGCATAAACCATGCCTCTTCTGGTTATCTCCCAAACACCCGAGCCAAAGGATAAATGATAACCATCATCATCCAGCTGCCCCACATAAATAAGGTTTCTCTTCAAACTCGTAATATGTCTCACTCCACGCAGCAAAAGTACAAATGCATTCATCATACGTATCCTCACATCTTATTTCTCTACAATCTTCAAAGACTCAATAATGGCAGCACAAATCTCTCCAAAATCACCAGAGATATAATTCTCCATTATATCAAGGTTAGGGCAATAATGATACGATGCTCCAAAATCCAAATCCCAAGACTCCAATGGACTACATGCACTCTGTACACAAATTAATTTTGTCTCCTCCAATTAAATATTGACAAATGTCAAATTAAATTAAATAAATTAAATTAATTATTTTTATTTTTTATTTAGAATTTTACTAAATTAAATCCCAATTATTAATAGGTTAATTAATTGATTTCTAATATCTATTTGATTGGCCAATCAAGTAAAGCCACATGGAAAAGATGGAGAATTGCAACCAATCAAATAAAGTCACGTAAAAAACAAAATGATGATCTGATTCAACCAATCAAACAAAGCCATGTGGAAAAGATGATATATTTCAACCAATCACATTATTACACGTGGAAATATGATGTGTTCTAGATATTTCTTGATAAGCAAGCGAAATTAAATACATGCTTATCTTGAAAATAAAACCGACCAATCACAAGCAAGGAGCTCTAGATTTTTTACAACTATAAAAAGGGGCCTTCTCATAAAGAAACACACAAAAATATTCACAAGTTGAAGAGGGAAAAGCTCTAAGTTTTTTGCTCCACCAAGTTCATCCATCTTCAAGCGTTCTTCGCGGGATTCTAGGCGTTATTCTCGGAAGCCTTTGTTTGATCCATCATCAAGCCTCAAGTCCACCAAATAGCCATTTTTGAAGATCGCACTTCTGCCAAGGAAGATCGAGCTTCAACAAATTCAACATATTCGACATCAAGTTCATACCGTTCTTCAACGATCTTCAAGACCAATGTCCATTTGATTCGAGAACAAGCTGCAAGGCCCTCGAAAAACTGCCGAGAAGATCAAAGTCCCTTTCAAAGAAGATCAAAGTGCACATATCCGAAAAACTGAAGACGAAGATCATATCGTTCTTCAACAATCTTCAAATCAAATTCAAAGTCAAAAATTTGTTCGATCCGAGATCAAGCTGCCAAGCCCTCGCATCAACGTTTGTCAAATATTCAAGTACCTTGAAGAAGATCGAAGTGAAGATTTCCTTCAAGATTGGTTTAAAGTTCAAGTCATTGTCCTTGTAAAATAGAATGAGAGGATCAAAGAGATTGTTACTCCATAAATTCATCAAATTCACAAGTTTTATTTGTTCAACTATTTTTCCGTCATTTATTTTAAAGACTTAGAAAAAATTGTTGCTACACACTCAATATTAGTGCTTCGTCAATCTCCTCAAAAGTCACATTCACTGAGTTGGCACCATCCCCTTTCTTCTTCGGTGCTTTACAATGCTTCCTGTAATGACCAAACTTTCCACAATTCTAACACTATTTAGAATTCCCAGCCTTTATTGATTTTGAGCTGCCTTTATCTCATGTACTCAAAATTAATCTAGAAGTGTTACTTGAGATACCTAATTCTCTCTAGCGAGTCTCCTCGCTAATAATCAAATCTCTGACTTCATCAAGTTTCACTTTCACCTTTCCCTCAGATGCACTAACAGCAGTTATTGTGCCATTCCAACTCTCAAGTAAAGAAGACAACAGGATTAGGGCTCTTACTTCATCATCAAAATCTATATCCACTGATCTCAATTGAGATGTAATCACATTGAACTCATTCAGATTATCAATAACTGTCGAATATTCTGTCATCTTCAGATGGAATAGGCGCCACATCAGATGAACCTTGTTCGATGTAGATGGCTTCTCGAATATGTCAGCCAACACCTTCAACACCCCCTTCGTAGTTGTCTCTTTTGCAACATGAAACGCCTCGTTTTGCGATAGAGTCAAAAGAACAACGTTCAACGCCTTCCTATCTAACTTAACCCAGTCTTCATCCTTCATATCCGTCAGCTTATCTTTTAGAGGACTCAACATATCACGGTCTTAGAGGTAATCCTCGTTCAGCAATCTCCAAAACCCATAATTCAACCAATTAAACTTCTCGATCAATAATTTACCATCATTCATAATGACTACTCCCACTAAACATAGAGCTCTTGATACCACTTGTTGCACAGAGAAAAATATATGAACAACAAATAACAACACAAATCCAAAAACGGATAAATTCACACCACAAAAAAAACAATAATACAATTAAACAACAAAAGACACAATTTAAAATTTTGGACTCTCAATGACACGCACTAAAGGTGCGATTTACACACAGTAAAAAAAACCCCAAATTCTAGGGTTCATGCCTTCATCAATTTCAGTGATGAAGAGGAGAATTCAACAGCAGAGTCATATCAGGGAGGATTTACGGCAAATATCAGAAAGAAATGAGGAGGAAAAGTCAGAGAGTGGAAAAGATATAGAGGTAATTGTGGAGGAGGACGTGGAGCGCCATGAAATCAGCGGAGAAGAAGAAGTTGAGGGGTCCAGATCACCGCCGAGGGCTATCTCACACAGAGATATAGGAGTGAACCAGCAGCACAACACAAAAAGGATCAACGAGCTATTCACAGGTAATCGTAGATTCGAAAATGGCACCCCCGTGCAATACTATCCGTCTGTGAATCGTGAGGTGTTAGAATTTACTAAAGACAATATTGAGGAATCAGTCAATTTTTGGCAATATGCCCTCATTGACGCTGTTATTGGGTTGAAATTGCCTTTTGAGGCCATAAAAAGATACATAGCAAGCAGATGGACCACAAAACCGCATGTCCATGTTGCACAGAATGGGATGTTTGTGTTCAGATTTGATAATGAGAAGGAGATGATGGAAACCTATGGAGGGGGGCCATGGATGGTGAAGAGGTCATTCCCCCTCATACTGCAGCGCTGGTACCCAGGAGTGAAGCTTGAACCACATAAGTTACAAACATACCCAGCGTGGATACAGCTACATGGGTTGGATTTGCAATTATGGACACCAAGCATGATTAGCAAGATAGCCAGCTTTGTGGGGAAACCGGTTTATATAAACAAACTCACAGCATCAAGAGAGAGACTAGCATATGCTAGAGTATTCGTAGAGCTACAAACATGGCAACATCTGGTAAGCAGCGTAACATTGAGGGGACTTGATGGGTGGAACTATGTGTAGAAGATTAGTTATGAGAAGAAACCACATAAATGCTTTAAATGCTTCAGGTTTGGGTACCTTGTAAAAGACTGCCAGGGAGAAAAGAAAGTGTGGATTGAAAAACAGCAACAAGAAAAAGATAATAGCATAGGAAAGGAAATTCAGGAGGTGAAATGCAGTGGACAGGAGAAGAGAGAGGAAAAACAGATACAGAAGGAAGAATTAGGAATTACAGGAAAAGATAAAAAGTAAGAAAGGGACAGCTTAACCCTGGGGGAGAGCAAGGAAGAGGGTACAACTCAAGATGAAGAGCAGGAAAATAAGAGTGATAGCAACAACAAGACACCCCCCAAAACGCATCAAAGTGGGGAGGAGAGCAGTAAGGTTAATTCAGTGAACAATCAATCTGAAGATGGGGGACCTGACTGTGGTGCTTGTAAGGGGTACAGAACATGGGAAAGTGAAGATGCCAGAGGACCACCAGAGTAAGAATAAACAGACAGGGACAAGTCAAGAAGAAGAGTGGCAATATGTTATCAAAAAGAGGAAATCTACAAGGAGTCAAGCAAAGGACATGAGTGGAAAAGCACAAGTGGAGGCCAACAAGGAGAGGAGAGGAAGACAAGGGGGTTGCCCCAATGGATGATATTACAGTGGGGACTTGGAACTTAAGGGGGTTGAATGACCCCCTTAAGCAAGGGGCTATGAACCAGTTCCTAGCTCAGAATAAATGCAGTATAGGAGAATATTAAAGAATAAGAATTATGAGAAAATTAATAGGAAGCTTCAGAATAAATGGGATACCAGTAGCAACATCAGCCTAGGGAAGAATTACAGGATCCTCTTAGTATGGAGGAGGGATAGGGTGAACCTGAGAGTAGAAGCTATGGGAGATCAATTTATGCACTGTCTAGTAGAAACTCAAGTCAAGAAGTGGAAGGGTAACATGACTTGTGTTTATGCTCATAACAAACCAGAGATGAGGAAGGAACTGTGGAAGAATATTAGAGAGATATCTCTAAGGAATCAAGGTCCTTGGTTAGTAGCACGGGACTTCAACACTGTTCTGAATGAAGAGGAAAAATGGATTGAGGAGGAGCATCATATAAAAGTGGGGGTTGAGTTGAAGGAGGTGATTGAAGAGGCTGGCCTACATGATCATACATATGTGGGGCCTATTTTCACATGGACCAACTCACACACCTACTGCAAATTGGACAGGGTGTTAGTAAACCAAGAGTGGCACAGTATAACCAAAGACTCTACAGTTCAGTTTCTGGCACCTGGGGTATCTGATCACTCACCAAGCCAGACAAGGCTTTTTGCAACAAACCAAAAGACTAAGATTCCATTCAGGTTCAAGAACATATGGGTTGCTGATGAGAAGTTCATAGAACTGGTGGCAAGTGAGTGGGAAGGTCATATTAGAGGATGTAAAATGTTTCAGCTGGTGAGTAAACTCAGAAACCTAAAGGGCAAGATGAAGGAACTAAATGTTAGAAAATATCAGAATTTGGAGAGTCAAGTTCATGATAAATACAAGGAGTTACAAGAAAGCCAAGAGAAGTAGATGAAGAGCCCTAAAGAGGATCAGCTTAAGGAAAACACCCTTAGAATGAGAAATGAATATGTGGAGCTGCAGCAGATTCTCAACAAGCAACTCCAGCAACAGGCAAAGGTGGAATGGCTTGAGGAGGGAGATGCTTGTAGTAAGAGATTCTTCCAACATATAAAGGCCAGAAGGAGACAAAACAGTATCCTCCTTTTAACAAAGCCTGATGGCACTATCTTAAATTATAGAACTGATATAACTGGCCATATTCTTGATTTTTATTATGAGCTATTTGGAAAGGCAAAGCAGGTAAGCCCAGTGGAGCCAGAAGTGTTCAAGGAAGGTCCAACACTGACTGAGGAGATGAATGAGTCACTCAAACAGCCAATCACAAAAGAGGAGGTAAAGAAGGCCATTTTCAGCATGGATGACAATAAAAGTCCAGGCCATGATGGATGGAATGCATGCTTCTTCAAAAAGAGCTAGACAGTAACAGGTAACTTGGTCTCTGAGGCCATAAGAGAGGTTCAAACATCAGGTAAAATGCTGAGGCAAATCAATACTACTTTAGTTTGCCTGGTCCCTAAGAAGAATAATGTCTCTTCTATCTCTGACTATAGGCCTATTGCTTGTTGTAATATCATTTACAAAATCATGACTAAAGTAATAGCAAATAGAATTAAACATATACTGCCTGATATTATCAATAACTGCCAGAATGCCTTTGTAGCTGGTAGGGATATGTTTCATAATGTCTTTATTGCTCAAGAGATAGTCAGAGGGTATAATAGAGGCAATGTTTCCCCAAGATGCATGTTGAACATAGACTTGAGAAAAGCTTATGATACCATTAATTGGACATTCTTGAAAGAAGCTCTTACTGGATTTGGCTTTGATGTAGGATTAATTCAACTCATCATGCTTTGTGTAACAACAACAAGTTTTTCCTTCAGCATCAATGGGGGGCTGGAGGGAAACATGCCTGGAAAACAGGGTTTGAGAAAAGGGGACCCAATGTCCCCCTATCTTTTTGTCATATGTATGGAGTACCTAACCAGATTAATAAAGAGAAATGTGAAGGATCAGAAAGGATTTAAGTTTCACCCTAAAATAGCTAGAATTAATCTAACACACATCTGCTTTGTTGATGACCTTCTGATGTTTTTTAAGGGAGATAAGAACTCCATGGAAGTGTTAAAAAGCACAATGGATCAATTCTCACAATAGTCGGGTTCATAAATCAACAGTAGTAAGAGTACAATATTTTTGGCTGGAGTACAAGAGGAGGAAAAAAAGAATATGATGGACATCTGGAAGTTCCCTCAAGGCCAATTCCCAGTCAGGTACTTAGGCATTCCACTGAGCCCAAGGAAGCTGAAGAACAAAGAATATGAGGAGCTGGTAAAGAAGATAAGTGGCAGAATCATGAGCTGGAGCACAGGACACTTAAGCTATGCTGGTAGGGTGCAGTTGGTGAAGTCAGTCCTTAGAGCTATACAAAGATTCTGGTGTCATATTTTTCCCATCCCTACTGGAGTGGTGAAACAGATAGAAGGGATGTGTAGGAATTTCTTGTGGTCAGGAAAAGAACAAGGAAAGAAGAGCTTAGTGGCATGGGGAAGAGTCTGCCAGGAACATGAAAATGGTGGATTACAAATGAAGGAGATTCTATGATGGAATAAAGCTCTATTGTGTGCCCAAATCATCCACATAACTCAAGTGCAGACAAGACCAACCATTTGCGATACTTGGGTGAAAGCTTATAAGCTAAAGAATGAAGACATATGGAATACTCAAGTGAGAACAAGAGACTCCCCATGGTGGAGAACTCTCTTAAAAATCAGGGATGAGATGAGAAAAAAGCTACCTCAAATGCAGACAAGTGAATGGGAGAAGACACCACTGAACAAGGTAATTCAATTGTGTTATCAAGCTTTCCATTCTAACAATGCTAAAGTGGGTTGGAGTTCACAGGTTTGGAAAAAATTTTCCACACCTAGAGTAGCTTTTCTGAAATGGCTAGTGATGCACAGGGGTATAGCCACCAAGGTAAGACTAGCAAAATATAAAATTGTAACTGACCAACTGTGTAGCATGTGCAGTAAGGAGGATGAAATTGTTGGGCATTTATTCTTCAAATGCCCAAAAGTAGAACATGTCTTTGTAAGAATGATGAGGACAGTGGGGATGCAAGCAAAAGAGAGGCATATACAGGAATGGAGTAACATGTTTAGTAAATCTAACAAAAAGAAGAGCTTGGTTTTTCATGTGAGAGCAGCAATGCTGGACCATATCATAGCAGGCATCTGGAGATGGAGGAACCAATTGATTTTTGAGAAGAAGGACATTCCAGAAACAACACTGTGTAAGGATATTGCCTATGAAATTATGGTAAGAATCAGGTACAAGATAGGTAATAAGCCTAATAGGTTTATAAAGAGTGTATTGGATAAACTTGAAAGAATATAGGAGGTACATCCCTCTTACTGTTAAATGCTGGCTTATGGGTATTATAATTTAGCAGATAGCCAGGAGGAAAAACAGGATACATGGAAGCTGGTCAGAAGGCTGCTGGAATCACCACCATAGGTAGTACTCTAAAATGTCCCTCCCTCCCTGAAAGAGTGAAGATCAGTACAAGAGCAGCTGCTATGGAGGAAACCATGATCTACTGGATATACCTGGGTGAGTACAGTCACAAGCATTGTTCTGGAGCTGGAAAGGAGAGGGTATATCTATAGAAGTGAGGAGGAATACTATAGATATGGTAGGGCTTAGAAAAGGGTCATAGTCCTAGGCTAGAGCCTTTTTCTTTCCTTGGCCTGGCAGTGTACTGCTTTGTTGATAGAATGCTATGAGTGTCAAAGTTGAGCTCAATCTTGGGGTATGCCCTAGTACATGAAAATTTTTGTTACATGAAAACTTATATTACATGAAAATTGACCAAAACTTATATTACATGAAAATTTTTGTTTCTATTTGTTAGATATTACGATGATATAAATACGAGGTATTATTATTTAAAAGTGAGCGAGGTCTTTTTGAAATTATATCGAACATAGGGTGTATAAGAAATTATAGTGATCAATGAAGTAAAACTCAACAACATACTTGTTTTTCTCCCTCCATGTGTACTAGACTTGCTTTAAATATAAATCTCATTTGATCAATTTCCAATCGATCAATATGTGATTTGGTAAAATTCAAAGCATGTAATTAATTACTTTTGTATAGGATAGATTAAAGCAAATCAAGATTATTTAAAGTTAAAGCAAATCATATTCATCTTGGGCTGAACTGAAAAATCATGAATTTAGATGAAGCTTATGAAAAGGTATTGTAGTGTTTGAAGATACTTTCGGGAAATTTGAGGGTGTTTTGGTGTATTTTCTGAAAATCATGGGGTATTTGAGGTTTTTTCGAATTAGGAAAAGTTATTGTGGTGATTGGGGTGATTTTTAAAATCTAAAGGTGGTTCCTAGAATTTTGAAAATGTTTAGTGGTATTTTCCAAAAATTAAGTTGTATTTTTGAATTATAAGAAGCTAATGTAGTGTTTGGGGGTGTTTTCCAATTATACGAAGCTACTGTGGTTTGACGGTATTTTTTGAACTTTTAGGGGTGTTTAAGAATTTAAAAAACCTTTTAATACGTTATAGATGCGTATTTCCTCGTGTTATTATTCATATACACACGTTTGCAAGTATACAAGTCAAGTAATAATAAATTGATAAGTATAGTAAAATGATAAATATAGTTATTTACTCTCTTCAATTGAACACTCTTATAGAGTGTGTGTACCTATAGCATTTTTTTAATAGACGACGGTAAAATAATTAAAAAAGTAGATTTGAGTTGAAAGGCTTTGATTATAACTAATTTAACAACTAAATAGCAAGAATTTAATCAGATTGATGAGGTTGAATATGAAGTTGGTTTCATAGCCATTCAATATGTTATTCATAGGCAAACCCCCAATCCCCCACATATAGTTTCAGCATGCTAAATTCATGTGTTCAATGAATTACTAGAATTCTAGATGCAACAGTAATTACAACTACAAGCCCCTCGCCTCCTTCTAAAGATCCAGCGACCTAAGTGCGATCAATCTAAAAGTATTAAAGTTCGGTAATTAATTCAACCTTCTCAAGTGTTAACTATATTGGATAAATCAAAGACATGGATCCGTGTGATCTAGCTTATGCGCGAGTTATGTTAGTCATACTTCCAGTACATAAATCAAACACGCAGTTTATCCACGAGCCACGTTAACGCTCATCAAGTGTATAAATCAAACATGTAAAATATAAAACGAATCACATCTAAACACATAAAAATCAACATGAATTCATAACTAAAGGTTCATCGTGCATAAATAGTAGTTACTCCCTTCTCCAAATACAGAGAAAATTAGCGCATAACGAAAACAAGTTCAACAATATAAACGGAAGAGAACATCATAATAAAATATTAAAGGTAGGATGAACTCAGTCTTCAATCTCTGTTGCTCTGCTTCTCCCGGCGTATGATGCTTGTGGGCGTGTGAAATTAAGATTGGTGTTTGTAATTGGATACTGAATTCCGTAGCCCTAATGTCCTTATATATGAAAAATAATAGTTGGGCCGAAATTAGGGTTTATGTAGATTTCTGGGTCTTGTGGCGCGATTTGGTTCTGGTCGCGCTTGGGTGGTGCGATCACACTGCGATCGTGCTCGGGACACGCTACTCTTTGTTTATTGCCGAAGCTCACATGATTTGGTCAGGTCACGTCTGAATCGTGCCTAGCAGGCGCTACTTAGCAAATCGTGCCTACTGTTTTCTTCTATGTGCGACTTCATAATTTTGGCTATACTTCCTCTATGGATATCAGAATCTTGATCCATTTCTTCCGTCAGAACACTAACTCATGTGGTTTTCCAATAGTATGTATTACAACCTCTAATTCTTCTTTTAACTTTATCTCTTTGCATTTGAAATAAGCGCTTTCTTTGGATTCTTATCATTGCAACGTTGTGTCTTGAAACTATGTTCCAAAAAACATCCAATTTAGGCCATTTTTGCTTCGTTTTGTGTTATCTCACCAAAATCTTATAAGAACACAAAACCGTACTAAAACCAATCAATATGAACCAATACTTTTACAAAAGCACAAGGAAATTAGCACTCAAATGACGTTAAATAAACGCTCATCAGTTATCCTCTCAAAAGATGAAGTTTTTTTTTTTGCCTAAAAATGTGCATTTTTTGAAGTTTAGGCCTCATTATGGTACACTAACAAAAGTTCAAGCACCACAAAGCAACAAAAGTAAGCATGGGTACCGAAGTGCAAATGAGCAACATGTGAGGGCCTTATAAATCTTTCCAAAAAATTTACTTTTATCAACTATTTTTGGTTTAAAATTTGTAACATACGGTAACGGTAAATGAAATATGGGACAAATCATGTATATCCCAAATACCTTGTACAGTTTAAATGCCCCCAAAAGGCTCGACAATAGATTATTTGTAGATGAGCTAACAAGGGTACAATCTTGCATCAGTTAAAGATCGACAATAGCGATATTTGATTAGTGTTATTAGTCCGAGTTAAAAGTAGGGACAATAGGGGCTTTATACAAATATCCTCACATAATTTGAGATCTTACACATCCAAAGGGTCAACGTTTGCATCTTACTTTGTGTCATGTGTAGTTAGACATTCACCACATTACCCCATTAGTGACGCACCCATCACATCCCCGATGACACCACTCGACTCATTCACCACATCAACCCTTATCAATGACCCACTTACCACAGAATCCACCACTGGGACCCATATCACCCATCGCTTGTAGTGAAATCTCCACCATGTTTGGGTTAAACAATAGTAGAGTCAGCATCTACTGACCATAGAGATGTTATAGAGCGTAGACAAACTACACGCACGGGGACTATCAATTAAGCATCTCTATTATCCTATTCTGAGGATGCTAACCCCATTAATATACCACCAATTCATGTGGCATATAAAGGGCTTTTCTTGAATATGTGATATTACATGAATGAATTTGTTCTATTTCATAAGGCATAAATAATCACGATAATAAAAAGATCTTATAGCCCCTTATATTCAAGATACCTCTCATAATATGACCAGGCATGAAGAAAGTCACAAGGGAAGCCTCAAAAAATCACTTCCCATATTACTCACAATATAGAAGATGAACCCCTTTGTATACGAGCTTTAAATAGCCTCGATAGAAGAGCAAGCCTCAAGTGAGGCACCATTATAATATTCTTACACGGTGCCAAGATCTAGCGCTATAAAGGCCCACTTGGAGAGGTCACGTGTAACATTTTCCAGTCCTTATAGCCCAATTGGAAGGAATGTATACCGCGTGATGTTATTATTTAAGAATCCTTGCAGACCCGTCTAACTCGAAGAAGACTTAAACAATGCCATTACCGCCTCTCATAAAGGCCAGGTGGAGCTACATTTATAGAAATATTCGTCTTCTTATCAGTGCATATACCTCATCGATCATTTGTAAAACGTCACTCGAGCCCGGACTATCACCACACTATTCAGTGCCCATCCGTTTTACTTATTGTCAATAATATCTTTTGTTAACGGTATCTTCATCGTGCTTGCTAGTTGTGACGATCGTCATGCCTGGTAGCTGTGACCGTTCTGCCTGCTAGATTTGACGAAGAGCGTAACGGATTCGAAACGCCGATCCCGGCCCGAGGAGATATGTAATTTTTATTAATTTGCGGCTGGACTCGGATATTTTCCGAGATGCCTACGTATCCCCCGATTGGAAATCAAGCCACTCGTAGTTCTTATTTTTGATGTTGGATATTTGGTGTTTGTCGCTTTTATCTATTGAATTGGTTTTGTATTTGTTGGAGGGGTTACCCTCGTGAAATCATAAGAGAGAGAGGTCCGAGGGGAGGAGAGAAAAGGTTCTCTGTCCGTAGGGAAAATGAGTTCTGTAGGAATTGTCCCTCTTTTCTATTGCCCTTGTCCCACTGTTATAGAAGTCCAGTCTTGCTCTCCAAGTTTGGGATCTTATTATTTTAATATTAGTTATTTTCTGTTATTATCTGTTATTGTTATTTATCTGTTTAACCAGCACAGTAAGCAACCTTATCTATTTAGGTTGTGTTAGCAGCCACATGTTGTGGTCTATGCGATACGGGTATTTTGTGAATACGAGTTATTTTACCAGAACGAATATAAAATCGTACATGTAATAATATATCGAGTCGTGAGACATGTTATAAATACGAGCATAATCCGGGTAGTATTTTAGCTATAAATCTGGTCGATAGTCGTGCGTCGTGATTTACGATATACGAATAGTATAATTTTTAAGGAAGTAAACGGGTATTTAAACCGTGTTATAATGCGATCGTTTATGAATATAAATCAAATATACTATATAAAGCATATAATAATATACCATATAAGGCATATACCACGTAATTTTGGTGATCGAATTATCGTGTATTTTAAGCTCGTGGTTTTTTACCATGTTAACAAAGCCCCTCGGTTTTTAGTGCAGTCGGTCATTATGACTGCACTAGAAACTTAAAAAAGTCGTGAGTTACAATGGTTTGAGTATTGCGGATTTTTTAGAGAGGTATCGTAGCCTCTTGTAATCGGATTCGTGTAAGGCATTGGTTTCGAGCCTTTTAAAGTATCGTACGTCCTATTAAGACATCTTAGTGCCTTTTTAAGCATTATATGGATTGCTTTGACCCTTCTAAAGTATCATAGACATTCATCGAACGATGTTTATGTCCGTTTAATACAACCCCTCCCCCCTAGTTTTTTGTTTGCCGTTGAAGAGGCGAGGGGAATATCGTGGTTGCCTTCTTCGAGGCGAGAGGTTTTTTATTTTCGATGCCTTCGTTGAGGCGAAAGGTTTTTTATTTACTTCTGATGCCTTCGTTGAGGCGTGCCTTCATTGAGGCGAGAAATTTTTCACCCCTGATGCCTTCTTTGAGGCGAGAGGGTTTTTCTTTCTTCGTGTTGCCTTCATTGAGGCGTGCCTTCATTGAGGCGTGGGGTTTTTTTTTACCTCTGATGCCTTCATTGAGGCGTGAGGTTTTTCACCTCCGATGCCTTCATTAAGGCGTGCCTTCATTGAGGCGTGAGGTTTTTTTTACCTCCGATGCCTTCGATGAGGCGTGAGGTTTTTCACCTCCGATGCCTTCATTGAGGCGTGAGGTGTGTTTTTGTTTTCCTCTATAGTGGTCCCTCTTGGCGCATTGATGGATATCGGAGTCACGCGGATCCATCGAGGTTTACTCTTTTTTCGATGTCACGTTGATATCTTTTCTTTATTCATCGTGACTTTCCAAGGGACGCTTAGGTGCCTCTTCGGGTGCCACTTCTTACTGCTTCGGGTTTGTGACACTCGGTGGGCCTCCTCATCGGGAGTGTACATTCCCCATCGGGAGCGTATGTGACGATAGTATCGTCCAAGGGGTTAATCCCTATTTTTAGGGTTAATATTTTGATTAATCCCTATATATTATTTTTAAAATTTTCAACTTTTTACTTCGTATTTTAGCATTTATAATTACTTTTCATGCTTTGTAAGCTTTTCTTCGAGGAGTGCTCGACTTTTGATGAATGCGCAATTATTTTGTCCTTCAATATATTCTGTCTTTTTCGTGCTAATAGTCATCATAACTTTTCAGCATCTATAAATCCTTGGACCCTCTCCTTTAATTTTAGGATTTAAGATTGAGTTTTAAAGAGATGAGATTAGATCTCATTCTTGTTGGCCAAGTAAATCACTTAGCATGACGTGTCTGTTTGCATTGCAAATTGTGGAGATATGTTTCTCTAAATAGAGATATCAATTGACACGTAACCGTGGCTATAATATAGATTGGACAGCTCAAGCTTAACTCGGTTATCCAAGAAAAGATTCCTAAGTATATATATAGGTGCTTGGAGTTTAGTGAATATTCTCACTTAAAATAAAAAAAAAAAATTCAGCTATTGTACTGAGTTGTTTACTCATTTCCTTTTTCGGGGCGTTTTACATTCTTGTCATTTAGTGCAGGCAATGCTTTGGAAAAATATATCATAGTAATAACCTTAATGGGAAAAAATATATTGAGTTAAGAAACACAACAAGGATTCGAAACCAGGACCTCAAAGAGGGCAGCCATCGGAGAGACTCTCCGATACCACTGGGCTATGCCCATTTTTGGTTATATTGTTGGCATTTTTTCTACATATTATAACAGTAGCCTGAATAAAAAAAATATAATTTTTTGAGAAACACGGGTGGGGGATTCGAACCCGGGTCATCGAGGAACAGAGTAATCGAAGGGCTGCTCCGATACCATTAGGCTATGCCCGTTGTTTTTTTATATAAAGATTATTTCTTTTCTATATTATGGACCACAGTCTTAATAAAAAAAAGGCTTTTGAGAATGGGATTCGATCCTGGGATCTTCGGGTAGAGGCCCTCAGAGAGATGCTCCGATACCATTGGGCTACGCCCATCTTTGTTTATAGTGAAATTATTTCTGCTATATATCATAGCAGAGTCTTAATAACAAAAAAATTCTTTCGAAGATGGGACTCGATCCCTGGTCATCGGGGAGTAGAGCCATCGGAGGCCTGTTCCGATACCATTAGACCATCTCTTCTATTTGGATATAACAAGATCCTTTTTTTTATTATCTTATGGCAGCACCTTAATAATAAAAAAAAACTACTTCGGAGATGGGAACCGATCCCGGGTTATTCGGGTAGACGCCCACGGAGAACTACTCTGATACCGCTGGACCACGTCCCCTTTTTGGATAAAGAGTTATCGTTTCTCCTATAGGTTTTTCGTAATAATAATACCTTCGCAAAAAATATTAATAGGGGAAGGTTGGGATTCGATCCCAGGTTTTTCGAGTAGATGGCCCTTGGAGAGCTTCTCCGATACCATTGGGCCATCTCTCTTTTTGTTCATAACCAGACCAATTTTTTATTTTTATTATATAGGCTCTTCATAACAAAATAAAGCCTTCGAGAATAGGAATCGATCCCGGGTTCTTCGGGTAGAATCCCTCGAAGAGCAGCTCTGAGGACCATTGGACCATCTCTTCTTTTTGTTTATAACAAGAGCTTTTTTTAATTTTATTATATAGGCTCTTCATAACAAAATAAAGCCTTCGAGAATGAGACTCGATCCCGGGTTCTTCGGGTAGAGTCCCTCGGAGAGCACCTCCAAGGACCATTGGACCATCTCTTCTTTTTTGGTTTCGAATTCGTTTATTTTCGTATTTATATTTAGAGTAGCGCCTAAAAAAAATGTAAATAGAGGGATAGGCAATTGACCATAAATGGTCTGCTGGAATTTTTTTTAAAAAAATCATGTAGATTAACTGTTAATGAGTTGATTAATATTTGTTTTCTTTTATAACTCAACTCACCACATTGTGACACGTTCTTATCAAAAAGAGTAGTGCGAGACATGTGTCCCTTTCACAGCTCAAATTCGTCACAGGAGAGACGTGACTCCATTTTCTTCTCTTTCTTTTATTTCTTTTCTTCTTCTCTGTTTATTCTTTCATTTCATATTTCATTTGCAGATTTTCTCTGCACCTCTCAAGCAGTAGGCAAAAGAATCCACTCCTACCCAAGTCTTTTACAAGTCTTTTACAGACTTCGTATATATACACTTATATATACTTATATAGAAATTAGAAAATCTTATGATTTACAAGGAGATATCCAAGGTTGGAATCGAATAACGCAAGTGTGGAGAAAGGAAAACTTAACTTCGGAGTGTATCGCCCCGTGGCAGTAGCACCTGCTTTCCCTTTTGGTTTTGGCAGCGATCTCGTCGGGCTTGCTCAAGGATTCAACGGCGCTTCCCACAGACGGCGCCATTTTGTTAACGGTATCTTCGTCGTGCTTGCTAGTTGTGACGATCGTCATGCCTGGTAGCTGTGACCATTCTGCCTGCTAGCTTTGACGAAGAGCGTAACGGATTGTTCGAAACGCCGATCCCGACCCGAGGAGATATGTAGTTTTTATTGATTTGCGGCTGGACTCGGATATTTTCCGAGATGCCTACGTATCCCCCGATTGGGAATCAAGTCACTCGTAGTTCTTGTTTTTGGTGTTGGATATTTGGTGTTTGTCGCTTTTATCGATTGAATTGGTTTTGTATTTGTTGGAGGGGTTACCCTCGTGAAATCATAAGAGAGAGAGGTCAGAGGGGAGGAGAGAAAAGGTTCTTTGTCCGTAGGGAAAATGAGTTCTGTAGGAATTGTCCCTATTTTCTATTGATCTTGCCCTCTTTTATAGAAGTCCAGTCTTGCTCTCCAAGTTTGGGATCTTATTCTTTTAATATTAGTTATTTTCTGTTATTATCTGTTATTGTTATTTATCTGTTTAAGCAGCACAGTAAGCAACTTTATCTATTTAGGTTGTGTTAGCAGCCACATGTTGTGGTCTGTGCGATACGGGTATTTTGTGAATACGAAATATTTTACCAGAATGAATATAAAATCGTACATGTAATAATATATCGAGTCGTGAGACATGTTATAAATACGAGCATAATCCGGGTAGTATTTTAGCTATAAATCTGGTCGATAGTCGTGCGTCGTGATTTACGATATACGAATAGTATAATTTTTAAGGAAGTAAACGGGTATTTAAACCGTGTTATAATGCGATCGTTTATGAATATAAATCAAATATACTATATAAAGCATATAATAATATACCATATAAGGCATATACCACGTAATTTTGGTGATCGAATTATCGTGTATTTTAAGCTCGTGGTTTTTTACCATGTTAACAAAGCCCCTCGGTTTTTAGTGCAGTCGGTCATTATGACTGCACTAGAAACTTAAAAAAGTCGTGAGTTACAATGGTTTGAGTATTGCGGATTTTTTAGAGAGGTATCGTAGCCTCTTGTAATCGGATTCGTGTAAGGCATTGGTTTCGAGCCTTTTAAAGTATCGTACGTCCTATTAAGACATCTTAGTGCCTTTTTAAGCATTATATGGATTGCTTTGACCCTTCTAAAGTATCATAGACATTCATCGAACGATGTTTATGTCCGTTTAATACAACCCCTCCCCCCTAGTTTTTTGTTTGTCGTTGAAGAGGCGAGGGGAATATCGTGGTTGCCTTCTTCGAGGCGAGAGGTTTTTTATTTTCGATGCCTTCGTTGAGGCGAAAGGTTTTTTATTTACTTCTGATGCCTTCGTTGAGGCGTGCCTTCATTGAGGCGAGAAATTTTTCACCCCTGATGCCTTCTTTGAGGCGAGAGGGTTTTTCTTTCTTCGTGTTGCCTTCATTGAGGCGTGCCTTCATTGAGGCGTGGGGTTTTTTTTTACCTCTGATGCCTTCATTGAGGCGTGAGGTTTTTCACCTCCGATGCCTTCATTAAGGCGTGCCTTCATTGAGGCGTGAGGTTTTTTTTACCTCCGATGCCTTCGATGAGGCGTGAGGTTTTTCACCTCCGATGCCTTCATTGAGGCGTGAGGTGTGTTTTTGTTTTCCTCTATAGTGGTCCCTCTTGGCGCATTGATGGATATCGGAGTCACGCGGATCCATCGAGGTTTACTCTTTTTTCGATGCCACGTTGATATCTTTTCTTTATTCATCGTGACTTTCCAAGGGACGCTTAGGTGCCTCTTCGGGTGCCACTTCTTACTGCTTCGGGTTTGTGACACTCGGTGGGCCTCCTCATCGGGAGTGTACATTCCCCATCGGGAGCGTATGTGACGATAGTATCGTCCAAGGGGTTAATCCCTATTTTTAGGGTTAATATTTTGATTAATCCCTATATATTATTTTTAAAATTTTCAACTTTTTACTTCGTATTTTAGCATTTATAATTACTTTTCATGCTTTGTAAGCTTTTCTTCGAGGAGTGCTCGACTTTTGATGAATGCGCAATTATTTTGTCCTTCAATATATTCTGTCTTTTTCGTGCTAATAGTCATCATAACTTTTCAGCATCTATAAATCCTTGGACCCTCTCCTTTAATTTTAGGATTTAAGATTGAGTTTTAAAGAGATGAGATTAGATCTCATTCTTGTTGGCCAAGTAAATCACTTAGCATGACGTGTCTGTTTGCATTGCAAATTGTGGAGATATGTTTCTCTAAATAGAGATATCAATTGACACGTAACCGTGGCTATAATATAGATTGGACAGCTCAAGCTTAACTCGGTTATCCAAGAAAAGATTCCTAAGTATATATATAGGTGCTTGGAGTTTAGTGAATATTCTCACTTAAAATAAAAAAAAAAATTCAGCTATTGTACTGAGTTGTTTACTCATTTCTTTTTTCGGGGCGTTTTACATTCTTGTCATTTAGTGCAGGCAATGCTTTGGAAAAATATATCATAGTAATAACCTTAATGGGAAAAAATATATTGAGTTAAGAAACACAACAAGGATTCGAAACCAGGACCTCAAAGAGGGCAGCCATCGGAGAGACTCTCCGATACCACTGGGCTATGCCCATTTTTGGTTATATTGTTGGCATTTTTTCTACATATTATAACAGTAGCCTGAATAAAAAAAATATAATTTTTTGAGAAACACGGGTGGGGGATTCGAACCCGGGTCATCGAGGAACAGAGTAATCGAAGGGCTGCTCCGATACCATTAGGCTATGCCCGTTGTTTTTTTATATAAAGATTATTTCTTTTCTATATTATGGACCACAGTCTTAATAAAAAAAAGGCTTTTGAGAATGGGATTCGATCCTGGGATCTTCGGGTAGAGGCCCTCAGAGAGATGCTCCGATACCATTGGGCTACGCCCATCTTTGTTTATAGTGAAATTATTTCTGCTATATATCATAGCAGAGTCTTAATAACAAAAAAATTCTTTCGAAGATGGGACTCGATCCCTGGTCATCGGGGAGTAGAGCCATCGGAGGCCTGTTCCGATACCATTAGACCATCTCTTCTATTTGGATATAACAAGATCCTTTTTTTTATTATCTTATGGCAGCACCTTAATAATAAAAAAAAACTACTTCGGAGATGGGAACCGATCCCGGGTTATTCGGGTAGACGCCCACGGAGAACTACTCTGATACCGCTGGACCACGTCCCCTTTTTGGATAAAGAGTTATCGTTTCTCCTATAGGTTTTTCGTAATAATAATACCTTCGCAAAAAATATTAATAGGGGAAGGTTGGGATTCGATCCCAGGTTTTTCGAGTAGATGGCCCTTGGAGAGCTTCTCCGATACCATTGGGCCATCTCTCTTTTTGTTCATAACCAGACCAATTTTTTATTTTTATTATATAGGCTCTTCATAACAAAATAAAGCCTTCGAGAATAGGAATCGATCCCGGGTTCTTCGGGTAGAATCCCTCGAAGAGCAGCTCTGAGGACCATTGGACCATCTCTTCTTTTTGTTTATAACAAGAGCTTTTTTTAATTTTATTATATAGGCTCTTCATAACAAAATAAAGCCTTCGAGAATGAGACTCGATCCCGGGTTCTTCGGGTAGAGTCCCTCGGAGAGCACCTCCAAGGACCATTGGACCATCTCTTCTTTTTTGGTTTCGAATTCGTTTATTTTCGTATTTATATTTAGAGTAGCGCCTAAAAAAAATGTAAATAGAGGGATAGGCAATTGACCATAAATGGTCTGCTGGAATTTTTTTTAAAAAAATCATGTAGATTAACTGTTAATGAGTTGATTAATATTTGTTTTCTTTTATAACTCAACTCACCACATTGTGACACGTTCTTATCAAAAAGAGTAGTGCGAGACATGTGTCCCTTTCACAGCTCAAATTCGTCACAGGAGAGACGTGACTCCATTTTCTTCTCTTTCTTTTATTTCTTTTCTTCTTCTCTGTTTATTCTTTCATTTCATATTTCATTTGCAGATTTTCTCTGCACCTCTCAAGCAGTAGGCAAAAGAATCCACTCCTACCCAAGTCTTTTACAAGTCTTTTACAGACTTCGTATATATACACTTATATATACTTATATAGAAATTAGAAAATCTTATGATTTACAAGGAGATATCCAAGGTTGGAATCGAATAACGCAAGTGTGGAGAAAGGAAAACTTAACTTCGGAGTGTATCGCCCCGTGGCAGTAGCACCTGCTTTCCCTTTTGGTTTTGGCAGCGATCTCGTCGGGCTTGCTCAAGGATTCAACGGCGCTTCCCACAGACGGCGCCATTTTGTTAACGGTATCTTCGTCGTGCTTGCTAGTTGTGACGATCGTCATGCCTGGTAGCTGTGACCATTCTGCCTGCTAGCTTTGACGAAGAGCGTAACGGATTGTTCGAAACGCCGATCCCGACCCGAGGAGATATGTAGTTTTTATTGATTTGCGGCTGGACTCGGATATTTTCCGAGATGCCTACGTATCCCCCGATTGGGAATCAAGTCACTCGTAGTTCTTGTTTTTGGTGTTGGATATTTGGTGTTTGTCGCTTTTATCGATTGAATTGGTTTTGTATTTGTTGGAGGGGTTACCCTCGTGAAATCATAAGAGAGAGAGGTCAGAGGGGAGGAGAGAAAAGGTTCTTTGTCCGTAGGGAAAATGAGTTCTGTAGGAATTGTCCCTATTTTCTATTGATCTTGCCCTCTTTTATAGAAGTCCAGTCTTGCTCTCCAAGTTTGGGATCTTATTCTTTTAATATTAGTTATTTTCTGTTATTATCTGTTATTGTTATTTATCTGTTTAAGCAGCACAGTAAGCAACTTTATCTATTTAGGTTGTGTTAGCAGCCACATGTTGTGGTCTGTGCGATACGGGTATTTTGTGAATACGAAATATTTTACCAGAATGAATATAAAATCGTACATGTAATAATATATCGAGTCGTGAGATGTGTTATAAATACGAGCATAATCCGGGTAGTATTTTAGCTATAAATCTGGTCGATAGCTGTGCGTCGTGATTTACGATATACGAATAGTATAATTTTTAACGAAGTAAACCGGTATTTAAACCGTGTTATAATGCGATGTCATTTATGAATATAAATCAAATATACTATATAAAGCATATAATAATATACCATATAAGGCATATACCACGTAATTTTGGTAATCGAATTATCGTGTATTTTAAGCAAGTGATTTTTTACCCTGTTAACATCTTTTATCCTATAAATCTCGTATATCCCATAAGGTATTTTCTCTTAGTTACGAGAAGAGTATTACAATTTCCTTTGATTACCGATAATCCCAGAATTAGCCCTTCGTACTAATTCCATGTTATCATTTTGTCGCGGTTTGTGGGAACATTTAAAATTTATTGAGCAAAACTTTGAAAGAATCTATATGGAAAATTCCATCACAAGCACAACCTCACTATCGAATTACCATGCCAAAATAGTCTCCCAGATCGGCATAACGACACCAAGCCACACCACAAGCATCACCACGGGTTGCCCTTTTCCCCTCCCCTTGAACTAATTCATGTGGTGATCCCACTAGAAACAAGCCCCGAGGCCCTTGCAGGATCATTTATACAAGTCACGAGGTCCACCCTTAATATTATGATGAGAGAAGCAGCTAAAGAAGGGGAGCAGAGAGCCTTAGAACAAAGTGGAGATGACATCCATTCAAAGGAAAACTCGTCATAAACATGATATCCTCTATTACCAACTCCATGCACACAACCCACTAGATACGTATCATGGGGAATGCTCCCTTTAGAGTACTTTAACCCACGATTCCCCGAGAAAGGCTAGAGTGCACAAGCACCCACCGCTATGGAACATCCGAGTAACCACCCCAAGAAATCGAATTATGGAGGGAAGCACCGTTGAGAGGGGCTAATGGGTAGGCCCATCCTCAGAATGAGTCAAAGCCCAACGATAAAACGCAGCGACCCTGTATGAGGGAAGAGACTAGAGACATGGAGGATGATCATAGACGAGCTTTTTCCAAAGAAGGGCCTACTTGCGTGCCTATTATTGACCTGTGTACATATGAGGGGTAGTAGAACTGCAACAACAAATAAAAGAGTTAAGGGAGGCAAATGCTCCTCGAGAAGATCACATGTTAAACTAGACCTCATTTTCCCATGAAATTTCACTTGGGGGAACCCCTGAGAAGTAATGCCCACAAACTGCCACGCTATCCAAAGGAAAAGAACGGGAAAGACCCACGAGACCATCGAAAGTCATACTTGTCCTCTATGGACCTGATAGCAGCCACCGATCCGCGTCTTCAACACCACTTTGTTAGGAAGGGTGCATGCTAGATTCGCACAGTTGCCCGCTAGATCCATAACCAACTTCAAACAATTAAGCAGAGGATTCATGCATCAGTTCATATGAAACAAACAATACTCGAATATTGTTGGGAATTGCGCTATAAAGAATTGCGTCCAAGGCCCAAGATATTTTTCTCCTCGAATCATAAAGACCCGAATCCACGAATTAGTGGAAGTGGGATTTTGTGAAAAACTTTTCGATTCATCTCATGACTTAGTCCCTTTCACAAAACCAATTGAGCAATGATTTGTATCGAATATCGAGGATTTGTGGTTGTGATCTTCGAAAAATCATCATAGGTCTTATTAATAAATTGATATAATATATTGTGCAAACATAGAAAGTAATGAATAGAAATTATACATTTTCATCACTTTCAGTTCATGTGTTATTGGGAGGTTGGTTAGGTTATTTGTGTCATTATAAATTTGACTTGTAAGTTTTTTAAAAAGAGAAGAAAGAAATAAATTAAATTAATTTTTGGTTTAATTTTCTCATCGTCATCTATATTCTTAGGAGTTGTGTTCTCACTTCAAGTTGAACAAAATAGGTTAGACATTTCATCCTAACAATGTGACGTTGAACAGAAGCATGAATAATTGAAAATACAAGCATATAATCGAAAAGAGAATTCTTGAGTCCACCGGAGTTGGATAATTTTTTTATTAATAAATCAAAGATGACGAAAAGTCTAAATTCCAAATAATAAAAAGGAACTAGCTCAAAAAAACCTAAATAAAAACGAACTAGACTAAAACTAGGAAAGAAAATAGACTAAATCTAGGAAACAAAGTCTAAAACAAAAGGAAACAAAATCCAAATAAATAAGGAAAACTAGAAAACTTGCGCAACAAGATAGATTGAAAGTGACATCCGCCTCACCACCACCACCTCTGCCGCACCACCCCCAAGCCTCATATCGTTTCATTCAACGAAATTGAGTCTACAACAATCTGCCACGAGGTCTGTCGACACAAGTATTTCTTCCTTCATCATTTAGCAAAGTTTCATATATATTCATCCAAATCCAAGTTCCAATTCATAATCCACAAGCACAACCATGACCATTTCTACCATTTCTTTATGACAATTTCCCAGCCACTACACCTCTCTCGGTTCCTACCCAAAAACCCATACCACTCAAAACCTTAATACTTCCATTGTCTACAACTGCACTCTCGCTTAAAAAGCGCATTTTAGATCCATACCACTCATTTATCACGTTCGTGTTGTGTCGTCATACCAACTGAAATTTAAGTTTGCCACATTCAGGATTTACCTCAAAGTTTTGCTAGCTGATTGTTGTTATTCGAGTTTATACATGGTATTTTTATTTTCTCCATAATTATCAACGGGATGAATGACTTGATTGGTAGAAACATGAAGAAATTTTGTCACTGTCGTGCAAGTGCAAGAAGTGTCCCAGTACACCCACTCGTCATCCATTTTAATCATAGAAAAAAAAAAGAAACAAAGAAAAGGGCCTTCATTGTTGGTTGGGGGGGGGGGGGAGGGGGTGGAGAGAAAAAGCACGAGGAAAAGAGGTTACCAATTCGTACAAGTGGAAGCCAAATTTTACGATAGGTAGATTTGCATGAAAAGGACCTTCTCTTTCAAATTTTGCAAGCAAAGTCCTTTCACTTTTGGGCCTTAAGAGGAAGGAAATGTTAGATGCCTAATTTATTATTTATTATTTATTATATTACATATATATTGTGTTTTAATATTATTATAATGTATTAGGTAAGTTAGTGGAGAAGACATATATAGCGGTGTTAGTGGGTCTTAGAAGTTATTTCTATTTACTTTCGATAAACACTATTTTGAAAAGAAAACAAAAAAGATGAAGACATCTTTAAATATATTATATCGCCCTCTTATTCTTGGGGTTGTGTTCTCACTTCAAGTAGAATAAAATACGTTAGAATCTTAAACCTATATAACGTCATAATGATTTTTTTTTCCCACAACACCCCCACTGTGTTATGTAAACTGGCACATCATCCTCTGTGAAATATAAATACGAAAATATCACATGTGAAAATAAATAGAAAAATCATCTTATATATTATGCAAGATAGACAAATCACCTCCTTGTGTATTTTTATACATTGTAAAATGCATTTTCATACACCCACGTAGTAACCCCTCCCCCGATTCTATCAAACTGGGGAAATAAGCCATAACAAGATTATGTAATTATAATTTGCGTATTTTATTTCACCAAGGCAATATGCAATATTAATATATAACACAACAAAGAATTGTTTATGTAATTTCCTATTTTATATAACACGTGTTGCAATTTGTCTCCTTATATCACCTATTTTACGTAAGACACACAGGGACTATGTCATCACTCATCAGGAGTAAGGGTATCAACTTGATTAGAGGGACAGAAACAAAAGAGAAACGGTGTAGAAAATCCTTTGGATTTCTGGGTGGCGTCGTTACTGATTTAGGTTTTGGAGTACTTTTAAGTTTTAATAATTGTTCACTAGTAAATGGAGCACGCGGTTCCAGCAAGCATAATTTTTTTTTCAATGTCATTCTATGTGGGTTAAGGATGAAGATTTATCTAGATAACATGTGCCATAAATTTGCAGTAGAACAATGGAAGAGAAGCAAATTATGGGGAAAGTAAATCATTAATTACAATTAGTCGTGTAATTAATTAGTCTAACTTAATTTGTAAGGCTATTTTGGAGATTTAATAATATATTTTTTACAATGTAGCTAAAACTCAAAGGTTAAAATTGGAAATCAAAAGATTGGTGTCACAATGGGTTTCTTTATATAATAGTATATAGATAATTTATAGGACAAATTATCAAAAATGCCCGCTAACTTTCGCCTTTAATCCTAAATGCTCGTTATTTCGAAACCTGCTGAAAATGCCCGTTAAGTTTTAAATTTTCTAACAAAAATGTCCGATTTTAAAAGTTCAAACTTTTTATCCGACGTGGCATCCGAATCAAAGAGACGCACTGCTGAATCAAAAAGTCGCGTTTTAAAATTCGGGCATTTTTGGTAGAATTTTAAAAGATACAGGGCATTTTTAGCATTATTTTTCAGACAAAATAAGTTTTTTTTTGCTTATTTTTCATTTCGGATATTTTTAGTATAAATTTTAAAAGATACAGGGCATTTTTAGCATGTTGGGAAACAACGGGCATTTAAGATTAAAGACAAAAGTTAGCGGACATTTTTGATAATTCGTCCACATTTATACTATGCAAATGCAAGTTTTCGAAAATTGAGGCCGTACAATAAAATGGCCCGTCAACTTGTTGGGTCAAATTTAGTGGGCGCGATAGCCCACGCAACAAAACGGAAAAGAGCTGCTAAAAGATACTTAGATGGGTCGTTTTTCTATTTGGGTCAGTTCTTTGATGAAGCCTATAGATAATTCATCTTAACTTCGCTTCTCCTGCGTCCAAATGTATACCGATTTTTGCGTTATCAAAAAAGTGTAATAAGCATTGAGGTCTGGAAAAATTAAATATCATGCCCCATTAAAACTGTCTTGGTCACCCAAGTTATATTCTGATGTTTTTTTGTTTTTTATCGAGAAAAAAGAAATTTATTAAGAAGAAAAAAGACAAGGGAGCACAAGAAATACTCTCCCAAGTATTCAATCAAATATTACATGAGAGAGGTGACATAGACCACTCCGGAAAAGAATAAGAAAGACTAGAGACTCTTGACTTAATTAATCCAACTCCAGGTTTTTACTTAATAGGAAAATGCAAGTCTCACTCTTATATACCATTTCAGATGTTTGAGAACATAATCAAACATAAAGAACTCATTCAATAACGCATGTCGGAAGAAAATTTAATTTGTTTTGTACTTTACTTTCTAATAATTAGGACGAAGTTGGTATTTCTCGCTGTGATAATATATTCATAATATACTTTCTTTTCTTTTGACTGGTTTATTTTTCCCATGCCTTGGATTAGTTGATTTCGTAGAGTGTTACTAGCTAATACTCTATTTAATAACATATATTTTCCAATTAAAAAGGCTATTTATAAAAATACATAATAGTTCATTATCCTCGTGATATTTTTAATCATGATATAGTGTTCTACCCTAGCAAATAGAAGAAAATACTAAATAAACTTGCAAAAAACCATAAGAATTTTGAAATTATAGAACGCAAGAAAAACTCTATGCAGCTAATAATTGTAATAGATGTATGGATACCAAAAAGTAAATCGTGTTATAATTAATTGGTGGTATTAGTGGTCCATAGAGGTGGGAGGGGTGGGGAGACAAGGCAGTGGACCAGTATATATTGCGTAGATGCAAAAGATTATATGCAGGATGTTGGAAGTACAAGGCGGCCCATGCCTGCAGAAATTCACCAACAAATTAAGACAAAAACATGACTAGTAGTAGTCCTGCTGGGGGACCTCTACCCCTCCTTTAATTTATATATATGCCAGTTCACACTCATAAAATCAAAGCTATGGGTACCGCACACTAGCCGAA
This sequence comes from Linaria vulgaris, assembly GCA_948329865.1. Lineage (NCBI taxonomy): Eukaryota > Viridiplantae > Streptophyta > Magnoliopsida > Lamiales > Plantaginaceae > Linaria > Linaria vulgaris. Next base: position 36,365,745 of record OX415251.1, on the reverse strand, counting down.
AATTTGGTAACAATCAATATTTTTAAAAGATTTTGCAAAATTAAATTACTGACAATAACCGAGTAGCTAGTTTTCACAATCGTCAATGCATGGTTTAGATTTTTGCTCATGAAGTTACAGGTGAAATTTATCTCAATATATATACTGTTGTTTCTAGCTATTGGGAAAAGTAAGGAAAAGGAAAAGGCTTTACTTAGGTGATGAAGAAATTAACTAATTACTACTCAAGTGGTTAGGGTTTAGACACGCATAAGTAATTCAATCTGTTGCAAAAGAGAAATGATACATACAAGTAATGAAACAAAAGGGATTTTGAATAAAGACAAAAGTAAGGGAAGAACTAAAAAGGAAATGAGGAGGGGGATGGGCTGATGGGGGTACTACTACTACTAGGGTGGGGACAGAAGCATTAGGGCTTCGATTTTTGGGTGATACTGATACCTTAGCACAATCAGGGTGTGTACTCGGCATTAAATGAGGGAGATAAAGCTGCTTTTTGTGCCAAATCCATGAATATCAGAAAAACCCCACCACAAGTAAGATTCTTGGATAGTTCATAGTAAATTATTTTATTTTATTTTATTTTAGTTTTGGTTATTACTTATTAGGTCGATTGATTACAAACGACTGGGTCCGAAATCCTTAATACAGACACCTGGCCCTCTTTCTAATTAATTAACTTGACAAATGCACTGGATGACCTGTTGTTTTCATTTTGTTATTATTGCTAGTTGTTTTCTGGGATCTGCTGCCCTTAGCTTCCTTCCTTCGCACTGTCATTGTTAGAAAATAATGCACATATGTGCCTGCGCCTTTGGCCCCCCCTACTCCTTTCATACTATACATATCTCTATACACACACAGTCCTGATCACTTGTGTAATTAATATACTATTATATACTTTGCAGGTAGACCATAATATATCATGTGTTCTACTAGCTAGTAGTAGTGCACTCTTAGTCTTTTCTCCTCTGCACACAAATATTCGACACATTATTTATGTAAGCTCCATATCAAATTTAAGCTAGTAATAAACTACTAACATGTAAATAGTACAAACAAGAAATATCGATCGTCCATGCTATGTCTATTACGTACCCTAGTCAAGAAAAGGTGTGATATATATTTATATATAGTTGTAAGTTATGGCTGGGCTTCTTTTCCTTTTGGCTAAGTTTTGATCAATTTTTCTGTTTCACATTTCCCCATAAGCCCACTGTCTATGCAAAGCACAAATTAAAGACATCGTTGAATTTATAATTATATCTTTTTCAAAAGTAAATGCGCATGTTGGTTCGGCCTAGTATTTTTTTCCATTATCTTTTAATTTTTCTATCAAAAATGTGCAATAAAATTATTTGTTCTAGCTATAATACTTACGTTGCGGTACAGTTAACAAGTTGTTAAGTATAGTCAATAAGTTGTTCCGCCAAGTCATATTTTTCAGCAAAATACGTTTTCTACACAAACCCTTATAATTTTAAATATTGTATGTACACCCCATGATAAATTACACTTTGCACCCCAAAACATATATGTATAAAAAATAATAATATTAATAAACGTATATATATATAAACATATATATAACTATTTATAAAATTAATAAATATTTTAACAAAATATAGAAATTAAAAGAACAGCAAAAAAATACAATTAAAAAAATTATCATCTCCATCACCCCCTTCCCTACCCACACCCCACCCCCCACCCCCCACACCCCCTCCCCGTGACCCTTCGATGTCTACAATGACAAGACCAAGCACCTCTTCAACATTAGGGTTTTTGGTTTGAGAAATTTTAGGGTGGTGTTGATGGATTCGATGGTCGTGGTGTGCGGTGATAAAGAAGACGTTTGGCGAGGGGCAGCAGTGGTGGTGACGGCGGTCGGCTAGGCGGGGGGGGGGGGGTGTTACGGGAAAGGGGTGATGGAGATGATGATTATTATTTTTTTTAATTTAAGTAATTAAAAAAGTATTTTAAAGTTAATGATTTTTTTCATATTTATTTAATATATATATAAATACATTTTATGAAATATATATTATGAGGTGCAAGTGTTATTTTACAATATTATATGGGTAGTTTTTGAATTTGTGGTTGGCAAGTCGTGTAATAAGAGTAGTTGTTAAAAACGTTTTTAGGGCAAAAAAAATCAACTTATTGAGTGTACCGCCACCAAGGAATTTTGCCCGAATAATAGATTTTGGGCCTTTTTGATAGAAAATTTAAAAGATAGTGGGCATAAAAACTCGGCCAAAAAAAAGTTGGGCATTTACGTTTCAAAAAAGTTGGGGACAGAAATAATAATTAGTTGCTAAAATTATTATTCAAGTTTAGCATGCGTCTTGGTGGCAAAGTTTTGGAATTGCCAAAATGTAAAAAATATCTAGTAACTTATGCGCAATGTTACTTTTGCCCTGTATTTTTTGGACAGGAAAACTAAAACTAGGTCAGTAACTCTTTAAATTCGTCTTCATATGTCCAATTGGGCTGAGACTAGGCTATTTGCCCATATCGCTGCCACGTTAACTAAGAAAAATAAAAGAAAATTATGTGGCAAATACTTGGAAACCAATCAAGGAAAACATAATAATAAAAAATAAAAAAAAAATAGTAAATATAATTATCTAATAAATATAATCATCTCATTTGCCTAAAACAATATAATTACTTGAAAAAATTAAAATGGTAAATAATTTTTTTCTTACATTTTTTTGCTCCGTCCATCTCAGGCAAATCTCAATCACCACCAAGACCGACAAAAATACCCAACCGATCACTCCTCAATACTCTCTTCCATTACAATCCAACATCAAGACCCTACTCTTCTCCACCGATGGCTTAAATTTATTTATTAAGACCAATAAAGAACCACAAGGTAATCGATCATTTGCAAGTGCTCGGTTGCAACGGCCAGGCGATTGCATCCAATTGCAACGGCTCAGTCGCCGCTACACTCAATTGCGACGGATGAGCCATCCCTAACATTAGGCGGGAAAAAATCCCACCAAAGGCACTCAGTAGCGACGGTTGGGCGATCGCTACTAAATTAGGACAACAGCCCAGCAGTTGCGGGCAGTTGGGCCGCATTAACGACTGCTAAGCAGTCACTATTGAAGGTCACTAATGAGGGGGTATTTACTATAAATACCCCCTCCTCTCCTCATTCCTCACGCTTCTTCTCTATCCCCCCTCCCCCCAAAAAAATATACGCCCGCCCACTCGCCTTTTGCAACCGATCGGCAGTTGCAACTCCAGAAATTGTAAGTTTTTTATGTTTTATTTAATTTATGTCTTGTGCTTAATTAATTTTTAACAATTTTTTTTATAGATATGTTACTATAGCTTGTAAACATTGTTTATGCCTTTAGAAATTTTGTGATGATAGTTTTAGGAATATCTATAACGTAAAAATTAAGATTATTTTTAGGGAAACTTTGTAACTTAGAAATGATGATGTGTAGGAATTCTTTTTAACTTATAAATGATGATATGTAGGGATTCTTTGTAACTTAGTAAGAATGAAACTTTTAGGGATTATAATAGTTTTCATCATACTTAGATTTTGTGATTTTACGAGTTTATCAATTTATTATGTATTATATTTGATGGTTCTATAATGCTTTATTTATGTAGAAATGTTATTAAGGCTTTATATAATTGTGACATATCTTAGAATTATTATATTTAGTAATGTTTTTATACATGCATGTATGTTTAATTAGTTGAACTGAGATGTTATTATTTATGTCTTTAGGAATTGTTACATATCGCTGAAATTATTACTTTTTAAACATCTTCTATGCCTTTAGGGAATATCTATATAACTTAGCAATGGTTATCTTTTCAGGGAATATCTCTATAACTTAATAATGAATATCGTTTTAGTGAATCTCTATAAGTTAAAAATGATCTAAACTTAGTTATTTTGAATTAGTACGTAGTTGTTCGACATGTCGGGCGATCATACACGAGCTTCGCGTACGGGTAGCAGTGCTCCCCCTACGAAGAGGGGACGTGGGGATGGTTTAAGATCTCGGCTCATACGGATACGTCAACTGGCTATTCCATGCCTAACTTGTGCTGATGTCGAGGCCTCCGTTCATTCTCAATCATGCGTTGATGTTGAGTCCCCCCGTCCATTCACAGCCTCACGGTCCATTTGAGCAACCCACCTAGCTCTAGTCTCGCGGGCTCGCATGGTGGTTGTACATTATCTACTATGCCAGATCGATGCATTTCACATGGACTACCCGGTCAACCTAAGGGATTGACGTGGCAGACGCCTCCCACGTCGTCTAGATCTAGGCGTAGTGTACCTCGGCCACCCTTCGCCGAGTCTTCTGGTCGAGTAGGACCCACGAATAGGCTTATACACACATTGTCGGCACCGAGTAGTGGGCCGACAGATGCAGAAGCGAGACCATCTACTAGTACACAATATCGACCTCCTAGGGGACCATCTAGACCACTTCTCACACATGAAAATCCGAGAGATCATTTACGCCTTACATTGACTTTAGAGGGAATTTTTTAGGAGGGACACGGTATCTCAAAGATGCTTACAGTGATCATCAAGGCATTACTTACTAGATTCTATCCCACTTACGGGAAGCTCCCGAAGAAGATTAAAGATGCTATGTGGATGAGATTATGTAAGTATTTTATTTAATGTTGTTTAATTTTATTTAAAAAAAACTAATGACGCATAATCTGCCATGCCCTCGGAAAAAGCCAAAACGGGTACTCCACAAAAACGACCAAAGGCTAGGAAAAAGGTACATCGGGTCACAACCAGTTAACACCATAATAAAGGCACACAGTCCAAATATTCGGAGAAGGTACCTCCGGGCCAAGACCATCTAACGCCCCAATGAGGGTACACGGGCTGAGCGCCCAGGAGAAGGTACCCCGGACCACAACTGACCAACACCCCAATAAAGAAATACAACTCGTATCAAAAGACCCAGGCACACCTTGCCTGATAACCCAAAGTGGGTCACAATCTCAGGTACCCACAAGGAAAATGTGTTGATGCTCTGATTGGCTAACTCCGCCTAGATCTCACGGGACTCGTGATAAGAGACCCCCGGGTGGAGGTATTTAATACTTAGCCAGCAATATCTTTGAGGAATGAGGACAATACAAAACACTAAGGAAACCAGTGAATACAAGAAATGGTCGAGACCGCATAACCATGGTCTTAGGATAGCAAAATACATAACTAAAATGATCACTCAGACGAACTACGACTCCACGAGTCCCTCTCAGAACACACGACCTGAAAAGCAGCCCGACCACCAGGAGGAACATACGACGCTACAACTTGACTCGAAGAATGTGCCCACCATCTTTGTTCAAGACAGATCCCAACCACCCCTATTATGATAGAAGACCACACCACATTGGTCCAAGACAACCATTAGAGCAGAAGACAACAAATCCTCTCGATTCAGGCCAAAGACTGGAGCAGACCAGCTCTCCCTCATTGGTTCAGAGCCGCCCTCAAAGACGATTGGAGCAGACACCATTATTATCCAATCGTATGAAATCTTACTCAACTCGCGCCTTTGGCTGAAGACCCTCATTGGCACATAAGGCCCTTGCATCATTGGCCATCAGCACCACTCGGAGTTAAGATGGAATGACCAGCCCTAATTGACACAGCAGATCCTCAAGACATTGGCCATTGCTCCCACCCAGAGTTAAGACGGAAAGACTGCCCCCCATTGGCCAAAGACCCAAAGGCTAGCACTATAAATATCCCATCATAAACTAATTTCAGCACCAAAAAACAACTAGAGCACAACTACAACAACACTATACCACAACATGTCTGAACAAGTGCACTTTCGCCAAATTCTCCACACACAATTGTACTTAGTAAAAAAGTAGTAGATGTCACTTTGTATGACCCTCCTTGTAATTCAATTCAATATCCTTAATAAAATAATATTGCCTCATTTTCCTCAAACTCGAAATGAAGACACATCAGAGTGACCCACCCCCTCAGGAGGAGGCCCAGGGTCCCAACGGCCATGTACCAAATCATGACGCACCCATACCTCATGCTACTGGTGCTCCTATGCTACAAGCTATAGGAGCCTCAATGCCTCAAGCTGTCGGAGGCCCTGCCCCAGAAGAGGTCGGGCCTGGGATGGGCTACGTACAAGTGCACTGGGACATGTATCGTAACATGTTTGCCAGATTTAACAAAAATGGAAGGACGAGCTCGGAGGATGGTCGTCGTCGTGATAGGAATTGCCCAGAAAAACCTTAAAATCCTCCCCGCCATCAGTCTGCCCCGCCTTCACGGGCCAGATCTGAAGGCTTATCACATAGCAATGCTGATGCTCCTCCCCTTCGCCGGAGAAGGGGGCCACAATTGTTGCACTTAACAAGCTAGGTGGACGTACCCCCAGAGGCATGGCCACCACGATATCCTTCTTTCCCTCATGAAGCATCCTGGAATGCTCCAGGCCTGCACGAACCTTGCTATTCTGAGCTCGCCGGTAGGCGCCAGTGTTCGCTTCCCCCGATCATGGGTCGCTATTTGCACGCCACATAGCTAACACTCTCATCCCAACAGGAATAAAGCCTATAAGGCTCCCAACTTATGCAGGGGAGAGCAACGACCGCTATCCCTTTGATCACATTAATCAATACTTGACATGCATTGATCTCGTGTCACCCCTTGATCACGCCTTCTGCCGAGTATTTCGGACGACCCTCACTGGTCGGGCTTAATCTTGGTTCTTCCAACTCTCCCCAGGGACGGTGGAAAAGTTTGAACAACTGACCTAAATGTTTGTAAGCCAATTTGCATGCAACCGAGTCTTTCCCAAGGCGTGTGGGCACCTATTTAATGTACATCAGAAGGCAGACAAATCCCTCCGATACTACATGAGACGGTTCTCACACGCGATCATCGAGGTTGCCCATCTCGATCCCATCATGCTCTCTAATATTATCGTCCAAGGACTCTGTCGGGAGACTTCTCCACCCACCTCATGAGAAATTGAGCTAGCAACCTCTAGGACTTAATGCAAGAGGTCGAATCCTTCATGGATCTAAAACGAGCCTTCGAACACCTGATAACAACTGTTACCGCATCCAAGAAGAGATCGCCAGGCTGCTAGGCCTGGAGTTTATAGAAAAGTACGTGATGCCCGATAGGGGATCATTCACAAGAAAGTAGGATCAAGAGGAGGGGTCCAAGAGCAAAAAGCCACGCTCCGACACTTTCGAGGACAGCGAGCAACCGCCTCGGGAGGAAGCGCAGTTACCTTCGCCCTCACAAACCTATCGTGGCAACGCTCCCACTGTCATACGGTTAACATGATTGAATGAGGGTAATGTCCATGACTAAGGAGGAAATGCAGAAATACATTAGAAAGGCCCGGTACACAGACAACAAATTAAAGGTCTATGCCGCACGACTGGTAGACCAGCCCATCATTTCTTTTGGACCTGACGACCTGCTAGGGGTCATGTACCCCTCAAAATGACCCCCTGGTGGTCACGGTCACCATAATTGGAATATAAGTAAGGAGAATCCTCGTAGACATTGGGACCTCGGTTAACGTGCTCTTCATGCCAACATATCTCGCCCTAGACTTCCCCCGGTGCCAGATAGAGCCTATGGAGGTTCCCCTCGTAGGCTTCTTAGGAGATCAATGTAAGACAGTAGGGCTCATAACCTTGCCAATGTCGTGGGGCAAAGGCATAACCCGCCGTACCGAGCCGACCAAGTTTTGGGTGGTGGAGGCCCCTTCGCGTACGTACAATGCCATATGCGGACCACCATCCCTCCGAGCCTTTGACACGGTCTCATCTACCCTCCACCTAAAGATCAAATTCCCTACCCTTCTGGGCTAGGTGAAGTCAACGGAGATCAGACCCATGTTCGGGAGTGCCGCATGAACGCCCTACCATTTGAGTCTGAACCCTTGGCCAAGAAAGCCCGTGCGGAGGAGGTTCGGGTCCAACCCGCAGAAGAACTCAAAATGATAGAACTTATGGAAGGATCCGAGGGAAAGACGGTCAAGATCGGCACCAACATCAGAATGAACATAGAAAAAGCCATCACGACCACGTTCAAGCTGTTCCACCACCTCTTCGCTTGGAATGATGGTCCCCTGGGTGAATTAGCTAGAAGGTATGCGTGCACGAACTAAACGTATATCCCACGGCCAAGCTTGTCCAGTAGAGGAAGCGCCCTGTGGGGCTGGAGCAAAATGAGCCGAAGTACAACGACTAATTGACCTCCACCAAATTCATGAGGTGCACTACCCGGAGTGGTTGGCCAACGTAGTTCTCGTCCCAAAGACATGAGGTCTGTGGCACATGTGTGTCAACTTCACTGGCCTTAAAAGTTCTTGTCCTAAGGATTACTACCCGCTTCTCAGCATTAATCTACTGGTCGATTCTACGGCCGACTTCGTCCTCTTTTCCACCATGGATGGGGATCAGGGTTACAATCAGATCCTGATGGCGGGCAATGATCAAGAGAAGACTAGATTTATCATCGACAATGGCAACTTTTGCTACATGTCCATGCCCTTCGGGCTCAAAACTGTCAGGGTTATGTACCAGAGGCTAGTTAATCTCATGTTCGAGGGTCTGATTGGATACACGATGGAAGTCTATGTCGATGACATTATTTTGAAGGGTCGAAAAGAAGAAGACAATGCCTGAGACCTCGCTTGAGCCTTTGAAATCATGGATTGATTTGGGATAAAGGTTAACCATCGAAAGTGCTCTTTCGGTATCCGAGGGCGAAAATTCCTTGGGTACATGGTCACTCATAGGAGGATTGAGGTAAACCCCGAGAAAGCCGAACCCATTCTCAACATGGAGTCCCCAAAGATTTTATGGGATATGCAGAAACTTACATGAAGAATGGCCTCGTTGAGTAGGTTCATCTCTCACTCCTCAGAGAAGGGACTGCCCTTGCTTAAGATCCTCAGAAATATAAAAGACTTCCAATGGATCGACCGGTGCAAAGAGGCATTCAAGGAGCTGAAGGATTACTTGGTCAAACTACCTCTTTTGGTGAAACCCGTCCCCAAAGAAATGATCTTCCTTTACTTGGTCGTAGGACTGGACTCTGTGAGTGCCGTCGTAGTCAGAGCCGAAGGAAGGGAACACTTGCCCATCTATTATGTTAGCAAGACTCTCTTGGATGCCAAGACCCAGTACTCGTGGATAGAAAAGGTTGTGTTGGCTCTCGTTACCGCAGCCTGGAAACTCTGAGCTTACTTCTTGGCTCACCCGATCACTGTGCTCACAAATCATCCACTATGCACCATCCTCAACAACCCGGAGGTCTGAGAACAGATAATCAAGTAGGCCACAGAACTAGGGGAGTTTGATATTACTTACTCCCCACGACCGGCCATAAAAGCTCAAGTGCTCGCCCACTTCATCACTAAAATGTATGAGGAACCTGAAGAAGAAGAGCCAGAGGCCCTATGGCATCTCCACATAGATGGGTCCTCTACCAACACCCATGGTGGGGTGGGTATAATCTTCACGAAAATAGCTCCAGACAAGTCGGAGACTATTCTGGAGTTTTCCATCAGCTTGGAGTACCCTATATCCAACAACGAGAAAGAATACAAGGCACTTCTATTGGGGATGCACCTAGCCAATGAGGCAATCATACGAAGGATACTCGTGCACATTGACTCTCTGCTCGTAGTTCAGCAGATTCACGAGACCTACGAAGCGCGGGACGAAAATATAAAGAAGTGTCTAGAAGCAGTCCTTGCAGGGACAACTTCGTTCCAAGAATTTTCCATCAAAAAGATCCCGCAATCGGGGAATCGGGACGCAGATGCCCCTGTCCAAACTTTCCACCAAGCTCAGACTATCAGCACTCGGAGAATTACCTTTTTCATTGTGCACAAATCAAAAAGGCAAGACCTGGACAGAGAGGTCCAGATGGTTGCAGCCATCGAAGAAGATTGGATAACAGAAATCAATTTCATCAGAAACCTGGGAAAATGTGCTCATGATCGGGTCAAGAAGCGTACTATGTACGTTCATACCGTTTAGTACTACATTAAGAATGGAGTACCCTTCTGACGCTCATGGTCTTATCCGACCTATCGAGGCATTAATAAAGAGGAGGCCCAACAAATCCAAAGAGAGATCCACGACGGGTGTTGCGGCAGCCATTCGGGAGGAATAAGCATGGCGGCCAAAATTATCTGACAGGGGTATTACTGGCCGATAATGGCTGCCAACTGTGAAGAGCATGATCGAAAGTGTTGGGGTTGCCAGCTACATATCCCGATGATACATCAGCCCACCGCTCCTTGGGAACCAGACAATATCCATTGCCCGTTCGCACGATGGGGAATCAACTTCGTGGGAGCTATGATCCCGGATGAAGGCCAAAAAAGAATCTTACTAGTTGTAGTGGACTACTTCACTAAATGTGTTGAGGCAGAACCCCTCTCCAAAATCACAACACATGTCGTGATAAACTTTTTATGGAGGAACGTTCTTGGCTGCTTCGGAGTACCACAACAGCCGGTGAGCGACATTGGACTCTAATTTTGCAACAACCTCATGGAAAAAAATGGTGTGATAAGGGGGCATTAAACACCGTTTCACAGATGTGGGATACGCTCAGGGTAACGACCAAGTTGAGGTAACCAACCGAACTCTCATCAAGATTCTTAAAGCTCGTTTGGAACAATACCAGTCTACGTGGGTCGACGAAGTCCCCGGAGTCATATGGGCCTACCACACCACCCCACGATAGGCTACAAGGGAAACCCTATACATCCTCGTATACGAAACAGAGTCGGTAGTCCCGTCAGAGGTCGTGAAACAAAGTCTACGAGTACAGGAGTACGAGGATGCCCAAAATAGCGCGAACCTCGTCTTGGCCCTACACTTACTAGAAAAAAAAGAATCCAAGTTGCTACTTACGCAGAGTTCTATAAGGCAAGAATGGCCAAATTTTACAACACTCGGGTCCGACCCCGATATTTCCAGGTGGGGGATCTCGTTCTGAAACGAAAGGAAGCCTCTAAAAATGTAGGCAAACTAGAGTCAAAGTGAAGTGACCCTTATCAGATCTCTAAGATTCTCTGGTCAGCTACTTTCTTGCTCAAAGACATGGAGGGCCGAAACTCACCCGAGCCTGGAACAATCTTAATCTCCAGAAATAATATCTTTGAAAGCTTTGTGATAGACCACTTATGGTGAATCAATTTTGTTCGCAAAGTTATAATATTTTTATTTTAACTGAACGGTTATACCCATGTAAAGCAAACATAATATCGTTAATAAAATAACTATATTGAAAAAAGTCTATTGACTTAAGAACAAATGGGCTAAAAAGAATTATTTAATTAAAAGGCACTTAAAGGCCATAACAAAACAGAGGGTGGACTAGACCCATATAAAAGTGGTCACAAACAAAACAAGGGCCACACATGCCCGGCTAATGCTACTCCTACGCGGGATACTTCCCCGCCTAGATCCACGCTCGACGATCCTCCTTCGTGAGCTCGCTTGGGTCAGGCATCCACATTGTTGTGGCAATAGTCACACGACTCCTAATGCACATCGCAAATCCTCCAATTGTTGTGGGTTAGCTGTTGAGTTTCTTCTTGTGTGATTCTAAGGTTGCGTTCTTCATCCTCGTAACGTCTTAAAACTCGTTTTTTTTGTGTCGTGGAACCTCCAATGCACTCCTCTAATGTTTTTATCACTTTGACCTCAATTTTGTCCTTTTTCCCTTGTTATGTCTTGACCCAACTCAAAATTATAAAATACATAAAACATACCATAAAGTACTAGAATTGCTACAAAGCATAACAAAAGTACAAGTGTAAATGCTATTAAAATTCTATCAAATAGACACTCAACAACACCCCAAAACTTAAAGGTTTGCTTGTGCTCAAGCAAACCTACTAGTCTAGACTCAAGATAAATTATAAGTCAAGTTATTATTATGTCAATATTCAAACATATGGATATATTCACAATTTCTCATGATTCAACTCGTGTGCTCAACGCATGTGTCATTATTGTTCATGCATATAGAAGCAAGTTTCATGTTGAGAATTCATAAGATCAATAGAGTTTCACAAGTATATACTTCATCTCTATTTTCTAATTTCATGCTACTTTCAGTTCATGGAAATTTTGTATATCAAAGATCTTTTAGGACTTTATTAGCTTGTAATATTAGGCTACGGTGTGGGATAATAGTGGTGTCATATCATCTTAATGAGTTCAATTTGATTATATCAATGTTGAACTCGGTCAAATTGATTTTGCCGAGGAAGTTAAAGCCTTAGTTTTGTTGTCCTATTTGCTTGAGAGTTGGAGCGGGATGCGACTATCAGTGCATCAATTGGGAAAGCGAGGTAAAAGTTTGACAAAGTGGTAGATCTGCTTGTTAGTGAAGGGATTCGCGGAAAGAAGTGGGGTAGTTCATCAGGAAATTATTTAGGATTAGTTCTAAGTACAGAGGCTAGAGGTAGATCAAAGCTCAAGGGCTCGAATTCGGATTGGAGTAGATCAAAATTGAGGAAGTCAACGAAGGATAAGCGTTCCATTAAGTGTTTGAACTATGGAAATAAGGGTCTTTACGGAGCTAGTTGCTAAGCACCGAAGAAGAATGACAACTCAGTAAATACAGTTGTGGGGGATATTAATGAAGTATTAATATTGATTGTATGAGTGCATTGGAGGCATGGATTTTGGATTCTAAAGCGTCATTTCATTCGTGTCTAGATAACAATATAATGGCGAATTGTGTTGTTGTAGATATCGAGAAAATTTATCTTGGTGATAACAAGCTTTTGAAGATCGCAAGAAAATGAGATGTTCAAGTCAAGTCGATGGAGGCATAGAGACGTTACGGGGCATTAGGCATGTTCTTGTCCTGAAGAAAAATCTTATTTTTGTCAAGTAGAGAGATGATGACGGGTATAATCTATCCTTTGGCTCGGGTGCATGGAAGATAACCAAAGTAGATATGGTGTTGGCACAAGGTTTGAAAGAAGCCACGTGTTACATGACTACAATGGAGAATGATAGCATTGTTGTCATGGGTGCAAAAGGTGATGCTGATATGTGTCATTGTCGACTTCCCATATGACTGAGAAAGGAATAAAGATTACGTGTTCTTATGGGAAGCTACCGAATTTTGAAGAAAGACATGGGTATATGTGAAGACTGTGTGTTTGGGAAACAAATGAGAGTTAGTTTCTCAAGAAGTGGTAGAACCCTGAAGAAGCAAAAGTTGCAGCTTGGTGGAGCATTGTATTACATGACTTTCATCGATGACGCTACGAGAAAGTTATGGGTGTATTTACTGAAGCATAAATCAAAAGCCTTAGATGTCTTCAAGAAGTGGAAAGCCCGAGTAAAAATTGAGACTAGTCTGAGTGTGAAGTGTTTGAGGTCTGACGATATTGGCAATTACGAACTATAGAGTTCAAAACTATTGTGCCGATAACTTCATTTGCATGGAGAAGAAAGTCAAGGGGAGCCTCCAAAAAAACGGGATTGCATAGCGTATGAACATAATAGTGAATGAGAGGGTTAAATGCATGACACTGAAGAGTGGATTACCGAAGAGGTTGGGGGCGTATGCAGTCAGTACTGCATCTTTCTTGATCAACAGTGATCCATCCGTTCCACTGGAGTATGGTATGTCGGAGGAAGCTTGGAGTGGTAAGGAGGTAAACATGTCATATCTGCGTGTATTTCAATGTGTGTCGTATATTCATGTTGATGTAGCTGCAATAACTAAGTTGGGTGCTAAATATGTGAAGTGGCATTTATTGGATATGGTGGTAATGATTATGGTTATAGGCTTTGGGATGATCAAAATCTAAAAGTAATTCGTAGTCGAGACGTCATATTTAATGAGCATGTGTAGTATAAGGATAGAGGCGTGCACCAATTACTTACAATGTTGATGTTTGGGATGACAAACTGAATGTTGGGGACTTAGATTTTCTGAATTCGGATGAAGATGAGGTTTTGAAGAAACATGGATATGTTGAACCAAAATCTTGTACACCAGGGTCTACGTTGAGGAAATCAAGTAGACGACTTTGGGCTTCGAAGAGACATGGCTCTGCTATGCACTACATTCTGTTGACTAATAGTGGCGAGCCGGAAAGTTAAGCAAAAGCAATGCAGAGTTTATTCAAGAAACTAGAAGCTTGCCATGGAAGATGAGATCAATTCCTTGAAGGCAAATAACACATGGGAACTCGTGGAGATTCCTAATGGAAAGAAGGGCTTGCATAAAAAATGAGTGTACAAAATTAAAAAAGAAGTAGACGACACGAAAGGCGTTTTCAACAAGTGTTAGAAAGCAAGACTAGTTGTGAAGGGTTTTCAACAAAAGGAAGGCGTTGACTACACGGATACATTATCTTTGATGGTGAAGCTGACGACTACTAGAATTGCTCTAAGTATAGTTGCGGTGGTAAATATATTGCTAGAACAATGGATGTTAAGACAACTTTTCTTCATGGTGATCTTGAAGAAGACATCTACATGAAGCAACCAGAGAGATACTTGGTTGAAGGTAACACTAGTCTTCTTTTCAAACTGGGGAAGAGCTTGTATGACTTTAAACAAGATGTACGTTAGTGGTATATGAATTTTGACGATTTCATGCGTGATATTGATCTCACTAAATGTAATGCAAATTATTGCTACTAGTCTCAAGAGGTTAGAAAATTCTTTAATTATATTGCTATTGTACGTTGATCATATGCTGAAAGGTGGTGCTTGTATTGAAGAGGTGAACAGGTTGAAGAAACATTTCTGAATGGTTTTCTATTTAAGATCTTGGCAAAGTAAAGCAGATCTTGGGCATGCGGATTTCACGAGATAAGGTGGCTGAGAAGTTGTATCTTCGCATGTTGAATATATTGAGAGAGTTCTTAAAAGATTTAGCATGGATGATGCAAAGTGAGTAAGTACTCCATTGGGTAGTCAATTTAGACTATCTAAAAATGAGTTGCCTAGCAATGAGTGGGCGTGTGATGAAAGGACTTCGTATGCGTCGACAATGGGCAATCTTCTGTATGTATTGTTGTATACTAGACCAGACATTGCACATGTAGTGGGTTTTGTGAGCAGATACATGAACAATCGTGGAAAACAACACCCATAAGCACTGAAGTGGATTAGGAGGTACTACATACATGGCATTGTGTTTTGGAGGTACGAGCGCAAACCTATGTGGTTATGTTGATGCTGATTTGGCAGGTGATCTTGATGGGAGAAAGAGTACAGTGGGGTATGTATTTACTTTGGGTGGTACGGAAATCTCTTGGGGTTCCAAGTCGCAGAAGATTGTGACATTGTCCACTATATAAGCTGAGTACGTAATGGTAAGAGAAGCCAGAAAATAGATGGTATGGTTTCAAGATTTTTTGACTGAATTGATAAATGGGCAAACGAATAGCATCCGCTACAACAATAGTGAAAGTGCTATTTTCTTGTCTAAAAATCTAGCGTTTCACTCGAGAACGAAGTATAGTGGGTTGAAGTTTCACTACATACGATCTCTCTTGGAAATGAAGATCTTGCATCTTGTGAAGATTCGAGGTACTGAAAATCTTATGATATGTGGACTTAGGTTGTGCCTTAGAGAAGTTGAAGTTTTGAATGGCTTCTACTGGCCTTGGAATTCAAAGAAGTGTGAGGAATGGCATTTCTAGAGCAGGTGGATCACTATGATGACGGATGATATATTTGGCGTTGATGAATGCAATAGGGGTCTTAGTTTGTGGGGTTCAATCCAATGGGTTTAATCTCCAAATACGAGATTGTTAGGATTATGGAGCCTAAACTGTGACGACAGAGTACTGAACATGAAGATCGGATGATCTAACAGCAGAGCTTGATGAGTAGGTAGCAGGTGACTCGGGCCGCGCAGCACATTTTATGACCGATGCGAGTCGCACAACCCGTCCAAGGAGCAGTGCGTGCCATGCGATGGTGCGCCACAACCATGCGACAAGACAGGTCACACGGGTCTGGTTTGGTCAAGTTGCGGCTTATCTCGATTATGATGCCCATCAGCTATTTATATTAATTACATACTTCTCTGAGAGTGTGGTGAGTGTATCAAACACAAGAGAGAGATAAAAATAAGGGAGAAAGCACTTGTAAGATCTTAGAGTCATTGTGAGAGATTGAGCTAGATCTATGAGATAAAATTGTATCTTATTTGTAATCGTAATCGCTCATCATCATCATAGTGAAAATCGTGCCTTGGATCGCCTCCAGTGATAGTAATAGGCGAACTAGGTAAACAAATTGTGTCTTGTGTCCTATTGTTTACTATCACTTTTCAATTGTGCATATTTTGTTGTTCTTGTTGTTTTACTATTTATCCACTGCGCAACAATGATAGCTGGGTAAACCGGAGAGAAAGCAAAAATGTCACACTAGACATGCAAATGGAGAACTACACCAGCCGCTAAAAGAGTAATCGAACATTCCGTTGTTAGCCTTGATCCAACCTCAAAACTTAAGCTTAATTGAGTATATGGTCTTGTTAAGATTTTGATTTTCTTCATCGAAAACAACCTTGTTTTTTGTGCACCAGACCTAAAGGGTAATACACTAGATGGACCTCCACTCGTTACACCTTTTTTATTGGGGGGGGGGGGGGGATAAAATATCTTGCGCAAAATGACTCCTTATGTTGTTGGGGAGAGCTATTGAGGACCCTAACCATTTATAGTTTTCCTTCCAGGCCGGTGATACAAAGTTGTAGCTTGAAAAAAGGTGATCCACTTCATCCCTTCCTGAGCCACAAAGAGCACAACAATTAGTTTGGGGATTAGATATTCCCCTTCGAACAAGATTACTAATTGTCCAAAAAATCCAAAAAGTTGTACCCCTTCGTACAAGATTACCAATTGTTAATTAGTTTGGAGATTAGTAGGAACTTCTAGTACTTCTTAATTTTAAAAATCCAAAAAATCGTAACAAGAATATCGTGTCATATTGAGAATGACATATAGGACATTTGTTGGTCTTGTAACAAGAAATTTTCTCGATTGCAGATCATGAATTATCCTTCGATATAATATAGGGAAAAAAACACCCCGCCCCCTATTCTTTCTGCCGTTTCGCACTTTACCCCCCCACCTTTGTTTCGTTGCACCCGACACCCCCAACTTCGAAACCGTTAGCACATTACCCCCCGCCGTTAGAATTTCCGTGAATTATGAGGGTATTTCGGCCATTTCTCCCCCCCTCCCCCCCCGCCCCCAACCCTGCAGCCGCTGTTCACTGTTCACCGTGCACTGCTCACTGTTCACGCTTTTCGCCGGAGTTCGAAGCGACGTCGCCGGGGCGGTGGTGATGACGACGACGGGGCTAGTGATGATGGCGGCAGCGATGGTGATGAAACACCACCCCCAATTTCATCACCACCGTCGCCGTCGTCATCACCACCCCCATCGCCATCATCACCACCCCCAATTTCATCACCACCGCCGTCGTCGTCATCACCACTAGCCCCATCGCCATCATCACCACCCCCAATTTCATCACCACCGCCGCCGCCATCATCACTAGCCCCGTCGTCGTCATCACCACCCCCAATTTCATCACCACCGACGCCGCCATCATCACCACCCCCAATTTCATCACCACCGCCGCCGTCGTCATCACCACCCCCATCGCCATCATCACCACCCCCAATTTCATCACCGCCGCCGCCGTCGTCATCACCACTAACCCCATCGCCATCATCACCACCCCCAATTTCATCAACAGCGGCTGCAGGGTTTGGGGGAGAGAAATGGCCGAAATACCCGAAATACCCTCATAATTGATGGAAATTCTAACGGCGGGGGGTAATGTGCTAACGGTTTCAAAGTTGGGGTGTCGGGTGCAACGAAACAAAGGTGGGGGGAGGGGGGTAAAGTGCGAAACGACGGAAAGAATAGGGGGCAAGGTGTTTTTTTCCCTATAATATATTATATATGGGCATCAATTAGAGCATCGAGTCATAAATATAATGATTTATGATTTTTGCACAACCTTTTTTTTTTGCAGCTCTAGATTTTCTTATTTTGCATGATTAAGCTTTTTATTGACTCACTGAGTGGTATGTAAACATTGCCATGATAACCATTGACACTTATTTACCTTAATTTCTCTCGAGAAGATTTCCAACATATCCAAATACCTCAGACCCATCATGTGTGTGTCAATGCCACCATTTAACAACATGCAAGAAACCGCTGTGTTAGCCGAAAATGTTTGAATTTTATTAATTTTATGTGTCCAATTTTTCAAGTGCAAAAGTTGTGAACTCTGTGCTCTTTGGAATTCCATGAATAGGTACAAACAAGGTGACATGTTACTACACCAGTCTGTAACTGTATTTGGTCTGCTGAGGCTATGGCCTATATATAAACAAACTATATATATATATATATATATATCTGGCATGGTTGTATATAAAATTAATTATCAGCATTAATAATTTCATGCCTATTCTACAGAATAAATGATTATGTCTATCTGGAATGAAACCTAGGACGGTGTAGGGTTCCCTTTGGAATCTCCAGAATTCTATTAAAAGTCGCCTAGATTCCATATCATCTAGGTAGGAGACAATAGAGTAAGATCTACTTAATATTATACACAAAGCCTTGCAACTGTGTTATCCTAATTTAGCATCTGTAGACAAGTTTAGAACTAAGATGTTGAATTGATCCTGATTTATGAGAAGATAACCCTCAAAGCTGACCATGCAATTTAAATAAAAATGGATATAGCTAGGTTAGGTGAAGAATAGCTAATTACACGTGTATATATATATATATATATATGTGTGTGTGTGTGTGCATATACACAATATTACTTGAATTTCTTTAATGATATACATGTATTTAAGAAAAGAAATCTTAATATATATGCATCATACAACAATCAATTATTTATTTCTCCGTGAAACGGAGACCGAGAAAAGAATCTATGATTATTGAACAATCATTTACTTATGAAAGAAAAATTTCCCCGTTACAAAGTCCAACAAATAACATACATATTAGATATCCCTCGTCGATCTTTATGACTATGAAATTTTTGAAAAAAATATTATCTGAAAGTGGAAGTATTGCATTGAAATGTTAGTCCAACATTTTGGTAACTTGTGTTGGCACAACATTGAACTTTACTGCATTGTCCGAATATATTTAATTGTTATATTTTATTTTGGTTTTATTCATAAACTTACTTAGTTCCAAAAGTTGTAGTTATATGTGATGAATTTCAGCATATTAATGAGTCTAAGGATCGTGTGAATTAATACTAGAAAAAAGAAAATAAGTCCAAGAGAATTAAAGATAATATCAGAAGATCTCTTGAAGATAAACATCAAAGGGGATCTCGAGATTATCCAAGCAATTAGAGAGCAACCACATTCGTGTCAATCACGTCTACTAGAAGGGACGATAAAACTCTATAAGAAGGCGTGTTCGACGTCAAGCTTAACAACGAGACTAGAATAGGTTTTGAGAGATTAGAAATATTCTTGTAATAGTTGTTAGCCTTGTTTTTACTGAGTTTTATCTAACGAAGCTATAAAATCCATAGCTTTTAGTGAGTTAGTGTTAGGATTGAGTTCCTTACTCAGTTGAGTTTTGTAAGATCATTAAAATCATATTTAGTGTTATTTGGTCGTAAGGCTCGGCATGTTATATTCATATAACCTGCTTAAAATCCATTCTCTGTGTTTGTTATTCCGCTGCAATTTACTCTTCGGTGAATGTTGAGACAACACTGAATACAACCAGTGCCGGCACAACATTTCACTTTAACACAACGTGTGAATAAAAAAGGTATCAATCTCAATCCATACATGTACATTATCCAATGGAATTTGAATTAAATATCCAGATTAAGTAATTTTAAAGTACAAAATCGTTGCTAGGGAAAAAATCTATATAAGATATCACTACAAAAAAATTGGGTCTTTCCCGACCGCAAAATCGGTCGGGAATAACCCATTTGCGGTCGGGAAAGACCCTTTCCCGACCGCATTGCGGTCGGAAAATCGCGGTCGGTGTTGCTTCGGTCGGGAAAAGTTTCCCGACCGCAGCTCGGTCGGGAAGAACTTTTCCCGACCGCCTTTCCCGACCGGCATGCGGTCGGAAATTTGCCGACCGATTATTCCGACCGCACACCGGTCGGAATATTTCCCGACCGCATATCGGTCGGGAAATACTTGAATTTTATTCCCGACCGCACTGCGGTCGGGATTATATAAATTTTTTTCCCGACCGGATAGCGGTCGGGACTATTCCCGACCGCAAAGTGGTCGGGATTAAAATTCATGTTATTCCCGACCGAGGCCCGGTCGGGAATAATATTCAAGTATTTCCCGACCGATTCGCGGTCGGGAATAATAATCATCAGAACAAAAAAAATAATATCCCGGTAATAAAATTACCGGAATATTATTTTTTTAATATTTTGCAATATTTGAAAAATATTATTTAGTTTTTGTGTTTGCAATAATTAAATTTTTGATTCATTGCTTAGTCTAAAACACAAAAAAAATAAATAAGTTTTTGATTATTGAAAATTTGAATAAAGAAGTGAAAAATTTTAATTTTGAAGTTGAAAGAAAGAAGGTTTTGAAAAAGTGTATGAATATGAAAAAAGTGTTTGAAATTTTTTTTGAAGAGGAACAAAGTGTGTGGAGATGGAAAAATGAGGAGAATAATGAAGTGTATTTATAGAAAAAGTTGAAAATTTTTGAATTTTCGTCAAATTTGAATTTCCCACCAAGTCCCGCCATTTTTTTCGATTATTCCCGACCGATATTCGGTCGGGAATGTTTAATTTTTTCAAAAATTTCAAAAAACCGCCAATTTTTCAAAAAATACCGACCGAAATTCGGTCGGCAATACTTTGCAGCCCAGAAACTCGCGACATACCGACCGCACTGCGGTCGGGAATAAGTTTAAATTTTATTCCCGACCGCAAGGCGGTCGGAAATGCCTTTAAATATTAGTCCCGACCGGCATGCGGTCGGGAATACCTTTAAATTTTATTTACGACCGCCGTGCGGTCGGCAATAATGGCAATTCCCGACCGATACGCGGTCGGGAAAAATAGTAAATTTTACCTTTTTTCGATATTTTGGAAAATCTTGATGTGTTTGTTAAGTATAACTATAGAATCTCATTAAATTCATGAATTGCACTATTAGTTAGTTTGTTTAATGTACTTTTAATTATTAAATTAGTATAGTTTATCGAAGCATAAGTTAAGTTAGTTTGGAGTTATACCTATAATAATCATACGTAGTATATAGGAGTTCACAATTGTCAATTAACATTTGTTACGAACGTTAATATAGAGAGGCTAATTGTGATATATATATATATATATATATATATATATATATATATATGTTAACATTTGTTTAACATAATCGTAAGTAGTTACATTATTAGCAACTATATATACTAATCTATTTATAAGTGACAATATGAATCGGCGCTTCAAACGATTCATCAACGTGCAACTAAATTTAATTTTTTTTGAGATTTTTAGTAATATATAACTAATACTGATTTACTCGATCATTAAATAACGAATTTACCTAAAATTGAGAGCGAAATTGTGAAATTAAGAATATGAATATTATTCCCGACCGCGTACCGGTCGCCAATAAGGCTAAACCCTAAACCCTAAACCCTAAACCCTAAACCCTAAACCCTAAACCCTAATATTCCCGACCGCCACGCGGTCGGGAACTTTCCCGACCGCATTGCGGTCGGGAATAAGGGTATTCCCGACCGCAATGCGGTCGGGAAGTCTCGGCCCAGCTGCGCGGCCCAGCTGGGCCGAGATTAGGGCGACACTCTGGGCGGGAAATTTCCCGCCCAGAGTATTCCCGACCGCAATGCGGTCGGGACAACTTGTACCGACCGCAATGCGGTCGGGAATGGTTTTAATAAATGTCCCGACCGCATATCGGTCGGTAAACTTTATAATGACCGCATTGCGGTCGGGATTGCTCCCGACCGCAATGCGGTCGGGAGTTTCCGGTCGGGAAAAGTGCTGAAATCTTGTAGTGTATGATCGATTATCGGTCATTGTTCTAGTCAACTAGTTTATCTTAATATTACGTGAGAGGTACCGTAATTTCTGGCCGTAACTAAAAACTTCTTCTAAGATATTTATATAATATTTAATTTGTTTTATATAATATACCAATTAAGAGGGGTAGGGGCTACTGGTCATATAAAGAGTAAGGTGGTCATGCGGTTAAGGATATGGAGCAGATTCAATCCAGGTAATTAAATTGTGCAGAAAAAAAAAAATTTGTATGTAAAGCAGACAGATGGAAAGTAAGCACTTATCATCTGAGCCTCTCATGCATTGGGATTGCACCCCAAATCTGGTTCCGTTAGCATTGTCTGCTAACAACACAGTGTGATCACTGCCGCAGCCCTATACGTAAAACCTATATAACTCGATCAGAAAAAATTGCACTGAATTTGTACTGATCCTTTGTGATCTTTGCTGTTTAGCTTTGCAGGCTCCATCACTCTCTACCTAGAGGCCTATATATTACTAGCCTATAGCTAGGTACCCACTCTAAATGGGGACCCAACTAATCTCATCCCTACAACCATTTCATATTTAATTACTACGATGACCAACTGCATTCGGAATAAATTAACAAAGCACCATATTATGAGGGCTTAGCCAATTCTAGATTTTATATTTTTTTTTCTCGAGATTAAGTTAAGGATAAATCCCATAAAACTCTTTATAATTGCCAGATTATCTCACACAACTATAAAAAAAGTAAAAGGATCTTATTATCTTATTTAAATTTGTGCAACCCCTCCCCTCATCCAAGCCAAATGCATAAACACGTCCAAATTAACGGCTCAAGAGATTTGTTCAGGGAGGATTCCGCACAAATTTAAATGAGTTAGAGGGAATTTTTTACTTTTTTGTAGACTTGGAGACACTTGATAAATCCTCTCTATAATTTAGAGAGTTTAACCATGTATACAGCATGAAACACACAGTCGCTCGCGCGTGATCAAATTGCACGTCACAGTTATATATTGATGGTGGATATGCTTTTACAAAATTAACACCTTAGAATTTTAATGGGATTATAATTTACTTGGTACTGGAACTAGGATCGAGCAACGGATTGCTAGTAAATGTAAGGGACTTACACATACTATATTTTAAAAATATTACTATCTACATTTCAGAAAATGTAAATGTACCGTTTTCGATTGGCGAACTTTGGGGGGCCATCATATTAACTCGCGAATTTATCAATAAGTGCGCTTTTAAAGGATAGTGGTTAATAATTTCCCCGTCATTAAAGAAAAAACGTACGTCTTAGATATTATTAGCTAGCATCAAATGTGTATCTCCCAAATGAGTTGATGAGTGATTATTTTGCCACCTTTTAGCATATGGATATATTATGCTATCAGGGGGGAGATTATATACTAAAGCCTACACAATTAGTACCTCCGAGTGAAAGAGCTTTTACTTTTTTTTCATCATAAAGTATGATTGTAGCTCTAGTTTCAACAAATTCGTTTACTTACAACCTATAACTTAGCGTTGTTGATTCCACGTGCGCATTGGCTCAGCTACTACATCATATAGATCACCTCTCACACTCTGGCATGCCTTTCATCATGGTATGAAAGATTGCCTTTACTTTTGGATAATATTGTTAAATGCAATTAATTAACTACGAACAGATGGGATTTCTATATCATAAATTAGCCTCTTTTCAACAATTTTTTTGGCAAAATATACGTAGCTGCTTGACAGATTATGTATATTTCCCACGTCACATTATTATACTTTTATATTCACATTTTTGTGTAAATATCTCGTGTTACTATATATTGGTGGATTCTGTAATCAATATAGTTAAAATCCGAACCCTATTTTGATATAAAAGTACGCAGACGACGCCTTTAGATGAAGTTAACAATCTATATTATATTTTTTTGTTAGAAAAAGATACAAATCATTATGCAATAATTTACGTGAATTTACACAGTTATTAATTATTTATGCAATATTGCATATAAACATAATTGAGATTATTATTAAATATTCCAATCATCAAGATTATCTATTTAAGTGAAATGGTTTTTTCAATAGTTACGTGTGGATGACCTCATATTCTTAGGAGAAATGTCACATATGTGCAGAATAAAGTTCACTTGGATATATTGATCGTCATATTAGAGCACTCTTTTGTGAACTACAATAATGCATTGGATTAAGATTTCCATATTTTGTAATTGAATGACAAAGTTTGTGAAATTTTAGGTCAATATCATCGTTCAATGCATATGGATAGGGGTGTACACGGTTAGGCCCAACCGAAAAAATCACAAGTTAACCGAAATCTTAGGTGGAACTGTAATCGAAATTAGCCACTTGGTTCGAATTTTAGTACGTTAATCACTTTTAGAGTTTTAAAAAATCAAGTTCTTTTACAACCGCACTCTGGTTAACTTGAGTTTACCAAAAACCGCTAATTTTAGATAAATTGTGAGGTCTGTTTCGTTAGGCCACTGTTCTGTAACTTTGTTGAACATGACTCATATTTAGTTATTTCATTTGCTTATTTTGTGGGATGCTTTAAAGCACTATATAATAATGTTTGACTATTAGGTGTTATCAAATAATATGGATGGTTTGTTTGATATGCATTATGTACACGAATGAATGAATGTTTGAATATGATTTACTAATTATGATGATGAATTGTCAAATAAGTGTTACAAATTATTGTAAATTGAAGGTAACATATTTTTAGAGAGACGGTTTTCAATTATATATGTGTTATATTTAGAATATAGCTTGCTTTTATTAATAACAAGTTCTTAATGTAAATAGGTTTTAATTTAATTTTTTAATTTTATATATTCAATTTTTTGAAAAAAAAAATTATATATTTGTTAATTGCGTAGAAAGTGTTTTTTCTCTCGAAAGGGTGGGCGATTGGTTAACTCGAACATAACCAAAACCGAAAGATTTTAACCGATGGTAATGTATTTTAGAGAGATGATTTTCAATATATATGTGTAATATTTAGAACATGGCTAACTTTTTATTAATATTTAATAACAAGTTCTTAATGTAAAATAAGTTTTTAATTTGATTTTTTAATTTTATATATTCAACTTTTTGAAAGAATTTTATATATTTATTAATTGAGTGGAAAGTATTTTTTCTCCGAAAGAATAGGTGATTGGTTAACTAAAAACCATACACATGAGCTAATGATTTTAACCGAAAATCAAACTATTTAATCGGTATGGTTATTGGTTATAGTTTTTTTTCCGGCTTATTGGTTATAGTTTCTAGGCTAACCAATAATTTAAGTTATTTGAAACCGAACTAATAATTTTTTTTAAAATCGAACCATGAATGTCCCTAAATATAGATCAACATTTATTTAATTTTGATGTATATTTCGATCAACCTTAGATTGTTTTAGTGATTTCAACACATTGGTTTAGGAAAGTCATATATAATCGATGTGTGATTTTAATTTCATATTTCAATTACTGACCAAAATCTTAAAGTTAGTCGAGCAAAATAAAGAACCAATCAAAGCTTAAAATGTAATTAATTAACCGCATATGTGACAGAAGTAAATCTCCGATCCATTGAAAATCGATGCAAGAATACTGTATACATATACTCTGGGAGTTTCAACAAATTAGCAGGAATAGAAATGCGACTGCGAATGTTTCCTTTATAGAAAAACAAATTGAAGAAAGAAGTTATTGGCAATAAAAAAACGATAATTTGCAATGGTATAAATACAAGTCTTCTTAGTTCTTACATGGTTTGGGATAAGGGAACTAATTAAATTTATTTTATTACCCAAAAATAGGTTAAAGAGATCGACGCAAACAAAATCTGGGAAATCAAAACGCTAGAGCCAAACAATCAGATACATGAAGATACATATGAAGCGAGATGACTGAGAATGGTTGGAAATGGAACTGGGCATGGAGACGACCCCTCTTTGAGTGGAAAAAAAACCAGTTGCAGCAGCTGAATGATATGATTCAATCCTTCACGCCAACAAATGATCCTGACTCGTGGGTGTGGACTAGAGATCCCGAAGGAACTTATACAGTGAAATCTGCGTATAAAATTCTTTCAGAGGCTGATGATGATATGCAAGATCCTATCTTCAGAATATTGTGGAATGCGAAAGCGCCCTTGAAGTTGAAATCACTCGGCTGGCGAATCATTCTCGATAAGGTACCTTCAAAGTGTAATCTTATTCGTAGGGGAGTCAATCTTGATGAAAACAGTCTTATATGCATCTTTTGTGGATTGGAGAACGAGGATACAAATCATTTATTTTTGTCTTGCCCGACTTCTTACCTATTATGGATGGATATTTATAATTGGTTAGGCTTTCAATTTGCCTTCCCAAGAACTATGAAAGCGCATTTTGAGCATTTCTTTGGGATTTTTGGATCTACTACAAAGAATCCGGACTTTAGAGTTATATGGTTCTTCGTTGTTTGGTGCATTTGGTTGGTAAGGAACGAGCTTTTATTCAACGGCCGACAACTTCATTCGGATTTGCTTGAGAATGTAAAAGTTAGATCTTGGAGTTGGTTCAAGTCTATGTTTCACAATTTCTCTTATTCATTCTTTGAATGGTCATGTTCTCCCACCTAATGTTTGATTTGAACTTTTTGTAATAGTGGGGTATTTCTTATACCTATTTTCTTAATATATATAATCTCATTCATTGTTGCTCAAAAAAAAAATATGAAGCGGATTAGTCGACCATTCAAAAAAAGAATAAGAGAATCCCGTCGAATAAATCCACTTTTATCATCAATTAAATAATCTCACTCCCATTCGCAGAAATGATCTCACTCCCATTCACCAACATTCTCTTTTTCCAGGATGAGGCTCTATATATGCACGTTTCTGTTACTAATGACTAATGAGAAATTATTATTAAAAAAATACACCTCAAGATGTTGACGTTAATCAATCCCAACGGATAAATACACTATATATAATTATATGTTTGTATAACGAATTGATAACCGTAAGATGGATGAACAGATCGTATCACAAGTAGTCAATTTAAATTCATATCTTCTTCGTTATGAAAAACAAATAAGACATGGGCAAATTCTCCAATCAATTACTTGAGTAAATTAAATAACATCAAATCCCTATGATATAGACAATTTCGCAACTGACCTCAAATATGTAAACAAAATGGGAAATTATTGCCCAACCTATTATAAGAAGCGCATTAATATTTTTCACTTCATCTTCTTCTTTCTTACACCCATTATAGGACAAGTAAATAATGATAGTGTTATATTTTAATTATCTATACTATTTAAGTGCTTTTTACAACCTAATTCGAAAAATACGGATGATGTAAACCAAGTCCGAGAAGAGATAAATTAAGATATGCATACATGCATATTTTCAGATATCAGTCATGTTCACATATTAGTCATGTTCACATATTTTGCAACAAAATCATTTTCAGCTGTTGGGACCAAATTACAGCTTGAATTAAAGTCTTAAGGTTGATAAAAGGCTATTGAAATCTATCTGTAGAATATTTAATTTGTCCAACATTTGCAAATTCTCATTGCTTACCTTTTCTTTCTGCATCTCCTTGTCCCTAACTATAATAGAGAAAACGCCATGTACAAGAATAAGTTGAAAACAATGCATCAATATTTACATAAGAATCACAAGAAAACCATGGAATTGGAGGCATCACGCACTATATCAACTACTTTGATGAACGATATCATAAGTGATGGATCAACTAAAAGACACCTAATGTAGTTTGTAATCACTCAACCAACATGGAATTGAGTAGTGTGTGTAAATTGTTTTTTGGCCGTCATTAGTGTGTGTAAATATATGTATATATATATATATATATATATATATATATATATATATATATGGAGCAGGAACAATGAGTTGTTTTACACGATCAAATAATATTCTATTTTTATCTAAAGCATCTTATTTGAGTACTAAATACTAAATGTTGATTTATACGTCTCATGTGAAAAGATTTGAAAGAAAGAAAAAAAACAAGGATCTTGATCAGACCAATAATAACTAGGTGATAAACAATTAATACTGTTCCTTAAAATGCTGGAAGAGCGAGGCAAATGTGCAAAACTGTTAAGGGCCAGAATGTGGTGGCAGTATATACATTAGTCATGGTTATTGATTACATATCTAATTATGTTTTAATATAGAAATACTGATATATAAACCCTTAATTTTATTACATATTTTTCTGTAGCAAACAGTAACCTAGCTTATATTATTAATGCAATCTTAAGGTGCCCGTGTAATTAATCTTTACAGTTTAAAGAAAAATCTCTACATTATATATCAACTATTTATACACATGCTGCGTTTAAAGTAACAAATTAATGCCTATAAAAACCCACAAAATAACCGCAAGAGTCCAAACCGAAATCAACGCTCGGGTTCATGCATGTAAATTAGTCAAAATAAACTCCAACAGTTTAATTAATAGGTACCTTTCTTCTGAATCAACCATAGTAAAATTAAATATCTGAATAGTAGTAGTAGTCCCATCCACTGGCCTCCTTAAGGAATTATACAAATGGGATTGTCAGCCACACTATACACATGAAACAAAATTTATTAGTTTGACGAAATGGACATGGACCCAGAATTGAGAAAACAAATTATAAGAATCAAAAGTAGAAAATGTAAAGGAAGCATGACAATAAATATTGGTTATGATAATTAGTGCAAAAACTAATAAAAGAAAGAAGTAAAATGCATACATACCTTTTAAAGCTCTGCAACAATTCTGGCATTACGGCGTGACCACATATCGAACCGTCAGCGGCAACATCAAATTATAATAACCTCCTATATATATACCAAAGCTAATTAAAATACAAACAAATGCAGTTGAAAGAATTTGAAACAAGTTAAATTAACTAGTACTGGGAATTGACCAAAAACAATTTATATAGCTAAAGCAGCACATTAATAAATTGAAGAAGTTTAATTTAATTATGAGGGTAATTAACATATAAGGAAAGCATAAAATAACAGGAAGCAGGAATGAGAAAGATCTACAAATGTATCCTCTATCATCATCATCATTGATGGATCTGTGTAGTATTCTGTCATTGATAAATTATATTACACAGAGAGCTGAGCTAGTTACTAGTACAGTAGTACTACTCTTCATCATAACAAAACAAGCCCAAAAAAACACACATGTGGATGCCCCACTACTCATCATCAGCCAAATCTCTTATCTCTCTTTGAAAATTGTAGTGAGTGAGTGAGTGATGGAACCTCAGCAAAATTCTCCCAGTACACATAACACAAGCCATTATTTTATTGCAAACTCAAAATCATCATCAGATATCCAAGTCCAAAGACATTGAAGTAGTAGTCCCCTTGCCTTTTTCTTCTTCGCTGTAATTACTATTAGGCTGCATTATGAACTGCGAAGACGAAGACGAGTAATTAGGCGAATTAGGATGAGGCAAATGGTGAAAGGGGATAGTAGTGGTACTAGTGGTGGTGGACAAGATATCGCATTCATCTGACTCAGAAATTGGACAATCCATGTTAACTCCAAACAGCCTAAGTCGCTTTGCTGCTGCCTTCCCTTGGACCACCGGCACCGAATCGAATACCATTTGCTCTTCAACCGGCTCATGATTTGTTGTGGCACTACTCATGTGGTGCACCACCCCCATCCCCACTCCCACCTGGTGCTGTGGACCACCTGATAAAACCCCTCCTCCGCCTCCTTGAGGACCCGATCTAATATAAACTATCGAGCCAGGCGGACAAGGGTTTCCGTTCACCACCGTGTTGTAGGAATAACTGGGACCACCACCACCACCGCCATAAGGATGATGATGATGATGATACTGCTGTGATTGATGGTGATTGTGTAGCATTAAGGATGATGGCTGCTGCTGCAAATAGAGTGGATTCCAAGGTTGATTCATACTGTTATAGGACCTTTGGAAAGATGAAAAATGGTGATGAGGGATTAAGGAGGAAGGATAATGATGCATATCGGGGGCATCAGGGCGGCGACGCCAGTCGATAAAAAGCCGATCTTTACCCAATTCCCCCACACCCCTCTGGAACGAAACGATGTCCCCCGCGTCGAGCTTCTTCTCCTTCACGAACCGGCTCCATCCTTTGGTCATGACATAGCTCTGGCTGCTGTTCCAGTACGAGTACCGGAACCTCCAGGGCTTACCATTCCTGTCTTCGAAATTCAACAGGAGTCCTTTCTCATTGTTGGAAGAATCCAAAGGGAAGTACTTCTCTGCGTGCTGTTTAGGGATTACCAAACGGTTCAACTTTCCCACGTCACTCGGGGTCACCACTTTGTCGAACATGTGCTCTCGTTCAAGCACGGTGGTGCCGTTGCTGCTTCCTCCTCCTCCTTCTCCTCCTACTGTTCCTTGTTGCCTGAGGAGCATAAGATCATCGGAGTCGTCGTTGTTCGTGGGAGAGGAGAGAGGTCCGGCCCCGCCTCGGTGGTGAACAGAAGACGACGGAGAAGAGGAAGAGGAAGACATAGCTCTGCCTGCTGCACCCATTTCTTCATAAAACCCTGGATTCCCTGACATGAAATTCATCATGTAGATTTTTATTTTTCTTTTTCTTCAGATCAGAAAATAAAAAAAAAAAACTTGTTAACTTGACTGATGATCTGACAGATCTACTACTACTCAACAAGAATTTATTAACTTTGCCAGCAACAACAACATAAGCAAAACTCTACATGTACTAAGACATGTGTCTGAAATTAACAATATATGCTAATATTTGTAATAGTTCCAACAGGTTCTTGATTTTGTTCCTTCTTTATATGGTACTGTAAGAAAAAAGAAGAAGGGGAGAGGTGGGAGGAAGAGTTTTAAAGGAAAAAGAATGATGATATGTGATGGGAAGATATTGATTTGTGGTGAGTTTCAATGTATGTGTGCTAGCTATAGCTAGGGTTAACAAGATATTTTTCCATTTTATCTTTAAGAATTTAAGAAAAGAGAAATTCCATTTATATCATCAAATGGATGAAAGGTTGGTGCTTTCTTATTTGACCAGCAAGAAAAACCCTCAAAACCCAAAAATGGAAATAAAAACTATATCCCTTAAATGATAATATTCATCAAAAAAAATGATAGCTTAAGGAGAGGAATCTAATGCATTTGCTCATCTATCTAGCTATGAGTTTTCTTCTACTAGTTTTTGACCTTCCTGATGAAATTCACTTAGCTACGTACTTAGGAATAAAAAATAAAGAAAAGGAATATTATAAAGTGGTTTGAAGTTGAGAAAGTGTTGGTATTTATGTGAATGTGAGTGTGCAGGTTATTTTCTGTAGTGGGGTGCCTTCAGGGAAGGTTCTAAAGTTAGGCCATTATTTTTCCATGAATTTATTCTACCAATTCTTGTTTAGACAGAAAAGAGAATTATTTATACGTGGGGAGAAGTTTAATTTGGGGGCCCATCAATTATCTGGTTGGGTTCATGTGACCTCGTCCTTGTCACCTGCCTGGCTGCTGCATGACAACTTATCTGTTATTACAATATGCTTTCACCCTCATTTATAAAGATTTATAAATGCATCTCATAAACCATATATACACGTACCTGCATATGTTTAATTAGCAATAACCTACACGTTATTGTACACCCACATTTATAAAGATTTATAAATGCATCTCATAAACCATATTTATACGTACCTGCATATGTTTAATTAGCAATAACTTACATGTTGTTGTACACAACTAGCTCCACGCAAAGGCTTTGTGCATAACTTTGTAAATTGCTAGATTGGTTAATTGTTTGTGTCCTAAGTAGAAATATAGTACAAATCCGGATTTATAAAATTTTCTAAGCTGAATAAGACTATCTGTTTTCATGTAATAAGCAATATTATACATATTCGTGCAAATTTTTTTATTAAATTTTACATGTAGAGAAACTTCTATATTTTACTTCATGAAATTATGCCCGACGCATAACTAATAGCATGCGTAAAATTTTGACAAGTTTATTTGATGCCGGGCGGGTGTTGCGAAGATGATAATGGTGATCACTGTATTATACGCGAACACGTAATTTTAAACTGCGTAGATTGTATAACTAAATGCAAAATATTATATAAGGATCAGGTATTGGGAAGACAAGCAAGAGAAAGGAAAATAGCAACACAATTGGAATTCAACTTTTTGTTTATTAATTTATAAATAACACGTGTCTAGTGCATAACATATTATTTCATACCTGACATGACAGTCGAGACGAAATATATAATAATGGTAGTATGAAATTTATTACTAGTAATTTCTTAAACTAGGGGGAAGCAACGAGCCAGCTGTTCAATATGGTTCGAGGTTCCGTTTTGATTTGTAATAGAACAACTTGGGACAGGGGCAGCCGTATTATTGTAAGATTAATTAGGTGACAGTTAAATAATTGCCTGGTTGAATTAATTTAAATATGTATGTGTGTAATGCTGGTTATCGCAATTAATTGTGAAGATGTAAGTAAAGTACATGGTCCAATCGGCCATTAATCAATGAAGTAATTAGATTTGTCCATATATAATACTTGTCTTTGTCTAATATATAGTTTAGTAACAATCAAGTAGTCGCTCACTTGACAGCTTAGATACTATTTGACGTCCTATGACATTAGTCCGTACAAAGCCCTCGTGTTTTTTAAGTTTGGTAAAATTCCCAAGTCGTCTTCTTTCACGCCATCACATACACGTTCTACAGTACCTGAAGCCGACTCTTGTTTAAATAAATGATTGTTGGTTGTCTTCATATGGTCAGATAAATTTGTTATAATATAATTAAGGTCAGTCCAGTGCAAAATTAAGGGGTTAAATATAATATGAAACTAGTGTACGTCTACATTATAAATATGCATTACTCATCACCCCAAACAACCTCTAATTATGCATGTCAAAGATAAAGAACCAAGAATTAATTGATTCAAATTCTCAACAATCCAACTGATCGGGTCTATTTACTAAAGTTTTGCTGACGTACAATTTTGCCAAGGAAACAACATTCCACTCCATGTAGTTTCTATCCGACATTGATTGAACAAATCAACATTTTCTGAAGGAAAAAAAAAACAGTGTGACCTAGACCAAATACAAGACTGGCGGCCTTATTGGTTACTAGTTTAATTGGTCGAATTAGTCGAACTATGGGTTGAATAGTTGAGATTTTATCACAGTAGTGTAGTGCAATGTGCTTTAAACATGGGTATAGACTCCACTGATATAGAACGCACACACGTGTGAGAGCACATTACACTATATCACCATGTAGCATGGATAATTTTGATGGTTAGATATTGTCAACAATACTTCTGTATAAATATTTTAAAGCTTTTCCATGTCATTGGCCAGTCAACTTAATATTCCATTACATTTATAAAATATATTTATATTCATCTTAAACTATAACATCGAATCATAACGTGTAAAATCAATCAATCTGAAAGTACTAAACCATAACTAATATATTTATTTCCAAGATTCAAATATTATATCACATACATATGTAAACATAATATGACCAAGTATCGATATATAATTTAACTATTTATCTAAAACTAGAATTTTGTTTATGTTTATACATCAACAATAATAGATAAAGACCCCGATAGAAGATATGGTACATAGTAAGAAAACTGAAAGTACAAATGTTGGAAGGAAATGTTAGTCCAACATTGTGGTAAATAATGTTGTCCTAACATTGAACTTGACATAAACACTGCATAGTCTAATTTATATTATATAATTAGTTTTGCATTTATTCACGAACTTATCTAGTTCCACGAGTTGTGTTTATCTTTGGTGCATTTCAGGATATCAAAGTTTTGAGAAGATTGAGATTAAAGAAAGAAGATCGAGTTGAAGAAGATTATGATAAGTATGGAAGATCTCTAAAGATAAGACATAGCAAGATCTGATAATAGAGCTTCCAAACTGAAGATAATCTCAAAGAAAATATCAGGTTTATCCAAGAGAATCGAAGAATTATCTAAATCGTGTCTATCACACTACAAGTTACGACCGTGAATATCTATAAGAAGGGTGATCGATATCAAGCAGAAACACGAGACAAGAGCATAAAATTCAGAGAGAATTAATCTTGAGAGTCGAGAATTTTCTGTCTTGTTTTACTAAGACTTTGTCTAACTAGGTTAGAGCTATAATTTCTATAGGTCTAAAGAGTTAGGTTGAGAGGAGTGAATTTTTTTAAATGTTCTTAGTTGAGTATTCTGAAATTATTAAGCGGTTAGTGATTATTTAGTCGTAAGACTCGGCGGGTTATATTCATATAACCTGCTTAAAATTCACACATTGTGTTTATTGTTATGTTGTGCAATTTACTCTATTAAGAATGTAGACGACATTGAGTACTTTAGTGTTGACTCAACATGCAAATTAACACAACGTGTGAATGCAAAAGAGTACCAATCTCGGTCCACATATTTTTAATTAGCGTGAGAGCCAAGCACCGACAAAACTGGTGTTTGGATTTGGTACTAAGTAATGGACAACGCGAACTCCAACACGAACAATAGGCTACCAATGTTGGATTGAACCAACTATGCCTTCTTGAAGATCAGGCTCATATCACACATCAAGTCCATCGACCTACGTGTATGAAAGTCAATCATTGATGGATACACCCCACCAATGACAGCACCAGACAATGATCGTGATGTCAATATGAAACCTGAAGCTGGTTGGACTCTAGCAAAAGTCAACAATGCAACCTTGAATGAGAGAGCACGCAATCTTTTGCTTGGTGGATGCTCACATGTTCAGTTTAATTCAAAACTGTTCAACTACTAAGCAAACCTGGATGTTTCTGTAAGCCCTATTTGAAGGTGATGTAAGTGTTAAAAAGTCTAGACTTCAAATTACTTTACACAAGTTTGAAAACATTAGGATGAGTGAGGATGTGAGTGTTTCATCATACTTTGAAAAATGAATGAATCTTGCAATTGAATGTCAGAGTCTAGGCGATCCTATGACTAACAAACAACTTTTATACAAAGCAATGAGGACTTTAGGAAAGAGGTTTGAAGTTAAAAAGATTTCTATGTAGTAAGTTAGACACATGTCCACTCTAGATTTTCATTCACTTCATAAACTGTTAAAAGTGATGCATAATCCGCCCCACCCCCGGAGAAGGGCAAAAAAATGGATACCCTACAAAAACTACTCGTCATCTCGTGGAGAGACACGGACACCCCTACCCAATCAGGGGTCAAAGGTCCGGGCATCGGAGAAGATACTCCCGGGTCACGACTAGCGAACACCCCCAGAGGGTACTCGGTCTCAACACCCGGAGAAGGTACCCCCAAATCTCGTCTGATCAACGCCTCTTAAAAGGAGAATGGTGAGACCACAAGGGCTTGAACACACCCCTCTCAACGACCTAGCATTGATCCAAACTCAGGTACCCACAAGTAACAACCCTGGACCCCCCCAGACCAAGGAGTCAATACTCCCCGGAGTACTCCACATCTCTCAGACCCACGAGGAACCATCACCAACACTTAGCCAAATTTGAGGAAACATGAGCGCATAACAAACATTAAGGACACGAGTGAATACAAAAAGAAGTCAAGACCTACCACAATCCCAACTGAAAAAGACAACTCACACATACCAACACCAAAGAATGACTCATGGTTCTCGTCCACAACATACGACCCAGAAGGACTATCCGATCAGTCAGGCCAACCATGGTCCACGACCCAGCTCGAAGGACGCGCCAGCCATCATCATTCACCTCATCTCCCAACCACCCTGATAATGAGGATAGACCGCATACCATTGGTCTGACCCATTCATTAGAGCAGAAAGCAACAAATCTTACCGGTGCAAATCAATGATTGGGGCATACTGATCTCTATGCATTGGCTCAGTACCCCCATGAAGACCATTGGAGCACACGTCATTATTATCCGCTCAGCCAAACTGCAGTCAACCCACGTTATTGGTTACCTACTTACAGACGACCCCCATTGGTGCAGAAGATCTTCACGACATTGGCCACCAGCACTCCCTGAAGTAAAGATGGCAAGACCGGCCCACATTGGCCAAAGACCCCTGGGACTAACACTATAAATAGTCCCCCAATTTCAGTGAAGACAGATTCTAATTCAAAAACACGCAATCATATCATTCACCACAAAAACAACACATAAGTATATCATTCACCACAAAATAACACAAGAATACTCTCCACAATTGTACACTTTATTGTACTTAGAATTTATCACACTCTTCTAGCTCTCACTCGTGTCTTCACACGGCCCTTGTAATTCACTCAAAGTCCTTAATAAAATCATTGTACCTCCTTTCCCTCAAATTCGAGATTGGCGTTACGAACAACAGTAATTGAGTAACAATATCCCCGAAAATCCCAACCACAATGGCCCAGACGATATTGCCTCACCAAAATGAATTTGAAATGAATCAAGAACCCCGTAACAAACAAAGAGGACTTGCTCTAAAAGCTAACGAGGAAGATGATAAATGATGAGACATAGATTAATGCTTATCTTGGTATTTGATGGGGTTGTATCGAGGTGTAATATAATAGAATATATCTCAGCACAATTGCTACACCTAAATTCCACTATGTCACAAGTGCACGAATCAAGTAATAATAAAATGGCAAGTATAGATACGAACCAAGTATTGTATCCCAATGATATGTATGAATCACTTAAATGCAAAATACTAATTACTGTCACTATCTCTTCTTGTGTTTACAGAATGTAATGATGCTTATGAATGATTTCTAAACTAAAGATGCTTTGAATACCTTTTATGCTAAGAATGTTTAATCTAGAATACAATAGAATTAACCTAAGAATGCAAGACTGGTTAAATATCTTTTTGGGTTTTTGGTTTTAAATGCAAGAAAACAATTAAACTAATTAATCTAATGAAATCAATTAAACTAAGAATGTTGGGAAGATAAGAGATATTAACTAAGCTAAACTAAACTCGACTAGAAAATAAAATTTAATGATTGATTGATTTAAGTTGTGAATAATAGTTGGAAAGGTTTTTTAGAGGTTGGGTTTCATAATGACTTAACTTCATAGTTTAAAGACAAACCACGTATATCTACTTACAGCACTCGATAGTTATTTGATGTTTG
Organism: Linaria vulgaris; assembly: GCA_948329865.1. Classification (NCBI taxonomy): domain Eukaryota; kingdom Viridiplantae; phylum Streptophyta; class Magnoliopsida; order Lamiales; family Plantaginaceae; genus Linaria; species Linaria vulgaris. Next base: position 36,328,423 of record OX415251.1, on the reverse strand, counting down.
CATGTCTAATGGATCTGTAACATATGGCAGGAGCTATCCCAACTATATCTTTATGAGTCTTTAATAACCTACCGCGTTATGAAAATCAACCCAGTAGTTAGTTGTTTTAGAAGGGATATCAAATGTGAAATCCAATTAACTTATCTAAATCATGCTAACATAACGCATAGTCAAGATTGATCGAGTGTGATTTAAAGGTTGCACATCAGTTAGTTTCGCAAATCCAAAGTCATACACACACACACACACACATATATATACATATATATATACATATATATATATATAACTCCCTTAGTATTCTACACTATGGGTGGCCCCATCAGATGCTTTCGTCTTATCCCAGCGAGAGTAAGGTTAGTTACACAACGTAAGTAACTATTCAACCTAGACATTCAAGGTCATCAAACACACATCAAGTAAAGCAAATAAATATATTCTAATATCAAAGTTACTCCTCTCTCTAAACAATGAGTAAGTTAGCTCCTCAGGGTCATGAGTTCAACAATCAACAAAGAATTAAATATCATAGACAAAGTAAAAAGGTAAAGTAAAGCTTCTCAGACCTGGTGGAACGTTGTTGCTTGACCCTTTTCGTACTCCCTTTTGCTATCTCTTTCTCCACTAATTATCTTCTCTCAAACAATGATTCGACTAATCTAAAACAATACTTTGATGGTGTTTGCTCTCTTATGACAACTCTCAGGGTTTCTTCTCTCAAAAAGTGGTTGTAAAGGCTTTTGAAATTGTTGTGAAAGTATTACCCTAATTGTTGAAATTAGCCTCCTATTTATAGTTTTTCTCTGCTCTGGGCTACGTTTTAGGGTTTTTTGACTTGCAGCCCAATTTTCCTTTGATCGTGCGACCCCTACGCGATGTGTTTTTTATCTCGCACCACCCGCGCGGTGCGGTGGTGATCGCTCTACCTTCAGATTTCCTTTCTGCGATCTTCTTCAATCGCGTTATATTCGGTATTTCTCCTTCTTATAGTGTTGTAGTGCTCCCCTAGCGCCCGAACTTTCAGAAATAGTATCTTTGACCAATTGTTTTCTGAAACATAAATTTTTGGCATCGTTTAGCCTCTTTTGTCTTGACTCCTTAAGAACCTAAGAAAATATAAAATAATACTAAAACAAGTAAATAGGCTATAATAAGTATTCAAACGCATAAGTAAACAGATACTTAAATTACGCTAATGAAACGCTTATCAAATATCTCAAACTTAAACCTTTGTTTATCCTCAAGCATAAATTAGGTTGTAGTTATTGACATGCCAACATGCATAAGTGGAAATTCTCAAAATGCAACCTACAGCCAGGACAAAAGATGAGATAGAATAGATGAACACGAGCATATTTAATATAGTGAGCTTCACATCCATTTCATATGCTCTAATAGTGTGTGCTACTATTGTTGATGCATAAAAGTTATTCACATTTTGCAAACTTATAAAATCATAGCTCTTAACATGTAACCACTTCCCATTTCACTCTTCACTTTTCTATTGTCGTTGACTCAAGTAGACTTCATATGTTGAGGATCATTTAGGACTTTGTAAGCTTGTAATGTAAGCTCAGGTGTGGGCTATAATGGAAAAAGTCTGATATGAGTTCAAGAGATGTATGTAGTAAACCGTTCATGTATTACTCTTTCCTCCCTTGTTTGTGCCTTCTTCATTTGACCATATATTTTAGGCTCTTTTTGGCATCTTTCATTTGCGTTTTCATTTTTGCAAGTATTCAAACCATCCGATACTTCATGATTTTTTGAGATACAAACCCGAACTTAAAATTTTTGAACGACCAAATTCCATAGATTTTGGTTTCTGCATGAATCCTATTGCCCTTCGAACTGAGAAACATGTACTGCAGAAAACGTTGGTGCACGATTAAGCATGATCGCGCGTCATGATCGTGTGGTTAGGGAGCGATGTAAACTTTGACGCGGTATTGAATGCGGTATGTTCTGGAATTCTGGTGCCATATAATCAGATTGTGCTACTTTATTCGATGAGAACAGTGATCTCGCGTGCTGCTGGAAAACTTGCTCTGCATGCTCTGATGTGTTTTTCTTACTTTGTCCAATAACGTCTTGCTTTTGTCATGTTCGTCTCTCCACTTATGGTTTCTTTCACTTTCTTCGTTTTTCCTATCTCAGTGTTTAGCTCAACAAGAAATTGAAATAAAATGCTATATGTGACTCAAAACAGAATTAAATTAAAGACTCGATAATTAAAAAAAAGGGAACTTACTATTGTGGGTTACATCCCACACAACGCTGAGTTTATTGTCGGTTAACTCGACAATTATAGTGAAGAATTAGAGGTCTCTTGGTGCACCAACTGCATCGTGGTCTGCCTTCTCCTTTGCTCATTTCTTCACCTTCACTCTGGTAGGCGGTTTCATAATTTGTTGGAAATGAGCGTCTTCAAACCTTGCCAAAGTGGATAGCAAAGTTTGACTCTTGGTACATGGCATACCTAAGAAATCACCTCATTTCGACATCATGCACAAAATGTTCCTACTAATTAGAGTCAGGCTATAGTAGACTGTGGTCATATGGCGAGGAGTTGTAAAAGTGGTAGAAGGGCATAGCCGTGAAATCATTCCATATCACCTCCATGCTGAAGTTGTGAACTCCCCCTCCAGTTGCTTGAATTTCACCGATCCCCTTTTCCCTTCATTCTCTAAAATTGATGTATTATTCTTTTCCAAGTCCACCAATATGTCCATCATAATATGTTGCTTCCACCTCTTCTGCTCCGTACAAACCCTAATCATCAGGATATAAAATCTCATATGTTGGCATCTTCAAGTAGCCTTCAGTAGTGATTGAATCTATGACCATTTTGTTCTCAAATTCAAGTATAGAAGTTCTTCAGTAATGCTTCCTACCCAAGGTTGTATTGTGGAAACACCATGATCATATGTTGATACCTCTTCCATGCGTCAATAATTGCTTCATCATCGTATTGTTTGAAGCTAAGAATCTCTTCATGTCGCCTCTTTCTCCCTTCAGTGGTCATGAATTGGCTACAAAATTGTCCTTCAAGCGATTCCACGAGTATGATATTTTGTTGTAGATTCCATCGTACCAGTTTCTCGTTGCTCCCTTAAGTGAAACGGGAAACCAACGCGTCGCAATGTCATCATCACTCCACCCAAACTTGTTGCATTTTTGTATTAGGTGTTCTTCCAAGTCTCCGCTGAACTATTTTTCCTCAATTAGTCTGAAAAGATCCATATTGTATCTTCCTTGCATGATCTCTCGCAAACTCTTGTCACCTTGGGTCTTTACATTGCCAATTTCGGGTACATGTCGTCCTCCAAATCCTTTGATTAGTAAATCTTCAACAAAAGGAGTGTTCAAACGTCCCTCATTTTTGTCCTTGAGAAGTGTAGGTAGAAGATCATCAAATGACACCATACATACTCCTCAACTGCAAACAACAAAAGCTATTAGTGTCACAACAAATAAGCTCAATGATTCACACACGACAATAAGAATACCATTACTCCCGGACAACGGTGCCAAAAACTTGATGGGGTTGTATTGAGGTGTAATAGAATCGAATATATCTCACCACATAATTGTAACACCTAAATCACACTATATCGCAAGTGCACGAATCAAGTAATAATAAAATGGTAAGTATAATTATGAACCAAGAATCATATCCCAAGGGAGTGATGGTTGTACGTATGAATCACTTAAATACAAAACATTAATTACTGTCACTATCTTTTCTCTTGTGTTTCCAGAATGTAATGAATGCTTATAAATGACTTTTAAACTAAAGATGATTTGAATGCTTTTTATACGAAGAATGCTTAATCTAAAATGCAATGGAATTACTCTAAGAATGCAAGACTGCAAGAATGATCAAATATGTATTTGGGGTTTTGGCTTTAAATGCAAGAAAACAATTAAACTAGTTAATCTAATGAAAGAAATTAAACTAAGAATGTTGGGAAGATGAGAGCAATTAACTAAGCTAAACTAAACTAGACTAGAAAAAGAATTTAGTAATTGATTGATTTTAGTTGTGAACAATAGTTGGAAAGATTAGAGATTGGCTTTCATAATGGATTAACTTCATAGTTCGTAGAAAACCACCTATATCTACTTACATTACTTGAGAGTTATTTGATGTTTACATATCTAATAGACCCGGGACATATGGCAGGAGCTATCTCAACCACATCTCTATGAGTCTCTGATAACCCACTGCGTTAACAGAATCGATACATTTGTCAGTTGTTATAGAAGAGATATCAATTCTGCAATCCAATTGACTCATTTGAATCATGCTAACAAAACATACATACTCAAGATATATCTATTGTGTTATAAAGTTTCCGCATCAGAGTTACTCCCCTACTTTAAGTACCTAGTAGGTTAGCTCCTCATAGTCATGAGTTCAACAATCAACAAAGAATTAAATATCATAGACAAAGTAAAACGGTAAAGAAAAGCTTCTCGAAATTCATGGAACATTGTTTCTTGCTCCTATTCGTACTCCATTTTGCTATCTCCTTCTCCACTAATTATCTTCTCTCAAATAGTGACTTTGATGGTGTTTCTGTCTTATAACAACTCTCATGGTTTCTTCTCTTAAAAAGTGGTTGTAAAGGCTATGAAAATTGTTGTGAAAGTTGTACCCTAACTGATGAAAGTATCCTTATATTTATAGTTTTTCTCTGTTCTGGGCGGCGTTTTAGGGTTTTTGCCATGCGGCCAAGTTTTCTTTGATCGTGCGATCCCTGCGCGATGTGGTTCTGATCAGGCGCCACCCGCGCGAAGTGGTGGTCATTGCACTACCTTCTAATTTCCTCCATGCGATCTTTTGGTGTCTTCTCTTCTATGGTGCTATATTCGGTATTTTGCCATCTTGTAGTGTTGTAGCACTCCCCTAGCGTATGAACATCCCAAAATAGTGTTTTTGACCAATTATTGTCCTAAACATCCATTTTTGGTCTTGTTTAGTCTCGTTTTGTCTTGACTCCTTAAATACCTAAGAAAATATAAAACAATACTAAAATAAGTAAATACGCTATCATAAGTATTCAAAAATATAAGTAAATATGCTTAAATCACGCTAATGACACGTTTATAAGTACTGCTTTTAGGAAGTTTTTAGAAACTTGCTCTCAGTGATAGAGTTAGAAAAGAAAAAAAATTCCTGAAAATCTGAGAAAGCGTTTTCCAAGTAAAGTGGTGAAATACACTTTCAAAAAGCCTGCAGGAAGTGACAATAAGCAAATGAAAGACATTCAATGTTTTGAATGCAAATGGTATGCTCATTTGGCTTATGAATGTGTAAATAGAGAGAGCATTAAAGGAAACTCTAATTTGGTGTGTATAGATGATATTGATGATGAGACATGTATAGAGGAGATAGATGAACAGGAAACTGTCTCTGAAGAAATACACATAGCACCCCTATCTATCAAGGTAAATTTGGTCAAGACAGAATCTCAGGACAACATCATCACTGGTCAGTGTGCACCCAACATCCAGACAGGAGTAGAGTTGCAGAAAGTGTACTTTGACAGCTGGAAGGATGATAGAGCAATTTCTGATACTCAATGTTTAGATACTAAAATAAATGCGTCAGATGAGCATACTAGCTTTGTCTATTTTGGTGGTTCTGTAGATTTGGATGAAGAATACTTCTTTGAAGGAGAAATGGATCAAGAAAACATCATAGATGAACTGAAGGTGGTCTACATAGACTTGTTGGTAGAAACAAACAAGATAATAAAAAGAGCAAAAGAACTTCTCAAGGAAAATGAATTTCCAATTGGGATTGTGACTGAACTGGAACCAAATCTCACCAGAAAAGAAGCTCAGCTTGAAAAAGTACTGACAAAACTTGCAGAAGCAGAACAAACCATTTCCAAATGGAATTTAGGTACAAGCAAACTAGATGAGATACTGGTTGATGGATATGAAGGTACAACTGGTTTAGGTTTCCAAAGGTCCACTAACAAATCTTATACTGAAACTGTTGTCCAGGTTTTGTTAAAGCTAATGATACTTCTAGCAAAACTAATAAAATGACCTATATATGCCAATTTTGTTACCAACATGGTCATTTGAGGCCATACTATTTTAAGTACAAAAAGTTTTGTGAGAAGAATAAAAATGGAAAACGGTAATGTTATTTATGATGCTAAGCCAACACAAGTATCTGGTGTTGACTCAACATGTGAGAATAACACTGCTGAACGGAAGAACAATTTGAGAAGTAGTAGACTTTGGTCTCCCAAAATCAAGACTATCTCTAATGTTGTCTTCTCTCTACTCACATTAATCTCACAAGTGACTGTATTTTGACAATGGGTATTCTAGACATAGGACAGGTACAAAAATATAATGGACTTTATACCCTTGACTACTGGTACAGTCACATGTGGTCCAGGGAGCAAAAAGAAGATCATTGGAAAGGGGGTTCTAAATGTTGAAGGTTTTCCACATCTAAAGGATGTACTTTTGGTTAAAGGACTGCGTGCTAAACTTATTAGCATAAGTGAACTCGGTGATGACAACTTACTTGTTGAATTCGATAAATATTCTTGTGATGTGTTTGATAAAACTGATGCTTGTGTCATGACAGGAAATAGATCAAAAGACAACTACTATATGGCAGATGAAGAAGCTCAGTTCTTTCATGCTAAGGTTGATGAATCAGTTGTGTGGCATGTGAGGGTTGGTCATGTCCACTACAAAAATCTTGAAAATGTCATCAAACTTGAAGCTGTAAGAGGCATAACTAAATTGACAAGTCCAGGTAAGCTTGATTGTGGTGACTGTTTACAAGGTAAGCAAACCAAAGCCTCACATACTCTTGTGAATGTAGTAGGTCAAAACTCTTGAACTACTAAGTGTTTTAAGCTCTTACATATGGATCTAATTGGTACTATTGCGGTTTGTAGTCTTGCAGGGAAGAAGTATGCCTATGTCATTGTGGATGAATTTTCTAGGTACACTTGGGTAAAGTTCTTGAGAGAAAAATCTGAGGTTGTAGAGGCGTTTAAAATACTAGTTGTTAGTTTAAAAAATCTCTATAATGCATGTATTATTAGAATCATATCTGACAATGGCAGGGAATTTAAGAACAAAGCATTTGATGAACTATATGATCCTAAGGGCATATCTCATGAATAGTCTGCACCTATAACTCCACTTAAGTTTTTGAAAGGAAAAATGGGACTTTACAGGAGATGGTTGTGGTAATGCTAAACTCTAGAAAAATAACAAAAAACTTTAGGTTGAAGCCTTAAATACTGTTTGTCATATTTCTAACAGGGTTTACCTTTGACCAGGAACAACCATGACTCCCCATGAAATACTGAAAAAGATAAAACCTAATATAAGTCATTTTCATGAGTTTGGTTGTGTGTGCTATATTCTAAAAGACATAGATTATCTGGGAAATTTTGATGTTAAAAATGAAAAGTGCATTTTTGTTGGATATTCAAAGAATAGTAGTTCATTTAGGGTATTTAATCCTAGACTAAACAATGTTCAAGAATTAGTTAATGTGATTTTTGATGATGAATCTGTTGGTACAAGTACCAATGATGATCAAGCATATGTGCCTTTGGAAGATAATGTTGACTCCACATCGTCTGCTGACAATGTTGACTTGACACAAAATGTTGATCATGAACCTGCACCTGTGATGATGTTGTGCCAACATTCACCACCTCAGATGTTGTCGCAACACCAGAATATACAAATTCTGACACTGATGACTTTATTGGTGAAAATGCGATAAGGTACACACCTGCCAAAATCTAAAAGAATCATCCATCTTCACACGTCGTTGGTGAAATCAGTGAAAGAGTGAGGACTTGAAACAACCAAAAGGTTAACTATAGGAATGTGGTTAGACTAAGTGTATGCATTTCTGCTACTTGTGATAATCTTCAAGTCTCATGTTCTGTCTCTTCTATTGAGCCCAAAAATGTAACTGAATTTTAAAAGATGCTCACTGGATAAATGCCATGCAAGAAGAACTTATACAATTCACCAAAAATAATGACTAGAAATTAGTTCCTAGGCCTCCTCATGTGATTGTGATAGGAACTAAATGGGTTTTGAAAAATAAGAGTGATGAAAATTGTGTTATTGTTAGTAATGAGGCTAGGCTAGTAGCTCAAGGATATACACATGTAGAAGGTATTGAATTTGATGAAACATTTGTTCATGTGGCTAGAATTGAATCTACTAGAATCTTTTTTGCTAATGCATGCTTTCTTAAGATAAAATTGTTGCAAATGGATGTTAAAGGCGATTTTTTGAATGGCGACATAGATAAAAAAAAATCTTAATGAGAGCAGCCAAAAGGATTCATTGATCCTTATCATCCTGACTATGTGTGCAAATTAGATAAAGCATTGTATGGGTTTAAGCAGGCTCCAAAAGCATAGTACGAAAGATTAACAGTGCTTCTGTTAAGTTTTAAACTTTACTAGAGGTGAAGGAGATAGAACATTGTTTATTCTGAAGAATAGTAAAGATGTTTGTATTGCTCAGATTTATGTGAATGATATTATTTTTGGATCAATTAACCAGTTCCCTTTGGAAGAGTTTGTTAATTCAATGACATGAACTTTTGAGATGAGCATGATTGGAGAGCTCAACTTTTTTCTTGGCTTGCAAGTAAAGCAAAAGGAGAGTGGGATGTTTCTATGTTAGGAAAAGTATGCCAGAAACTTAGTGAAAAGATTTGGCCTATTAGAGTCGAAACCTAACAAAACTCCAATGTCTATAACATTGAAGATTGAAAGAGATGAAGCACGGGAAAATGTTGACTCAACATTATACAAATCAATGATTGGCAGCTTGCTCTACTTATCTGCCACACGACCTGCTATCATGTACTTTGTATGTGTATGTGCTAGGTATCAGGCTACTCTTGAAGAATTGGGAATTTGGTATACTCGTGAAACTACTTCAAATCTAGTAGGCTTTAGTGGCTCTGATTGGGATGGGGACTTAGATGATAGAAAGTCAACAAGTGTGGGTTGTTTTTATATAGGAAATAATCTTGGTTCTTGGTATAATAAAAAAACATAATTGTGTTTCACTTTCAACTACAGATCTGAATATGTTGCAGCTGCCAGCTTTGTTACCCAGTTAACATGGTTCAACACTCAAGAACCAAACACATTGACATTAGACATCATTTTTTTAGAGATCTGATGAGGATAAGACCATCACCATAGAACACATTGACACAAATAACCAATTTGCTGATATGTTCTCTAAACTATTAGATAATGGGAGATTCTTCAGTGTGGTGAAGGTTCTAAGTATGAGTGTGTTGTGAGCACATTGTGCATACATGTGTTGCTTTAACATCACAGGCTAACACTGGTGACTGATTGTGATGTCAGAAGATTGTCTTTATTTTTTTTGGTTATCTTGTGTTCTTCTCATCCTTATTTGTTTGTGAGTCTTCATATTTAAGTTGTTAGTCCTATTGGTTTGTCATTGGATGATAGATTCTTCTCTCTTTACAATAGTTATATTAAAATCTTAATCTAACTCTCTTTACTTTGAGGCGGTAACTTAATTTGGAGAAGTTGGGTACACAAAGTTGAATGTTATGTTGTATTTAGTTGTGTCTTATTTATAGTGTTCTGCTTGCTGAATGGGCATAGGATAGTGGATTCTCATATTGAGGTTTCTAGGGTCATGTGTTGCCTTTCATTTAGTATTATTATTATTCACTTGGTGCTAAAACTTATTTATGATTACTCAGTAAACAAGTATGTGTTAGTAACTAGGGTGTTGGGTTCTGTGCTGCCTTCATCCAGCCCTATGTATTTACTTGTGCATCTCCATTCATTACGTTGCAACCGGGGTGTTAGGGGTCATGTTATTGCCTACATTCAGTGAATTCATAATCGCCATATTTTTTCCTCAAAGAGTATTGCTTGGGAGTATATTTTAATTGTTGGTTCTTATAGTAAAGTAGAGAGAAATTACATGTCAGTACTAATAGACTATGTTGGGACAACACACCTCTCATTTATGTTAACACAATATTCATTTTCTGGTTTGAGTGGTTTGGTCTTAAGGGGGAGTTATCTATCATTATGTTTTCATATCAAATGCATATTTCTTGGGTATCTTAGCTGCCAGTAACACACAAGTTATCTTTTCATTTTCCATAGAAGTTGATTATCTCTGGGATTTTAACTTTTTTCCATTACTTATGATGTGTTTCTTGACATCTAACTACTCATGACTCTACATATCTGAGCTATACTAGATTTTAGTGGTGCTAATCATATCTTAAGTTCCAGATATATCCCTCAGATTTTGCGTATGCCTTTAATTGAAGAGGAACTTATGTAAGACTTATACCACACAGACACAAGCTTCAGTAGTGACTTGACACGAGTAACAATATTGTGCCAACATTGTCCAGATAGATATTGACTCAACATTTTAGCTCAACATAGTGACTTATAAGTTATTCCATTAACTTATCTGGTCACGTGCCATGGGAACATGTATGTACGTGTTGACTCAACATGGCAGGAGACACATACGTTGACATTAATTACCCGTCGGTTACTCTTAATTCAACTCGGCTTTCTATTTTTAACTCCTTATAATTGCGCGTGAATTCTGCCAATTTCATTAAACCCTAATTTTCTAATTTCCTTATATTTCTCCACATACTACAATTGATAAGCGTCTAATTAGTGTGAGTTATTTTTTAACATGTGTCTCATTAGCGTGAATTAAGTATCTACTTAGTTACGCTTTTGAGTAGTTATGATTGCATAGTTACGTGCTTTATATGTTTTTAGGTTTTCTAATGTATTTAAGGAGTCAAGACAAAACAAGGCCAAATGAGGCTAAAAATGGATGTTTTGAACAACAATTGGTCAAAGACACTATTTTGGGATGTTCAAGCGCTATGGCACTACAAGAAGGTCAAATCTCGAACATATTGCGATGGAAGAGAAGACATCAGGAGACCGCAGAGAAGAAAGCAAAAGGTAGTGCGATCAGCACTGCATCGCCGTGGGTGGCGCGCGAACAGAACCACATCATATGGGGGTCCCGCGATCAGACGAAAATTGGGCAGTAAGTCAGAAACCCTAAAACACTGCCCAGAACAGAGAAAAACTATAAATATGAGGCTATGTTTATCAATTTGGGAACGACGCTCACCAGCTCTCATCATCACGTTCACAACCACTCACAATAGTTCACAACCACATTTTGAGAGAAGAAACCCCGAGAATTCATCACAGAGAAAAAAAACCATCAAAAGTCTTGTTCTAGATTAGTCGCGTCATTGTTTGAGGGAATATAGTTAGTGGAGAAGAAGATAGCAAAAATGAGTAAGAAGAGGGGTCAAGCAACAACGTTCCACTAGATCCGAGAAGCTTTTCTTTACCTCTTTACTTTGTCTATGATTTTTAATTCTTTGTTGATTGTTTGACTCATGACTATAAGGAGTTAACCTACTCGTTTTTAGGTTAGGGGAGTAACTCTGATATTATGAATATATTTATTTCTTTTACTTGATGAGTGTTTCATGACCTTGAATGTTTAGATTGAATAGTTACTTATATTGTGTGATTAAACTTACTCTCGCTGGGATAAAACGAAAGCACCCAAGGGGGGTTGCTCAAATTGTAGAATGCTAAGAGTGTTATATACATTTGCGATTTGTGACTTTGGAATTGCGAAAGCAACTGATGTACAACATGTAGATCACACTAGATGAATCTTGACTATGTACATTTTGTTAGCATGATTCAGATGAGTTAATTGGGTTGCAGATTTGATATGTAATCTAAAATAACTGACAATTGGGTTGAATACGTTAGCACTGTAGGTTATTAGAGACTCATGGAGATGTGGTCGGGATAGCTCCTGCCATATGTCACGAATCCATTGGACATGCAAAGATCAAATAACTATCAAATATTGTAAGTAGATATATGTGGGTTGTCTATGTTCGATTTGAAGGGTAGTTTCGGAAACAATGCGAGGATCGAGGGATCTATCGCTGGGGCATACATGTCGTCCGAAATGACCAACTCATTGTGAAACCCAATCTCTAAACAATCTTTCCAACTATTGTCCACAAACAAATTCTATTCTCTAGTCTAGTTTAGCTTAGTTAATCACTCTCATCTTCCCAATTTTCTTAGTTTAATTGTTTTCTTGCATTCAAAATTAAAAACCCCAAAAGATATTTGATCATTCTTGCATTTTTAGATTAATTCTATTGCATTCTAGATTATGCATTCTTAGCATAAAAGTCATTGAAAGCATCTTTAGTTTAAAAATCATTCATAAGCATTCATCGCATTCTGCAAACTCAAGAGAAAAGATAGTGACAGTAATTAGATTTTGCATTTAAGTGATTCATACATACAACTATCACTCCCCTGGGATACGATACTTGGTTCGTAATTATACTTACCTTTTATTATTACTCGATTCGTGCACTTGCGACGTGGTGGGATTTAGGTGTAACAATTTTGTGTTGAGATATATTCTATTCTATTACACCTCAAATATACACCCATCAACAATCATGGTTAAGAAATTCTAAATTGCTAATCTTACCAATGTTGCTATCAATATGGAATCTGATGTAGAGGAGCTCAACCACGCAGAAGCACACGCTCTGCTCTAATAGTGCAAGAGCCACCCAAGCGGCATCCATTTACTCAGGGAGGAATGTCAAGTCAAAGAAGGACGCATCCATTAGTGTTGAGCCAAGAAAAGGATCAGAGGATGTCGGCACCACAAAGGAACCTGGCAACAATACAGAAGAGGAAGTTCCTCAATTAGAGGAACATGTGATCACCGCTACTCAGGATGCTCCTCAACCTATTGTTTCTTTAATTGTTAATCGTGAGGGGGAGAATACAGCTGATGAGGTTGGGGGGAGAAAGGGCAAGCTGACAAAGATGCTACTACTAATCTGAAGGAGGAAACCATAGAGGGGTCGGATGAAGAAGAGGAAGAGGAGTTTGTGGCGTAGAAGAGAGTGCCAAAGAGAAGGAAGAGACTGAAGTTGGTGAGAAATAAACTGTTGTGTCTAACCAACAAGATGATGAGTCAATATTACCAGATAAAGATGACGACCCGACACTTGCTGCTGCAGAAGAAACTGAGGAAAAGGTACCTCATACTTTTGAACTTGATTTTCCTACAGAGACTCACAGTTCTTATTTCATAACTAAGTCAGTGTGCAATAAGTGTGATGAAGGATTTTAAGAGACAGAGGGTCTATGATTTCTTGTGTAATAAAGGGAGATTGATGTTCGAGAAGAAGAGCTACAAGAACTAGACTCCATAAAGAAGCACATATTGATGGTACCTTCCTCACAAAAAGGGGGGAGAGCAGTACCAAATTTTATGTTTCTTTATGTTCTTATGTTTCTGAATCTGAACATTGCTTTTTTTTTTTCTTAGTTTAGTTTGTTGTTGACATAGAGAGTATATTCTCTGTATTTGTTTTGGGTTGTATCAGGATTATTACTCTGCATGTACTTATTATTCTAAGTTTACTATGTAATACTATTGTCTAACTAATCTGCAGGTGTTATGCAAAATATCGGGTCAACACTAAGTCTCAATGTGTAAGCGCAACATAATTGAATAACATTATGAATTGAGGGGGAGTAAAATAGAATAGTATTGTTGGTTGATATTCTGAAATACATGTACTTCAAAAATTGCATAGTTCATTGGTTTTGTGAAAAAAGACAAAAAATGGGAGATTGAAAGTGCAAGTGTTGGAAAGAAGTGTTAGTCCAACATTGTCGTAAAGAATGTTGTCCTAACATTGAACCTTAAACAAACACTGCACAGTCCGGTGTATATTATATAATTAGTTTTGCCTCTATTTACAGACTTATCTAGTTCTACGAGTTGTGTTTATCGTTGGGGTATTTCAGGATATCAATGGATCTATGTTTCAAGAAGATTGAGAAAGAAGATCGAGTTGAAGAAGATTATGATAAGTGTGGAAGATCTCTGAAGATAAGACATAGCAAGATCTCATAAGAGAGCTTCCAAACTGAAAATAATCTCAGAGGAGATATCAGGTTTATCCAAGAGAATCGAAGAACAATATAAACCGTGTCTATCACACTTCAAGTTACGACCGTGAATATCTATAAGAAGGCTGATCGACATCAAGCAGAAACACGAGACAAAAGCATAAAATTCTGAGAGAATTAATCTTGAGAGTCGAGAGTTTTCTGTCTTATTTTCCTAAGACTTTGTCTAAGTAGGTTAGAGCTATAATTTCCACAGGTCTAGAGAGTTAGGTTGAGAGGAGTGATTTTCTTTAAACGTTGTCAGTTGAGTTTTGTAAAGTTTTTAAGTGATTATTGATTATTTCGCCGTAAGGCTCGACAAGTTATATTCATATAACCTGCTTAAAATTCACACATTGTGTTTACTGTTCCGATGTACTATTTACTCTTGTCGTTAATGTTAAGGCAACATTGAATACCTTAGTGTTGACTCAACATTCAAATTAACACAACGTGTGAATGCAAAAGAGTACCGATCATAGTCCACACATTTTCAAAAACTTACTAAGCCAACAACATGTGATTCTTAACTCAAAAAAAATCCAATACTATTTTTCCTGCAAAATGCCCAAACCAATAAAGAGGTAAAGCTTTTTCCTTTGACAAATTGAAAAGGCAAGACTCCAACTTAAACTTTCCAAAATATATAATTAAACATAAAGAGAATTCTTCCTTCCTTGCGCACCATTGTTCACTGAGCTGCACCTTGCTTCATCGTTTTTCCTTCTTTCATTCTATCCTAATTCGTTAAATTTAGATGTATTATATATATATATATATATATATATACATATAGAATGGCTTCTTGTTCGATATCCACCAATCAAAATGGGAGGGTCATTGTAGTATTTTGTAGTTATTCGCATCTTCAGTGTCAAAATTAAATTACATGTTAGAATAGATTTGTATAAATATGTTAATATTATCTTTTGTATAGAAAGAGGGCAACCCTAAATCATGACCAACCCTAATCGTGACCCATACTCTCCGCAGTCGCCCACATGGGCCCAACAAACGTGGAGCTTTTCGCCATGGACCGCACATCGGGCGCCCTATCCAACCGCCCCTTGCTCTCAGTGTCCCGCGATGCCATCTAGTCAGTCGGGCCTCCTCGGACCATGCCCGCAGTAGGCTTACCACGCCCCACCTCCCGTATATGCTCTCACTCAACATGACAATAACTGGCATATGGATACGGGGGCGTCATCTAGCATGACGTCCAAGCAAGGTACTCTCTCGTCTTACTTTAATTCGAGCATTAATTATGGAATTACCGTTGGTAATGGTCATATGATTCCCATTCAAGGTTCAGGTTTCGCGGTCCTACCCTCTCCCTATCCCCTTCTCTCTCTTCATCATGTTCCCCATGCACCTAAAATCACTAAAAATCTCATCTATGTTTGTAAGTTTACAAGGGATAATCTCATTTCTGTCGAATTTGACCCTTTTGACTTTTCTGTGAAGGACTTCAAGATCGGCACTCCAGTTATGAGATGAAATAGTCACGGTGATCTCTGCCCAGTCCTCCCCAATCCGTCCTCATCGTTGTCCTCCTCGCCATCATCCTTTACCACCCTTTCCTCCTCTAAGTGGCACGCACGCTTAGGAAACCTAGGCGCCTACCCTCTACGTCTTCTTATCAAGAATAATTTAGTTAATTGTTCATCTAAAAGTACTTCGAGTTTTTTTTCTTCTTGTTCTGTTGGGAAAAACATTAAACTCCTTTTTTGTTTCGTCCAACTCTTTCACTACTACGCCGTTTGATATTATTCATAGTGATATTTGGATGTCCCCTATCTTAAGTACGTCAAGCTCTCGATATTATGTCTTGTTTGTTGATGATTACACGGATTTCTTGTGGACTTTTCCTATAACTCGAAAATCACAAGTTTTCAATATTTTTTTCACTATGCAACTACGTTAAAAATCAGTTTGAACGCGACATTAAAACACTCCAATGCGACAACGACACTGAATACAACAACAAAGAATTCCACTCTCTCTGTAAATCTTGCGGCATGCAATTCTGTCTCTCATGTCCTCATACTTGTGTGGAAGAATATTGGCCTAAATTCTCAAAGCACTCATATGTATAGTATAATAATACATAGAAGTATAGGTTGACTAGGATTCCATCTTATAGGAGAACTAAGAATTTTTGGAATTATGCCCTCGCATTGTTAAAACAATTATGTAACATCCTATTCATCAAGTCCCGAAATATGAATAGAAAAGAAAGATATAAGGTCGGAAAACTTTCTCCAAATCAGCAGTGGTTAGAAACACGTTTTTCAAGTTGCACGACAAGGATGTCTCTGCACGTCGCACCACTTTGTGTCACGTAGCTCATGGCGTTGCTCAAGCAGTTTTCCAGTGTGCACCGCTACTCGCAGAAGATTTCTTGCATCGCAAGAAACTTCCAGTGAAAAATTGTGCTACTTCTGTGCATGTCGCGCCGCTGCTGAACCCTGAAAAACTGCTGTTGCGAATTCTGCAATTCAGCACTCCTTTCTCCATATAATATAGTAATCTTTTCCCTTTTTCTTTGCTATTTTTTTTCTACAAAATAATCAAAGTTGAAACAAAATAAAATTAAATAACTAAAATTGACATAATACAATAAAAATATTGGGTTGCCTCCCAAACAGAGCTTAGTTTTTACGTTGTCTAGCCCAAATCTACAAATTCTAAGGTGTGACAATCGCTCTATCGTGGTTAAATGGATGAGCAGAATTTATATCTTTTGCTACATTTTTTACTGATGAATCACTAGGATAGATCCTTTTATCCACTTTAAAACTAACTTGCTTGTTGTCAACTTTTAAAGTAAGAGTTCCTCCCCTTAGTCAATCAAAGCATTATCAGTTGCTAAAAATGGTCTCCCGAGAATTAATGAAAACTTATTCTTTTCACTCATATCAATTACTACAATATCAGTAGGAAAAGTAAAATCACATATCTCAACCATAAAATCTTCAATTATCCCTTTAGGGTAATCACACTCCTACCAACTAATTGTATACTTAAATATGTAGCTCTCAAGTAAAGTAATTTCAAACTTTCGTAGATGGAGTATGGCATCATACTCATACTAGCACCTAAATCACATAAAGAATGTTCAAGTAAAACATTATTCAGAGTGCATGGTATAGTAAAAGTCCTTGGATCCTTTAGCTTATCGGGCAGTCCTTCAATTGCTTAAAGTGCAAGGACCTTGTGGATCTTGGTTTCTTCCATCAGCTTCCTATCAACGTTGATATTACCCAAGTATTTGCATACTCTGGTACTTGTGGTACCGCTTCTTCAAGCTTCATAGACCCTAGTAATTTTTTGAAAACCACATCAAATTGTTCCACGTGAAAAATTTGTGAGGGGTACGGAATCGGTGGATAATACCCCTTCACTAGTAGTTCAGAAGCTTTGCTCAAAACATTGTCACTTGCTCCATTGGGTTTGTCTCAATGTTACTTGGCAATGTTCCAGTTGGCCAAATACTTAGTTGATTTACAATTTGACCCAATTGCTTCTCGATGTTCCTTAATGAAGCTTTTGTGTTTTGACACATTGCTTTAATTTGTCATATTCTTACGTCGTTATTCGCCATGTAGTTGTACATTGTCTCCTCAAGATTTGACCTATTGTCATTAAATTGAGATTCCGATGAATTTTGAGCTCCTCCTTGTTGTTGATATTGGTGTCCACCGCACGAAAAATTTAGGTGGTTTCTTATCCCTGGGTTGTACGTATTCAAGTATGGGTTTTTGCCTCGAATAATAACCCAGATAGTTGATTTCTTCATGAACGATTGAGTTAACTCCTGGACATTATGTGTTCGGATGATTCCCCCACGGTTGGTGCATACAATAAGTAGTGTGTTCATATGCTTCAGCTTGGTGTTCATGGACCTCCACATGTGCAAATAATTGGGTAATAACATCTACCTCGTGAACCCCCATTGTTTTTCTTGTTGGTGCTCGTTCACTGTTCCACTTATATATATTTGATGTAATTATTTCCAGCAATGCAAATACATCCCGTCAGTCCTTGTCATGAATCCTCCTCTGCAGCTAATATCGAGTGTATTCTTACACGTCGTGTTTAATCCAAAGTAGAATTGTTGGAGTAGTACCTCATTTTGGAAGTTATGTTATGAACACCTCTTCGTCATGACTTTAAATCGTTCCCATCATTGGAAGATGGTTCTCCATCCATCTGACGAAAACTAAATATATCACTCCTCATCTTAGCTATTTTTATTGGTGGACAAAATTGATGTAAGAAAAGTTGTGTCATTTTCTTCCATCTCATGGTGTTGTCGTTCGGTAACTCGTTGAGCAATATTTTTGCTCCCTCAGTAAGATAAAATGGAAATATCTTCAATATTGCTAAATCGGTCCTGATTTGAAAAGCTTTGCACATCCCCACAAAATCTTTGAGATGTGCCATTGGATCTTCAGCGGGCTCCCCTCCAAATTGGTTTTGGCCAATCATAGAGAACGTTGTTGAATTGATAGGTTCGTAATTCTCGTCAGCCACAAGGCACAATCGTGTTCCCTCAAGCATTGGTAAAACCTCTTAACTCGTTCGTCGATAATAATAATCCCTCAAGTGTTATGACCATTCATCTCATTAATCGTTGGTGGTTGTGTTTTTGCTGTTCATTCTGCATCACTCTGGACTGGTGTAGTCAAACCCTCTTCTATGTTTGACATGTTTGTTTTTTGTCAATGATTACGCCTGTAAGTTCTTTTTATTTCTAGATCATACGGTAGTGGTGTCACGTTGTCTCTCCGTGTCATGCACTACTGGTAACTGAAATATGAATAAAGTAGTAAGTGTTTCTCAAAAATCAACAGTAAAACAACTTATTACTAAAAGATACTGTTACTCCCCGGCAACGACGCGAAAACTTTGATGTGTATTTTCACATGTTATTAAATCTGAGTAATACACACTTTTGGCAAGTATACGAGTCAAGTAATAATAAAATGGTAAGAAAGTATAACTAACCAAGTATCGAATCCCAATAGAGTATGGATCTTTTGGTAGCAGTCGAAATTGTTAAACTTTGTAAATGAAACAATGCTTTGAATATTTTAAATGAACTGGAAAGATTAAAACCTATTCTACTAGCAAATGTAAACAAGACGTAATTTAATTGATTGATTGAGTTTTGATTGTAAAACAGATTAAGGAAAATGTATCTAGGAGGTGGGTTTTGTTAATCTCGAATGCATGGTATTTCATAGACAAATTACCAATAATTCCTATGTAACTTCTTTCAATTGAATTTTGTTTTGTTCTCATGATGTCTGATTAATTAAGCGCACTTTAGTATCACTTAAAGAACCCTCTAACTCCTAATGTTGTTAGGTCGTTAGGCATTTTTCCCTCTCTAGAAGTTGACCATGTCATAGGATCCATACAAAATTTTAGAAGAGAATTAGAGTTGACAACTATAACCTAGATTCCTCGGTGAACGCTAGTGCGAAGGTCTAGAGATTTATTTTGCCTGATCTACTATTTTAGTGTTACGTTAACAATCTCTTATGCATAATTCAACATAATACACGGTATCTCAACATCGCTACATCGATCCAAAGAAACATGTGTGTCAATCATACCAAACAGCATAAGTGATGCGTATTTTGTGTATGTTCTTATTTTACTCCAATACACATGCTGTCGCAAGTATACGAGACAATTAATAATAAAATGGAAAGTATAGTTACTGCCCAATTATCCAAGGAGTATATATTAACATTTAATGTTATGAAAAGCTTGAACTGAATATTTAGCAAAATTCTAGGGACATTATCATGCATAGAGACTGGTTTTAGTTTCACATATCTTTTGATTCATCATTATAACTGATTTTTATATGAATGAAAAGCTATAAAGAACTTAACTAGGGAAAAAACCAAGCATGTGAAAGTAGAACATGGGATGCTCAACTTTAATTTGACTGGCCTACGCGTTTGAGTAAAAATGTTGGATTAGCTAATCTAGTCTTCCTTAAACATGGGTTGCTGTTTTTTTTTTTTTTTTTACTTAATTAAAAAAAGGTCCGATTATATATAATTAACAAAATTGAACAGCCTTTAAAAAAGAAGAAACAAAATTGAATAGCGCCTGCTAGAACCTTTTTTTTTTGCATAGGTGGGGTCCACGGGTTCCTTTTTTTTTTTTTTTGTCAATGCCCACAAGTTTTAAATCCACAAGTAATGTGTCACAATTTGTGTTATGCAGAGTTAAAGAAAAAAAAAAACTTTGAAAAACCAATATGCAAATATTCTCCATTTGCTTTACTTAAGTTAAAAATGCCTAGCTATAACTAGACGCGATTCTTGAAAAAGTGACCAATTAAAACCGACGGTTTATTTTAAAAACATAGAGCGGAGAGATTGCAGGAATACGGAGACAAGTACCTACATTCATCGGATACGGATACGATGATAACAGTTTTTTGAAAATTACAAAATTCGATACGTATGTGACAGGTCAAATATTTAATATTAATAATTATATATAAAAATAATTTTTAAATAAAACTATCAAATAATTTCATATTTAATTACTTGCATAATCATTACTCGTTAGTCGTTAGTCACATTCACATACTATTATGAAACATATTCAATTCAAATACAATTAAAAAGTCTAGACATATATAAAATGATCCCTAGTACATTAACTCGAAAACTGAAAGTATAACCGTTAGTGCATTAAACATAGTCAACAACAAAATTAAAAATTTACAATATAACAATACTAGAATAACATCCCAAGCACTTCTCAATTGTGTTTCAATTCTAAATATATTGTGTAAAGCATCTTCGAGTTTAAAACAAATATCAAAACACTCCTAAGAATTGATGATACGAATCGAATACGAGTTCACGAGTATCCAATACGTGTATCAATATTTTTAAGTATTATAAAGTAGGATACGTTATGTGGCATATCCGATTCGTATCTCGAGCGTATCTGCACGTATTTATATTTGAAACGTATCTGATATTGTAACGAGCAATTTTTTAGTATCTGTGCATCATATTAGAGCGAGAACCTTATTACTAATCCATGATGATTAATTAAATGTTGTGCGCCATGATTTTGCAATGATACTTCGCAACAATACAACACAAGCTCATGTGGGAGAAATAAAAAACTATATATGGAGTAGCACCAAAGACTTAAAACATAAGAAATACATTAAAACATATATTTAGGAATACATACTACAAGAATTTGTTGCAGTAGCGACATAGCGGTAACGAGCGAGCCATCGCTAATAATAGTAAATATATATATATATATATGCATATATATAAAATTGCGACAACAATATTTTTTCGCGATTAAAAAAACAAGAATTAATGGAAAAAGGTTAAAAAGAAAAAGGAAAAAAATGGACTCGATAGTTGGGCCGTCGATACAAGGGCACAATAAAAATGGTGCAACCCTAGCTACTGAGGCGCATATCCTCTATAAATACAAGTCGCGCCTCACTCCTCAAATCACCCCAAAAATCCCTCCCCTCTCATTAGCGACTGCGAGTTGGTAGCTACCATTTCCTTTATGAAATGTAAGTTTTAAATGCAGTTTCTTTGATTTATTTAGTTAATGTCAATTAAATAGTATTTTTTATCAGTTTTAGTTGAAAAATCTTATTATATTGTGTTTCGTTGTATAGAATCATTTATATTAGCTAGATCTTGTAAAAATATTAGTTTTAAACATACCTTTAAGAAAATAGTTATATAACTTAGATATCACAATATTTTTAGCAATTTCTATTTCTAATGTTAGATGTGTAGGAGAATAGTTTAGACCTATGACTTAGATATGTAGAAATAGTATTTTGGATCTTTGTAGACAAAATTATATATCGATGTACCTATATAGATAGAGCAAAAAAGTACTATAAGATCACGTTTTTGATTTTTTTAGGTATGATATCACAAAGTAGTGTTAGAAAATAGTACGATGTCTTTAAGAACTTGTAATATGTTTTAGATTTTAAAATATAGTTAGTGCCTAGTTTGGATATATTTGCTTTATTTAGTTTTTATTTTGTATAATTAGTGTAATTCGCTTAATAATAGTTACATAAAGTTTTTAATAGTATTTATTTTGTACAATAATTATAATTAGATCTTGTTAATTAGTTATTAGTTTAATTTTACGTAGGAAAATAGTGTTATAGATTTAATAAGTTTAACTTTACGTAGGCACCAGTAGATACATAACTCCGGCTACTATGATTTGGACTTGTAGAAACGTAGTAGATTTTGAATGTAGTATTTGAATAACAGGCTTCATGTGATCATCCAAGGTCATGTTCGACGTTTAGTGATGGTTCGTCAAAGAGGGATCGTCAATAAGCTCGATCATGGGCTTACATGATTTCAAGTGATGTTCTTTATAACGAGGCACATGTCGACATCGCTTCTTTATTCACTACGAGCGTACATGCATTAGGAACCCCTTCGGCTCGTGGGTCGCATAGCAGATCTACTACATCTACTCCTATTGGACCGCGCAATCCTCACGATTTGGACCAGTTTGCTTCAATAGCTACTCACCGATCGTTACCTATTGGATTGTCTAGACCAAGGTCTATACACAGAGACGATCAATACCATTTGGACAATCTAGAGCGACCCATTTACCATAGAGACAATAGCGCCCATTGCATCATCCCTAGTTGGACCTAGTAGATCGAGATCAACACTTCTTGGATCGTCTGGAGCAGGGCTTAGTATGCAGAGACATTCACGAGTTGGCTTGTTCAGTTTTGGGCCTAGTACCTAGATGCGACCCATATGGGGATGAATAAGGGAGATTTGCCCCACTCGAGACTTGTATACTTGGATCTGAAGGGACATTTCATGAACCAACATAGAGTAGAGCCACTATTAGCTCGAAAATTAAGAGGCTTTTAACTACTGTTTATCTAGTTTATGGAGACATTCCTTTGGAAATGAGAAGGCAGTTTTGGCCTCGGTTTAAGGTAACAAGTTATTTATTCTATTTTTTATTTGTGTTTTTTATTGTGTTATGTTTATCATATTCAGCTAACTTTAGAATCTTGTTTGTAGAGTATATAACAGAGGGATAAAGTCATATGAGATGATGTCTTTAATTTGTTCGAGTACTTTGCTTGAGAAAGGATGGGAGGTGAGATTAGTCGAGCAAATAAATGACTACTTCTTGAGGAAGTACAATCCTAAGTACGTAGGACACTATTCATGTTGGTTAAACACTCAGTGGAAGGATAATTATATTAAGCACTGGCAAAATGAGGAGACGAAGTAAGAGGCCACGACTACTTCAAGGAACATGAGAGCTAGGAAGAGTATGAGGCGGTCCCCAAGGCATTGAGCACTTATTCTTGAGGATCTGTCGGCTACACGAAGTATGCTCATAAGTGTATGGTTGTGGGGGAGGATAGACAGCCGACAAAACGCGTTTGGGTGAACCCCGAGGTTGAAGACATTCACATTAGTGTCTTTTATTAAAAGGGTTATATTGAATTTTTTATTATTGCTTTTATAATGAATGTTACAAAAAAAAATGAACAAATGGGAAAATCTGAGGCACTCAGGAGAGTGCACGGAGATGCGTGATCTATGTTTGGTCCTCATCTGTTGGTCGAGATGTTTAGACCTCCGAAGAAAGAAAAGGTGAAGGGGTTGTCGTGTGATTCTGCTCTGAAGAAATATGGTATGAAGTATTTAAAGGAGCCGAAGAAGAGTGAGGCAGTCACGAAAGACTTGGTGCAAGATAACATAGAGTTGAGGAAGGATATGCACGATATGAGGAGACAAATCGCAATTTGGTGTTCTGCTATCAGCCAACAGTTTGCTGATTTGACGCAGACTCAACCCCCAATGCAGATACCTGAGTTGTTACATCCATTTGTTGGCACCGATCATTTTGCTTCACATCCATCTCTACGCCCCCAACATCGACTAGACGAGATTGTTTTGCACTTAGCACTTCAGCAGGGACGGGATATGGTGAGCTTATATTCAATGAGGAAATGTCTATGGAGTATTGGGTGTTGCACAACTGGTTGGTTTGATAAAAACAACAACAGAGTAATCACAATATACAAAAAAAAAAGTGATAATACAATAAAAACACATAAGACACAATTTGTTAACCTAGTTTATCAACAAAATACCTCTAAGTACGATCCAAGCTAGGATTTTCGCTACGATGATGATGAACAATTACATATAAGATACAACACCCGTCACTCACATATCTAGAATAATCTCTCACAATGTCTCTTAGATCTCACAAGTCTTTTCTCTCTTAGTTTAACCTATCTCACTTTTCCTATTTGGAGGTCGTTCAATCACACTTGAATGCATATGAAACAGTGTCCTAGACGTTAACTAAATAGTGCCCTTGAACCGATCGAACCTGTAACCAGTTAGCTTGACGCTTGAACGTCCGAGCCGCTTACGAGAACACTGCTCTAAACCCATAATTTAAATTATTTCGTTCAAGTGTGAATCTCTTATAAATTTGGTGATATCACGAATAATCCTCGATTCAAATTTGTGAGAGAGAAACAGTCAATTATTAGGGCATGCACTAAACTTAGGATGCAACATTAAAAAAATTTAAGTAAATAATGATGTAAATTAAATGAATATTATATATATATATATATATATATATATATATATGAATGTTATTTTTTAAGTCGTAAATGTGGGGGCACATTGATAGTTGGAAGGCAGTGTGTGATGCAAAATTAATAGGGGTCCAAAAACCAAAACTGGTATTTGCTTGCTTTATAGGGTCGGGACCACGCCCTACGGCCTACACCTACATGGCTACAACCTACACTACCTCCAAATCTGATATATTCATAGAGTTAATTAAATAAAAAAAATAAAAGTTGGACAACTGTAAGGCAAAATGACAAAAGACGAGTTATTGGGAGCCCAGGGCAATAATTTGATACAATTTTTATTTACATGTTTTGTTTTTGTTGGGCTTCAACAGGCCCAAACTGAAGTCTGCCATTAGCCAGTCATCCGCATAGATACATACATACATATGAATACTATACTATCAAAATTAGGGTTTAAAGGAGGTTAGGGTTTTATCGCTCAAACAGAGAGGGGAAAATCCAAAAAAGTAAAAAAAAAAAAAAAAAAAATGGATTCTTTCTCGTCACCTTCAAGTGGATCATCACCCAAATTTTCAACTGATGATTTGATGGACCAGCTTAAGGTTCAATTTGCACAGGCCTATGCTGAAGAATTTCTCGAGGTTTTTATTTACACTATTATTATTATTATTATTATGCTAAATCAATTCATATATTTAATAATTATTATTATTATTATTACCAAATATGAAGTAACCTTCTTAAATTTTATAGTTTGTTGGTCAAATGAATAGGGCAGAGGTAGTTTTGAAGTTGTTGCTTCGTTCAGTTGGAACAAGAATGGTTACTGTTCGTTAAATTACTACCTGTGCAGTAAGTAGTATCTAGTTATTGAGTTCGTGTTACTTATCCTTAAGGTCTATGCAATCTTCAGTAGTGTGCCCTGCTTGGCAATGATATTCGCAATACTTCCTCGAGTATTTTGTCCCTCGACTTCATCCAAAGTTATAATATGGGATCAAACTGAGATTTTTTGACTTCATCCAAAGCAACCCTCATTGAACAGGGGCTAGGTGTACAAAGGTGCAGTTTGATTTCGTTAGAATTATACTACTCAAGTATTTGGCGTAACTCAAGGAAGAATGCATATTACTTCACTGTGATTTGGCCCTAAAGAAGCTGTAATTTGGGATGTCGCCGACAGAGGTGGATTTTTCTTGTCCTGGCTCTTGATATTAGGAACAAGTGTTAATGTATAACCACATAATAAGATCTCACTGTTTGTTTTTATAAGTAGGGAAAAAATAACCTTCCTTAAAGGCGTCCCATGACTTGCTGAACATCAGTTGCTACTTATTTCTTGAATTGTCTCTTTATTCGTGAAGCTAAAGCAAAATCAAATGTTTGATGCAGTTACTTCCATTATTTGGTCTAAAAATATTCAAATATGGAATAGTGCTTAGGTTCCTTGATTCGATATTGTAAAATGAAGTGATCATGCCACAATTAAGATCTGTTGACACAAGGGATCCCTTTTCCCTTATTTGCCCCTTTTAATCTCAGTAAGCAAGAATGGAAAATGATGTGGCAAAATGCTGGTAAATTTTAACTTCTTTTTTTGTTGTAGAAAGTGTAAGATAGTTTTATATATACTCTTGCTTCTGAGACGGGGACAGGACGCTAAGAAAGTCGATGTGAAATTGCAAGATGGTTAGAAAAGAGCCAATGTGGATGAATGCTAATCATGGAATAAAGATCTCTCAATGGTCTGTGCATGTGGGAGTTGCTGCATATCATGCTTGTCTTCTAAGAGTGTGTTTTGGTTTTTTTCGATTTGCCTAACTTCTGCATTAAAGGCAATACAGTGATTATTTGACAAGCTTCTCCAGCTTTTACAAAACGGCGTAGCTGCCTGTACAATCTTACTCAAATGTGTTTATTTAATTGCGACTCGAGAGGAGTGGGTTATATTTTGTTTTTGATTTTCAGAAAATTGAATTTATGTGTTTAGGAACTTCTGTGGTTAATTGCCTACTCTATGCCATGCAAGTACAGATATTTGGAAAGAAAAGGAAGGCTTTTATAGTGTGGCTAAATAAGTCTCTATTTTTCCTTTGCCCATTTGTCTACTTATCCAAGCCAACTTAATTAGATAATCTACCTAGCTTAAGCCAACCTGATGTTTTGACTTCAATTGTTTGATTTAGGATATGCACCAAGTGGAGCATGAATATTTCTACAGTTGTACTGACAAATAGGTTTGGATTTGAGATGTGAACAGAACTTCTTTTTTCCTTAGAATTATAAAAAAGCATAAATGATAATTCGTCTGGAATGGTTACAGCAAAAGTGGGCTCTTCTCGGCACACCTCTCCAAATGCAAAAGTTGTTCTCTTGTTTGATTTGTTTTGCCATATGGCAGTAATTATTATGGAGGGGAGCCTTGGCGCACCGGTAAAGGTGGTGTTGTGTGACTGAGAGGTCACGAGTTCAAGTCTTGGGAGCGGCCTCTTGTCAAATTTGACAGGGGAAGGCTTGCCTCCTATACACCCTAGCGGTGGGACCCTTTCTCGGACCCTCGCATTGCGGGGATGCTTTCGTGCAGGGGGGCTGCCCTTTTTTTTATGGCAATAATTATTATCCATCATAATAATGTGTGTGTTTTTTATGCGATCATTTCTTTCAACATGAATACTATCTGTTATCATTCTCTTGAACCAACTGTTTAGAATTGTCTTACATGAATCTTTGAATGTTTATGCAGACAGTGCGAGGGAAGTGCTTTGACAAGTGTATCACTAAGCCTGGCAGTAGCTTGAGCGGGGGTGAGGCAAGTTGCATTTCTAGGTGCGTGGAGCGTTACATTGAGGCCACTGGTATTATTAGTAAATCCCTTTTCAGCCAACGTTGAAAGGTTGGAAATTGTTTTGGAAGAAGTTATTTCGACCTAATACTTGAGATTTTTGCAAGAAACTTCAATGGAGAGTAGATGTACTCATGATCTGCACAATTTGTATTTTTCATGATTATTTGTTCACGTTAAAGTGTCTTCTCAAGTATCAAACTCGTTTCATACTCCAGGATTGGCTACACTAATAATATTTGGCCTGATGTTGCTTGTTATTAACCAGGAATAGGGACATCTACTTTAGTTTATGATATATATTTAACTTGTGGCAAGAGACACTTAAACTTTAATTACGTATGAAGGTTTATTTGTTAAAAAGTGTAACAGGCACAGAAAGTCCCAAAAAGTGTTTGCAATGGCTACTGTTGCTCTGTGTCCATTTTTTCGTAGAGTCAAATTCTCATTAATACGAGTAAGTGTAAGACTCCAGAAAAAATGTCTCTAAATGAAACGGATGGCAAGCGTGATTACTTTCTTTCACTAGTGTATTTTTATGGATTGAGCATCTTTCAGAAAAATGTGATGATCCCCACGCCTCAATAGTATCCAGCGTCAAATGCTATCCGATACTTTAGTCGAGTACATCTTAATTGCTATCTACATTTCAAGTGCTTGTGCATTGCAACCCCCTGTCACGAAACATGGTTTTTGCTAATTTGGATTAGAAGAATACAGCTCTAGCATCATATCCATGAAAATTAGGGCTTTTGGTCTTATGAGTGAATAGTGATTCAAGAATATTCTTACTTCCAACAGTCACAAATAGTACAGTTCATGTTGAGTAAGTTGTGCTAATATCGCCTCCATTAGAAGCCGCAAGTTATATATAAATGTTCGTCATTCGTTTGATGAATCTTGGCATTTTTCAACAATTGTTTTCTTCTTTTCAACCCCGCATATCTTTTAGACCACAGATGTTTTCAAGTCTAGCTCAGACGATCTCATATCTTTTAGACCCTCAGATAGCTCAGATGATCTCAAGGATATTTTGGGTTGCTTAAAATCTAGTATTCCGTATTTTTGTTTAATTAGGATGAGCTCAATGGATGTGTTGAATATCATCTAAAAAAGCAGATTATAGTAAAGTAGGAGCTGAGCAAAAACAAAAAATAGCCAGGAAAAAGAAGTCATTAACCCAAAAAGAAGCCACCTCCGGCCTCCGAACAACAAAATCCTGTATGTGTTTCTACCAAATGTGAAATACATCAAATTTCCAGGAGAAAAGTATTATCTCGGTCAACTATATCAAAGAAGCATAACAGAATAAATGTAAACTTATGCAACCCAAAACTTGAAAAATAAAAGGAGAAACAGTAATTAAGCAAAAAAGTTCAAGAATATAATAATAATATGCAACTTTCGATCAATAGTTTTGCTTCAAAAGGAGAGAATATTATTGAAAGATCTTCCATCAGATACGGCACCAACTTAAGGTGGACGATGCATTCTCCGATTCGTTTACTTCCTTAAGGTTGCAAAGATGTACTCAGCATAAAGATCCCTGCAAATAACAAAAAGATTAGTTTAAAGAATTGAATTACGACAACATTTAAAAAGAAAATCTACACTCACATTGAGTACTGAATGGCCTCCAAAGCAGTATTTGAAGGCAAAAACTCGTCAACTGCAACCTCCTTGTTCTCATTCTTCTTGTCTAAATTCTTGGTTAAGAAAAACAATTTCTCCTCCCATTTTTTATATGCAGAGAGCAACCTCTGATGCTACATAAACACTTTATATACAATAGTAGCAAAATTTGAAACAAATTGAAGGATACAGTCTTCGAAGAAACGTCTGATTTCAGTTAGGCGATGAGGTGGTAGCTGACTGATATCAGTTAGGTGGCGGTACTCTGGATCATCAGCACATACAGCAATGATCTTGTCATCTTTCTCTCCCTAAGTTTGCAAAAATATAAATTAAGATATCAAACATACTCCAGTAGATACATGAATATTTTGCTTTATCTGCCGAATTTTAATATTACCTGATCAATCATAGGCATTAAGCCAATCGCCCTGGCTCGTAGAAAGCAACCAGGAACAACAGGTTCCTGTAAAGTAAATCCAGTTAGATTGATGTATGCTTAGAAACCGACACACTAAAAAAGTATATGTTCATAACACCCTATTGTTGCACTGTTAGTCCGGCATCAACAAGAAAATAACCTTTTATTAGCACATGCCTTTTGATGAAACAAGTAAACTGCAAATACTCAGTTGTTGTTATATGCTAATCCACATCGGAGTGAAGCTTTCAACTCTTAATATGTAAATCTGTAATTTGGACTTCTTTTGCGTTTTTTCCGGAGATTGTGGAGTGGGAAGAGAGGGGGGGGGGGGGGGGGGGGCATAGCAGGAAGTGTGATGTCTTTGGTGGGTAGGAGGTATGAATCAAGTTCTTTTGAGTTAATAAAGTGCTAGATTTTCATAAACCTGCATCACAAGTACCAGCAAGTATAGTTTATTAACTAAATTTAGTCAGCAAAAGTTTCATCGGAGATCCATTACTAACTGAAGCTAACAGAAGATAGTTTTTACAATTTACTCCACATATACTGAAGATAATAAAACCATATTTCTAGTTTCAACCATTCTTCACACATTGTGTCGTGTACAATAAATAAATAGCAAAACATAGATCAAGTAGATACCTGCATAATGACTAGTACGTCCATGGGATCATTGTCCTCACAAAGAGTTCGAGGAATGAAGCCATAATTGTGAGGGTAGACCACAGATGAGTACAATACACGATCAACCTGAGCAATCAAGAAATGGTTAAGATACCATCACAGACAATTCAGGGTGATCCATTGTATCACCACTCACACACAAAATAGTTTTTGTCACCCTATAGTAGAAGCCTCATACCTTGATCATACCAGTTTTCTTGTCAAGTTCATATTTCACTTTACTTCCTTTAGGTATCTCAATCACCTGAAAGAATACGACAATCAGATGTTTAACCAGGCAGTCATTTGAAAAACAAGAAACACTAACCAACAGCTAAAAGAACAAGAAAACAATATACCTACACTCGGATTAAACCAACAAAGTCTATCACCTTTTATCCAGAAACAGATGAAAAAACAAACATGGTCCCATATACACTTAATGAATACACGGGTATATATAGACACTGAAGTTGTCCACACACATAGACTGCATGTTTTTCCTTTAGCCTATCGCTAAAACTTATGCAAAAGTCACGAACAAGACAAGTAAAACAGCGGCATTCTTTAGTATATGCTTGCTTGAATATATAATAATTGTAAGGGTGGAAAAGATTCGGAGTACTTACAACATTTATAATTAGGGGTGCTCCGGGTCCTGCAAAAGAAGGGTGGAGTATCAAATATATCTCATTCGCGTATCAACCCTAGAACCTGTACTACTACAACTAGAGGGATTTTGACTCGTATTTACCGATCTCAAGGTCGTGCCATGGGTGAGCAGCAACTGATCTCCTGGACATAGAGGATAGAATCCTCTCATTTAAGCGGGGTGCACGCTTTGCTTGTCCTTCTTCACTCATTTTTCCTGGATATATATAAAAAGGAAGAAACTCAAAATTTGAAGTGAAAGTGCTCAACATCTTGTCAAAGGAAAAGTTGGCATTTATTTATGCACCCTTAGTGTTATATCTTTTCATGAAATTAAAAGTTGATTGATCTTAGCTTTAATATTCTTTCAAAGTTATTTCTACCAATACACAGGCGGCGAGGATGAGGTTATAGGGCGGTTATTTCTTAAACCTTAGTGGATTGTTTTGATCTGAGTCTATTGGTTGCAACAATTCATCAATACAGCAGCGGTTGTATATAAAATATTTTCAGCAGTGTGTATTGTATATATCCAAATCCGTTAGGTTAAAATTCTATCTCCAATTAGTTTTAGCTGCAGGAAGTTGATCCCCTAATAAAATTTAATTGATCTTACAATTCTCCATCAACTTAGGATTCTCATTCATCAGAAAGGGGGACCCATACCAATTAGCAAATCAAATGAAATCATGAAAGATGGGTAAGCACAATTCACATCATTTATTTTTAGATCTGATGGGATGGGGCCATATATATATGTTGTCATGGCAAATGATAAATAAAGTTAACACACACTTACAAATCCATAATCAAACGGAAAACGAGATTAAAAAGAACAAACAGTATGTAGGGAAACTAATAAGAGCAATAACGAAAGTGTACCTGAAAAAAGGTAAGAATAATAGTGAGGCAGGTGGAGATGAAATTAGTGGGGTGTGTAATTGATGAGTTTGATATATTTACAAAATAATGAGAACTGAAAGGGGCTTTAAATAGGGGGTGCGGGTCAACTTTAAATGGGATTGATACACGCGGTGGCATAAATAGCGGGCACTCAGGTCTAGATGGTCGGATTTTAATTATAGGAAGAATAACACCAATTATTGTTATTATTCATTTTATAAAATCTGATTTATTGGTAAGGAAATCTGGATTTGGAATTGGTCTGAAAATATTGTACCAAGTTACGCCTACTTTTCAGGAGTGACCGGGTTTCTTTTATTTATTATATTATTACTTTTGTATATATATATATATATATCCACAATATTAGTATATTTATATGTTTATTTATTCAATATATATACATATATAATGTATGTTGTATAAATCTAAATAGAGGTAGGAAAACATATATCCACTCTATGTTTCAAGCTATATATATATATACATGTTTGTATTAGTGGCACAAAATGTAGACATATTTGTAAATATATCAAACGGTTGGTCAACGTTCAAGAAGAAAATTGCACGTTTTCAATAAGAGGACATTTTAACAAACACTTCATAAGACAAAGAGTTTAATGGATTTTATCCCTAATTATATAGTAGAAAATGTATTTGAATAATTTACTAACTATTTAATACATCGTATATTAATCAAAAGCATATATTATGTAAACATTTCATAACTATAAAAGTTTCAATAGAATTTAAACATCAGTTGCACATACAAGTTGGATTTACGCCATAATACAGACTTTTTAGATCATATTGTAGATATTCCATTACACTTAATACACACGCATGTCATAAACATGACATTATCGCACGAAAGGACATTACAGAATCATTAGACCACTTTGCAATCACGTTCTGCAACTCATACATTTAGGCTGGCCATGTCTTCTAATCTAATAATTAAGAGGATAGTTTGGGGAATTCTTGCATGTTTATGGAAGAAGTGATATGCATTATTGTGTATTATATATTACATATGTGTCTATCTTGTCAACGTTCGGACCTAACATAAATTGCCTCGCATGTTTATTTGGTGGAGGTCTTTCTATCAACCACGTTTATTTATTTATTTATATTTAGTCTCCTCTCGAGGAATTCGTTTTTGATTTGATTTAACAAGTTAAACGTCAAGTCTATATGTTTTTTCTCTTTAACAAACTCTAATGTAAGTTGTACGTTCCATATGTTAAAGTCTCTATATATGTTGTGCTTATTTAATAATATTAGTTTAAAAAAATACAAAATTTAGTAATGGAAATGGAGGAAAACAATGTTGGTGAATTTGTCGAAAATTTCAAACACTGGAACTTGAAAGTCGCGAAAATGCAGACGCTTTCCTTAAAGCGTAATTCGCCCCCACCTCGTGTGCCAAAAGGGTTGCAGCGAATCGCCTCCCAGGATACAATTTAAGCCCAGAAAATAAAAGAACTATTAACTGCGTTTTGGACTTACGAAGTTGAAATTGTTGGATCGGGATTGATACAACTTTTCCAAAGTTTCAGAGCTCAAGTTAAGCTGGCGTTGCCTTAACTTGATCTCAAACAATCTTCTTGGTAGAGTAATGTGTAGCGGAATAAAAGAACACAAGAAGATAAATTTTCAATGGTTTTTTATTATAAATAATCAACCATCTAGCCTTACGGCAAAATAACCACGCAGGTTTTACCAAAGATGTTCATCACCACAAAACCACTCTCGCTCTTTTGTAGATTGGACTCAGCAAAGCAGACAAGAATTTTCTCCTTAAATCTAATCCTAGACTTAACTCGAAAACTCACAAACTTTGCAAAACAAGAAACATAGCAACAATGCTTAAGATATAATCTCTACGGATTTATAAGCTCTATTGTTTCTCTATGTATCTTGATGTACTTCACACCCTATATATAGGTTTCTTCAAACTTGATCTCCAAGGTGTGTTGTACACAGTTTTGGTAACTTATGTTGTTTCCTTGTTGAACTCTACTTTCCTTCTTGAACTCGATCTCCTTCTTGAATAATAGTTCCCTTTATTAGATTGAGTTCTAATAAGAAAATACTCCTTCTTCAATTCAGAGTTGATCTTGGAAAGATTCCTAGTTGCACTTGAACTCCAAAACTTTCCTTCTTTGAAACCGTGTTGACTTGACCGATCTCCTCCTCTTGAATTATGGAAACTTCAACTTAGGAAACTTGTAATGTTCTTCCTTATGATTAAGAGATGTTCCTGGACATAAACAAAGACAACTAAAATCGTGGAACTTGATTAATAGGTGAATAAAGGCAAAACTAACATAAAGCAGTTAAAGACAGATTGACAGAATATATACTGGTTTCAATGTTGCCCTGTGAATGTTGGCTCAACATCCATCCAACATTTAAACCCGAATACTTTACTCATGTTCAAAATTTCAGAAACATGTTTTAAGTTAAGACTGTTCTTGGTTTTCAATGTTGTCCTATGGATGTTGGCACAACATCCATCCAACATTGATAACAGAAATCTTACACTTTCAATCTCCCCCTTTTTGCCTTTCTTCACAAAACCAATCAACTTGTTCACATAACATATAATATGTCCAAATATCAATTAAGCATAATAATTTAAACCTACTAAAACTGCTCCCCCTTAATGCAAACTATCAAGTATTAACTTGGCATAACAAAGATTATTCATTAAAGTCATCACCACAACTCAAAAAGTTGTTCAGACACTTAACTCATCAATGTTGTCTCAACATTAAGACCAGAATGTACCTGCACATCAGTTTATCAGCAGAAACAGCAGATATAGACTATCTTCATAAGCAAAAGCATTAAGAGCAGTTAAAGCTAAGTAGCATTACCATTACAAACCAAAACAAATAAGAACTAGTAGCAAAATAGAAACAGTTCAAAACATATCAAAAAGAAAAACATAAAAACCAGAAATCAAAAATTAAAAACTAGATCACTCTCCCCCTTTTTGTGAAGAAAGCTCATCCATGTTCTTAATCAAGACATCCAGCTCCTGCATTTGTTTTTCCTTGAAAGCAATTTCCCTCTGAAGATTGGCATAAGCACTTCTATACCAAGTCAACTGCTGATCAACAAAAGATTTTGTTGTTACCATGGTTTCTTCCTCCTCAGATTGAGGCACTTGAGCCTCTTTTTCCTCTCCAGGTGCAACTCCACCTTCAGGATTCCAAGGCAAGTCCTTCACTCTTGTGCTAGATAAGTAGGATTGAGTGATGGTGAACCTAGCCTTGTTCTCTGACATTCCTCCAAACTCTTTCTTGTACATCTTCTGTTTTATCAGCAGAGTTGTGATCAAAGAAGGAAATGGTAGAATCCCTTGCTTCCTCCCTGCAGCATCTTCCATAGCCTTTAAAATTCTCACCCCAATATTCACAGCAAGCCCATTCTTTAGTTTGTAGACCAAGTAAGCTGACTCCTTAGTCAAAACAGTAGAATTTTTAGTAGGCAGCCAATTATAAGATGCACATTTGTGCAGAACAGCACTTAGGGCAGTGAGCTTTGTTGTTGGTAATTGTTCAACCCAGGTTCTCTCTAGACCACCTGTGATATCCTCAATCACCTCATCTCGCTTTGGATCTTCAGATTCCTCAACATGTGGCAGTCCCCAAATCTTATTTATCTTCTGAGGACTAATGTCAAACACTTGTCCTCTTACCCATGTTTGACCATATTTGGGAGACAACTCACAAGTGATATACTTTGAGAGATTTAGGTAGAATTCTTGTACAAGCTCAGGAGCATAATCACCATGCTTCTTCATTGAATTATGAACCCCTCTTGCTTTCAACAACTCAAAAACTCTGTTTCTTTTAAAGCTGTCCATGTCCATGACTCTCTCTTTGTGAAAATCCCTTTTTCTAAAGTCATAAGCCTTGTCCTCTATCTCCTTATTAAGATAGTATCTAGACCTAGCTTCCTTACTAAAATAGGATAACGCAAGAGTGTCACAGTACTCGGCTTCATTATTATCATCATTATCACCACTAGCTTCAAACTCTTCAGCATCAGATTCCTCTTCCTCTTTCTCCTCTTCTTCTACATCAACTACCTCAACTTCCTCATCCACAACCCTTTTCCCTTTCCTCACTCTCTCAGCCTCAGCCTTAGCCTTATCCTCAGCCTTTTTCTTCTGAAGTCTCTCTCTTAGAGCTCTTCTAGCCTCAGCTCTTTGCAAGGCTATTTTACTCATTTGCCTAGACCCAATAGGTGTTCCCTTTCTACCATAACCAGCTCCAGATCCCTCCCCCTCAATTATATCATCAACATTATTCACTTGGGGTTTAGGGTTAGCCACATTTACCTCAGATTCGGATTCATTAGTTTGAGGAGCATGGGCTTCTGATGTTACGCCAACATTCGACTCAGATTCCACATTCTTAGCTCGCTTTGCCCGTCGTTGATAAGGAATCGTTGGTCGTTTTGTAGCAACTTGAGCAGCAGGCCATCCTTGATCCTCACGCACAGCAGCCCTGGTGCGTGTTGTTGTTTGCTTGACATTCACGGCTAAATCTGCAAGAGTGTCTAAAGGAGTCTTGCTCGCCATGTTAGTTTTGAGAATTGAGAGAAAAATATGAGAGATTTTTAGATAATTATTTGCAAAGAGAAAGACAAATTGCACAAGTGACAGAAATTAGGGCAAGTTGTTCTTTTAAGTTGTGAAGAGTGGAGAGAGAAGGAAAGAATGTAAGTGAGATTATGGAATATGATCAATTAAGTTCTCCCACTCCTCTATTCCCGCGTAAGAACTTCACCACGTGTCACTTAAACACAACAAGTA
Organism: Linaria vulgaris; assembly: GCA_948329865.1. Taxonomy (NCBI): domain Eukaryota; kingdom Viridiplantae; phylum Streptophyta; class Magnoliopsida; order Lamiales; family Plantaginaceae; genus Linaria; species Linaria vulgaris. Next base: position 36,291,721 of record OX415251.1, on the reverse strand, counting down.
ACCAGAGCAGTTCACAATAAAACAATAAAAACTCAGTTTTTAAAATTTTAAACAAACTTATAAGTTACTGACTTCAATGTTGTGCAGACCGTGTGGCAATGTTGGACTAACATTCAGACCAGAGAGTAGAGTAACATTCAAACCAGAAAGTTTTTAAACCATAATATTTGAGGTTTTGGGCTTCTTCAAGGCAATTTCATGTGAGAGCGTGAGATATATCCAAACTTATATCTGAAACTTCACCAAAGTAGCAAGTGAGTATCAAAAATATTAAGATATAGATCAAAATCATGAATAAGCAACATATCAAACAGAAAACACACAGAGATAAGCAGTCATGAATTAGAGAATTAATCCACTTCCACAGCATAGAAGGTCATAAATAGTGTGTCACCTGCAGAATGTCACCCAAAGAGTACGCCTCAACACATGAAAGGGACTATATACTCCCCTTAAGCCCAAACCTAGTCAACCACACTAATCAAAGATGAAAGACAATGCAGTTCTAGAATGAATGCAACAATGTTATGACAACATTGACAGATGGTATACACAGTGAATCACTTTTCAAACCAGCAACAGTTCACATCACATCAAATTTTCACTATTTTCATTATCTCTTTAGAACAAAAACTGAGGGTTGTTTTTAAAAAAGGATAATGACATTACTGAATGAGGGCAGCACTAGACTCCACACACCCCAGTAACAACATTATCAGCAGCAAGTTAGGCAAGTACAAAGGTCTTGAATACTGGCAACACATTTATCATGTATCCCAATACCCCAATTCCTTATGCATACTTGTTAACCAACCTGCATACAAGAGAGCACTAAGTGATCAATGCTACCAAGTGAAGGCAATCGAAACCCCAAACACCCTAGTAGAAAGAGCCACTTTTATGTACCCCTTGGCCAAAACAAACAGAGACATGCAAATAAGCACAACTGAATATCATTGAAGTTGTCAACATCATGAACCCCAGCTTCTCCACATGTCCTGTAAAACCTTTTCATATGAATAAGACACAACTGAATAGACATCAAAGTAGTGAACTTTGTGTACCCCAGCTTCTCCATATGTTAGGCTAACACAACCTCAGACACACTTTAGAGATTTATACTTTTCAAAACTTAGATGTGAATCTGCAAGCTAGAAAGATTAGTAAAACACAGTGATCAACCACACAATCAACTATGCCAAACAAAGATCAATGTGACTCAAAAAGAAAAGAAAAGAAACAAACAAAATAATACAAGGTTTATGGTCTTGGTGTAAGTAAATGTTCTCATTGAGACGATACTTTGATATATTAAGTCTACTAAATGGCCACTGGATGGATTTCGGGTACCCCAAACCCGAACTTTGGGGTACCCGAATGTTAGGGTACCCGATTTGAATCGGGTACCATGAAATTCATGCGGGTATCTGGTAGGGGGTTTACCCTACCAGAATATAAGGGTACCCACCTGAAATACCCTATACCCGATATTTTCCTACCCGAATCCACCCCTAGTACTTCGATAGATCTTGTATATATACCATCATCAAGGTTTGACCTTTTATTAAGCCTCCTAATGCTCCCACAGTTCCCTAATAGTTATAGATAAAACTTGCAAGTTGCATCCACGTTCAAAAGTTTGATATTTAACCAACAGCCTTATTGCATTTGTTATGACCCTGCCGTTTCTTCATATTTATAAACATAATATTAATGTACAGAAATTTTGTTCATCGTATTCTTGCCTCGCTTAGTTTCAGTTTCTTCCCTAGCTAGTCTACATCTCCTTACCTATTTAGACCGACTTCTTCAACATTTCCACATTATTTTCCTGTCCAAGTAGTCCTATCCCATCCCTTCCCCAAAGTTCCTAATGTTCAAAGTTTTTCTTTTTTTCATTTATATTTTTGCACCTACCTATGAGTATCATTTAGTAAATTGGTTAAATAGTTGTGTTACATGTGTCGCTAATGTTACGTTCCACGTCCTATCCTTTTTCCCTTTTCCCCCTTCTCCTTTGTCTTGGTTCACTCTTTGATTTGTATTCAGTGACTCTGTAATCTGTTGTGCATGTGCCATACCTTTCTATTGGTGTCCAGGCTCTGTCACCTTAAATACTAAATTCCTTCTAGCTTTAAGTCCTAAATTTTCCAGTCCTCTATACCTTGTTCGTTGATTTTATTTTATGTCGTGGATACACTTCTTTTTTTGTCCAAAGTTGTCAAAAAAAAAAAAGGCTTTGGAAGATTGGGTTTTGAGTCTGATGATCGTCCATCTTTTCCCTTGTCGAGAGAGAGCTTTCATTTCACTATAAGGGCCAGCCTTCATCCAGATAATTCCTCTCCTTCGTTCGGCTCAAGTCCTTGGGTGCCAATACTATGGACTTTTATTCTTCCTACTTTCAAACCATCTGGTTGTTTGGTCCTACTTCTGTTTACCCTTTAGCCAGTACATAGAGATTTTTCCCCTTTTCTATTGATCACCGGATTCCAAAAATTCATTCCAAATATTCCCATATGCGATCTCCTGAATTTTTCTAAACTCGTAAGTCCTAAAAAAACCGCACCTTGTCTATTTCTTCGTTGTACAAACTGTATTTATTGGTTTCTTCCCCATTTCGTTCAACCTTAAACCTAAGTAGTGTAACCTACATTCATTTAGGTAATTTTGTTATTTTCCGAAATTGATCATATATTTATGAGAGTAAGAACAATTTGGTCTAAAGTCACTGAAAAACGAGTGGGTTTTGCGGTTTATTTTGAAAGAATTGTGGTTTTGAGGGTATGCGGTTTAGGAACCAGGGTTTGATTTGCGGTTTGGGTGCTTCAAAAAGAATGAGATGATGTTTTTTCTTTTTCAATTTGGGGCTAAAGATTACGTGACTGAGGCTTGTCATTTTTTTCATCTTTTTTTACTGTTGTCCTGTAAAAAGCACATTGTTTTGTAGAAGTGATTTCAGAATAAAACTTCCGCACATGCAATGCCACATGCAACCTTGCATGTGTGAAGGATGAAAATTACGATCAAGTCCTTAAAAAGTAGAACACGTGAAGAAAAAAGATGTCCGAATTCCGACGTAAATGACATGATTTTGGTCAAGGGTACTAAAATAAATTTAATTAATACATGATCAAGTCTAAAAAGTAGATCACTACGTGGGATTCATTTCACCCTGAAGTTACCGGGTAGAAATTGATTAATATGAGACTAAAATTGAAAAACAATTATTATGAGACAAAAATTATAGGATAAACATCACTAAGTAGCAATTTTTAAAATTTCTTCCCTGTTTAGAAAACTAATTAAAATTCAATTTAAAATCAAAATTTATTCCACGTGGTGGCAAACATAAAAATGCAGATCAACTTCGACACATGAAATAAAGTTTCACCAACATAAAACAAGTGGTCGATTATTCTTGTAATGTATCTCACATCTCGTAAATCGTACAAAAGATGTCAGCGAGTAGCATTAGTAAAAAAAAATATCGGTCAAATATCTGTATGCCAGATTGAGAAATTTTGAGTTTTTTAGTGTTCTCAGACCAGGCCCGGACTGAGAACCGGCAGCAGCAATGGAACGGAACAACACCAAAAACGGGCTGCTGAGCCTTTTCGGGCGAACCGGTGGATCCGATGGGGTCGCCGGAAACCCGGTCCGGTAGATGGACCTGTGTGATTTTTTTTTAAAATTATATTTTCGCCCTTGCTTCTTAACTTAAGGAAAAAAAAAAAAAGAGAGAAAGTAGGCAGCCGCGGGCAGAAGACATTATGAAGAAGAGAAAAGAAAAATGAGGACAAATTGAAAGTTTGAAACCCTAGCCTACGCGGTCGTCCGCCGCTTCGCCGCTGCAGCTCAGTAAACCGAGCTCAAAGCTGTGGGAGGGTGTCTAATTATGAAGATGTTGGTCTGGACTATCACGAGGCCTCGTGATGAATTCGAGATTTTGGTTAGTTTGTTCTTTTGGTATAATGAATTCGAGCTTTGGAACTAGATTTGAAGTTGTTTAATATTTTTTTTTGCTTATTTAGTGATAAGTTGTGATATTAACATGATATATTTATTTAGAGATTTTGAAGTTGAGGAATTGAGTATTTAAGTATGACTTTACTTATACAATTGAGTATTTTGTTATGAATTTCTTATACATGAGTGTTTGTAATATATTTTATTGAATCGTTGACTAAAGTCAACAAACCGGTCCAACCAGTGGTCCAACCGGTCCGACCTGTTGACCATCTATCCTGTAGCCTCGCCGGTTCTGTGGCCGGCTCGGGTTTGATAACGCTTTTTCTACCCTCTTTATATGACCGAAAAGAAAATAAAATGCTAATTAACATCATTATTTGGTTGGAAGTTCGTTTCATGTGCCTAGAAAGATGGCTATAGCAATATGAACACTTCTATAAGACAAAAGAAAATATTGAATTGGAACACGGTCTACTTAATGCAATATAGTTTTAACTTTTAAACAAAGTTGGTCTATTAAACTTTCTCGAATTACCATTTGAAGTAAGATTCAAAATTTAAATGTTATCGCTTTGATTTGCACATTCAAGAGATATTTCAAATTTTAAAAGGTGAACGGCTGCTCTTATTATTAAAATGTTTTATTTTCTACTTTCTAGAATTTTTTTTGATAGAATAAGGAAGTTGAAACAAACATTACATCAAATCTTTAGCTAACAAGCTAATAATACATTGAGAAGGAGGAAACTCCCAAAAGAATTCCTCTTCATAACACCCCCTATGTAACTTAGTTAGAGCATCAACCACCTTATTGGCACTCCTTGGGATCCATTTGAATGTGTAGTCTTTTACACTCTTCTACCAAGTTGTTAAGTTCTGCAATTGGTTCCACCTCTCATGCAACAAGTTTAAACACTGCTAGGGAATCAACTTCTACCTTAAGATTGAGGATTCTTCTATCCCAAGCCAACTCTAGTCCACTTCTTAGTGACACCAGTTTTGTTTCATCAACAGTTGGAGCCATGATGACTTGTGAATATCCCCAGCACCACCTGCCATCCCCAGCTCTAAGAAGACCAATTGCTGAACCTGTATTTAAATGATGATTCATGCCACCATCAAACTTCAGTTTGTACTAGCCATTATGTGGTTTTATCCATTCCTTCTCATTAGTCTCATATCTGTTCTTCCTTCTACCAGCATAAAGATCAAAACTCAATCTCTTAATCTGAAAGATTCTGCCTTGAACATTTACCTCTTTGTTATGGAAGACTCTTGCATGCATGTGCTTCCAGCAGATCCATAAGGTGGCTATAAAGACCCATTTCCATTGTGCATTTTGACTTAGCACATTCTTTATGTTTAAATTTTCCAGATTAGCTCTCAACCACTGATTGTCATTCACTCCATCAAAAATAGAGAGGTCTTCATGATGGATGATCAGTAGACAAATTCCTCTAGCCTGTGGGCAATGCCTGAGCAAATGTATTCCTGACTCCTCCTGATGATCACACATAGAACACATTGCAGTGAGGGATGCATGATGCATGTATATGAAACCTCATTAGGTTAGTTGCTAACCTCTCCAAAGTCAAAAGCCACAAAAATGTAGGAACTTGTAGCTAACATCAACCTTTCAGACCCATGGATCCCTCTCAGGTTTCTCATGTCTTTCGTGGAATATTCTGTATGTTGATTGACAGGTAAATCTGTCATTTGAAGTACCATTCAAGAGAACTAAATCTTCTTAGTTACTGAGAGTAATGTTTCTGCTCTCAATATCTTCTCTCAGTTGTTGTGGAATGTAAGTAAGAAGATTCTCCCAGTTGCACTCTCCATTAGAATTCAGAACACCCTTTTAACTTTAACTGCTTTTCAGATTCATTAATAATGATGTTATCATCAAACAGACATCCATTGCCTATCCAATTATCATACCAGAAGGAGATTTTGTCTCCCTTTCAAACTTCCATCTCATATAAGGTTTCATGAGTTCCAAACATTCCACTATGCCTTTCCATGTTGGACTCTCTGATCCTTTTACTTCATACCGAGCAAAGGCCTAATTTCTCAAGTACTTAGCATTAGGCCTCCTTCCTTTTTTATTTTAGTTACTTTCCTCCAGTTGACCAAGTGCATTCTTTTCTGGTCCACATCATTGGACCATAAGTACTCCCTGTTGAGTTTATCCAGCTTATCACAAACATATTTAGGTAGATAAGTATATTGCATGTTGTACACTGGCATTGCTGAGGAAACTGAACTAATCAGAGTTTCCCTTCCTGCAAGAGACAGAAGTTTACTCTTCCATGTTTCAAATTTACTCATCACTCTATCAAAAGTATTAGCATAATCAGCCCTTGTAACTCTGCCATGGACAAGTTTGACAACTAGATATTACCTAGGTTTGTAGTTTGGCCAAATCCTAAAATAGAGATGATCTGTCTTTTGATACTAGCTCCTTGAGTTTTAAAGAAGAAAACCTTTGCTTTCCGATGACTTAATCGAAGTCTAGAAGCTGCACAAAATCTATCCAACACACTTCTTATAATTTATGTTGTTCCAGGACTTGCTTTCCCCATGAGGATTACATCATCAGCAAAAACTAAATGAGATAATTTTGGACCTCCTCTACAAGGTAGTACTGGACACCAACTTCCATTCTCCACTTCCTTAGTGATCAAATAGGACAACCTTTCAATACACAAAACAAATAGATAAGGTGATAGAGGATCACCTTGTCTAGGACCACAGTTGTGTTGAAAGGCTTCTAGTGGAGAACCATTCCACATGATTCTTGTAGAGGCATCCCTCACACAGAATATAATTAACTCAATAAGAGAGGAAGGAAATCCAAAAGCTATTAAGGTGTCTTCTAAGAAATCTCAACTCACCTTATCATAGGCCTTCTCAAGGTCCAGTTTCATTATCATGCATCCAACTTAGTTTTTCTTCTTTTTCCTCAAAGAGTGAAGGACCTCCTGGAGCACTACAATGTTATCTTGTGTACTGTGCCCTCTTATGAAACTAGATTGAGTAGGGCAACAGTCTTGGGCATGAGGTTGCACAGTCTTGTTGTGATGCATTTTGTGATCAATTTATACACCACCTTTCACAGAGCAATAGACCTAAATTGTGTGATGTTCTCTTGATTCTGAAATTTGGAATGAGACACAGGAAAGCCTCACATATTCTCTTGTCAATGGCTCTGTGAACAAAAGCATCCTCCACAAAACAGATAACTGATCTCTATATCCAATTCCAACTTTTTTGATAAAAGCTTGCATTAAGACCATCTAGCCATGGAGCCTTTAGAGGATGCATAGAAAAAATAACATCTTTAATTTCCTCTCTATCAATCATAGTTCCCAGATGTGCGTAGTCTTCAGTGTCCAACTTCACCTGGAATTCTGATCTCTGAAGAATACCACTCTGATAACTAATGGAGTGATCACAACATCCTAAAAACAACTTCGTGAAATACTCTCTTGTATGTTCTTGAAGGATACCAGCTTTAAATTCCCACATCCCTTCAATTTTCAATCTCTTTGACCCACTTGATCCTGGATTTTTGCAACCATGAGGTTTCTTCTTGTTTAAGCACTTCACTGTACTCCCTTATGAGCACATCTTCAAGATTTTATAACAAGGAGTTTGGTCTAGAACTGAGAACCTTCTGAATTCCTCCTAGGCGTGCCTTAAGAACTTTCTTCCTTCTAAAGATATTACAAAAACTTGATTCATTCCATGGTAGTAATATTTTAAGCACTTCATCTATATCATCCAACAAATGAACTTTTTCCTCCCAAATCCTTTGAAGAATCTTGTCACATTATGGATTGGAGAACCACATTTCTTCAAACCGAAATGGTCAAACTCCATTGAGTTTATCCTTGCCAAGACACCGTGTTGCAATAGGGTGGTGATCTGAGTATGTTCTAGGCAGATTTTCAACAACACACTCATGAAACATATTGATCCATTCTTGATTGGCCAAGGCACGATCTAATCTTGCCTGGATCAAGGCTCCATTTTTTCTTTTGTTGGTCCAAGTGAACGCGTTCTTCCACCCCCCTTTCATGAGCAAAACGTACTTCATAGAAGTCTCCTGTTACAAGCCAAGGAATAGGATGATCCTCAACTTGCTTAGATAGGTCCTCAAACACTCCGATCTTAGTTGCTTTGTGGGGTTGAGCATGAACACTTGTTAACCTCCAACTATCAGTCATGTTAGGTCTGATAATAGCATTGATCGCCTGGAAATCTATATTAGTGATCTCTACATCCACCTCAAAGTCATTCCACATCATCCAAATCCCCCCAACCATACCTATTCTTGGAGCAATTTGATAACAGTTTTTACCAAGAAATGGTACAATGTTCCAGGCATGTTCTACACTAACTCTGGTTTCAAGAACAAAAACTACAGTAGGTTGATGTATTCTTACCAAGTCACAAAAGTTTCGATGAAACTTTTCATCTCTAGCCCCTTGACAGTTCCAAGATACAACCTTCATGCCCGAACTGTTTAGTTGGGCTGGAAGAACTGAATTCTCAATTGGAATCCCGTTCCATAGAGCGTTGATCTGTCTCAAGCTCTCTAGTATCAGATATCTTTTCCTGTTCAATTTCCAGGTTGTTAAGTCGAACCTCTCCCACTATAAGTGATTCATGTCCTAGTGATCTATTCTGTGAACATTCACTTTGATCTCCAAGTTGGTTGCTGGTATAGTTGTCACCAACGCTATTCTGTCCCAAGTTCCTATGTTTGTGATCAAAATTGGAGCTTAGATATGGTTGTGAAATGTGTGGAACTCCCATGGATGCATCCAATCTACCTCCTCCATTGCATTTTCCATCATCTATAGAGTTGTGTTCTTGATTGATCTTGCTATTCTCTTATTCTGATAGGATTTGTGATGTGTTAGAAGCCAGGATTTCAAAAGAGTTATGATTCTCTAATGGAACGGTGCGACTTTTTTTAGTAATTGGAGTGACTCTTGGTTTTCTTTTCACTTTACTAACCGCTGCACGATTCAAAATAACTTATTCTTTTCTCAACTTAGGATCTAGATAAGAAGGTAGTATTCTCTTTGATTAACCCCCCAAATTTTGTGGTTTGATAATCACCTCAGGAGTTGTTATAATTGCCTTGCCTACTCACAACTCGATTCTGAGAATTAGAGTTAGTTCTACTATCTATAGCATCCTTAGCCATATTAGAGATTTTCTTCTTCCTACTGACAAGCATCAAGTTCCCATATTTTTTACCTCTTGCTTTATCAGTAAGCCATTCTTCTTTCTCTTCCATTGAGGACCTTTTATCAGCATGTAGCACTCTCTCTTCAGTTTCCATTTCTTTCCTGGAATTAAGAGTCTTAGTACATGTATTATTTGAGTGTCAATTTCTTCTACATTCATGGCACATTGAGTAGATGTTTTCATAAACAACTTGATAGTCTTTGCCTTCAATCCTCAGTGCTAATTCAAGAGGTTTATCTGGGTGCAATTGAACACATAACCTAGAAAAGTTTCCTCTGGAGGAATTGTATGTGTTACCAACAATTTTGATGGGATCACCAATGCAAGAAGATAATGATTAAACCATAGCTTCCCTGAGATATTCAATAGGAAAACTCAGGATTCTCACCCATGAGATGGTACATTTGATCTCATTAGTATTTGCTCTAAAATTTGGACACTATTTCCTTATTGTCATGAAACTGCCCGCAAGAAACCAATGTCATTTAGAAAGGATCATCTCTCTCTCTCTCTCTCTCTCTCTCTCTCTCTCTCTCTCTCTCTCTCTCTCTCTCTCTTTCTCTCTCTCTCTGATGTGGATAGACCTTTCATAACATAGGAACCATATCATAGATCAACCAGTTCAAACTCATAGTGGAGTTTCCACATGAGATCAAGTCTTGTGTGCAATGCAGTATAGTACCATGGTTTTTCAGCAATACGAATAATAATGGTATCTTTCCATTGTCGATGCATTCATTCTATGAGTTCCTAACTAATATGAACTTGTTTGAAAGGAATGATAGTGCCTGCTTCTTCGACTTCAATTAAACTACGTTCTTCAGCAATTTTGACATCATCAATGCTAACATAATTGCATTTGGCTCAATGTGAGACCATATCGGCATAGGATGGCCTGTTTTAGGTATGATTAACCTTATCATTCTCCTGGATGTTTGAATCGCATTCTATTCCGAAGTTATCATGCGAGTGTCGCAGTAGTTTTTGATTTCTGGAATGAGCATTGCCTTCAACAGATGATGTGAAGACATATGGTGTCGGAACCCTTAAGTTCGGCGGTGGTGGGGTGGTGGTGGTACATTGTTTGTTAGATTTAGTTTCCAAATAATAAATCTTGTGAGAGGTGTCCCACATTGGTTATGTGTTGATATGATGTGAATGCAAAGTACAATAAAAGCCTTTTTGAGTTTATCCCACATTGGTCAAGTATGTTGGGCTCTAGCTCATGGTAACTATAAGGACTTTTATGGGCTTTAAGAGCTTTAGCTCTTATAGGCCAATTTTACTAAAGTGGCTTAAGTGTCCCACATAGGAAACGTAAAAACTTATTTGTGGGTTTATATATGTTTGCACTATATTACTTGGGTAATAAAAAGTGCAGGTGGTGCTCATGCACACGCGCGCGCCAAGCCGAGCCCGTGCACGCGTGGTGCTTATGGCGCTTAAGTGGCGCTTTTGTTTGGCGCACTTAAAAAGCACTTAGCACTTTGCACGCTTGCATCGCTCATCGATCTAGGCCGTAGATTTTATTTAATTAATCAAATAAGATGAACGGCTGTGATTTAATTTGAATATTAAATTAATATAGATTAAATTGGATGGTGTGGATTTAATCTTACTTAAGATTTAAATCCGCCGGCTCAGATTAATCCGGGAAAATATGGAAGGAATATTTAAAAACTCAGATTTAAATATTAACAGTCACATATTTTGGAGCAGAAGAGTTGTGCCTTTCTGTGAAAGAATACCAGTGGAAAAGTCGTGACTTTTCCGTACAACTTTTCAATGTCTATATATTCGTGGGATAATCAGAGACAAGACACATCAAATTTTCGTATCTCTTATATACATACAAAAATAATTGCTGCAGAAATTATTTTCTGTATTATTGCATTCTTGTTCTTTTTCTGTTTTATTAACTTCGTAAGTCCAAAATGCAGTTAATAGTTCTTTTATTTTCTGGGCATAATTGTATCATGGGAGGTGATTCGCTGCGACCCTTTTGGCACACGAGGTTTGGGCGAATTACGCTTTAAGGAAAGCGTCTGCATTTTCGCGACTTTCAAGTTCCAGTGTTTGACATTTTCTACAAATTCACCAACAAACTTAAAGCGTAATTCTGCGTTTTTCAAAAATGTCTGGAGGAGGATCGTTGAAGGAGTTCGCTACCAACATTGTGAAATTGGAGAAGTTCGATGGAGACAACTTCAGGCGCTGGCAGAAAAAGTTGCACTACCTTTTGGCGCAACTCGGGGTGGTGTACGCGCTGACAACTTCGAAACCAGAAGCGAAGGACGATGAAACCGTTGCTGAAACCAGAAGCAGGCTGAAGTGGGAACAAGACGACTGCTGTTGCAAGGGACACATTTGCAACTCGCTATCCGACACGCTGTTCGACATGTACCATGAAAAATCAACAGCGAAAGAAGTGTGGGACAATCTGGAGCAAACCAATCTGGTGGAGGACGCTACTAGTAAGAAATTCATCACTAGTGAGTTTTTCCGTTATTTCATGGTGGATGGCAGAAAGGTACTTGAGCAGTTTTACGAGTTAAAACATATAGTTAATCAGTTCAAACAACATGCTTTGCATATGGATGAACCTGTAATTGTATCTGCTGTTATAGACAAACTTCCTCCTTCATGGAAAAACTTTAGGAAGGAACTTAAGCACAGGAAAGAGGATATTTCTCTTGCAGATCTTGAGAGCCATCTTAAAATCGAAGAAGAAGACAGAAACCGAGATGGTGGAGATGGTTCCAAGGTCATGGTGCTTGAGGGAGGAAGTAGTAGCAAGCAGAAAAATAATTCGGGCAAAGGAAATGGTAAGAAGAACTCAAATCAGAATCCCCAAAAGAGAAAAGCGAGTAACAATAATGCTTGCTGGCAATGTGGAAAAGAGGGCCATCAAAAGAAAGATTGTCGTGACAAGGCTAAGAAACAGAAAACAGAAAACAATACAAACAAGCAGAAGTTTGTGGCGATGATTTCTGAAATGTTTGCTGAGATCAACCTTGATGGGAATGACTGGTCATGGTGGATCGACTCTGGAGCAACAAGGCATGTCTGCAAAGACATGTCCATGTTTGTGGAGTATACACCGGAAAATGATTGCTCTGTCTACATGGGAAATGGCGCAAGTGTTGCTGTCAAGGGAAAAGGGAAAGTGTTGATGGAGTTTACTTTGTGGCATGAACTGGAACTCACTGATGTTTACCATGTTCCAGAAATTAAGAAAAATCTTGTATCTAGAAGTCTTCTTAATAAATTTGTCTTCAAACTTGTATTTGAGTCGGATAAATTTATTCTGACTAAGGGAGGATCCTTTGAGGCAAAGGATACCTATGCGAGGGAATGTTCAAACTCAATGTAACTGAGAACGCTATTAATAAAGTATCTTATTCTGCCTATATGCTTGACTCTTGTTCTTTATGGCATGATAGACTTGGGCATGTTAATTTTAGAAAATTACATCATATGTCTAATCTGAATTTAACTCCCAGTATTGATAAAAATGTGAATAAATGTAATACATGCATGCTTACAAAAATAACCAGAATGCATTTTCCTAAAGTCGAGAGAACATTAGAAATATTAAACTTAATACATAGTGATTTATGTGATTTTCATAGAACTCCTACTAGAGGTGGAAAAAGTTATTATGTGACTTTTATTGATGATTACTCTCGATTTTGTTATGTTTATCTTTTGAATCACAAGCATGAAGCATTAGATAAATTTAGAATATTTAAGGCTGAAGTTGAAAATACATGTGAAACCACCATAAAACGTTTAAGAACTGATAGAGGTGGTGAATATTATGATCCTACGTTTTTTGAAAATGTGGGTATTGTTCATGAAGTTACTGCACCCTATACTGCACAACAAAACAGAATTGCTGAAAGAAAAAATATGACATTAACTGAAATGATTAATGCTATGTTGTCCAAATCTAGACTTAGCAAATGATTCTGGGGTGAGGCACTTTTAACAGCGTGTCATGTTTTGAATAGAGTGCCTAGTAAGAAAAATTCTACAACTCCATATGAATTATGGAAGAAAAGAAAACCAAACTTGAAGTATTTGCGAGTTTGGGGTTGTAGAGCTATAGTTAGAGTTCCTGATCCTAAAAGAAAGAAGTTGGGAGAAAAGGGTGTAGAATGTATTTTTTTTGGTTATGCACTAAACAGTAAAGCTTACAGATTTATGGTTATTGAGAAAAATTACTCGATTGAAGTAAATACAATAATTGAATCAAGAGATGCCATATTTGATGAAACCGGGTTTTCTTCTATTCCTAGAATTCCAGAAAATAATAATAATGAATCTCTAAATATAAGGAATTCTAAAATAGAGAATGCAGAACCTAGGAGAAGTAAAAGACCTAGAGTACAAAAAGACTTTGGGCCTAATTTTCACATGTATCTTGTTGAAGGTACACGAGAAAAAGAAATAAATCAAGTGATGTTATCTTTACATGCTGAATCTGATCCAAAAACCCATGCAGAGGCTATGAAGTCTCAAGATGCTAGTTTTTGGAAAGAGGCTATACAAGATGAGATGGATTCCATCACGGGAAATGACACCTGGAAATTGGTGGACTTACCTCCCGGTTTTAAAACCGTTGGATGTAAGTGTATTTTCAAAAAGAAAATAAAAGTTGATGGAACAGTTGAGAAGTTTAAAGCAAGATTAGTTGCAAAAGGCTTCACTCAAAAAGAAGGACTTGATTATTTCGACACTTATGCTCCAGTGGCTAGAATTGCTACAATTAGGATTTTAATATCCTTGGCCTCCATATATAAATTCGAAATTCACCAAATGAATGTCAAAACTGCATTCTTGAATGGTGAATTAAAAGAAGAAATTTATATGCAACAACCTGAATGTTTTGTTGTGAAAGGACAAGAGCATAAAGTGTGTAAACTTGTTAAGTCTTTGTACGTACTTAAACAAGCACCAAAACAATGGCATGAAAGGTTTGACCAGGCTGTGTTGTCAAACGGATTCAAAATCCATGAATCTGATAAGTGTGTTTATAGTAAATTTAAAAATAATAAAGGTGTTATTATTTGTTTATATGTTGATGACATGCTTATCTTTGGTTCTGATCTAGATCAAATCAATAATACTAAGAAATTTTTATGTGAAACATTTGATATGAAAGATCTAGGTCAAGCTGATGTTATTTTAGGGATTAAAATAATTAGAAGTAATGAAGGTATCATGTTATCACAGTCTCATTACGTTGAAAAAGTATTGAGAAAATTTAATCATTTTGATTGTACACCTGTTAGTACTCCGTTCGACCATAGTACTAAATTAATGCCAAAGGATGGGAGAGCATTTTCCCAAAACCAGTATGCCAGTGCAATAGGAAGCTTAATGTATTGCATGACTTGTACTAGGCCTAATATTGCGTTTGTAGTTGGTAAACTGAGTCGGTATACAAGTAATCCTAGTAGAGAACATTGGAAAGCAATATTTAGAGTCTTCAAGTATCTTAAGAAGACCATTGATTATGGCTTATGCTATAATGGCTATCCAAATGTTTTGGAAGGTTATACTGATGATAGTTGGATTACTGAGAGTGATGACCACGCATCAACTGGTGGTTGGATATTCACTCTTGGTGGAGCCGCAATATCATGGGGTTCTAAGAAACAATCATGCTTGGCTGATTCAACCATGGCATCGGAGTTTATATCATTAAACTCTGCAAGCAAAGAAGTAGAATGGTTGAGAAACTTGTTATTGGAAATACCAATATAGCCTAAACCAATGCCTCCCGTGTTAATACACTGTGACAGTCAATTGACTTTGTCTAGAGCTTATAGTCATGTCTATAACGGAAAAACTTGACATATTGGTTTGAGACATAGCTATGTGAGATAGTTAATCAATGATGGTATTATCACAATTAACTATGTGAGGTCAGTAAGTAACTTGGTTGATCCTCTGACTAAAGGTCTTGCTAGAGATATGGTGCATAAGACTTCTAGAGTGATGGGACTGAAAGCCCATACATAGTGATCACACATGAGGGAAACTCAACTCAACACTTGAAATATCAAACTTGGGTTCAATGAGTAAAGTACTTCATTTTTTTGATTGTCAAGCACTTAGTATTTTAAATTAATAATTCAGTTATTAATTGGTTCCATCTAAGTATAATGCTTGGTACCTGTAATGTCAAGGGTAGAGGTTGAGTTTAATACTCTTAATAGACTTGTAACAGTAAATGTTGGGATGTCATAATTACAGGGACATCCTTGACAAGTCTACCTAAGTGAGTAGTAGAAGTGAGGCCGCTTCATTAGAGTTTAGGGCTTAACTCTAAAAGCTACTCATGATACCAGGATATAGACACAGAGCCGTTAACGTGTCGGCTTGTTAGAATAAAGAACAAGTAGAGGGCTTAACTCTAAAAGCTACTCATTATTGCATTCTTTTTCTTTTTCTGTTTTATTAACTTCTGAAAGTGTAAGATGTTCTGTTATCAATATTGGATGGATGTTGTGCCAACATCCATAGGACAACATTGAAAACCGAGAACAGCCTTAACCTAAAACATGTTTCTGAAATTCTGAACATGAGTAAAGTATTCGGGTTTAAATGTTTGATGGATGTTGAGCCAACATTCACAGGGCAACATTGAAACCAGTATATATTCTGTCAATCTGTCTTTAACTGCTTTATGTTAGTTTTGCCTTTATTCACCTATTAATCAAGTTCCACGATTTTAGTTGTCTTTGTTTATGTCCAGGAACATATCTTAATCATAAGGAAGAACATTACAAGTTTCCTAAGTTGAAGTTTCCATAATTCAAGAGGAGGAGATCGGTCAAGTCAACACGGTTTCAAAGAAGGAAAGTTTTGGAGTTCAAGTGCAACTAGGAATCTTTCCAAGATCAACTCTGAATTGAAGAAGGAGTATTTCCTTATTAGAACTCAATCTAATAAAGGGAACTATTATTCAAGAAGGAGATCGAGTTCAAGAAGGAAAGTAGAGTTCAACAAGGAAACATAAGTTACCAAAACTGTGTACAACACACCTTGGAGATCAAGTTTGAAGAAACCTATATATAGGGTGTGAAGTACATCAAGATACATAGAGAAACAATAGAGCTTATAAATCCGTAGAGATTATATCTTAAGCATTGTTGCTATGTTTCTTGTTTTGAAAAGTTTGTGAGTTTTCGAGTTAAGTCTAGGATTAGATTTAAGGAGAAAATTCTTGTCTGCTTTGCTGAGTCCAATCTACAAAAGAGCGAGAGTGATTTTGTGGTGAGGAACATCTTTGGTAAAACATGCGTGGTTATTTTGCCGTAAGGCTAGATGGTTGATTATTTATAATAAAAAATCATTGAAAATTTATCTTCTTGTGTTCTTTTATTCCGCTGCACATTACTCTATCAAGAAGATTGTTTGAGATCAAGTTAAGGCAACGCCAGCTTAACTTGAGCTCTGAAACTTTGGAAAAGTTGTATCAATCCCGATCCAACAATTTCAATTGGTATCAGAGCCAAGCACCGATTTCACTGGTGTTTGGAGGTGATACAACGCGATGGACAACATCAATCCCAATTCTGGCAGACTCCCAGTCTTAGAAGGATCCATCAATTATGCTTAGTGGAAGACCAGGCTCAGAGTTCACATCAAATCCATTGACATGAAAGCATGGGATGCCGTTCTTGATAGATATTCTGTCCCAAAGATTGAGAACGACCGAGATGCAGATATTGTACCAAAACCGAAGTCACAATGGACAGCAAACGAGGTAACACTGTACAACTACAATGAGAAAGCTCTTAATGCTATTTTTAGTTATGTTACCAATCAGATGTTTAAGTTAATTCAGAACTGCACCACAGCTAAATCAGCTTGGGATATCCTTGAACTTCATTGTGAATGAGATATAGCAGTTAGGAACTCTAAACATAGACAATTGCTTAAAGATTTTGAAAAACTTGAGATGGGTGATGAAGAGAGTATAGATAGTTATTTTGAGAAAATCCTTGACATTACTAATCAATGTGAAAATCTAGGATTTCCTGTTTCAAATCAAACTATGGTTTATAAAGCTTTTAGATCTTTGTCACCTAGATTTGCTCTCAAGAGAATTGCCATGGGAGAAACAAGAGATATTGCCAACATGGAATTTCAATCCTTGTTAAACACTCTTAGAGAATTTGAGCTAGAGTTTCCTGCTAGGACTACCAAACAACAAGCTATTGCTTTGTTAGAAACAAATTATCATGAGAGTGAAGATGAGGATGAAATTATTTCTTCTAACTATGGAAATATTAGCAAGAAACTCAGTAGGTTGAACTTTAAAGATAAATCCAAAGGGAAACAACCTAGCAATACTTCCACTGGTTTTAGAAAATTGCCTCCCAAATTTGTTAAATATATGGCAACAAAATCTAGTCCTGAAGAAATTGAAAAGTTGAAAACTACTCAATGTTATGAATGTAAAGGTTATGGTCATATTGCTGTTGAATGTGCTAACACCCTCCGCAAGAAGGGAAAGTCTCATTGGGTTTGTGTAGATGATTTCAATGAAGAGGATTATAACTCTGGATCAAGTGCTGATACTGAAGAAAGCTTTGAAGAGATTCATACAGCTGCGCTATTTACTCATGTCAACTGGACAGAAGAAGATCTCCATTACTGCCACGGGTCTCAATGTTGCTCCAACATCCAGGACTCAACATCAGAACAAAAGACTTTCTTTGGGAATTGGACTGAATATAATACCCATATTGATCTCAATTCTTTGTCTGATAATGATGAATCTAACTTTGAATGTTTTCATGGCTCAGTTGATCTAGATGAAGAGTATTACTTTGAAGGTGAAATCCCAGGAGGAAATCATTGAAGACTTGAAGTCTACTTTTCATAATCTTCTGAAAGAAAATCAGAAACTCACCAAGAAGAATGAAGCTCAGAGGCTGGAGATTGATGGACTGAAGAAACTGATGAGGATGTATGAAAGAGACCTTGACAAGACAGAAGCTGAACTTAAAGAGGTAAAAGGAAAGCTTGAAAAAGATAATCAGATCATTGCTAAATGGAACTCAGGTACATCTAAACTTGAAGAGGTACTGAGTATGGGTAATCAAGGAACAAATGGTCTTGGATATATTGAGAAACCTACCTCTAAAGTTGATAATCCTGTTTTCATTAAAGAAGGTTTTGTTAAGGACTCAAAAGACTTGAGCAGTGCTAATCCCAACAAAAGTAAACCTACTTATATCTGTCAATTTTGTTTTCAACCAGGTCATATAAAACCTTATTGCAAGAAATATTTGAAAGAAAATGTGAAGAAAACAGAAATTGTCTCTAATGTTGAGTTGGTCAGTGGTACAGATGTTATCCCAACATTAGGAACAAGACAGAAAAGTAGAACTTGGATTGAAAAGTTAAAGACTCCTAAGATGAAACTTGTATGCAATGTTGTGTTTTCTGCTGTGTACTCTAACCTTGCAGGTAAGTGGTACTTTGACAGTGGATGCTCAAGACACATGACAGGAGACAAGAAAAATCTTAAACAATTGATTCCTCTCAATGTTGGAACTGTCACCTATGGAGGAGGCACCAAGGGAAGAATCATTGGAAAGGGAGTACTAGATGTTGAAGGATTTCCACCACTCAAAGATGTTCTGCTAGTTGAAGGATTGAAAGCAAATCTAATAAGCATTAGTCAACTTTGTGATGATAACTTGCTTGTTACATTTGATAAAAGTTCTTGTGATGTATTTAATAGTGAAAATGTCCTTGTTATGACAGGTACTAGATCTAAAGATAATTGCTACCTTGCACAGGAAGAAACAGATTGCTTTCATGCTAAAGTTGATGATGTTGTTCTGTGGCATAGGAAGCTAGGACATGTTCACTATAGGAACCTTGAAAAGCTACAGAAAGTTGATGCTGTAAGAGGCTTACCAAATATATCCAGCCCAGGTAAGGTTGTATGTGGGGACTGCCTAAAGGGTAAGCAAACCAAAGCTATTCATACACCCCTCCAGGTAAAGAGTACAATTCCCAGGACTGGTAAGTGTTTTGAATTATTACACATGGATCTCATGGGTCCTATTGAGGTGAGCAGCCTAAGTGGTAAGAGATATGCATTTGTTATTGTAGATGATTTCTCTAGATATACATGGGTTAAGTTTCTTAAAGGAAAATCTGATGCATTCAACACATTTAGGATCTTACATGCTAGCATCAAAAATCTGTATGGTTCCTTTGTTTGTAAGATTAGGTCTGATCATGGTAAAGAATTTGAAAATGTTAGTTTCAGTGATTTCTGTGATAAGAATGGAATTTTCCATGAGTTTTCAGCACCTAAGACACCTCAGCAAAATGGGATAGCTGAGAGGAAAAATAGGACACTTCAAGAGATGGCAAGAGTTATGCTTAATGTTAGAAACCTATCTAAAAGACTTTGGGTTGAAGCTTTAAATACTGCATGTCATATAAGTAATAGGGCTTATCTTAGACCTGGTACAAATATGACTCCATATGAAATCTTGAAGGGTTTGAAACCAAATATTGCTCATTTTCATGAATTTGGATGTGATTGTTACTTGTTGAATGATAGAGACTATCTTAGTAAGTTTGATCCAAAAAGTGAAAAGTGCATATTTGTTGGTTATTCTGTGAATAGTTCTGCTTTCAGGGTTTATAATCCAAGATTGAAGACTATTCAAGAATCAGTAAATATAGTGTTTGATGATTCCACCTTTGATTCAGGTACTGATGAAGTTACTGTCTCTGATGTTGCCCCAACATTGGAAACAGAGACTGTCCCAACATCAGGAGCAGAAGCTGAAGACACTAAAGTTGTGACTGGTTCTAATGTTGAGCTGACACCTACTGCTGTTAGGCCAACATCCCCACAGTCAAATTCAGAGGACGACGTTGTTGATGAACCTAGAAGAGATCCCCCTACTAGGATTCAAAAGGATCATCCAGCTTCACAAGTGATAGGTGAAATCACTGGACGCATGAAGACTCGCAACAAAGACAGGGTAAACTATAAAAACATGGTAAGGTTGTGTGTCTGCATGTCTTCCACTTGCACTGTAAGTAATGCTTCCTGTTTTGTCTCAAATATTGAACCTAAGAATGTGAATGAAGCTCTTAAGGATAATAATGGATAAATGCTATGCAAGATGAACTGCTGCAATTCACCAAAAATCATGTTTGGAATCTAGTACCTAGACCTTCTAATGTGAATGTTATAGGAACTAAGTGGATTTTCAAGCACAAAACAAATGAAGATGGTGTAATTGTAAGGAACAAAGTTAGGCTAATTGCACAAGGTTATACTCAGGTAGAAGGGATAGACTTTGATGAGACATTTGCCCCAGTAGCTAGGATAGAATCTATTAGATTACTTCTTGCTATTGCATGTTGTCTTAAGATTAAGCTCTACCAGATGGATGTAAAAGGTGCTTTCCTTAATGGTTTGATAGACAAAGAAGTATATGTTGAACAACCTAAAGGTTTTGCTGATCCTAAACATCCTAATTATGTGTATAAACTTGAGAAAGCTTTGTATGGTTTAAAACAGGCACCTAGAGCTTGGTATGAAAGACTAACTCAATTTTTGTTAAGTCTTGGGTTCAATAGAGGAGATGGAGACAGAACCTTGTTTATTCTTAGAAAGAGTTCTGATGTTTGTATTGCTCAGATCTATGTGGATGATATTGTATTTGGTTCTACTAACAAGTCTACTCTAGACAAGTTTGTTGAGTCAATGACAGGGACATTTGAAATGAGCATGATTAGAGAGCTGAACTACTTTTTGGGATTGCAAGTGAAGCAACTGGAGAATGGTATATTCTTAAACCAGGAGAAGTATGCAAGGAACCTGGTAAAAAGATTTGAGCTACATGAGTCAAAACCTTGCAAAACTTCCATGTCTTCTTCTATGAAGATTACTAAGGATGGCACTGGAGACAATGTTGACCCAACATTGTACAGATCTATGATTGGTAGTCTTCTATATCTCTCTGCCTCTAGACCAGATATTATGTTTTCTGTTTGTGTTTGTGCTAGGTACCAAGCTGATCCAAAGCAATCTCACTTGATTGCTGTGAAGAGAATATTAAGATATATATCTGGAACTTCATCATTGGGCATTTGGTATTCCTTTGATACAAATACAAATCTTGTTGGGTTTAGTGATTCTGATTGGGCAGGTGATGTAGATGACAGAAAATCTACAAGTGGGGGCTGTTTCTATTTGGGAAACAATCTAGTTTCATGGTATAGTAGGAAACAGAATTGTGTGTCATTATCTACAGCTGAATCTGAATATGTAGCTGCTGGCAGTTGTGTTACCCAGCTAGTATGGCTTAAACACAAGTTGATGGACTATGGGTTAGATAGTGATACTCTCCTCATGTTTTGTGACAATCTTAGTGCCATTAGTATCTCAAGGAATCCTGTTCAGCATTCTAGGACTAAGCATATAAATATAAGACATCATTACTTGAGAGACATGGTTGAGGATAAAATGATTAACATTGAGCATATTGAGACAAATAATCAGCTTGCTGATATGTTTACTAAACCTTTAGATAGTGAAAGATTCTTCAGTTTGAGGAAATCTCTCGGCATGTGCAATATGTGAGAATGTTAGGATCCCAGTGTTGACATAACACCACTGTCTAGCACTGGTTAATGTTTGTGGTGTAGTATGTAACTTTCATTCGGTGCATGTTCTGCATATAGAATTGCACTTAAAATTGAGTGGCTCTCAATTATTTGGACTCATCGGTCTCCTAATTGGATATAGACTCATCTAATACAAGTAAATAGTATACAAAATAAGATCTATAGACCTAATTTAAGTACTTTCAAGATGGAAAATTTTGTTTAGGCTAATAGAATTGCCCAACTGATGTAGATCTATGCTGAATTGCAGCCGTAAGTATTTGTATATCAGAAATCTTGCCTACAATTATGTTACCTATCAAAAGGAGGTATATGTATCCAGACACCTAACACTCAACTGGCATTTCATACCTCAGTACAGTTCGGTATAAATCGAAGTCATTTTGGTACTTCTACGGGTTGGTTTAGTTTGTGGCCTTTTTTCCTTTTGTTCTTTTTGAAAGACAATATAAGCCTAAGCAATTCGTGGGTTCAAAATGGCAAAAATAAACATGCAACTTTGTAACAAACAATATAACCCACCTTAAAATCATCTTCAATTATATAACTATTCAACCAACATCCCAAATATCATTCATAATTTACATCATCCCTACATTCATCAAACATTAAATTTATCATTCATTCGCAAACATGAACTATACTTCATCATCATAAAAAACAATCTCAATTCCCAAATAGCACAATTCATAACAAACATAATATATTGTTCATCATAAATAGAAATGAAAAACAGAAAATACCTCATTCCATCACATACATGCAACATAGCAAGTCACAAATATTCAATATCATTCCCATATATCAAGACAAACTATAGCCCAATCCAGGAGGTCTAGTGAGATGCGAGAGGCTAAAAGAGTAGACATAAACTTCCGTATTTCTTGTACCTTTGACATTGGACCATTCTATTTTTGTTCCAAGAAAAATTATAAAGCTTATTTTTCCCCCCCTTGTTTCTATACTTCTGTCTGCCTTTATTAAAGTAATGTTTGCAAACTCCGGAAAAAAGTTAAAATATTTGCAACATCTTAAAAGAGCTTTGCTTCTAACTTGACTAACTGGTTTTTTTAATGTTCGCAAATTCAGCTTTCCGATGAGAGAACGGTTATAATCTCTTTGTTATGCCTCTGATCTTCTACCCTGAACTGTCCACACTCCACACATCCAACGACCACCAATCCCGGCTCCCATATCTACCCCTTTCCCATTGATGACCACCATCCTTACACCAATCTCACATCGCTACAACAAATAAACTTTCGAGAAAAACTCTTGGAAAAACAAATAGCTCTTTTAGATGGATTTGATTAACAATGGATCTTCCAGTATTACATAACAAGTAATTCCACTTCACTTAGAAAAGACAAATAAGTTAGTAGGGTGTCTGCATTATCATGGAGTAATTCTAATTCTAATTCTAATCAGATTATAATGGACAAATGGAGAACGATTGAAAGACTATCTCCATCACCTATGATAGATAAAGGGAGGGAATGAGCATAAAGAGACACGGAGGGAACGGCATTTTATGTTAATGAAATAACAATTCATTATATACTTTCATATCAAAGTATTACGAAATAATTACCAAAAACACAATAGAGATATATCTCCTCAATATGTAATAATCAAATGCAGACATATATTTTATATTACATTTCATGAACTATTTTACTAACACAATAATTTCATTATCAATTATTACACAACTAAAATCATTATAAAAAATATATTGAACTTCCAGACCTAACATTACTAAAAAGATGAAAATTTAACTCAAAAGCCATATTGTCCGCAGGAAAGATAGCATACAGAAAATCAATCTAAATACATGCTTTACACAACCAAGTATTTTCCTTTATTTCTAAAGTAACTATAGCCATAGACATAAATCAATAACAAACTCATCCCAACATATACTCGGACAAGAACAGTCCAAAAGAAAGTGCAAATCCAACAAAATATATCTAGAAACTAAAGACATAATCCTTCTCAGCATTCTAGTCCTCAAGATTTGTCGAAATTATTGCTAGTGAGAGTGTGAGACTAACAGTTTTTGGTTTACGACCAGACTAGACAAGCTTTACCTTTCCTTGTTTAATTATTTAGAGCTACAAAACATCAACCCTGGCAGGCAACAGGACCTTGAAGTGCTTGCGAGTGGTTTTAGCCCTTGTGAAGTGAAATTCTAGTCAATACGATATTAGCGTTTACCAATTCATATCAAGGTGAAACGAGCGAAATCGACTGAATTTAAGTTACAGAACTACTCGAATTACAGAGTCGAAGAAGAAACCCCATGATAAATACCTTGGAAAACTATCATCCCATGAGGAAAATAAATTCAATGATCTTCACAATGTCTCCAACAATCAATTCAAAAAAAAAAAAAAAAAAACTCTCGCCATCTCAAGACACAATCTTAAAGACACAATGTTCTTCCTCGTACAAAGCTAACAACAGAAAAAAAATGAACAGATCACCTGTGGGCAGTGACAAGGGTCTCAATGAACCTCAACCCATCAAACCTCGGAGCATATTTCTCCTTCGAATTGACAAATTTACCCTTCAACCAACATGAAAAGAAGAAGAGGACATAAGACTAAAGAAATTAAAAAAAAGAGCATTTTTACTCGAACAAATTATCAAGATTTGAGGCTGAGTACCTGACTGGTGGTAGAGGGGTTGGAGGTGACGTCACGGGAGGCGAGAGCGGCGGTAGAAGCGGCGGCGAGCACCGAAGCAACGAGCGTGCAAGAGCCCTTCATCTTCACCGTCCAAATGAATTACAGCCGTAGATCTACTGGAGTGGGACCGGATGGACGAAACCCGACGAGCACCGTCGTCGGATCTCGACCGTGATTTTAATTAATTGACTTTCTTTTCTTGTCTTACTTACTGCCTCTGGCTTTTGTCGATGCGTTGCGTTTTTGTTAATGATGAGATGATGTAGGTCACCGGTTATGGCATTTATATTATTATATTTATATTAATTATTAAATAATTCTCTCAACGCCAAAGAGAAAATTTAACATCCACGTTTCCTACATTTAATTAAATTTCGCTATGTTGCAAACTATTAAACTATTTATTCAAATTACACTCACCTTCTAAGAACCAGTACCACGACGACATGACGCGGAGAATATTAACAGCCACAAATCTTGAGATTTGATATTGTTAAACAAATCCATAATTTTTTAATAAAAAAATTAAGCTTAATCAAAATAATTAATCCGAGTCAACTTAATTAACACGAAGAACGCTTTTAGTATAAAAGGGTTAATGAGAAACAACATAAGGCAGTGAGCACGATGCTCTAAGTTAGGTCACAAAGTCAGTTGTCTAATTAATGTATCGGCAATTAAACATTTTAATGATAACATCAAATCGGATAATCCTAACATGAATCTCATGGACATGGCTAATTGGTGAGTCGTGAGGATTGTGTCCTGAAAATGATATCAATTCGAAAAAGAGTTTGGATGAGTGATCTGTAAATGTTGCGCTAGTATCAGTCCATCCCTATCAGTCGATAGAATAAGCCATCAGTATTTAACTCGATGAATCCAAGAGGTTGTGGGAGCAATCTAAGGTAAAGGGTCGTGCGAGGTTATATATTGTTTGTTGGGAGTGGAGAAGTGTTGGGTTTAGGGGCGATGTCAGGTGGTACAGATAAGTGCTCCGAATAAGAGGTAGAAAGATATGTTAGTTCGAAAACTCCAAATTATTACTAGTTGTCCAAGTAATCCATGCGAGGATGGCCCAACATGCTTGAAGATCTTGTGGAAGGGAGACAAGGTGAATTAGGGGGTGGGAAGACGAGAGTAGTCCCATGGAAGGCAGAATTTGGCGAATAATGGGGTGAATAAAGAGAAAATCACTTGATACATTTTTAATAATTTCGAATGATTGTTGGCGCATGAGGATTGGGGTACAACCTGTTGATGGAGCAATCTTTGTTTAATGGGGAGTTTACCACGTGTTATCATCCAAAGCAAGATTTCACATGAGAATTAGTCTTTATTCTGGATAGACTAGACTGTGGTATGGTTGGGGATTGCATGGTGTGGGAATTGTCAAGGACTAGGTCAGCAATGAAAATTGTGAATTTTGCAATGAGTAGTTAGAACATGTCCAAGAAATATACTCCTCTTAGTTAGCGTCAAGAGAACAAGGGTGTGCACATAATAACTAGTTTAATGTGATTGGGAGGAATTTGGCAACAATATGAAGATCTCATTCGTGGTTGTCTTGGATTACGACATCAACACTGCCGAGGTTAGCAGGTAGCGGAGGGCTATTTGGGCAAAAACTACGAGAATGAAGTTTTCTACCTATTTGGTGGGCCAAAAGCTGAAAAGATTTCCTTTTGTGATGTGCCATTGAATTCATGACGGTGTTAGATGGGATACTGATGTGTGGCTTTACTTGAGCAACAAAAGTGTGTGTGTTAGGGTAGTATTTGGTGCGAAAGAGTTGTGCCCAAAGAGAATTCGATTGAGTGAAGAGTCTTCAACCTAGTTTTAAGAGGAATGTTTTGTTCATGGTGGGTAGGTTTCTAATACCAAGCTCACCTCAAATGTGTAGATAAGAAAATTGTATCTCAACGAACCCTCTCAAGAATCTCTTTTTTGATTTGCGCTCAATAGGAAATTCTATGTGTTGCTTCTGTGTTTGGGAGAGAATTGTTACGTGGCAATCAAAATACAGACATGGCATGCCATCGGATGGCTGATAATGTTGATTTGCAGAGAAGAGAACCGTTCTTCCTGTAAAAGACATAAGATAGTTGTACTAGGTGTCAATTGTGAGGGAGCCACGATTAATAGATGATCGAAAAATATTCCTTTTGGAGTGTCCCGTCCAAACTGGTAGTCCTAGATGTTTATCCTCATTGTTCATTGATGAGTGTCTAAATGATGTGATTCTTGTATTCTTTTTACTCATTGTTTTGTCCAACTTTGTAGCGTTCATTCTGTTTTATGCTTGGTTTTATTATTTTGTAGTTTGGAGTCAAGTCTAGGAAAAATGACTATTTTGGAGCGTAAAATTGATGAAATCATGAAGATATAAGTTTAAGGACCAAACAGTACCACTATACCAGTAGCACGCGAGGGTGATTTGCTAGCACCTGAACAACAGGGGCAAGCGCGACTCGCACTTGATTTGCAGAAGGAAGCGCGATATAAGCTAAAATGGAGGCGCAAAGCATGTGGAACATCGAGGGGCAAGCGCGACTCGCGTTAGGCCAAGTACGTGACTTTTACTTGGACTGAAGCAGAGCACGACAAGTCGCGCGCATATGGAAGGCACCTAGAAGAATAGTAAAGTCGCCAGAACACCAAATCACAAACCCTAAACACGAGAATACACGGGTTAGAGGTATAAAAGATAAAAACGAGGCTACAAACAATAACATAAGATGAGAGACAAACGAATTACAAGAGCATAACATAAATCATCACAAGTAGAAGAAAATCATCGATCAAGAGTTGAGAAAAGCATTCATAATCACGTAGGAAGCACCACGATGCATCAACATAGCTCCACGACACAACAAGGACGAGTGCAACCTCATAATCACACCACCGCCAGACAAAGGCGTGTTGCACCACGCACACTGCCCAACTAACACTGTGAAGGCCAATCACAATGCGAGTAGAGACATGGTTCGAGCGCTACGCAGCACGACGCGAGAACGCATTGCGAGTAGCATCATGATAGTGATGTAGCGCGACATAACACTACAATCGGGCGACTTTGGGCAAAAACGTTAATTTTTGGGGATTAAGTAATGGCTGAAGATCAACCGTAGGGCAACATAGAATATCTATAAAAGGAGAAGTTGATCTAGGTAAAAAAATTGTGTACGGCATATACAACAAGAGTGCTTACACTATGCCAAAGTTGTGAGAAAGTGAACTGAGAGAAAAGTGTGAAAATAGAGTTTGAAGAAACACCAAATCAACTCAATCTTCCATTGTTTTAGTCTTTGAGTCAATAGACTCATGAGTTGTGAAGAAAAAGTCAAATCAAAAGAGATCTGAATGTTGAAAAGCATTAGCATTCCTCCGGATCAAATAAGTTTTCATAATCTTTTGTCTGTAATTATGTTTTTTTAATTATTTAACTACTATTAGATTTTAGATTATGAGTATCTAAACTATTATGTTTTCGAGTAGAGATTAACTTTGATTTATGAATATGAGTCTTTAATTTATTTGAGTATGGCTTGAGTTACAATGTGTCTAGAATAATTTGTTTTATATGCTTCATGATAGATCTAGCTAGTGCAGGTTTCAGAGAAGTCAAGATAGTGGTGTTAGACTATGCATGCTTGAATTGATTGTGTGGACTGTGGCCAACTGACGTGAATCTATGCACAATAGTGGATCACACAAATACATGTATTTGCTTAGTACATCTTGTTAACACAAGTGAGTAAATTGGGTTGTAGACTTAATCTCCCTTCTAAAACGATTGACAACTGGACTATGTACGCTAATGCACTAGGCTGTTAGAGAATTAAGGATTTACTGTACGAAAACTATTGGTTGTAGGTATCGAATCTATTAGGCACAGAAGAACTCAAATAAGGCTCAATAGGTTAAAGGAAAATAGGTTGTTTGTCTACGAACTATGATGAGTGTCTATTTAGTATGATTTTAATAGCATGTTTACTTGTAATTTTGTTATGCTTTGTAGCAATTCTAGTAGCTTATGTTATGTTTTGAGTCTTATGTAGTTTTGAATTGAATTAAGACAAAACAATGAAAAAAGCACAAAATGGTTGTTAGAGTGATAAAGACTTTAGAGGGATTGTATTGGAAGTGCCACGACGCAACAACATAAGGCTACAATGCTAGAAAGATGAAGAATGCGGCCCTAATCTCAAACAAATGAAGCCTAGCAACATGTCCGCAGCCACCGAAAGTCACACGGCTCGCGCTCCACTACTAAGGGAGTTGTGCGGTCAATGCCATAGTAGCATGACATGTACTCCACTGGCAGAGACTAGTACGACTCACGCTCTTCAAGTAGCACGGTCCCCGTGACATAAACCGAGACGCGCTGTGATAAGAGGATTATTATAGTGATTTAAGTACCTTATTTCTTAGGCTTTTGTACAATCTTTGTGGCAATTTCACTTGTTTTAGTATTGTTTCATTGTTTTTTGTAGTTTGAGTCAAGTTGGAGCAAAACGATGCTTATTTAGAGGATCTCAACACTTTTTGGTAACAATTGGGAGTAGAGCTATGACGCTACCAACCACGCTACTAAAGGGACGAGAAAACAAAATATAGGGTGAGCACGAGCATGATCGCGCAAGGAAACTGGAGAGACAGAATGGCGCGTGATCAGTGGCGCATGGCGCGCCAAGCGGGCGATCAAGACAAAAAGTGGGCTGACGTAAAAAACTCTAAAACGAAAAACAGAGCGAAGAAAAACTATAAAAATGAGGCTACATTCAACAGCTAGGGGAACTGCTTTTACACACAAAAAATACCACTTACAAGGACTTAGAAGAGCATTCTAGGGTTAGAAGAGAGCAATAATTTCTATCGTTCGTAGCGCTACAATCGTAGTTGAAGAAGAAAGGTGAACAAGATGAGTCAGCAATCAGAGCAGAGAAAAGCATCGGGAAAATCAGGAGTTTAATTTTTTCTTTTCCTTATTTGAATAATCTATGATGAGTTGTTATGATTTGAATATGATTATGAGTACGAATCCTCTCAGTATCTGAGGGATGATGTAGTTAATCTCATATGGATGCACCTTGAACCTATGTTTTGATTATGTCTATTGATGACTTACTTTTGTTGGATAATATTTGTTGCTTATGTTACTTGGTTTGTTTTAATGCACGCGTTTCTATGAGGCAGAGTAGTGATATTGAACAACTTTGTATTATGTTGAATTATGCATATGAGATTGTTAATGCAACACTAGCATAATAGATCAGTTAGATAAAACTTTATATCTTCGACATTAGTGTGTTCATGGAATCTAAATCATAATTGGTAACTCTAATTTCACTTCTAAAACACTGTATGGATCCTATGACATTGTGAACTTCTGGTGAGGGAAAAGTGCTTAACGACCTGACATCATTAGGGATTATAGGGTTCTTCAGTACATCGAAATGTGGCTAATTTGCTTCATCAACTTGGAACCAAAACAATTATCAATAGATAGCGTCTTGCATAGGAGTCACTCATATTTTATCTATGAAATACAAGCATATGAGATTAATGAAATCCATCTCTTAGATACCTTTTACTAAATCTGTTTCATAACCTTAGATAGCAACCAACGAGTCAATCAATTAAATTATGTTTAGTTAGTTAGTTTATTTTTAAGTTCTTTTACAAATCTTTTCAATTGCAATCTTTAGTTAATCTTACTTCAAGCATTCTAGTTTTGACATTTAATTATTAGTTAGTTAATTTATAGTTCTCTTTCTTTATTTATTTCTTCAATAATAAAAGCAAAAAGAAAAGAAAAGCAATTCATTGACTATGCAACAATATAATTGCTAAAGTTACAAATATCTACTCTCTTGGGATTCGATATTTGGGTAGTAACTATACTTTCCATTATATTATTACTTGACTCGTATACTTGCAATAGAGTGTGTATTTAGGTAAAATCAGAACACATACAAAATAAGCATCACGTTGCTTGCAGCGCGACGTAGGGCAAAATCATAGATTCCAAAGACGACTGAAGATCTGACCTAGAGCAACACATAAATACCTATAAAAGGACAATTATAGAAATTAGTCTATAAATTTTTTTGGGATTCGATACTTGTGACTAGGGGTGTGCGTTTGGATCGGATCGGATCGAATCGGATCGAATCGAGGCTGGAAGTCGATTTCGATCCTGGAGAAATGAGGATCGAAATCGAATCAATTTAAAACGATCCGATTCGATCCAAAATCATTCGATTTCGATCCGATTCGATTCGATTTCGATCTTTTTTTCTTTTTTTCTTATTTAATTTAATATCATTGTGACCAACCACAACATTCAAATAGAGTTACTGAATTACAAAATTCACTTTCATATGGTTCTCAATCACACTTTTTGACACAAAACACAAATCAATTATAAAAGATACACTTTCACAAATTAATTTTCACCACTTTACACTTTTCATTCAGACTATGCACTGGCTTATCAGTAGCTTCATTCAAGGTTATTACTTACTCCAACACTCCCAATTTTGATCAATGTTAGTATCACCAACAATATATAGAAATATCTTAGTAGCATCTTAATAGGCTTAGCATTATATATAAAAATATAATATTATATATATACTATTATATATTTATTTATTTTTAAAAAATAAGATGAGTATTCGATCCGATCCGATTCTCAGCCTTTAAAATCGAGGATCGAATCAAATAGGAGTTCGATCCTAAGGCAAAAATCAAAAGTCGGATCAAATATTCGATCCGATCCTCGGATCGAATCATTCGATCGATTTTCACCTGATTCGATCGATCCGATTCTTTTTGCACAGCCCTACTTGTGACATAATTATACTTTTTAGTTTATGATTACTTGACCGTGCACTTGCAAACATGTGGGCGTAGATATCATAAAAATTAAACGCTTCGCAACACATCAATCTACTAAGTAAATCAATGTGAAAACAAACTCTGAACATATCTATTAATCATCTATTTTACAACCAAAATCAACCGATCCATCTTCTCCACTTTTGTTTATTACGATAACTCTGCAATTGTTCTTTGTCTTTATATTTAAGTGATTCTAGAATTTTATCATCCACTCTCTTAGAATGTGATACTTGGGATGTAGTTACACTTTCTATTTAATAATTACTTGACTGTGCACTTGCGAACATGTAGACGTAGCATATTGTTGCATAATAAATTACTCACGCATCCCACACATCAATGCACAATACTTAGATCACATGACACATATATTTGCATGTACATTAGCTAACACTAATGGACGTTGAATGAATTGCAGATTTAGTTTCTTTTTGAAAACAAGTGGCAACCGGACTATGCAAGCTAGAATTATAGGCAATTTTAAGGATTATAGGTTTCGGGTGCGGATAACTCTAACACTACATCACGGATCCATTGAACAAGTAAAACTCAACAGTACTTAATAGATCAAATAGGTATAAGTGGTTTTGTCAATGAATTACTAAGTGATTTTTTAGTGAAACTGGCCTCTGAACACATTTGTCATCAATCTGCTTTACAACCAAAATAATCAACCAATCTATCTTCTTTAATTTTGTTCATTAGATTAGCATGCATTAAGTTTATTACTTAACCCAACCATTCTCATTATTCGCGTCTTGCATTTAAGCTGATTCTAGACATTAATCACATACTCTCTGTGAGATTCAATACTTGAGATTTTAATTTATTTTTTATTTTATTATTACCTGAATGTGAACTTGCAGGCACTTAGGCCTAGTTTTATATTCATATTATTTACACTACACACACAAAACACGCATCTTTTATGATAGGCAAGTTGAGCTTTATAATAAGGTTTGAGAAATTACGATCAACTCTACCAAATTTATAGCCACTAACATATGAATGATATTTCATGATGTCATCCTAGTATTATAACAAATCTCATGTTGTGTCTTAAGACCAATTTAGTATTTTGAGGCGGAGTACATATATTATTAAGTAAGATGGAAACTAACTTACATATTCATTAAATTTTAAGAAGTGTGCTGACATGTAATATATATCTAGAGTGTTTTAAATAAGCTCAGAATTTTTTTCATTCCTTATATGTAATTTAATTTTAAATAATTATTTAAAGTCAAAAGCTTTTACCTATATTATCTTTTAGTTGAAGTTTTTAAATATTTCAGTTGAAGTTCATAAAAAACAACAATTAAGGCAACAATGGTGCAGAGATAATTTATATTTTAGTTACTTGATGCGTAGATGGTGGATTTTGATGCCTTCCACGACAAATCATTACAAGTACGATCGCGCTGAACGAGCCACCAACAGTTGGCCACATAGTTTCCACTGCCTTCTTCGAACATACTAGAGACTAGAAGGACTGGTGATAATGTATACGACTTTTAGCATCATATACTGACACGTGGCTCATACGACTAGCCTTCCATGAAAACAACAACAACTTTGTACGAGTACATTGCAAATAACTTCCCACGAGGACACTGCATCATTAAGAGACACATAGCCTTGCTGTAGAAACCTTGGAAATTAACATTCTTCTTGTGGTAAGACAGAAGGTAGAGCTCAAAATATTTCTCTCCTCGATCAAAGTTCTCTTCAGGTCAGAATTGGCGTTCCAAATATAAATAATACTTGACCAGTTTCACCAAACTAAATAGTAGGCACATGAAAATGTATCATCAAGCAATCTTTATCAAGATTTCATACATATCAAGAGCCTTTAATATTCTTAAGTCTTTTTATTACTAATACAACTTAAAGGAGTTTTATTCCAACAACGAGTATATATTAACTTAATGAAGATTTATATTGACGTATTTTATGGAAAATGCTTAAAATGTGTTTAAATAAAGAAACAAAATCCACTTCCACTTCCACTTCGCATCATTCGTATGTTCAATTTATCCTTCTTATGCCTCATTTTGCTCTGATTTGACTCCAAACTACAAATAATAAAACAAGACTATAACCAATAAAAACACTGCAAGGATAACTAAAAGTATGAGAAAAACAAGTACTCAAATAACGTGTTTCACATGCTTATTAGGTTCACATCCCGCCGTGGAGCCCATTAACTGATCAATGCTGGGGTAGTGGGTAAAAGACTTTGGGACACGCCTCATTGAGATTTGTGAAGTCAATGCACATTCTCCACTTTCCATTGGGTTTTGGCACCACCACTGCATTGGAGCGCCATTCGGGGTAGATGAACTCATTTTGCCCCATGCTTAGTAGTCTTTCTAATTTTGACTCGACAATCTTTGATCTTCCGACACACATTTTCTGTTTCTTCGGTTTAATTGGCCGATAGTTGGGTTTAACATTGAGCATGTGCTTGCATATCTTTTGGTTCCCAGAGAGCGCTACATCTCAGGTGAATAAATTATTCGTGTATTTTTTTTAGTACTGGTACGAGTTCGCACTCCACGTCCCCCATCTTGGTCTCAATTTGGACCTTCTTCCCATGGTCGTCTTCCACCAATTCTATTGATTTGGTCTCACAACCTTTTCATATTTCTTCGTTTGTGGAGTCTCAAGTGAGGGTGTGATTTCTTTGAGGGCGCTCTTCAAGGTTGAAAGTTCACATAACATTCTCTAGCCTAGTTCTGGCTGTCTCATTTGTCTCATACTCCTCCATTCATGTAGAATTTGACTTTAAGGTACACAAAAAAGGGAAGATTTCGAACAACCAGCTATTACGCTATAGGGCCTAACAGGTGCGTCCACTATGTGGAAATTCACGAGCTTCATTCGTTGGCGTGGTTTAGTTCTTCCCTACCATAGAGACCACCATGGATTCGTGTATTGATAGCTGGTTTTTGACGGACCATAAGAGGAGAACGTTTATGGGTTTGGCCTGGGTTGGGTTCATATCCATGGCTTATAGAGTGGTTAGGAAGAGGATATTGACTGCACCTTTGGTGTGAACGGGGATTCAGGGGACTCCTACTATACCCCATATAATAGCTTGAATAACGATAGGGTCCTCGTGAGGGTAAACGACACCATTCATACCTTTGGGACCAAAGGTGATGGTATATTGCAGTTCCCTAGAAAGCGAGTTTCAGCGGCTCTCAAGGTTTCGTGATATTTTTACCTTTTCTTGGGACATGCGAGTATGGGTCGTCCTTTATCGATCATGGCTTAAGGATATCATGATTAAATTTCTGTAGACCGTATTTTGAGAGCTTTGAAGTGTTTTCACCAACAACGCCAAAATGATGATCCAAAATTAGCACGCGTGCATAATTATGAGTGTAAAGAGGGGTTTGTACAGCCTTCATGTAGTCGTAGAAAAATATCTTCCTTACGAGGGAAGTGGAACTCTTCTTACGAGGGGGAAAGCCTCGTATTAATATATGTGACTTAGATATTACAAAGGAGATGGATTCTTCTCTAGTATATGTGTATCGAATTTAGAGAATGTGTTTTACAAATGATCCTTAGACCTCTATTTATAGACCTAGTTTCGCTTTATCAAGTGTCACTTGTCTATCATTTAATGGACGTGTGAGTTGCACTTAATATTTCTTCCCAAGGTAGGTAGATCTACTGGCACCTTTAATGTGTCTCGACCGAGGCGTCAATTCTGTCCAACTTGCCTCTTGATGGCGCATGGATGTCAGCCTAGTGGCCGTATTAATTGCACTAAATCTGGGTCAAACTTCTATCATATAATATTCTTCTTACGAGGCCTCCTCGTAGCGATCTTGTCTTGGTGGCGAATGGCGATGGAAACTTTTACGAGGGCCTTGCTGTCTTTCTTCTTCTCGCGAGGCCTTCTCTTCCCGACTTTGTGTTTTTTTTAGGCGTGATTTTACCTCCGTCCTAGTCGATGACCCTCTTAATTGCTTATGGTATTTTCATATGTTATCACTTATCAACTACTTGCTAAGTGCATCACTAAGAGGTG
This sequence comes from Linaria vulgaris, assembly GCA_948329865.1. Lineage (NCBI taxonomy): Eukaryota > Viridiplantae > Streptophyta > Magnoliopsida > Lamiales > Plantaginaceae > Linaria > Linaria vulgaris. The sequence continues at coordinate 36,256,156 of OX415251.1, read as the reverse complement.
CATAGCCTCAATGCAAGAACCATGAAAATTGACATTCTTCTCATAGTCAGACAGAAGGTAGAACTCAAAATCTTCCTCTTCTCCATAAAATCTTGCAATGGCTCTTTTGGGAGCAGAATTGGCATTCCAAATATAAATAATAATTGATCATTTTCCACCCACCTAAATTGTAGAAAGAAGAAAAGCTTTTACCCATCAAAGCAAGTTATCAAGCTTTTACCCATTAAAGGTATCAAGATCCTATAATATTCGTAAGTTTTTTTTGTATGCTAGTATAACTTAAAAGACTTCCATTCCAACAGCGAGTACATATCAACTGTATGATTTCCATGAAGTATATCCTAACTGTAAAAATTTACTTGCCAAATGCTTAAAATGTATTTAAATAAAGGAAAAAAAAAATCCACTTCCACTTTGTGGCAAGACTAAAGACACTCACCAACGGTACAAACTCGCTTACGATCCAACTCAAATATCATAATTCCCACAATTCTCACATTCACACACCACTCATCCAAATAGCCATGGACCTCTCTTGTCTCCTTCTAATAATTTCATCCTCCCTACTACTTCTACTCCCTACCCCTACCTCCTCCACCGGCCTAGGCATCAACTACGGCCAAATAGCAAACAACCTCCCCCACCCACAATCAGTCGTCCCCTTAATCAAATCCATCGGAGCCGCCCGCCTCAAGCTCTACGACGCCGACCCCAATGTCCTCAAAGCCTTCGCCAACACCGGGGTCGAATTCATCATCGGCCTCGGCAACGAGCACCTCGCCGACATGCAAAACTCCGACCAAGCCCTCTCGTGGGTCAAATCAAACGTCAATTGCTACCTTCCCAATACCAAAATCACTTACATTTCAGTCGGCAACGAAGTGCTCACGTTAAACGACTCTGCTCTCAGCTCCACCCTCGTCCCCGCTATGGCAAACATCCACGCCGCATTGGTCTCCCTCAACCTCCACAACCAAGTCTCCGTCACCACGTCCCACAATTTCGGTGTCCTACAAGTCTCCTACCCGCCCTCCGCGGGCGTCTTTCAACCCCAATTTATCCAAACACTCACTGCAGTACTCGACTTCCACTCAAAGACAAACTCGCCTTTTCTCATCAACGCGTACCCTTACTTCGCGTTTAAAAACAACGAGAACGCCAATGCCGGTTACAAACAAGTACTCGACTTCGCCCTGTTTCAAGGGGACGGAGTCGTGGACCCGGGCTCGGGCTTGCACTACAACAACATGTTCCACGCGCAAATAGATGCGGCGCATTATGCGATGGAGAAGGTTGGGTACAAGAGCGTGTGCCTGCAGGTGTCGGAAACGGGGTGGCCCTCGAAGGGGGACCCGGACGAGGTCGAGGCCACGCCCGAGAACGCGAGGAAGTACAATGCGAATGTGCTGAAACTGATTCAACAGAGGAAGGGGACGCCGTTGAGGCCTAACTGGAACATGAATGTGTATGTTTTTGCCTTGTTTAATGAGAATCAGAAGCCTGGCCCGGCGTCGGAGAGGAATTTTGGGCTGTTTAAGCCCGACGGGACGGCGGTGTATGACTTGGGGTTTAATGTTAACGGTGGTTCAGGGAGTACGCCGACGCCGACGCCGAACACGACGACGGGTGGTAATGGTGGAACGCCGCCGTCTGGGGTTTTTCCGGTGGGAGGACCACCTTCGGATGGGTACGGGTACCTACCCATTACGGATCACGCTGTGAGTTACATTTATCCTTCTTTAAATTTTTTTTAAAGCTTTTGTTTAATGTTAATTGCTAATAAATTTATAAGCAAATATTAAGTATTGATTTAAGTAGGAAAATATTAGAATTGGACATAATGACTATCTTGTTATTAATTATAATATGCCCAACGGCTCAAATTAAGTACTTGGAGGTTAGTGGTCCCTGATGAAATTAACTTTTACTTATACTAATATAATAATGGTTAATGGGTTTGCTTCCGAAAGGAATTTTTCTTTGATTTGCGTGGAGAATAGTGGCCGGTAAATTGTTTTGAATATAGAATAAGAGTAAATGCGTAAGGAAAATAAAAATGTTATCATGATGATAGTGGCGACATTTATTTTGTTAGCTGCAGTGGTAGTTATATTTATTTAGGATTGGTATATGTCAATTCGTGTTGTCAAATTGAGCCAGCAGATTAAATCGTCCTGTTGTGGCCATGTTGCCTAACTGCCCCATGTGATCATAACTAGTTGAAAACTTATGGAAATAACACTGTGCATGGTTAAATTATTGTAGTAATTTTAAACAAGTTGGTGTAATTATTTGAGTACATATTACCAATTGCATTTGATTGTTTTCAATCAATACTAGATAGATACATTTTTCCAGAATTGCTTAGAGAAAAAAAACATGATCGGTCATTTACCTTGTTTTCACAAAATGATGTGAATTAATGCCATGAATTCGATATGTGTTCATTTCTGTCTACAAGAACATGATATGACACTACTCAGTGATACTTATGGATATATAGAAATTTAAATCTGAACGCGTTGAAATCCAGCCTCACAAAACTTAGTGATAACTGATAACGAGATTTTTGTTTTTGTAAAGCAGAAATATACACGATGTTCTCAACTAATAACTAGTAAATGGCAAAAAATACTGACTGCCAACTATAAGGTGTTTATTTGACTCTATTTGCTTGTTGAACTGCAGGTGAAAATTCCCTCGCAATGGGCGTTGTGGTTCTTGTGCCTAATTTTGTCGCTAGTACTCACAAAATATCATATGTGACTAGAAATTAGAAGTAGAAAAGGATTTACATGAGGAAAAAGGGGAATAAAACACAGGTTCCTGAACTATTGAGCGCAAAAGGATTTACATGAGGAAAAAGGGGAATAAAACACAGGTTCCTGAACTATTGAGCGCAATCGAGCATTTAGGGGGCTTGGTTGAATTATGAAGTGCTTGGATATATGACAAAGATGTATGTCACTTTCTTTCTCTTTTAGGCTGGCAATAACGTCGTGCTTTTCCTCTATGTAATTCTTTGTCAATTTGTAAAAAACATTTATTTGGTTTTGTGATTCTTAATTTATATCCCTAGCAACGTGGTATCAAAAATTGATTGCACGGGTCCCATCATTTATCTTTGTTTTTGTAGTTATTGGTGTTTCTGTTCCTCGTGGCTTCTAAGGACGGGAATCGTTTGAGTCTTTGAGATATTTGAAGATATTACATTTATTCTATGAGTTAAAACGAAAAGTATGAATTATTAAAAATGCTCAATACTAAAGTGCTAAAAAAAAATTGGGCTTTAAAAATGTTCGGTATGTTAACGATTTTTCCGTCAAAAGTACTCAATGGCTCTTATTCGGACTCTTTTGGTGACGTGGCCGCCACATTGTCGCCACGTGAAAAATATTAATATTTTTGTTTTTCTACACATCCACTGTAGAAAAATAAAATTCCAAAGCAATCCCTATATTTTTTGAAATTACACTTTGCATCTCAACACATATAAAAAAAAATTGATCATTATTTATGAAATTTCTTTAATTTGTATCTTTAAAACAATAAGGTGTTTTAGTCCTTATATATATAAAGAAAAAAAAATCATTATTTCACTAATCTTTTTTTGATCATTATTTATCTTTATCTCCTCGAAAATATGGATAACAAAACTAAAATAATATATTGTAATTCATAAATTAGTTTTTTCAGACATCTGCAAATTAAAAAGAAAACAACCATTAATATTTCTATTCAATTAAATCACAAATATGTGTTAAAAAAATTAAATCACAAATGAAACATTTCCTATTTACTATTTGTATTTTTTTTTTTAAATCTTCAACCTTACCCTCTACCTCCCCCATCCCCCTGAAACCATCGATTACATTCTTAGAATCGTCGGATTGTTTCGCCAACATCATAGAATCATCAGAACTATTACGATTACGATTCCAGCAAGGACAATGATGATTGCGGACGCCACCAATGTGGGGTCGACCGTGAGGGAGATGAGCAGCTTAGATCCGGTGGTGGTGGTGATAATAAGTTTGGTGGTATGATGCACCGACACTTCAAAATATCAGTCGTGTCCGTGTCTGACACGTATCCGACACTGACACTTCTTCGACACGTATCAGACACGCCACGTGGCGTATCTCAATTAAAATAAATAAAAATTAATCTGACACCCGTGTCGAACACTTAAGGGTGCCGTGTCCGACGAGTGTCTAACACAGATTAAGGAGGCTTCAACATGTTTTAAGCTTGTTCAAAGAAATTGTATAAGTTAATTGTTTGTATTATAAATTTTATTTAAAATAATATTATAAGTTGTCAAATAAAAGATAAAAGAGTTAGAAAACAAATTGTTAAAACTTACATAACTAAGTAAAAAGACTAAACGTAAATGATTTTCAATTAATGCATGATTTGGTTTGAGTAGTATTTATGTTTTTGAGTATTATTATAATTAGTTTGGCTTTATATTTATGTTTGACATTAATAGTTGAATTTAAAATGAGTGTTTTATTCGAACTTTGTTTTGGATAATAACTAATTTAAGTAGGTTATGAGTTTTTACTTGGGTTTAAAAATATTAATTCTATAAGTTTATTAGTGATACTTAATATCTTTTAATATTAAAAAAATACAGTCGTGTCCCAGCCGTGTCAAGATTTTAGAGAATTCGTATCCCCGTGTCCGTGTCCTGCCGTGTCGATGTCCGTGCAACATATGGTTGGTGGTTAGATGGTTTTGTGGTGATGGTGGTGACGGGTTTGGTGGTGGCCGTGATGGTAAGTTGGATGGATTTGGTGGTTTGCATAAAGTGCAAGAAATAGCTGAGTCATCAAGGGGACCACATTCTGTTAATTGTACTGAATTAGAGGAAATTAACATTGTAGAGAAAACAGTTAGCTGAGGAGCGAAATTTTGCTGTTCCTTATCCCTGTTCCCACTCTCTGTTCCGGCAATCAATTCATGACATGTGGCATACGAGACCCATTTGACTTAACAAGGCCTGGACTAATTAACTGACGGAGTTGATATTAAAAGTCAACTCTTTCCTAAAACAAATATTAAAAAAGGGAAAAAGGCCTATTCTCGCAATAAAATAAAAAAGGGAAAGAAAGAAGTCAAAGTCTGCTTCACAATTCTCTGCTTCTTCAACCCCACGGCCTACCTTCAAGAGAGCATTTAATGAATGAAAATGAAAGTAATTCTTATTCTTCAAGTTACTTATTTAATACCTATTTATGTTTTGAGAGAATATTATTTATATTAAGAATTAACAGCATTTTAGAGGCTTGGAAATTTAGATTAGATTTCGTATGTGGAAACCCTAAAGTATAAAACATTGCAATGCAGTCATTGGTAATATATATTTATTGATGATAGGAAATTTGATGTTGTTATTACAGGGATCTATATCTTTATCATTAACAAACAATACAACTCTGTTCTATTTAACTTTGTTAGTCTTAATTACTTATACTGTATTACAAAAATATTAAGTTTAGGATCTATGTAGTTCTCCTAAGCTTGAAGCACATATGCAACTTCTTCACTACTGGTAAGCATCTCTGGATCAGGCCACATCTACAGAGGACTCCAGAGTTAACACCTATGTGCAAAAAAAAAATACCAGCAAATTAGGTGGTGTTTTAAAATGCACCAAGAATATTCCAGTGAATCAACAATAAAAGGCTATGTAGTAAAAATAAATAACAATAGGAATTTACAGAACAAAAAACAAATAAAACACAACAGGTATAGAGAAAATTTAGAAGCATTTGCCTATAGGAAAAAATATATTAAAATTCTTTGTGGGAAGAATTTGACCTTAAGTGAATCTGCACCAATGCATAACTAAGAACAACAAAGGTACAGAAAAAAAAACCAATGTGGCTTTCTAATAGTATAATAACTTAAGAGCTTAAATAATTACATATCAATTTCTATTTCACAATATGTCATTGACACAAATTAATTTCATGATGTAGGCGATGGACAAAGATGTTGATTTCACAAATGTATCGTCTTGCCGTATGTTGAACTTTGGAGAAGAAAATAATGCATCCAATCATTTTCAATACGAAAATGAAAAGAGGAAAAAATTAAAAGAACCTATTGATCTCGACGATGGAGAAGAGACCATGGATGATCAGAACTCACATTTGGAAGGCAAACTTCCACAAGTTGGCCAAGAATCTGACAACGAAGAGGTGGCATACGGGTTTTATAATGAGTATGCACGTGCAACCGGGTTCAGTATTAGGAGGAATTCAGTTCATAAAGATATTCATGGAAACTTATTGAACATAACATTTTGTTGTTCGTGTGAAGGTAAAAGAACAGTAGATAAACGAGATGTGAATGTTAAATCTCATCGTCCAGAAACAAGGTACGGTTGTAAAGCTCGAATGAAGATCAAAGTCAATCATTCAAGAAAATATGTGGTGTTTGAGTTCGTTGCCGAACATACACATATAATTGCTAGTCCTGAAAAATCGCATCTAATGAGATCTCATAGGAAAATAAGTAGTCATCAAGCAGTACAAATAAATAATATTGAAAAAGTTGGGATACTACCAAAAGCAGGTCTAGATTACATGGCTCAACAAGTAGGTGGGAGAGAAAAGGTCGGGTATATTCTTGCAGATTTAAGAAATCACCTCAGTTCAAAGAGAACTATGCAAATGAAAGAGGGTGCTGGTGGTGTACTTAATTATTTACAACTCAGGCAATCTGGAGATCCGAATTTCTTTTATGCGATCCAAGTAGACAAGGATGATTTGATATCTAATTATTCTGGGTTGATGGACAAATGAAGGCTGATTATGCATATTTTGGAGATGTTGTTTGCTTTGATACTACGTATAAGAAATTGAAAGAAGGCAGGCCATTTGCACTTTTTGTAGGGGTGAATCATCATAAACAAACAGTAGTTTTTGGGGCAACGTTATTATTTGATGAGACAGCAGAGACTTTCATGTGGTTGTATGATTCTTTTGCCAAAGTTATGAACGGTAAAAAGCCAAAAACTATTCTGACAGATGAAGATGCAGCTATGGCAAAAACTCTAGAAAATACATGGCCAGAGACATGTCATAGACTGTGCATATGGCACATATATCAAAATGCAGCCAAACATCTAGCCACTGAGTTTTCACGCTTTACTGATTTCTTAACAGATTTTAGCACTTGTATCTATAATTACGAAGAAGAAGAAGAGTTCCTTAATGCTTCGCAGAAAATGTTAGAAAGGTATGCCCTTCAAAACAATGGTTGGCTAACAAGACTGTTTAAAAATAAGGAAAAATGGGCATTGGTATATGGGCGACAAACATTTTGTGCTGATATGATTACAACTCAAAGGAGTGAAAGTATGCATAGTCACCTAAAGAAATATGTCAAGCTAACCCATAACTCCGTACAAGTTTTTCATCACTTTGAAAGATTGGTTGAGGATAGTCGATATGAAGAGATGAAAGCTGACTTAAGGACGAGTCAAGGTACCCCAGTTACTTTCTTATCGACTGAAATTCTAAAGCATGCTCGTAGTGTTTATACACATGAAGTTTTTAAATTATTTCAAATCCAGCTAAGCAACGCGATTGACTCCAAGCTGGAAATTGTTAGCGAATTAGGTGTTATATTCACATATCACGTGACACCTTTCAAAATAAAGTTTCAACATACAGTAACCTATAATGCTTTAGAAGAAAGAGTTTCATGTAGTTGCAAGAAATTTGACTTTGGAGGAATTTTGTGTTCTCATGCTCTGAAGATACTTATTTCGCATAACATTTTTAAAATTCCTGAGTTGTATGTTAAGAAAAGGTGGATAAAAGAGGCAAAAAAAGGAATATGTGAAACCTTTTTCCAGCCTTGTTCATCATCAACGAGAACTCTAGAAAACATGAAAGAAGAGAGTGAGAGATTAAAAATTGGGGAGCGTTACAAAGACATATGTCGATTAATGATGCAACTTGCAACAAAGGCAGCAGTGACAGAAGAAAAACATGCAAACATAAGAAATATTCTTTGTAAGGCTATTGAAGAATTAGATATTACTCCATCAGCAAAATCTTCAAAGTCAACTCGTGATCAAGATTGTGGTGTTGAAAAAACCTTTGTATCTAAAGTCCGGGAAATGCAAGATCCTAATTCTAGAATATTACATGGATCGGCTTTTGAATTCTCCTGCAATCTGGAAAATTCATTGGAAAATTCCGAGAATCACTCCCAGGAGATTACGATACGAGGATGGAAAATGAAACAAGATCCCAAGAGAAAATCTTGAAAAAGGTTAAAACGTGGACTGGAGAAAGCTACGAGTAAAGGAAAATCAAAGAAGAAGCTATCTACAAATATGACATCCTCTGACCACATATCTCAAGATGATGCCCAAGTAAGTTGTACGAGATCTAGAGATCTATGGATGTCTTTTTGTATTTACCAATGTGAATTTCACCTTAAATTAGGTATCGGGATTTAACTTATCTGTATCATTTTCTTTTTGTTGGATAAATAGAGTTCTCAAGGTAGCTTGTCTTATTTGAATTCCCATTATCCTCACTTGAGCATGAATCATTCTAATGCCATTCCTTACGTGCCGCAATTCTAGTTGAACGAGGTAATCATCTTAAGTTTCTTTACTGCCTTAAACAAGTACATTGTGAAACTTTTTTTTAAATGTTCTATATGTTATCATATAAAAATAATGTATATTTCATTACAGTTAATGAGCCCAAATGCACATCAACTCAGTTACTGCACTCAACAGGCGGATCTTGGACAAAATGACAATATGAGCTTGACAAAGTTACTACAGGTATTATCACAACCATTTATCACAACTATTTAAATACTAGTCAATAAAGTATGATAAAGCTAGTGAAATATTATTTCTTTACTGCTAGAATATGTTGAATGGGAAATTAGTATGATAAAGCTAGTGACAGCGAGACTTTGAAGCTTTTGTGTTAGGTGACTCCACACTTGAGGCTCAACAACCAAATGAAAGGGATGTAGATGGTAATACCTCCAAAAGATGAAGATTCTTGCACGAGACTTAAAATATTGCTCAAAAACTATGTGATGACCTTTTCTTTTTAAGCTTTCTTTTGATACTAACATGGCAGACAATATTTATATCAGATGATCTACTGAACCTATTTATTTTCTTGTACATGTCTTTTCTTAAGAGTACCATCATTCATCTCATTACTTAAATGAAAAAAATAAAAGTCACAAAAAATTGTAATTCATGCAACATAAAACAGAAAATACATGGTTTAAGACTAACCTTTCGTATTTGGCATTATCTCAATGATGCGCTTCATTTCCAGATTGTTCCATCATATATGCAAGTATGATCTTGCAATAGAACTATCAATCTGCATATGCATAGAGTAATCCAACACAATTGAGAAAATTGAAGAATTTATATTAACAAGATTGGATGTAATATACGTAAATTTGTCAGAAACCAAATTTGGGATGGAAAAAGAAGCTTTAAAACTTGTTGTTCCACTTCGTTCTAAACAATTCTAGAAATGGAGAAGCAAACATTTTTTTCTTCTTTTCTTTTATCAGTTAATGTGTTACAACTGTTTTCAATAAAAAAAATTATTTGTTTTGACTGTTGTGGAGGAGAGAGATGATAATCTATAATTAATCAATTCATTTCCGTTAACAACTCCGTCAGTTAAGTAGTCCAGGCCTTGTTAAGTCAAATGGGTCTCGTATGCCACATGTCATGAATTGATTGCCGGAACAGAGTGGAAATAGGGATAAGGAACAGCAAAATTTCGCTCTTAGCTGAGAGGCATATTCTACTCCTCTCTTATTGTTTGTTAGTCATGTGATGTATTGCAATATATAGCACCCCCATTGTAATCATTTACACACAATTAATGAAAGCATCTTTTCTCTTATCCCTCACCTCTCTCATCATGCACACACACTGTTGCATCATGCTACTATTCTGCATTATATTAAGGAATTTTTATAACTTAGAAATGATACTATTTTTAGGAATCTCTACAAGTCGTATAATTGTTGGTTGTTAAACCCTGGCTTTGCCTACAAGGAATCTCTATAACTTAGTAATGATTATATTTTAGGAAATCTCTATAACCTATAAATAATATAATCTATGGGGTGTTAACTTAGAAATTCGTTCAAGTGAGACTTAAAATTGTTGAAAACACAGTCATAGAGTTGTTTCCTTGTGTTGTGGAGGCTAGCGACTTTTGAAATTGATGAAGTCTTGAAGCATCAGTTCTTGCATATCTTGTTTTCAGTTCTTTCAATTACTCAAAACAAGAAGTGTAAAACAATAAACTCTATTTGATCTCTTACACAATGAACACCGTAATCCATAATAAAACCAAACCACTGGCTCTAATCCAACAATTCAAAGCCACAAGGTCATCAACATTAGGTTGCAACAAACATTCATCAATGAATCCAAGTTTGTTCTAAATATTGAGTGCCATCAAAATACATTTGCTCCAGGAAGGATAGTTCTGGCCATTCAACTTGTCAACAAAAATGGAAGTGCATGTGAAATCATGAGATCCCAAAAATTACACAGAGTTGGAATCCTCACATGGATTTTTAGGCGGTACATGAGTATAAGAACTCGGAGGATTTGTCATTCTCGTAGATTTTGATGATCAAATTAGGATTCTAACAATCAAGAAAAAGTAAAAATCAATCGTACCAGCAAAAGAGCACAAATCAACAGAATACACTGAGAAGATCAATTACAAACAATACAGATTACGATCGTATTTAACGTGAAATTACACATAAATTAAGACAAATTGGCAACATAATCTAGTATTAATAATATCGAGCGCTCTGATTCCATATGAAACTACACAATCTAATCAAGCGATCAACAAACACAAAAGGTAAAATCGAATTAAAAATTGAATGATTCAAGTGTTACGGAATATTGTACGATCGAGATAATCACCTCTAATGTTCATAAACTCTGTTATAAATGTGTAAAATGAAAAGTGAACTTGAAAAAGAGGAGCTTACTTCGTTTGCATACAACTCGGACTCCTAATGGTAATAACGGTCAACCAACTTTGAAAAATGAAGCGCACTTTCTAAATTTTATGGGTTGTGGAGTGCCCTTACCTAATTTTGAGTTATTTGCTAATTAGAAGTTAGTTATCCTCTAATAATATCAACGTTAACGTAAAAAAAAGGGGAATTGCCAACGCCTTTTGTCCCACGCTTTTTGAAGCGTTGGCATAGACAAGGATACAACAATGCTTTTTGTGAAGCGTTGAAACTTTTATGTTTCGCCAACGCTTTGACTAAAACGTAGTGGAACTCGGTCTACAACAACGCTTTCCCAAATAAATGTGGATGATGATATGGGCCCATCCCACAATTATGTTGAAGCGTTGTTGTACACTGGGCCTAGCCCACATTCATGCAAAGCGTTGTGGATTCCCTTTAGTTTTTAACTTAAACTCTTAAAATAAAAAATTAAACTAATGGTACTCTCTCTCCTTCTTCGTCACCACCCCGACTCTCTCTCTCCACCAAGTCTGTAATCTCTCTGTCTTTCCCGATTTTTCCGCCGCGAATTCGGAGCCACGATTATTGTGTTGTTGAGCTGCGAGGACAAATTATTGTGTTGTTGAAGCTGAGTTTCGTTTCTCATTTTGTGCTGTTGAGCTGTAAATTAGGGTTTAGGATTTTTGAGCATTTTCGCAAATCGGCACTCACGATCCACCTTCGACTTCATCAAAATCCTCATCAGGTTTTCATTTCGCTTTTCAATAATGCTCGATCAATTACTGCTTCCTTCTCAGCTGTAATGTAGTTCATGATATTCGAGTGTATGTTGAATCGAATTTTGAAACGCTGTTACGATTTCGTTTCTCCTTTAGCTACCTGATTCGTGCTCAATTACTTTGTTTCTGTAATTGTTTTTCTTGCGATCGGTTGCGTCAATTTTGGAATGCCTGAGTTTGCAAGTGAAATTCCGATTTCATAAATAATTATTTGATGAATGCAATAATGCTAAGAGACTCCGAGCATCGCTCTATCTCGTGTATTATTTCCTGCTGCATTACTCAATTTCTCGTATTTTTGTAGTATCTAGCGAATGTCTGTGCTTGCACTAATGGCGATTACGTTGTTCATGCGAATATATTTGTGTGGCGAAAAGATGAGGTCACTATGAGAAACATGTGTGCTTAGATCTCAGTTTCTCCATTTCAACAATTATAAGATTAGACTTCAGCAACTCTATGAAACCCGAAGGAATAGTATTTGCTTATTTGGCTGAGAAGTATGGAATTGCTTGTACATTATACCTTTTTAATTATCAGCTCCAAACATAATGCTCACATTTCACACTTTTGTTCCATTTGTAGCTTTAATAGTCTTGCCATTTCCTGTGCTTTACTTAAAATATTGTTAGTTAATTTTGGCGGACTGGAAATGAGTAGTTACTGAATTCTTTCTGGAGTTCTCTCGGTATGTTAAAATATCAGCATTTGTGCCTGTAAAACAAATATTGGGCTTTCTTTTAATCTTTTTGAATTTCGATCTCAAGGTCCTGATCACCGTTGGTACAAGGAATTATGGGTTGTTTACTTGTTGCTTATCAGATATGTTTTTGAATTGTTTTCTTCTGTTTCTTTCGTAATTTCTTCTCTTCAAGTGTGGCTAGAGCGTATCAGATATGTCAGATGCATCTTATTTAAATAAATATTTAAATTTATACTTAGGTTAAGAGAGATTAGATGTACATGTGACTCCAATATGGAAATCATGTTACATCTAGGGATTTGATGCTCATGAATTGCCTACTCCATGCTTCGTTTTTATCTCGATGAATGTGTATGCGTATTATGAGTAAGATATAATCAACTGCGCGGAGGACAATCAGCATTACGTAACTGGAGGAGCTTTGTCAAGTTTAAGAGCCAATATATGCACTGACTTCATAAACTTGATAAATTTGCTTAGCAATTTTCTATTGGGTAGTGAAATCGTGTGTGCATAGAGAAGTTCTTTACAATGTCCAGGCTATGTGCTCTTTAACCTGTTTCAAATGCCAACTTTGTAAAGATATTGCATTCATCTTTCTGAAAGTTACGAGGAACTGTGTTTATGGTATGCTGAAGTAAGCTGACTCGAGGGGTTGGGTTTTGCGGTTTGGGGTACTATTATGTTTCTCTTTGAGTAACTTTGCATTGATGCCGAATTTGTGGAAAAAAGATAGAATTTTATTTCTCAACCCTTCAATTGTTTTGTTCATCTCATATTCAGTTGTTGACAAAGTTGCAGTGGGGTGTGTGGGCTTGGACTTATCAGTCCTTAAATGATCAAGGACTCTTATCTTCTGAGATCATACTTTTTTTTCTCTATATGAGGATTCTGCAATGGCCTTGAACTTATGGCTTAACCATATGGCCTAAAGTTAGCATAATGATTTGAAATATATGTGCTAAACTATGTGGCGTTACATTGAAATTAAACTCTTATTTAAAAAGGCTCCAACACGGAATGCTTGTTTACCCAAATTTTCTGTCTCCCCTTATCCTGACACTGTTTTATTGGGTCTATTTATATGTGCGTGTGCAATGCTTGTGTATCTTCGTTGATTATGACATCTGATTTTTGTGGTGGTTTTGAACCTCTTCTAAGCGTTTAATCATTTTTAGAATCAGCAGTTATAATGGAACTGGCGGACAGAGCCATTGGCTTGCTTCTATCAGTCATCAGCTTGTCCATTTTTACCTACTATACCTTTTGGGTCATTATCCTGGTTAGCAAATTAACTTCAGAATCATAGTATTTATTAGTCAATTTTGTAAACTTTCTGCTATGGGCAACTTATTTGTGTTGTTTCAGCCATTTGTTGACAGTGCCCACTTTGTACACAAGTACTTTCTACCTCAGGAGTATGCCATTCTTCTTCCTGTCTATGCTGGGGTGGCTCTTATTTGCTTCCTTTCCGTATTTATTGGTTATGTGATGCTCAAATCCAAAAAGAAGAAGGCATAAGATGAACGCGTCAAATTGTTGTTGAAAATACATCTGCATATGATAGTTTTCCTTAGTGGATAACATTTGACAACTACCATTATTTTTAGTTCTTTTTTCTTCCTGCTGCTACGTAGTGTTAGTCCTGATGAGTTAGCTCGACAAAATCTGTTTGACAGTGCCTGATCTATTTTCAATAAGTAATGGAAGTGCCTTACTGGTAGAGCTAGAAAGAGACTTTGTGGTACTGTTTGTGCCATTGCTAAAACTCTTGATGATAATGGTACAACCATTGAACTTTGATACACTTTACTGAGACGAGAATGTTAAGGTTCTCTATCACACGCACACACGTTTCTTTATAGTCGAGACCCAAAAAGCGTTGGGATCTTTACCGACGCAGGAACAGACAACGCTTGCCCGCAAGCGTTGGTAAAGGTTTTGCCAACGCATAAAAGCGTAGGGAAAGGCCAAGAAAAGCGTTGGCAATTCCCTGTTTTTTTGTAGTGGTTTCTTTCAAAAAAAACTAAAATAAAAATAAATTATGTTTTACTAAAAGGCTGCTGCTTGAAAGTTTTAGCGCAAATTGTTGGAAAATGTAATTCTAAATTATAAATAAACTCACCATCTCAAAAATGAAAATTAAAAGAGAGAATAAATTAACTCGACATCTAGAAATATTATTCTTTATCATGTATCATAAATACACGCACCAAGAGCGAAGCAAATCAAACTTCCCCATCTAGTTTATTTGCTTTACATACACAACAACTCAGAATTAAGCTCCTCATGTTTATTCGTGGGTACAACACAAAGCACATATTTAAAATTAAACAAGCACTTTCACACATAATTTCAAATGCTGTTAAATATTTGATCAAAGGTGGAGAACGGATCTCAAGGACTTCCCATCAACGAGTAGTTGTAGAGATTCATTAATCTGGGAAAATGGCATCTCATGAGTGATAAATTCATCCAACTTCACTACCTGAAATATAAAAATGGGTGTATCAATATAATGATGAGTACAAAAAAATCACAAAAAACAGTTGAGACTAGTTTAATTTTACCCCTTTAGTGCAGAGATCAGCCAAATGAGGCAGTTGGGATTTGCCCTTGAAATCACCAAATACTGATCCCGTTATTCTCCTCCCGTCAAATAGGTCCATTGGGTGCAAGGGAAGCATTCTTGGGGTTGGATGTATTCCTAAAATAACTGTGAAACCCCATCCCTGCATTCAGATAAATTAACTTTGCTTGTTATTATAAAAATCTAAAACCCATTGTCACATGCATCGATTTACAACTCATATAAATAATATCCCATGGTTTCAATTGGATTAAGTACTAAATTCAAAACTGCAACCAAATTAATAGATGGACCAAATTAAGGAAAACAACTAACACGTTTATTTTATGTGTTGAAATTTTTGCAACAAACTCTGTTTTGATTAGAGTGAAAATGCAATTAATTCTCTTAATGCAAAAGCAGCAATCTGAGTCAATTGTCTTTCTATCAGTGGTACATAGTACTATTTCAGAAAATTAATTTTTTCAAATATCAAAATATAAATATACCCAAAGCGGAAATAACACCAAAAATCACTCGTAATGGAGTGCGTATTAGTCATGTCACCTCATCTTACATAGGAAAGTAAAGAAATGATCATGCTCAATCAGTGAAAGATAATTTAGACTTACGGAACCAAAATTTATCTTTGTATATAGTTACTTTGAGGAACTTAAGAAGAGTGCGTGATTTATTTTTCCAAAATCTTATGAAGGCTGCCTGTTAAGATTTTTAATTTACTTGCGGAACAATATGCTGTAACATCTATAATTTTATAATCTAAGCTATACTGCAAGTCTTGCAACATTATTTAAACTTTTTAAAAGAACTTACGTCGTGTGTGGACAAAAATGCCTCACGAAGAACATCAACGTTGCCTGCACACTCAAAGCTATAATGTACTCCTCCTCCAGTCATTTCCCTTATTTTCTACATCCATACATACAGTAATATGTTATACACTTATACTCCACACATAATGAAATTTTATGTGTCATAATGCAAAAGTAATTAATTACCTCGTTCACGGGCTTGTCCAAATCCTTGGGGTTTATAAAGTCGGTGATCCCAATTAACTCACCTGGTTACACAATAAGTTATGGCTTATTATAACTTGCTAACATCTTCACACAATTGCCACTGTATGAGAAATCCCTAATATATAATTGTCATTTGATTAAGGAAATTCCTTGTCACCCTTCTTGTTATGTTTTGATCGAGGCAGAAGATTTAGGTGGTGGCGATGATATGATTATATTTGATGATATGATTTCCCCCTCTCCCTCTAATAAGGCCTTTTAGGGGAAATATGAGGGGGCTCTAATTTCTACATGGTATCAATATGCTGTTAAAATGCATTATTCTCAGAATTTTCGAGCTTGGTTCGTACACAATGTTGATTAATTTTCAAAAACGTCTCCCAGCTAAGATCCCTATGGCTTATTTTTTTTATTTGTTAGAGTAAATTGTAAGAGGGCTCTACTACGTTCAAGTGGTATTCAATCCAAACAGAATGTAGGAGCTCAAATTTGAGAGAAATTCTGACTTGATAAAAGGTAATATTACGATCTGCCTGAAAGATAAGTTGCGTACTCCACGGTTTTTTAGCGGGAGAAAAAAGTCAAATTGGTCCTGCATAATGTACCAAATAGGACTTTTGTGGCAATGGTCTATTTCACACTTTCAGTCAACAAATTACATACAATTTTGGCCCTCTTCCTTGGGCGAAACTAATGAACTTTACTAGAAAACAGATACAAACTTATTTCAGGGGGTACACAAGAAAGTAATTAGAAAGCTGGTGATTTCACTTTGAAAATACAGATATATTTTTCAAAATTAATTAGATTACTTTTTTGAGGCGTACGATTTACGACTTGCAAGATTTTGACATTAAAGTTGATTTTTTTGCTCGCTCAGGAGGTTTCTCAAGATTATGGTTTTTTTTTTCGTTTTTAGTTTCTCAGGTCTATTTGTTTTTTCTTGTCCAAAAAAATCATAACTTAATTAAGTTTTTTTTTTTTTTTTTTTGTCTTTTCTCATTGAGTTTATTTCACATAAAATAGCCACGATTATTAAATAATAATCTAGACTGTCTGAAGATAATATGTACGAAATGTATGGCATTAGATAGTTTTTGTGTAAACACTATTGACCAGTGCCGACAAAGGTGTCAATTTTTAATTTATTGACATACGTACTTAATGCATACGGGCCCCGAAAGTCGCAGTTGTTCAACTGATGGATTAATTTATAAAAAACTGAAACAGTCATGTAGGGGCCACATACTATAGATTAAGTAGTTTATGATCATATGGCCGTAGTTGACATTATACAATGTTAACGTAACAAATACGATTTGTTTTTTATTAACATAGGTGCATGCGTTGTTACCAATGTTACCTTTGATACGTTTCTCAGGATTGACGTCAACTCCAATAATTCTTGATGCTCCTCTAGCTTTTGCCCCTTCGGTCACCTTCAAATGAATAAGAGTCAACTGACTCGTGTCAGAAAGCCTATTCCCATCGTATCAGCCATCAATAATTTAGGCGACCAAGAAAATCGAGAAACTTTGTCGGCATAATCTTTCTTTTAACAAAAACGAACATAATTAAGCTCATTCTCAAGTTATTCTAGGATTGAATAAATTCCTTCACAAATGGAAGAAATGTTAGTTTGCAAAGATTTGTGCATGATAGAAGAATTTTATGTTGATATGGTCGTATATAAAAACGTTGATGAATAGTTAGAAAAGAAAAAAGTTACCGCGAGTCCTACGGCTCCTAGGCCAAACACCGCCACAGTTTCCCCAGCCTGCACGTTAGCCGTATTCCACACTCCTCCAACACCTGCAACCATCACATGTAATTATTAATAACGCATGTGATGGAGGACAATGCCAAAAATATTTCACATAATTTTAATAGTTACACAACCAAAAATGGGTCAGCGCGCCAGGGTTGAACAGATTTTTTATATACAAGAAGATAATATTTCCTCAAAAGAAAACAAATTACCCTGTCGAAAAATAAAATAAAATAGATAAGAGCAAAACAAATTAAACATTACATAATTTAGTTAGGGCATGTGAATTATATTACCTGTTGAAACGCCACAACTGAGCAGTGTCATCTTCTCCAGGGGGGCATTTTTGTCTATTTTGACAACACAAGCCGAATCAAGCACCGTATACTCGGTGAAAGTGGAAGTGTTGAGAAAGTGATAGATTGGGTTCCCATCCTTGTTCGTAAACCTACACTTGCCGTCGTTCCTCATTGTAAACCTTAACGCATCAACGCGATATTTCTCGCACAAATTGGTCTTGTCCGATTTGCAGTGAGCGCATTGCCCGCATTCTCCGTTGAATATCGGAACCACGTGATCGCCTATTTCTATGTCCGTCACACCTTCTCCCACGCTTTCCACCACTCTTCAATTAAATTAAACAAACAAAAAATAAAAAAAATTACATGGTTATGTCACGAAAAACGCATGCATTACCTACTATGTAGTTGGGTCCAAATTAATGTGAAGTATGCCGGCAAATAATTGTAGGGAGGTTGACTTCTTACCCAGAAGCTTCGTGGCCTAAGATCCTAG